>OZ053301.1:41212685-41812685 GCA_964056655.1 Arabis hirsuta
GATACAACACTTGTTAAAACGGTTAGAAAGGTTTCGATTGACAATTCAAACCTTGCGAATTATATTGGCAAACCGGTTTTCGTTGCGACAAAACTCAATGAGAAGATTGATGTCGACAGAATTTATGAGCAAACCCCGGTTGGGGTTGCAGTGGGTCTGTCGACAAAGAGAATAGTTTACATAGAGACGAATGTTCTCGAAGAAGATAGAGGCAAAGGCGGCGTATATGTAATGACGGGCCAGCTAGGGAATGTGGTGAAAGAAAGCGCCATGAACGCTCACACATTCGCCAAAATATTCTTGCTAAAGAAACAACCTAAGAACCGGTTCTTTGCGAATTCCAAGATTCATCTACATGGTCTTACAGGTGTCATAGGAAATGATGGTCAAACCAGAGCCTCAACAATAGAAGGTCCAAGCGCAGGCTGCACACTGATCACTTCGTTTCTATCACTTGCCATGAAGAAGCCTGTCAAAAACGATCTTGCAATGACCGGAGCAATCAGTCAAAACGGTAGAATTCTTCCAATTGGCGGCGTAAGTGTACACACTAAAATTACTCTGTTTTAGCTTTTCGGTTTACCCAAATTCTATCAAGTTCGTAATACTAATACACAAAATCTCTCTCTCTCAGGTGATGGAGAAGACTTTAGCTGCAAGGAGGAGTCAGATGAAGACGATCATATTTCCAGCTGGAAACAGAATAAACTTTGATGAGCTACCGCAAAATGTGAAAGAAGGGCTCGATGTTCACTTTGTGGATGAATATGAGCAGATTTTCGAGCTAGCATTTAACTATGACTAGTCTCTTCGCTTGGGATCTTGCATTCATGAAACTCTAAAATTTTATTTTGTGTTGGATTTCTTTGAGTATCATAAAAACAGAAAGAAAAAAAAAACTCTTTTCAATTATATATCACTCTCATCGTTAACGTATCATCAGAAACGATGATGATGTAATATGGTTTTTTTATGTCAAAACATAATGTAGAAACATTAATTTTTTATAACGTCTGATTATAATGTTTGGATAATTAAAGGTAATAAAAAAAAATCTACTGGATAAATCAACCTCTTTTGCTTAGCTTTACGGTGGGGTTTTGTGAAATCTTTGAGGTGTGATATTAAATGGAGGAGAAAAAAAAAAATTGGAGCATATTGAGAAATGTCTAATCAAGATTTACATCTTTCGATTATTGTTTTTTAGGTTTAGATCTTTCAATTACTTTATATCGAAATCCATTAATAACACAAAATCTGATAATGAGACAAAAGCCCCACGCCATCTTAAACTCAATCAACCAAGATCTTCATCTTCTTTTAGTACAAGTTTTATTAGGTTCGATATTCCAAAACTTGTTGGAAAATTAACTATAAAATTATATATATCTAAATCTTTCTATATTTTAAAAATTAACTAAATGGTTTTAAACAACACATGACTACTCATAATTTTTTTTGCCCATAATCATCATACTTATCAATCGTTTTTATTTTTTCACATTGCTTAGGTAGATTTTTTTTTGGGGGTCAAAATTTCTTAGGTAGATGGTTAATATTAAAATAAAAGGAATTGGAAGATGAGTCATCGAACCATTTTAGGGTGAAGGAGAATGATAGGTATATGTGGTGTGGTACGGTAGAGAATCTAGAGATGCATGAATCATAATCAGGGATGACAATACATAACATAAAAGTAATCTAGAACAAGAGTCACAATTATTTAATATTCCATAAATGGAAAGCAACAAGAAAAAGGCACTATTGACCGTACCCTACAAAGATTACAAGCACACACACATGCTCTATGCTTGCATCATCAATATATATTTTCATAATATAATGGGCCTAACTGGTAACATTTAAGTTGAAGAATATTGTGGAAACAAAAAATTTGTTACCATTTGCATATTTGAGGAATTCTTTTGAGAATTGTAATCACATAGGGAATTGAAAAAAAAACAAATGAAAGAAATAGACATGTTTTAAGAATATAAATTAGCTAAAATAATTGACAAGAACTAAATTATATATTGAAATTATTAATATTTGAGGTCAATAATATTGAAAATGTGAACTAAATATAAAATAAATTTTGGAGAGTTTTTTTTTAATCGCGTTATCTTAATTTAATAAATGATTTTTGTTTTTAATACATTTTTATACATTTTAAACACAAATATTTAATTTTGAGAAACATAATTTTAATTAATTAGTTTATTTTAAAAAGTTCGCAATATTTTGCAATATTTAGCTGTTACTATTTGAATTCAAAATTATTCCGCCAGATTCTGCAAAATGTCACCAAATTTTTTACTAAATTTTGCAATTCCGCAAAATTCATTTGCTACTATTTATACTTAGAGACTAATTTGTTGAAGAAAATCTTTCATAACTTAACATTGGGTCTAACTGATGGTTGAGGAGTTGAGGAATTGAAGAATTGAAGAATTGAACAGAATTCAGCTCAATTCAATATGTTTACACCATTTGCATGAACTGAATTCAGCTGAAAAAGTACACAAAAAGACAAAAATTGTTGAATGCACTTTTATTGTTTTTTTTAATTGGATAAATTTGACATTACTAATAGGGCATAACTAATTGAAAATTTTCAAAAAATGCCATTTTTTAAATGTTACTTTACAAAAATGACATACTTTTGAAATTTTTGCAAAAATGCCACTTTTTGAAAATTATTTTTTCTTTATATTATTTATGTTTGTGTTAACTATGTTCTATTAGAGTTTAGTTTTGAGGGTTTAGAGGGGTTTAGGGGTCAAAACATATTTTAAAGTTTAGAATTTTAAGATATAAGCTTTATAAATCTATAATTAGTGGCATTTTTGCAAATGAACACCCCTAAATGGCATTATTGCAAATGTCCACACAAAAAGTGGCATTTTTGTAATTGTTCCCTAACTAATTTGTATATTCTTATGTTTCTGTTCCTTTGGGCTTAACTGGTAACTTCAAATATGTAGAATCTTGAGGAAAAGTTGTGGAAAAAATATTGTGTTACCATTTGTATATTTTTAAAAATTCAGCAGAATTAAGGAACACAACATAATTGATGAATTTAGTTACATAGGGAACCAAAAAACCAAATGAAAGAAATAAACATTTACTAAGAAACAAATTACTAATATATGTACATATATAAGAATAATGCAGTTTAAATTTGTAATGCTACTAAACTTCAATTTTTTTTTTCTTTTGTTTAATATGTTAATAATATTATAACTAAAATTTGTATGTTTTTATTAATTTGAGTGGTAATATGTATGAACATAATATGTATGTTACCATTTGCATATTTTTAAAATGTTTAAATGAACATTTAAAATAATAACGAAGGACAATTCCAAATATACCACTTTTAGTATGTTCATTTTAAAAAATGTTCGCTATAAGTTGTTCTTTGTTTAATAAATTATTAATATTCGAAATAAATAAATTTTAAAAGTTCATACTAATTTAGTAGTAAATAATAAAAATACTTATAAAATTTGATGGAAATAGAAATTATTATTTTGTAAAATTTAATATATATTTGTAAGCATAAATATTTAAATTCGTTAAACACAATTTTATCAAAAGTTTCATAAGTTTAATTAATTAGTTTATTTTAAAAAATTCTGCTAGATTCCACAAAATTTCGCTGTTATCATTTGAATTTAATGTTATTCTGCAAAATTCTGCCAAAAATCACCAAAAATTCTGTAAAATTCTGTAATTCTACAAGATTTCTATGGTACTATTTACAACCAATATTATATGTAGGTGTATCATAGACATATTGTCGCATATATTAGAAAGAGAGAATCACGTGTGAATTTGAGTATAGAGTACATATAATATATAATATATAAAATATGTGAGAGTGCGTCTATATTACAAACTTGTACCAACCCATCAAAGTGTGGGAAATGCCTAACAAGCCAAAAGATGTGACAGTCTGACGTTGATGGTGGAGTGACTGGAATCCTTCGCTTTGCTTTAGGACTCATCACTCGTGAGTGGATAAGCAATCAAAAATATGTATACATATTCAAATTAGTGATCATAAATTTTAGTAGGAACTAGCAACATATTAATTCATAACAATCCAAGATGAACCAACATATTTAGAACACAATTATGTCATTTTTAAATTCTGTATGTTTAAGTTCGTAAGCTAATTTAGGTTTGAACAAGCATTTGATTTAAATGTCGATCAATAATTCTTTTTCTTTTTCTTTTTCTTTGAGAAGTCGATCGATAATTCCTTTGTTTGATTTGTGTTAGTTCTCTCTGGTACACCTGTTGTCTGTATCAAATTTCAGATTTTCTGATATCATCCGCCTAAGAAAATATTTGTAAAGGTGATTTTAGATTTTAGAATGATTATACAAACACATTTAAATCAAATATATAATGATTGGATAACTCTTTTTTAGTGTAAAGTATCCAATAAAAAAGCTATACAAAAAAGTTGGAAATCTAAAATGATGCACGCGTGGTGACGGCTTATGGCTATTGGTTGGAGACTTGTAAATCTAAATCATCAATCATATAATCATTATTCCGTTATTAAAAAAATATCAATATATCTTCTTTACTTTTTTTTTCTCATACATGTCACTTTACTTTGATAATTAGTCAAAAACACTTTAGAAAAATAATATATTTCCAATACAAAAAAAATTCAAAATAATTTAGCCCGAATGTATATACAATCTTTTATTTTGTGATACATATATCATGTTTGTACATTAATCATTAAGTTAATTAGCTAGAAAACCAAAAAAAAAAGAGAGTAAAAGTATCTAATAACCAAAAAAAACTGAAAACTATTTTACTGTTTAGAAAAATAAGATTATTATCATTAACATTTCACTTATAATATCTAATATCTATCTCCTTTATTAATTAATTAATATTTTGTTTATGGCAAAAAAAAAGAAGAATATTTTGGTTATGATATATTGTGATGCATGCTTATCTTTACATTTATTTAATAATTTTTCAAAAAAAAAAATCTAATGGGGCCGAAATTAAATTTGACGGGCCAGATACAAACCCTAGCAAAATTGCCGTAAATAAAATAAATATAGTTAAAAAAAAACGTGGTATATATATTTCTCTTAGCGAGGCAAATCTGAATACACATGTGAATACCTAAAGCAACAAAATAAAATAAAACCAGATAAGTATTGTTGATACTCGATGAATAGATCGCAAGATGAATCTCTACGTGGCCTTAACAGATTTTCTGAAGAGGTCTCTACTTTGCTCTATTCTCTCTGTTTCCATGCATTGAACTCTGTTTTTAATTGCTCTGTTTCAACTTGCTCTGTTCTTCCTCGTACTCTGTTTCATGGTCTTATTTGTAAGTTTTTTTTCAGATAGTTTAAGATTTTTCCTGATCTGGAGAATAATTAGGGTTTAGGTTTTCACAATTATTACAAATTGTTCTCTAGAGTTTTAGATCTATAGTTTATATTTATTCAAGTATGAGTCGTGTTTTATTTTTGGAATGCATAATTTGATTACTATATGATTTTCTTACAAATTTATGATTTACTCTCAATATATTTTCAGGTTACACTTCCACCTCTAAATTTGTCTCTAACACAATCTCCGGAACTTTTCAATTCGATTGTAGCCGCTGTCGAAAAAGAACACCCATGTCCCAAAACACTGCATGATTTCGTAAATAGTACAATAACTCCTCCTGAAACTCCAAAAACTCATGAAAAACCAAAGGCTATGAATTTCCCAATCTCCAAGATCACAATCGGCGAATGGAACCGCAATGCGGAATACCCTGACGATCTTAAGGTGAAATTCTATTTTGCAAAGAAGAGACTTATTTGGGAGAGTCTAGACAAGGTGGATACAGGAACAAAAATAGCGAGGCTCAAGAGAAAGATCGAGATCCAATGGGCTGATGTCTTGTCTCTTAGAGTTACTATTAATTCAAATGATGAAACCGAAATCCTCGACATCGAGGTACTATAGGTTATACTTATTAAGATACTAATGTTTTAACACATTTTGCTGCAAATGTTGAGATTAATGATCTCTTTCTGATATGTTTTCATGCAGTTGAATAAACGTCCAACATTCTTCATGGAGACTAATCCACAAGCAGGAAAACACACTCAATGGAAACAATTGGAACAAGATTTCACCTTTAATCACTCTGCTTCTATATACAGGTTTCTTTTCTCTATCTTTGATCTTCTTTTTTTGTTTTAGTACCGTCGAAAGTGATTCAAAGCCTAACATTTATCAGGAGGCATACACTTCATTTTGCTCCTGGAGTTCTCCAAAAGAACATGGAGAAGCTTGTGTCCAGCGATAGCTTCTGGTCCGAACGCATCAAAGTCAATTTCCCAACTTTACAAAACATTTTCTTCGATATTGGCTATGAAGACATCAACAACAATAACAACTTACCTCACCACAGCCACGGTCAGACACTTAGCTTCAATGTCAATAACCATCTTCATCCCCATTCTCAAGGTACTTAACTTTGAACCTAACGCAAATCGTTTTATATGTTAGGTTGTATTAAAAGTATTAAGAACCCATTATTTTTTTTAGGATTTGGTCATGTGCCAATGGGAGAAAAAAACTTTAACATGTCAACTCAGTTTGGTCCTATTGATGGGATGCAAATGAGCTCGTTTGTTCAAGACAATTACACGAATCAGTTTCGTGTGCCACAAGTTATCCAACAACCGTCTCCGCTGATCAACAATGCCAGTGACCATCTTCATCATCATTCTCAAGGTACTTAACTTTAAACCTTATGCAAATCATTTTATATGTTAGTCTGCATTAAAAAGATGAACCCATTATTTTGATAGGATTTGGCCATGTGCCAATCGGAGAACCAAAATTTAACATGGCAACTCAGTTCTCCCATAATGATGGGATGCAAATGAACTCGTTTCTTCAAGACAATTGCGCAAATAAGTTTCTTGTGCCGCAAGTTATCCAACAACCGTCACCACTGATCAACGAGGATTATAGTGGAAGGTATTTTACGGGCTCACAGTTCAATAATCTGATGATCCAAGACGAGAGTCAAATGAGAAACACATGGAACTCACGTGGAAGTCAAGCATATGCACCAACATTACTTGAGACACAAACTAACTCGATGATGTTTCAAAACACGAACGAACTCTCAACATATCCTCATCAGGTTGGACCGTATCTAAGCTACTTGGCTCAAGAAGAGACGCAGAACATGGAACACACGCAGCTTAATGATAACTATCAGACCAATAACATATATATTGATCAATTTCCAAATCATGGTTATGATCAATACTTCGGCAACAACAATGGTTCAATGCCTCCTAATCTGTAGATATCCTTAAGGATTGATGGTTTTGTATATTACTTAAGTTTAAAGTTTTTTCTTCGCTCCATCCTCCCTCTCAATTCTTCCTCTCTTGGGATTTTTTTTGTTTCCAACACCTCTTGGGGTCTTTGTCGACCATTGATTTGTGCTTGCTAAAAACTGCAAACTCGGATATCTTAGGTTTTTCACAATTCTTTTTTAAGTGCATATTGTACTATATGAAAAGAATGGGTTAAATCTATATATATATATAATAGGACACTCTTCTCTCCTCTAAGAGTGTCTACATAGGCAAAACATTTTTTTACAATTAATTTTAATTTTAAGTTTTATTTAATTCATGTTTGTGTATATTTATTGTTACATATATCTACTTAAATTTCTAATTAAATAAAAAACGAAAAATAAGTCAATAAATAACTAAAAGTAGTAAATATAAATTATTTTAGTATTTTATTGTTCTAAATATAAAACTACAACAATAAATATATTTTATTATGAGCTTATGATAATGATAAAAATTTATATATTCAATATAAAAAATTGGAAATATTGAAATTAGAATTATGTAAAACGAATAGACATATAAGAACAAATGAATAAAAATATAAACGACATAAAAAAAAACAAATAATAAGAGTGTCAAACGATTGTTAAGAATATATATTATTTCACTAAAAAGGTATTGAACCATGTCACTAAAGATAAAATAATAAGATGAAAATTTGTAATATACGATTTTGTTCATAATGTTATATTTGAATTTTATAGAAGTATATAAAAAAAATTGAAATTGTTATATTATCATTATTTTAAAAATATAAGAGGTATAAATTGGTGCAAACAAAAACTAAGCATCGCGCGAGTTATATTCTACTAAAAATAAATAATTGAATGGTTATAAGGAGCATAAAATTGTAAATGGTTAAATCAAGTTTTTTTGTTAAATTTAATAAAATTATAAAACTCATGTATCATGCGAACCATATTTTAGGATCGTTTTAGTATTTTATTTGAATATTTTATTTTCTAGATAAAGTTTACAATAATGAATATATTTCATTTATATTGTAGTTCATTAGGAAGTAATCCAAATATTATGAGTTTAATAGAATTGAATAAAAATATAAATAAACAAAATGAGATTAAAAAAATAGATTTAATGATGTTAATTATTGAAGCATCGTAATTGAGTTTTAACCGATTGTTAGGAAGTTGAAGATTTCAAGAGAAAGAAGACATACGATTTCACTAAAGGATATTGAACAATCTCAATAAAATTTTGAAAATAAGGTGAAAACTGAAATATAAGATTTTATTCAAATGTTATATTTGAGTTCTTTGGAAGTATAAAAGAAAAAAATTGAAACATTGTAATACCATAATTTAAAAAAAAAAAAAAAATCTTAAATTTTGATACATATAAAGTAAAAAATTAATGGTCACATTATTCATAAATTTTACAACAAAATACGTGGGGAATGATATATGATATTTATGTAAAACTGTACGCAGTCCTACACCGTGATCCAAAAAAATACATATTTATTAATGTAATATTTGAATCAATGATTTTAACCCAAAAAAACTAGAAAAAACCTTTTATGTGTCTAAGAAAACATAAAATAAAATTATGATTATGTATAAATTAATTTTCTATAATTATATTGATGTATTATGAAAAAATAACAAAAGTAAATATATTGATATGTGCGTTGCACGATTATAATTAGAATATGTTCGAAGATTAGATGGAGCTATCATGCAATAAAAAATAAAATAAAAAGTTCTCAAAATCTAAAAAATATTTATTTAAAACTAAATGTCAAATCGAAAGATTTTAAAAAAAAATTCACACCGAGATTAATACTTGAGCATATAATGTTACAATGTGTTAATGAATGTAAAAGATACATGATATAAATGCAAAGCATTGGAAAATAACACAAAAAAAAAAAATCAAAGGAAACCAAACTCGCGCAACGCGCGAATCCAACCCTAGTAATCATAACTACTCACTTAGTCTTAATCATATCAACACAAGAGGATCCAGAAATGAGATTCTTCCCTTATTTGTTTATCTTCGCTTTGGCTTGGGTTTCATATGTTTCCACAAGTTGAGCAAATAAACCACTCCTTTGAGAGTCGTTTTTCTTCTTTCTTCGAAATTCCATAACTTAGGCACTATATACCTTCCGCTTCCATTGTACTCGTTCCTTGCTTTTCTTCCTTCTTCGAAATTCCAAAACTCAGGCACTATGTACCTTCCGCTTCCATTGTACTCGTTCCTTGCTCGCAGTGCTAGTTGGTTTTAATAATAGACATGTTAAAAAAAAAAACCAACAAAACTCACATAATGTCGCATGCTTTAATTTTCATTTAAAACAAATAAAATTAGAAAAAAAAATCATAAACAGTAACATGTTAGAACTTTGTTCATCACTATGCAACTGAGAAATGTGCACTGAATTCAAAATATCGGTATAATAAATCGTCATCATGAAAGAATTTTATTCTTCAAAAATATTTTGTTATGAGAAAGAGAAATACATCAAAGGTTTTGAGAAATTTTATGGCTGGAATTTATGCGTCCAAAAGGAAGTGGAAACTTGATAGTTTGAGGAAAAATTCGTTTTCTCCAACCAATATGATCACTTAGGAGTATCGCGCAGTTGTTGAAGAAGTGAAAAATAGACTAATTTGAAAAAATCGTGGTTGAACATTATGATAAGTTATTCATGTTTCATGGAAACCCTTCATTCTACTAGTTTTTGCTTTAAAATTGGAGGTTGAAGCCTAAGATGAGATTCTCAAAGATATGTAAATCTAATTTTATAGCATTCCAAGGTTTGTCCGCGCTACATTATATTTGTCCTTGATACATAACCGATAACCCAAATACCAAAGTGCAAGAACTGTGCTATAATTGATGATTCGTTTTTATATAAAATCTCTCGTTTTCATACGATTCTCTTTTATTAATTAGCCAGATTTATTTTGGTTATGATATATTGTGCTGCGTGTTTATCTATACATTTATTTAATAATTTCAAAACAAAAATCTAATGGGGCCGACTTGAATTTAGCATATATCCAATTGATTTCATAAGGCAAAGTTACAGATTCGTGATGGAAGAAAGAGCCAGTTTCGTCCATTTGTAGAAGACATCAGTTGACGTGAGAAAAACCATGAGAAACTGCTCAAGGATGCAACAGAATTGCAAAATTTGGGCACGACAAAGTGACATTTGTCTTACAATATTATATAATTTCATGGGTCTTTTCTCTATTATATCATATTTCAGTCTTCAAAATATATTGATGATTTGATGCAGCTAAGCAGGAGACCTAAATTTTAGGTGCAATCTGATCCAGGGATAGATTTCAAATGGATTGAGATACCAAAATTGGGCTCAAACCACCCTTCTTCCATTTGTAGGACACATCGGATGGACGCTAAAGTTGTGAAAAACAAACCCATGAAAAAATCATTTTGTTTCCATAAACATTTTTGTACATTTTTATTTTGTCACACATTTTTGTACACATAGATTTCCAATAATAGAAGAAGATGATTAGTAATTTTGAATAACTCATGTATGATTTTTCCCCCCATTTTCTGTGATATGTAACGTTTTAACCCCTATTTTATTGTGCTTTAAAGATTAAAAAATGAGTGGATGATTTAAGTATCATAATGCTCAATAATGAACTGTATCGTACGAATCCACCGAATATATCTAATAACGTACGAGTTAGCAGCACATGTTTTTTTTTTGGAGATTGTAAGCTAGTATCATTTTTTTTTTTTTTTTTTTTTTTCGATAAGGCAGTTAGCAATTAAAAACGAAGGTTGGATCTTTTAACCCGCATTGACATCACTAAATTCTCTGCAACCTCAGGATCCATCTCAGGCTCCATCTCAGGCTCCTCTATCAAAAACATCCCCAATATAAAACATTATGGGACACACAAAAAACAAAGTATTGATTCCGTCTAAAAGAATACTTTACCACATTGCATTCAAAGTATTATACCATGTTTTCTTTTTTAGAAGAAACAAAAAGAGCAGATATGCATAAGACAAATTATCATCAGTTCTGATAAACAAAAGAGCCAAACATCATCTAATGATCCTCATAATTTTTTCGAAGATCCAAAGCCGCCAAATCCCATCATCTCTGCAACTTCAGGATCCATCTCAGGCTCCTCCTCCGTCACCTTCCCTTTCTGAAACCAGAAAACCACAAGTCAGGTTTCCAAAAGCCAATCATAATAACTAATCAAAGAAGAAGCAAAAAAGAGAGCTCAAGAAGACAAGTATATATGAAGATTTGCCTTCTTCTCTTTCTTTTTCTCCCGACGCTGCCGTTTTAGTTCTTCCTCTTCTTCTTGCTGTTTCCGGATGCGTTCGTCCAGATCTATTACCAGATCAGGTTCAAATTCAGTTATCAGAAATCTACTATGCATTAGATGAAGAAGAGCAAGTCACAACCTACTTAGAGAATAGTTTCTGGTTTCTGAAGAACATCAAACTACACAACTCAGAGATGGGTTTTACCTTGTTCCGTGAAAGTTCCTGGCGTTTTCCGCTTCTTTAAAACCTCGAAGCGCTCCTGGACCTAATGCATTCAAACCAGTAGCACTTTTGTCTCAGATTCATTCATATACAAAACCCATGAAAGCAATAAAGTATATATGCATTGGAGAAAAACTTTTACTTGTTCAAGAGATGATCTCTCCACTCGCATGGACATTCCCAGAGCCCTTTGATCTGTGGGAACGAAAAACAAAACAGTCTAGTTCATTACAAATTGAAAACAAACTATATATTCCATCCAACAATTTAATGGCTTTCAAAATGATTCTGATTTCTGTAGTTTGACTTATTAGAAATATGGTGAGTAAAGAGCAGATCAAAGAGTCACTACGTACGCTTTTTCCCATTGATGTGATCCAAGTAGTTTGCCGAATCTTTAACAACACATTCACACACGCGACAGAAATAACCAGCCTGTGGGAAGACAAAGACCATTAACAGATATCTGTTTGGTTAAGGTCATATTTGCGAGTAAAGTTAGAAACAGCCATTTACCTGCTGACTTAGAGGCGCTACGGGTGTAACAACCTGGTAATATAAGCAAGAACATTAGATTATCGGAGAGCCCTCAAGTTCAAAAACTTCAATATCAGAAGAATACAAGTACGAAACTGATATCAAACCAACTCAATTTCAATTCAGCTAATATATTAAAAAACTCGTGCAATAACCAGATCAAACATCAATGTCGTCCCTATACAGTAACAATATAGAAAACTTTCCATCTGTATTTAAGGGAGTAGAAGAACTGAGCTTCGAAACTTTCACAAAACCCAATAAAATACCAGCTACTACATATAACAACTACTCTCAAGCAGGATTGATACACGAAGCGGGTAATAATAACACATTTCAGATCAAAACCAAATGTTCAATGCTTAAAAGGTAGACTTTTTATGTAAAAGGGGCATAGATAGAACATCATCCGTGACTCAGCTGAGTAGTAGACTCTCGTCAAGAACAATTAGACACAAGTTACTTTCATCAAAATTCTTGGTCTTACAGATAAACAAAAGCTAAGCTTGCAAATTTCTATTCAATTCAAATGGTGTCAAAAGAGATAATAAACTCACCTGTGTCTTGCCCAGACGAGATTCTAGGTCAACATGATAATCTCTATGCTTCAAAGGGGCTCTTTGCACAGGAGGGCCTTTGGCTGCAAAAACAACAACCCTAATTAAGATTTCACAAAGTTAAAACCTTTTCATAAGCTGATTCAGAGAAGTAACCCTACACCGAGATTTAGACCGATCCGAATCCTGCATCGAGGGGAAAAAAAAACCGTTTTCAAAATTGAAAAAATTCAACAGATCGAGATTGAAAACTACGAAATTCGGAAGAAAAAAACCTTCTTTTCGCGTTCACGTGCTCGTTCCCGAAACTCTTCCGTATCGAACTTCTTTCTAAAAGTATTATCAACCGCAGTAGTCTACAAAATCAAACCAAAAACACGAACCAAACTCAAAATCAAATCTTACCCAAACCCTAAGTAGCCAAAGAGAGCCAGAGAAACTATCGTATGCTTACGTTGTTGCTAGAAGCCATTGGAGTACACAAAAGCTCGAAAATCTCAGGAAAAACACTGATGATTCGAATTTTCTGTCTTTGATGAACCAACCGTAGAGGCACAAAGACGGAATCATATTTAGTTAAATAGTTTGAACAAGATAAAATAACCGTCTTGGGTGTTTGGTCTAGTGGTATGATTCTCGCTTCGGGTGCGAGAGGTCCCGAGTTCGATTCTCGGAACACCCCAATAGTTTTTGTCTTTTTAAAACACACTTCCAAAGAAACGTCATGCCGTTTTCATTATGAACTAGAACTCCATGCCGTTTTCTCAGATTTCCTGCCATTTGCCATTTCACTCAGTAACTAATGAAATGACTTTTCTTTTCACTATTTGCCATTTGAGAGATACACAGAGAAATGCTATTCAGCCTAATCTTGTTTTTAACGTATAAAAGTAATAAAACACAATTCATTGTCAAATTGGAGAAACTAGAAGACTACTACCAAGTTGTTGTCAGAAACATAAGAGAAGATCATTGACTAAGTCATCAACTAATTCAGACACAATTTCTTCTTCAATCTCAGTTCCTTCTTCGTAAGTCTCTCTTTTGTAATCAAGCCAATTCCCTTGTAAACTACTCATGTCACTCTCAACAAGCTCATCCATCATCATCGCTCTCATCTTCTTCAATCCTTGAATCTCTCTCTTCACTTCTTCAGCTAAAATCTCTTTCCTTTCAAACAAAATCCCTTCTTTCCCTAACAATCCTCTGCAGCTTCCCATGAACATCTTCTCGCATTTGAGTGTTAAGCTTTGATTCACAAAGTCAAACAGTGTTTTCCTCTCGGTCTTGCCCCGTGCGTCTCTCTTACCTTCGATTTCATCGAAAAGGCTCAAAGGTAATATGTCAGTAGCCATCTGCAAGGCGACTTCTTCAATCATCAGTTGGCCAGAGGCTATGATCTCGGTTATATACTCGACCTCCCAGTCATGACCTTCTTCAGCTTCTGAGAAAGCAACGGATTCTGAGAGTTCTGTTTCTTCAGTCTCATGGTGAGATTCTTTGCGTGAATTTGACAAACTCTTCCTGCAGGAGATTTGGGGATACTCGGCTTCTGATACAACGTTGAAGCTGTTAACTTCCTGCTCTTCTGCCTGTATCGTACGAAATATGAAATTTCCAAAGATCAGTACGTTGGAAAGTCGTAGAGAATGCAAAGATATTTACACGTAGAAACAGTGGTAAGCTACTAAAACTAGAGCTAACCTTGTGCAGAGAAAGGAATAAGCCATAAGACTAACCTGGAACTTTGTGTTATTGTAGAATGAAGTACAGTCAGAAACAGATTCGCTCTCTGATAAAGCTTTATCCAGATCATCTGATGGCAATGATACCGTCCCATTCACCCAATCCTTTGAAATAGAACTCAAAGACTCTTCTTCTTGGGTAAGGCTACTGCAAGATGACTCAATCTTAGAGGTTAGCTCTCTGAGCTTTTGCTCCAACAGAATATTTAGAGAATCACCATCGATCACATTAAAACTAAGTGCAGACTCTGAATCATAATCGGTCTTTTTAGTGGAGGATCGTGAATCGGATGATAAACCCTTCATCGGGGATGAGAAAGTGAACGAAACCACATCCATGTCCTTTCTATCATCTTCACCTGTCTTGAACCCGTCATCAACGGTGACATTACATTTTATCAACTTTTCACCCCTTTTGATCCGTTTATCACTGATAATTCCAGCTTCTTGCATTCCATTTGGCGGCTTTTTGTTGCGGGGAAGATTCTTTTTGCGGGACAAAGATATAACAGTGTTCTTTTCCGCCGATGTTGCTGTAAAACCAGACCTTTTAGATGTAGTTCCACTTTCCACCAAAACCTTGTTTACAGCTTTGTTCATCACTTTGCTGCCTCTCTGGTTTGAAACAGATGCCACAGCGAATTGGTTCTGTTTCTGGTTATTTGGCTTAACCACACTTTTCCCATTACTACCAGAAGATCCTTTGAGACCATTTCTTATTATACGGTTTTTAGTTTCCATCTTCTCATTTTGGCCCCTGTTGTAACTTGAAGGCGGCGTTGAGCTGTCTTCCTTGTGAGTAGTATTGGCCTTTGCGTATGCAGATACAGAAGGGGGCTTCACTTTACCCTTCAAACCATTAAAACTGCTTTTTTCCAAGAACTTATTTGTCTCCTGTGTCCTGAGTGACGATGTAGTTCTCTTTTCGTCGTGCTTTCCTCTTAAGTTCTTATTGTTGCGGGTACCATAAGAGATTTGAGGGCTTGGTCCTTTCTGTGAAGCTTCTAGTTTCTCTTTCAAATCTCTGATCCTCATTGGAAGTGATGAAGAAGAATCAGATGATGAAAACCGTGGTTTAGCAGATATCCGAGGACTTGTCTCGATCATTCTTGAAGCTGTTTCCATTACATAAGCAGGGTTCCTGGACTGAACAAACGCAGGACTCCGGATAGGTGACAAGAGCCTATTGTGAGTGACAGAAATTGGTTTCGCAGATCTTGGAGGTAGAGTTTCAGTTTGAAACCGGTCAATAGGTCGGTTACACATTCTTGAATCCAAATGGTCCGAAGAAATACCATCATAGTCAGTGCGGAGATTTACATAACCAAGATTTTCATATGCATCCCATGTGCTTGCCTTGCGTGAAGATCTAAGGAAGAATGGATCAAATCCGGAACTAGACCGAGGTTCCAGGGAATTTGGCACAGGTAGAGACTCTAGACCCATGAGCCTTGCAACCACACTCGGAGCTCGGGACCCTTGTCCATCATCACTAGTAACAGTTGATGTAGAACAACTCGAGTCACTTCTCGGATTGTAAGTCGAACTCTTTCCAGTCTCATCAGCCTCAATCTGTTAAAAATATATCAGATCAAAAACTATTGCTTCCTGTCATTCACTAAACTCAAAAATAACAATGAAATTGAGAAGCCTTGCCGGAGAAGGCCATGACTTTGAGGGGTTTTGAGCATTTTGTTTCTCTTCCTTTGATGCTTCTGATACAAACAAAGAAGACAAGACATTTGAGCCTATTGAACAAGAAGCCAAAGTAGATAAAAAGTGAACTTCTTTGCATCAAAGATCACAAACAAGCAAACCAAAATCTTCGAAAAAGAAACGAATCGATTCAGACTCTACATATCAAAGAAATTGAATCATAAAGCATAACCAGAAATCAACCAAGTGCTTCAGGACAATCAGAGATTTTAAACCGAGATGGTTTTGCAGACATTACCGGAGAGTTCTGAGGTGCTGCTAGAGGAGAAGAGCTTCTTCCTGGATTTTCCGGACCAATCAAACAGATTTAGAAACCCTCCTCTGGATCGTTTCCTCTCAACAGCTTCCATTTCTATCATCTACATAACACAGCGAACTGAATTACTTCCACGAAATGCATAAGTATTGAACATTGACATTTGGTTATTAAATATTGATTCAGAGCTTAGCCAACTATTTCAGATGAAATTTCTGTTAAGTTTCTCAATCAAAAGTACAAAAGGACCAAACTTTGGACAGTAACATTAACAGTTTACAACAGGATAAAACAGGTATACAGACAAGTCAAATGATTCATAAGAATAACAAATTTAAACCAAAAAAACCTCAGAAATTAATAGAATTATACCGAATTCGAAATTTTCTATACGTTCACGAGAAAATGTAGGAAAAAACCCAGAAGTGTTGCAAGATTTCTTCCGCAATAAATTGAGCCAAATACTGAAAATTGAAACCCTAAAAGCAAAGAAAGTCTTTCACTTTTGACTAAGTGTTCCTGTGTTACTCAAACCTATAAGAATGCAAGTGGGTAAGAACACGAAGAATGGGAAGAAATCAGTGGGAAGAACGAAAAATTGAGTTTTTCGAGAAATGGTTCAGAAGAAGAAGAAAAAGAGAGTGAGGACGAAGAAGACAGACTCGATTTAGGATTTGGAATTTTGGGATTTGGGTTTAGAGTAGAGAGAGACCTAATAAGGAAGAAAAAGAAGGAGCGGAGAGAGCTTGTTGTAAATGTATAAAACAGATGCAGAGTGTGAATTGATGTGACAAGAAGAGAGAGAGACTTTGAATTTTCCAATATCTCTTTCTTCACCTCTGGAAATTAAATGTGTCATTGTTTTCTGTAAAAAGAAAAAGGAGACTTTTTTTGTCGATATGATGAATTTTTGTTGGCTTATTACGGATGCTGAATTTTAATGTTATTGTATTAGTAATCCAATCAGAATATTAGAGTTTTTGAGTATTTTATTTGGAAATGAAGTAAAGAGTAAGGAACTTGTCTTGTTATTATTCTTTTTGTTTAACTAATTGAATGAACCAATTGCGCAAACAAGATGACTGTTAAGGAGTCGTTTTAGCTTCCAAATCTAAAACAAATCTAAGATACTATAAATTATAATATTGTTAAATACCAAGTCATCAAATTTAGTCTCTAATCTCTGTTGGAATTATTCTAACATCAAGGTTCAAACAAATGGTTACTGTCAAATAAGTTTCATTGATAGGTCATTTGTTGTGGTAGTAAACTAAAATTTATATTCTAATAATTTGTATTTGTATTGATATTTGCTATAATCCGACTTATATATGAGTAGTGTCTATGTACGAGTTATAGATGATAAATTGATAACACAGAAAAAAAAAAACTTAAGAGGTGAATCAAAAAATTACAAAAATTAAATCTGTTCATTTTAACTAATTATTTTAGCAATTAAACCAGTCTAAAGGATTTAATAAAAATCACTATTATATGCACACAATTTTAGCCCAGATTTGAGACCACCTGTAACTACACTATTGATACATTTATTGCGTAATTGAGTATGTAACAGGTGAATTTAACTCGGATCACATACCCAGTCAGTGCATTCAATATTTTAGTCAAAATTCATTTTCATTTATCAAAAAAAAGTCAAAGAATGCAATGATCGCCTCTCCTCTTCTAACCACGACATTACCATATGAAATAAATACATAATTTGTCCCTACTACTCCAAAAAGAATGTTAACAACTTTGACAAAGGGGCTTCCAGTAAATATGTTGAGGCCAAAACCTAAAATATCAAACTTTAAACAATACTAGTACTATTGAACTATATATTTGTGTTAATATTCTTCAACGATCTACCCATTGATGGAAAACTTTTACTATAATTTAATAGGAATTGTGGTTTGGTCGAATTTAGCCCAAAAAAACGATATAAAACACTTAAACGTTGGCGGTCAACTGTTGTACTAATTGCACACTTAATAGGAAATTAATTCATTCGTAACAAACAAACAAAAATTAACAAATGCATTCATTCTTTTAACAGTTTTAAGATAACATAATAGTAATAAATTAGGTCTATCAAATTCACTAAAACACATGAGTTACAACTCCACGAGAGAAACTATATATATAGGAGATAGGTCTATAGATCACTAGTACACTCATCTCCTCTAAATTATTCATTCACAATATTTACACAACACTATTCCTTCACATCCAAATCAAGCAATGGCTATTTCTTGCATCACAAGAAACACATATTCAATCCTCCCTCTTCTTCTACTTCTTATTCTAATCATCACTCCTTCAACTTCATCTCTTTCTCCCACCGACATTGTCACAAAAGAGTTCCTCAACGACCTATGCTCAGAATCACAAACTTTCACTCGTCGCTTTTGCATCACATGGCTAACCACAGGTCATAAAACGACCTCAATGAACATCCATCGTCTTCTCGAGCTCGCGGTCGAAAAAACTCGAGCTTTTGGTCTAGAAACTCAAGCACTGATGAGTGACCTTGCAAGAGTCTCGGGTAAGGACAAGCAGCTGAAGCAGTCTTTCGAGTCATGTGTACAAGGTTATGGTGTATCGATCAAAAGGCTTGAGGAAGCTAAAGAGTTTTTGAGCAAAAGCTCTTTCGAGTCAGCATATTATGCTGTTGCTAAAGCACATGAATATTCTTATGTATGCAAAGACCAGTTCGAGGGACCTTCTAATGAGCCTGCTCTTGCTTTGAATCGCAGTGAGAAGTTTATCAGAGTGTGTTACATTGTTAGCAATTTGGCTCAAGTACTTCGCAATTAAATTCATGTGTTTCTTTCACCTGCAGAAAAGAGAGGATGATAGTATCTGGATTTTAATAAGGAATTTTGTTTCAATTATTTATTGGCTTCTTTGGGCAGAGATCATTCTTCTACATAAAGCCAAAATTCATAACCTTAAAGATTGCAATGAGAATAAAACCTTGGAAACACTACAATTTGCAATGTACATTAGGGAAAAACAAAATTGTACTATTACACCATTATAAATAAGTTTCATGTGAAATGTAAAAAAAAGGTATGGTTTCATGTGAACAAAACTATACATTTAAAAAAGGTTAAAGTCATCGAAGATTTGATTAAAAGATGACTTTAGCTCTTTTCACAGTTATCACACGGATTTAAGCTGCTTTTACAAATCCTTGGATCGAATGACTCTCCAAAGTGGTCTAGTAACATTTGTCTTCTGCATTCGGTCTGAAACATTCATAGATCAAAGACTTGGTAAGGATAAATTAACTAAAATCTTAAACATATTATCCACAATAGACAGAGGCTCTGTTTACAATATTACCTTGAGCTCACAGTATTGCTGCATCTTCCTGGCCTGAGACATGGCAGACTTGAATCTCTCCATGTTTCGACCTTGTCCGTTACGCAACATGCAAACGACTCTGCTAAAATCTTTCTTCTGGTACAAGCAAATGCATTGCGATGGAAGCCCGTCCCTCCCTGCTCTCCCTGACTCTTGGTAGTAGCTTTCTATCGCTTTTGATAAGGTGTTGTGTATAACGAAACGCTGCACCAGAACCGATTAAGAAAACAGAAGAAAGTGGAAGAAAACTGGTAGCAAAAAGGCTGCAATAGCTATGAACAGACTTGACTTACCACGTCTGCTTTGTCTATTCCCATACCAAATGCAATGGTTGCACAAACAATTCGGACTTCCCCTGTTTGCCATTTCCTCTGAACATCAACTCTCTGTTTTGCAGGCACACCGGCGTGATAATAAACAGTCTTCACCTTGCATTTCTCGTTCAGAAACTTTGCGACATCAACACATTCGCTTTTGGAGAGACAGTAAACGATCCCAGACTGATCCTTGAACCTGTCTCTTAGCAGCTCTTGGAGCTGTTTCAGTGGCTCCTTGGTCTTGTTAATCACCTCATACTTCAAGTTGGTTCTGTCAAAGCTCATCTTGAGAACCGGAGCCATGGGAATTCTCAGACTTTTTAGTACGTCCTGTAGTGAGGAAAGTAGAATCAAAATAGAGATAAAGTGGTGTTCAGATCATGAGGAACCACATCATATGTACAAAAAAGATTGTTTTCTAAAGCTAAACTGAGAATTGGAGCAATGGGAAGACTCTTAAATCTGTTCCAAATTCAAGAGGACTTAATCATGTTGATGCTCATTACCTGACAGACTGATTCGGTTGCCGTGGCTGTAAGAGCCATCACAGGAACACGGGGAAAATTCTGCTTAAGACATCCAAGTTCTCTGTAGTCTGGCCGGAAGTCATGTCCCCATTGGCTGGAAAGAAAGAAAAAACAGTATATTCATGTAGATCACAAGGAAATTTTCCTCAGGTTCCAGGCAGAAATCGAGTTTTCATATTAAGGTGTCGCCGGTGATGAACAAGCAGAGAATATTCATGCAGATCAAAGATATAATGTGTGAGAGACGGATATAACAATTTTTTGTACCTCACGCAGTGAGCCTCATCAACCACAAAACCTGCCAGCAGTCCCTGTTGTTAATAGAGGAAGATGTTCAAATTTTTTCTTAGGGCTGGAAACTTTTTTATAACTCTACAATACGAAAAACTCAACAAGCTACCTTGCCGTGTAAACATCTCAGTGTCTCCAAAAAGGATGAACTTCCAGCGATTTTCTCAGGTGTCACATATAAGAGTTTACATGAAGGATTATCTCTTCTGCAAGCAAAATGTCAATGCACATATAAGTTTTTTAAAACTATCTTGATGATTAGATCTCCATTAGAGAAAATAACGAATTAGATGATGCCTGACTGAGATACTTGGACATTGTGAAAATGAAAGAAATGGAGAGAGGATTTTCACCTGAGATCTTGTAATACAGCTGCTGCTTGGGAAGTTGTTTGCTGCGAGTTCAGAAAAGTCGCTGGTACCCCGTACTTAAGGTTCAGCGCAACTATCTGATCCTGTATGAGGGACAACAGAGGAGATATAACTATGGTAACTCCAGCTTTAAGTGTTGCAGGAAGCTGTAAAACAAACAAACAAACAAAAAAAGACAAAATTTAGTACGCAGCCTGTGGTAATATAAAGTAATGGTTATTGGACAAACTATTCCTAAACAGAATTCAAATCACGCCTTTGGGAACGTAGAGAGGTAAGAGATCATGACCTGATAACACAAACTTTTTCCTCCTCCCGTAGGCATTAGAACAAAACAATCCTTATTTTCCATAGATGCTTTACACGCTTGATGCTGCAGGGGCCGAAACGCCTTGTTACCAAAAATCACCAAGTTTGCAAATTCCAGATCATCCAACGCCTGCAACTCTTCGTAGCTCGGAGTTTCATGGTCCATCTGTACAGAATGTTTTCTGCTTGAAACTACTGAAACTGAATCTTCCATTGAATATTCCTTCAAAGCAGAACACAAATCATCATAAATTTCCAATTCAAGAACACCAATACAAGCTTGTTACTAAAAACACAGTTCAAGATGTAAGTGCAATGTTAAATATTACCATAGATCTCAAAGAGTGGTTTCTGGAACTTGACTGTGATCTCATTGAAGCTTTGAACAGTGTAACATCATCTTCTAAATCACTAGAAGAATCCAACTCCATAACTTGCGGTTTTTTCTTTGGCTCAGGAGAATCCTCAATGACATGAACTTCGACTGTTGAATCATCATCATCATTATCAGTCTGGAATCCATTAGCTTTATCAAACATTTCAGCTAATGTTCCTTGAGCTTCAGACTCTATAGCCTGTATATCATCCCATTCCTCGGTTCCTTTCTCAAAATCAGCTAAAGCCGCAATAAAATCATCTCCACAGTACTCAACAGTAATGAAATCCCGACCATCATCACCTTTTTAACCCAATTACAAATAATATTCAGATTAAGACCAAACCCAGAAAACAAACCTTATTCGATTAGAGCATAGATTCGAATTTGGTACCGTAGAGAGAGACGAATCGATCCAAGCATTTCTTCGCGGAATCTTCGTCGAATCCGACCTTTGTAGCTAAGCTTAGCAATCGAAGTTTCTCCAATTCGAGATCCTTCATCTTCAAAGAGAGAGAAATGGGTTATCGACTCCGGCAACAGAACCACCGATTTTTCCCCGACGGCGATTAGAAAATAAATTTAAATTAAATCTGCTGAATTTTAGAGCCTTCCGCGAAAATAAAAACCTCAAAACTCTTTTTCCCGCCATTTTGGCAACGTCGTCGTTTCGTTATGGGCTTTAAGGCCCAATTCTATTTTCTTAAAACCCAGCTTAAGATCTTCCAAGCCGGAATTCTGAGAGTTTTCTCCGGTTTATGTGTGATTCACCAATCTTCTCCGATTTCATTGATAACCGGTTTTCACAATGTCGGTCTTCCTACTTCTCGTTCAATTTGTTTCTATTAAACGCCGGTTTAATTTGATCTGTGTGAAAAAGAAAAAAATATATATCTCTTAGTCCAGAACATTAATGTTTAGTGGTTTTTATTGGGGTTCTAAAAAATTAAAAATAATTAAATAATATATAAAATATTTAGAGCTCCCAATAAAAAGTTCTAATTTTAGAGATTTAAAACCCTAAATATTAGAGATTTAGAACCCAAAAATAATTTATAATAAAAATTACTTAGCATTCCAAATTAAAAAACTATGGTTGATTATGTTCTTATTATCTGCTTTCCTTGATCATCTATCTAATCTCTCTTCTTTTTCTATAGAATTAGGGTTTGTTTGAAATAAATTTTCAATTTTGGGATTCAACCAAATTTTTTTTTTTTATGCAAAATAAAGGTAAAGATGAGGCACTATTATGCGATTTTCACTCATTGTAACGAGTATGGCTCTATGCGTTGGAAAGGGTCAAAATTCAAATGAAAAAAACAAAATTTGGGTCCCAACTTTTTAGGCCAAAATTTGAAATTCAACGATGTAAATTATACAATTCTTGCTGATATTTTTCCTACATCCATAGAGTGTCATTTGATCCCATTGATATAGTTTACTAGATCGGGCCATGGCCAAACTGGCCACTTGGTTCTTAGTGAAAGGTCCACACTACCCATTAATGTCCCCCTAATTTCTCCTATAGGATAATTCCATTTGCTCGGCAAATGGCCAATTGGACTTTTTATATAGCTTTAAAGTCGAATCTTTACCCCATTTTGTATCGTATTAGTAAAGTAGACCGATATCTTCTATTGATATACCAAGTGATGTTTATAATATATAAGAACAAAAGTTAGTGCGGAAATACAAAAGAGCAACAAATAATTTGAATTTTCTGTAAATTTACTTGTTAGTTGCCAAAAGTTAGTATAGAAAAACAATCACAATGGGAGAAGTTTGCTAAATTGGAAATATCTTTGGACAGAGATGTGGTTGCCTCAATCTTTCTTCAGTGAAACTTATTTATGTATCAAGAA
Organism: Arabis hirsuta; assembly: GCA_964056655.1. NCBI lineage: Eukaryota > Viridiplantae > Streptophyta > Magnoliopsida > Brassicales > Brassicaceae > Arabis > Arabis hirsuta. The sequence goes on from OZ053301.1 coordinate 41,236,864, forward strand.
AGAATAAACCAAGTGATTTAGTGATGGTATTTATACTTCTATTTTTGTATGACATATTGTAGATTTGTCAAATTTTTATTTTCGTAATCAACGTAAATAAATAAACTTGAGTGTATGAAAATGTGGATTTACCTTATCCGTTGGATAGAGTTATAATTTCAGTTTATGGGTGACCACTGTAAATATTGAATGACAAGTGTACTCAACGATCAACAAGTTTTTGAGTTAATTCTTGGTTTTTGTTTTGGAACGCCTTTATAAAAAACAAAAAAATAACAAGTTTATTGTCACTAAACAATTATCAGATCGTAAAATGTCACCACAATTTTTGTTGACGACGCTAATCAAACTCATACAAATATGAATATTTATCAATGCAACATGCCAAAAATAAGATTGTCTCTGAATACTGAAAAAATTATAAGGTAAAAGTTCATAATTTCCACGGTTTGGAAAAAAAAAAAAACATGCCAAAAACAATTTCAAAACCTAACATGTAATCGGTCTCTAGTCGTGGAGTCTCCACCCGTTTAACACTTTAATAAAAAAAAAAATTAAATAAGCAACTCTTACTATACTTTTATTCTATCAATTAATTTACTTGTTTCATCTATTTTGATGGATAAGATCGAAAGTATCATACTACTTTTTAGTAAATAAAAAAATACATTTACATTTTTGAAACAACATTTTCGCTAAACACACATAATATAAAGATGAAGAAAATATTAAATAAATAAATATTTACAACAAGCATTCAAAACATCTCCATCCATAAGAGATTTTTAAAATTTTCTTAACAATAAAATATTAATTTTAAGATAGTTTAGTTGTATAATCTAAATTTAAATTCTACAAGTAAATTGAATCAATTGTTAGAAAACAAATGACATATAGATCAATTGTTATCTGAGACAATCTTCTCATTTTCTCACTTCCTTTTCTCTAGGTTTTTTTTTTTTATTATTGTTATGAGACTTTCTAAAAAACTCCTAAAGGAGTTGCTTTTAGAGGAATAACGTACGTAGAAGTTTGAACCCCGATATTCGTTGCGATAAAAATGATATACGGATATTGTTAAGACGACGATTGCATGTTTTGACCTAAATGGTTTTAAGAACTAAAGAACGTAAACAAAACACAAAAATATTTTATTATTATTAAACTGAAATAGCACACAACATGATCTTATTACAAATGTTAGGGTGAAACAGTCATTAGCTTCGTCCTAACATTTTTTCTTAAAACAAACAACAACAGACACACTCTTATATCGAAAGAACCACACTTACATTCTTACTTCTTTTATTCGATATAAGTTTATTTATAAGTTTCAATGTCCGTAACCATAGCAGTGGCAATGCTCATCGTCGTCATGACTCTCCACGTGGTGATGATCATCGTGGTGATGCTCCTCACACTCTCCTTTACATGACTCGTGGTAATGCTCCAAGCATTTAGCTTCACAAGCGTGTTCCCCACATGGGTACGACGACAATATGGCTTCTCCCAAAAACTTATCACAGTTCGAATTCGCCTCGCTCTCCGGGATTTCTATATACATTGCAAATCCATTCGATCGAATTAATTTATATATACATCTCTCTTTCTATATAAATATAATAAATTTGACTATGTTGATATTGAGGAAGCGGATATATTCAAAGAAACATGTTAATGTGAATATATACATGTATATGATTTATTTTGAAAATATTATAATCGAAATTACCGGCCGAAATGAGCAAGACAACGAGCAAAAGAGTGGTGAAGCAGATGGAATTGAAGATCTTTGCCATTTTTGTAGCTTTTGCTTCTTCTTTTTATACACTTATTTAGTTGCTTCTTTCTGCTTTCAGAAACTTTGGTGATACTACTCAATGGGGGTTGTGGTCTATTTATAGTAAAATATCGTCTACTTTTGATCATAACCCTTCACCCACTAGGCTACATGCCGTCGTTTCACTCTCACATAGATGGCCTTTTAAGGCCGAGCTCTTAACTATATTCTTTCGTTACAAAGCCCATTTGATAATTTACCTCCTAAAAAGACAAGCTTGTGGCTGTGCAACCATTTTATTTTACGAAAAACGAGATAGACAACATAATATTATAACTTATAAGTGAAAAAAATTAATCCATTCTCAACAATATTGTTTTCTCGTTTTGTTTTCCACATTTTTTTCTTGAAGATGCCACATTTTCTAAAGAAAAATAACATAAGTTTGTTTTGTGAAGGTTGACAAATCTCTGAGGCTTGGGAGCCTTTTCGAGTGACGTCCTTGCAGATCCTGTAAAAGCTTTTAAAGGAAGTAGATCTAGAAGTTTGAGAAAGAAAACTTACATTTGGAATTAAACTTTGATCAAAGGTTCTTGAACCCTATAGCACTTATTTGAAGAGCTTAAACACAAGAGATATGTTATAAGTTAAAGATAGAAGAATGAAATTCGATAAAGAAATCTTATCGATTTTTTTTATTGCTCGAAATCACCATGCCCGATTGTTTTTTTGGTGAAAAGGTGGTTTTTGAAGAGAGGTAGAGAAGAAGTAGAAGTGGTGATTGGAGGAAGAAAGTAAGTAGAAGGGTTGAAGAAGAGCTTCACCGATTATGCGGTTTTTCCCTCATTTAACATTTAACAATAGAGTTAATGGTCAAAATTATGGGTGCCAACTTTTCGGTTTAGGAGGTAGTAAATTTTAAATACAACGCTGTAAAGTGTAAACGGTTAACCAGGCAATTTTTCATTTTTCTGGATGAAATCTATAGAGGGGTCATTTGATCCCATTAATTGCCTCGTAGCTTGTCTCCATGCATGGCCACTTGATTCTAGTTCTTAATGAAGGTCCTCTACTCATTAATGTCTCTAATTACCCTGTGTGATAATTTCTTTGGACTTTTTCCAAAGCTTTAAAGTCATATCTTTCTCCTCTCGTTTATTGTCTATTACTAGAATAGACTTTCGTTTATTGACTTTTATAGCTTTAGAAGTAATATAGCTTTAGAATACTAAAGACTGAGTAATTTTTTTGTTTAACAGGAAGATTAGTGCTGTAAAGCGCAAGAGAAAACAAACATTTTGAATTTTCTACATAGTTTTTCATTAGGCTAAAAATGTATACATGTTGGAAAATCAGTACTGCCATCCCAACCGCTGCCTGATCGATCTTTCTCAAGTGTGGCGTATTTAGCAAGAGAGAATAAACTGGTGTTATTTACACGTACTTTAATTTTTAATGATATTTTCTACTTTTAATAATGATTTTGTAAGCTTAGGGGAAAAATAAAATAGTTACTGTCGAAACCAAAAAACCAAAAAGTTTATCATCACCAATTTTTTTTGGGATAATTGCAAAAATATCACTTTTGGAATGTACATTTGCAAAACTGCCAATTAGAAATGTCTATTTGCAAAAATACCATTAATTATGGATTTTTAAAGTCTAATTCTTATTTTGACCTTAAAACTTCATAAACCCTCAAAACTAAACTTTAATACAACATAGTTAACTCAAACACAAATGATATAATGAAAAAATAATTTTTAAAAAGTGACATTTTTTAAAAGATTTTGAAAATGTGGCATTTTTGAAAAATGACAATTGAAAAGTAGTATTTCTTAAAATTTCTTAAAATTTCTCAAAAATTATTAGGTTGGTATGATTTTATGATAAACCACTACACTATACTATTTGATTAGTGTCGTGTCGTCAAAAGTTTTATTTAAAATAATAATTTCATATAAATATGTTTATTTATTATTTTATATGTTTATTTATCTATGCAACATCCCAACAAAAATACAAAAAATAATAATAACATTTACCCTATTGATTCGTTTCATAAAATTAGATTTGTTTACTTTTGTCACACTTATTAAAATATTCTTTACAACTTCTTATATACTTTTATTCTATCATTAAATATCAGTTGTTTCATTTAGTGTAATTACTAGGGGTTTTTTGTTGTTGTTAAAGTTAATAACTAGGGGTTTACATTACAAATTCTCATACAAACACCAACCTATGAAACAAATTTTTTTTGGGGGGGGGGGGGGGGATGGATCGGAAATCCCCTACATAGAAAGAGCTCCGATTGACCAATAAAATAATATTGTGAACGGGGGGGGGGGGGGGGGGGATGGATCGGAAATCCCCTACATAGAAAGAGCTCCGATTGACCAATAAAATAATATTGTGAACGGGGGGGGGGGGGGGGGGATGGATCGGAAATCCCCTACATAGAAAGAGCTCCGATTGACCAATAAAATAATATTGTGAACGGAAATCATCAAGAAAACGATGGCGAATGTTTTGATCTAAATGGTTTAAGAAAAAAAAATTACTTAGCCAAAGTACAAAACAAGTTTATTATAAAAACGAAACAGCATACAACATGATCTTATTATATAGTTAAGAGGAAAGCAGTAATTTCCTCTTATTTATTCGAAAGTAAACAACATACACGCGTAACTCGAACAAACCACACTTATAGTTATTACATTAGAGGTATAATATCTTATTTTTTTATCCGAAACGAGTTTATTTGTAAATTTCAGTAAGCACCGTAGCAGTGGCAATGCTCTTCGTAGCCATGCTTCTCACATTCTCCTTTGCAGGAGTTGTAGTAATATTGCGCACATATGGCTTCACAAGCCTTTTCCTTACATTTGTTTCCTATTGGGGCTTCGCCTAAAAACTTCTTACATTTCGAATTCGCCTCGCTCTTCGGGATTTCTGTATATAATCAAAAATCAATTCGAATTATTTTTTATATACATTATAAAGTTGCCTATGTTAATAATGAAAAAAACTATATTCAAAGAAATAAGTTTGTATGAATTTTTGCATGCATGCATATGAAAGTTTAGAATAGATTAGAGTCTGAATTACCGGCCGAAATGAGCAAGACAACGAGTACAAGAGTTGTGAAGCAAACGGAATTGAAGATCTTTGCCATTTTGTAGCGTTTGCTTCTTCTTCTTTTTTCACTTAATATTAATTATTTTTTGCTGTTTTTGGAAACTTGGGTGATACTAACCAATTGGGGTTGTAATCTATTTATAATGAAATTTTGTTCACTTACTAACTAGCTAGTTCAATTATACTCTATATTATATGTACTAGATTAGCGACGTGGCCGTTTCATTCACATAGATAGCCTTTAATTAGGCCTATCTCTTAAATTCCATACTTTCGTAATGAAGCTTATTTGATCATTTTTTGATCAAACAGTTATTTTATCGAACGTATTTGCGTTTATATGAACTATGATTTTCTTACTAGAAGCGAGATATTAGTGAAAACACACACATAATTCTTAAAAATACCACATCTTTTATTTAAACCATTCCTTTTTTTTTAAGAGTTCCTAAACTTTCATAAAAGATCTTAATTTAGTAATTAAAATTGTTTTTACTAGAGCTGGGCAAATTATTCGTGAAATTCAATCGATTCGCTATTCGTTTTGATCTGATCCGAAAAATCTGGATATCCGTTTTGAATAAAAACAAAGCAAATAATAAAATTTATTATCTGTCTAAACCGAAACAAATCACAAATACTAATTTTAAAAATTCGAATATCCGATCCGGTCCGTATATTACTTATATATTCATATAATAGATATATTTATAACATATATTTATATTTTTTATTTTTAAATATATTTGACGAGTAAGTAAAAATAGGTAGATACTAACTTTAGTTGAAATATATTTCTTAAATAAAAACATATATTTTTATTTGTCACCGTTTTAATTTTTCACTTTTAATTTTTCACTTTTAATTATGTCGAATAAAAATATATCCATTTCATACATTTATTCATTAATTAGTTTAAATCTTATATTAAAACTTTTGTTTTGAAAAAATAGATTATGGTGTTTAATTTTTTTTTTTTAAACAGATGTCTGTGAAGATCCGCAAATATCCTGAAAAAATCTGGATATCCGTAATCTTGAATATCCGAAATTTTCTAAAACAAAACAAATTAAAAACTAGATATCCGTCAAAAATAAATCAAATCACAAATACTGTATTTTTTCAGATATTCGATTCGCGTCTGGACCTAGTTCTTACTTCCTTGACTTTGGAATTCTCTTCTTAAACAAATGGTTTGTGGTATTTAATTAAAACGGCCACGTTACTTCCTTGACTTTGACTCTAAGTGTGGTATTATTAAATACGGCCACGTTACATCCTTGATCTTAAACAATGGTTTGTGGTATTTAAATACCACATCTTATATTCTTAAACAAATGGAATATAAGATTTTTGTTTTCAAAATAATAAAATAAATTATGTTATATATTTATATATTTTTGGATTGGCAAGTAACTTGAATGTCATATAAATATACAATAAACACCTTCAACAGAATGAATAAATTAAATTAAACACACACACGATTTTACTTACCTTTAAAACAAACTACTAAACAAATAATACACATGAGTAAGAGATCTATATTCCATGAATAATCTTTGAGCATTGGACCTTAATCCATTTGAAACTCTTTCTCAAAGATGTCTTCATCCTTCCTTCGGCTGAATAAAGCTTATATTTCGCCACTCGTCTCTTTCTCTTTATCTCGGGATCGTTCCACCATCCTCTAATTATTACGTTCATAAATAAACATATCCATAATGTTAGAAACATTATAAACCCCATAAATTATGTGTAAACACATATAAGATTTGATCAAAATGATTGTCTTATTTAAATGCAAGCGATGTGTTTATATTTTATACCACTACATTCTTTTTTTTTCTAAATCTTGCAATCAAATGCAAACACAAAATTTAGTAATCTATAAATCAAAATGATTCCTTTAAAGAAAAATAATACCTTTGAACGATGTTGAATGAGAAGAGGATCTTCTGGGTCTAACGGGCAAGTCTTTGTAAGACATCTTGCGCCATAGATCCGATGTCATTGGAACTCGATTACGTCTCGATTCTCTAACAACGTAAATTCCTTTCACCGGTTTTAAATCAACATGATTAACCAGCTGGAGGTTCCGATTTCCTTCATACGATTTGTAAGATCGTATTCTAGGAGATTGGAAATCCTCCATCAAGGTTTAGTCCCTTCTTTTCTTCTTCCTCTTCTAATTTGTTTTTGTTTTTTTTTCTGTTTTTATATTCCCAAAAAAATAGAATCATTGCTAGGTTGAAAACATTGTATTTCGGGAGACGGAATATGTGGTGGAAAATCAAAATAAAAAAAATCGTTACAACAAAATGATCAAAAATAGAAACGAAATTAACTTTAAACGAACAAATTAAATAGAGACTATAGAAATGCCAACAAAATATGGTCGCTTTTTTCTTTTCTAGCTCAGTGAATCCTTCTTTTTTTGCTGGTAATTAGGGTTCAACATAAGGGTTCATTTTTATTATACCAGAACCAGAGAAGTGTTTTTTTCTACATATGAGAAATTTGTAACCATATTACTGCTATAGATTTTACCTTCGTTTATCTTTGATTTTTATTTTATTTTATCGCATGAAATCTCCGTACATTTATCATTGATGTAGTTAAATAAAAAGAGATATACATGGGATAAATGAAGCCTAATTAACATTGATTGTTATAAACTTTAATAAATTTTTTTTTTTTTTGTCAACAATCACCATATAAACTGTAATAATTATAAGTTGATACATGTTAGTAACTCTCTATTAGTAGATTTGATTTTTTTTTTTTTTAAAGGCGAATGGAAGAATTCTGTATTAGATTCGATATTTACATGTTAATACGTGACCTTGCTAAAATAAATTCAAATCTGAACTTATTTAGAATCGTCTAATTTAAATTCGATACCACATCAATATCGGGGTCCATTAATATCATTGAAATCAAATAATAAATATCTGAAACGGAATTTAGGCGGGAACGAATAACCATGCGTCGTTTTTTAATCTTTCTTCTCCCCAAATTACCATACATATTCGAATTCGCACCCTAATGTTTTTAATAATACGTTTTAACCCCTAAAAATTAAAATTTGTTTTTAGCGTATAAAATTTGGGCCTCTCTTTCGTTGCTTTCGTGGAGATTTTGATTTTTTGTCGCACAAAACCGTCGAAATCTGGGTAGCGAAGCGAAAGATAAAAAAAGATGAAGGGAGGAACAACGAGCTGGATGATGTCAGTACGGAGGAGCGGATACAAGGCGGTGGTTGACGGAATCGGTGGACGTCGGCGAAGAGAGGAAGACATGGTTGAGATCCGTAAAGCCAAGAGAGAAGAGAGCTTGCTTAAGAAGCGACGCGAGACTCTTCCTCATTCTCCTTCCACCGATTCTCTCGATCAGAAGGTACGTTGGCCTTTTTTTTTTATCCTTTTGTAGTCGTCACGAAATCTGGAGATTGTTAAGTTTCGCAGTTTGATTTCTCTTGGCAAAAGGGGTTTTGATGATAGGCGATTCGTAGATGCATGATTCGTGGAATGATCTATGTAATTCTGATCGAACTTGGTGTCTCTAGTTTTTGTGATTCGAATTTGTTGTTCTTAATTTTTCGATTCTGAGTTATTTTTCGATTCTGGGTTTTTGACATGCTGCATTGTGAAATTTGTCTTTGATTCTTGAATTCTCGAAATAGGATAGCTAGATTTTGGACTTTTGCCTACTGACGTTTCGAAATTCTCAGAGTGAGTTACGAATGTTTCATGATTTGGTTTTTGGTTTATGAAGGATTTGGGTGTTCTGACATTTGATTAGATAGTGCTAGAATCAGCTACATAGCTTTTGTAGTTGTAACTTGGCTTCTGAAGGATCTTCCATGATCTGAAAATTGGTTAATGCATTGAGATTTCAGTATGAGCACTTCCAAGACTTTCCATATTTGTTTTTGATCTGAAGAATTTTCTTATGCATATTCTGGAATATGGTACTGGTGTTTGAAATTTTCACAGTGGGAAATTACATATTGTATATCGGATTCTTATTTTTTATTTTTGAGTAGTTTGTATGTTTGATTGGTTACAGTTGATAAGCCATATTTGGTCTGACAAGAGGGATCTTTTGATTGAGGCTACTACTCAGATCAGAACATTGCTTTGTGGTGGTGGGAGACATCCCATAACAATGTAGTTTAATATGAAAGTAAAGCTATAACAATGTGTTTCCTCTTTCTAATGCTATACATGTTGTTTTTGTAGAAATGTTTAATGAACGTGTTGAAGAAGTTATACAGGCTGGTTTGGTTCCACGCTTTGTAGAGTTCCTTACATGGGATGAGTTTCCCCTGCTTCAGGTTAGCTTCGATACGCCTGTACGCTCAATCTTGTTTTATCACTAGCTTCACAAACTCGATGTTTATTTTTCGTTTCATGGAACAAATTCTATAGTTTGAAGCAGCTTGGGCTTTGACAAATATTGCATCTGGAACATCTGAGAACACCGAAGTGGTGATTGATCATGGAGCTGTTGCAATACTAGTGAGACTTCTCAGCTCGGCATACGATGGGGTCCGTGAGCAGGTATATTGAAATGGTGATTAATCATCACGTACTAATGATTTGTGGCTTTCAAATTCTTGTTACTGGTTAGTGCCTGTGGTTGCTTCTGCAATTGATAAATTTAAAAGACAAAGAATTTGACAAAGATCAATAAACGGAATGCAAATGTTTTTAAATTATCGCTGAACAGAGGAAACAAGTTCAGACTAAATATAGTTGTAGGTTTAATATGTCTTCTCGAGTTTCTTGTTCCTTTCCCTCTTTTCAGTTGCAACTAAGTTGTACTCTTCTGTATTCTTGGACAATCAGGTTGTCTGGGCATTAGGAAATATTTCTGGAGACTCTCCTAGATGCCGTGATATAGTCCTTGGACATGGAGCTCTACCTTCTCTGCTGTTGCAGTTAAATGATGAAGCCAAACTTTCAATACTAGTAAACTCCGCTTGGACTTTGTCTAATCTTTGCAGGGGAAAGCCTCAGCCTCCGTTTGAACAGGTAAGTTTTAACCAAACTGAGTTTTGTTATACCTCCTCCTCTTGCACTCCCAATATTGTGGTCTAGCATATTTAAGAGCTGTTAATCAGCTTTATTCCTAATTATGGCGATTAAATTCTGTTTAGCACTGGAATATTTAATACTCTAGTGGTTAAAAGGTCTGGTTCTCGAGCGAGGACAAACCGCAAGATAATTGTTTGTCATATGGTAATAGTAACCAACGTAATTTGATGATTTTGTTAATTGCATTTTGAAACACTCGCACACTTTCTTTAGGGTTGCCTGGCCTTAACTTTGTGATCTACATTGCCGTAATGATCCTGCTAATTTTCTTTGCGTGTTTAAGTAATTTTTTTCTGATTTAATTTGATGAATATCGTATTCTTTTAGACATCTCACTTCTTACCATATGCCTACAGGTGAGGGCTGCATTACCAGCTCTTGCACATCTCATTCGGTTAGATGACAAGGAAGTCTTGGCTTACGCGTGCTGGGCACTAGTGTATCTCTCTGATGGTTCAACTGAAAAAATACAAGCCGTGATTGAAGCCAATGTTTGTGCGCGACTTATTGGTCTTTCTGTGTGAGTGTTGAAGACTTTAGCTAACCAAGAAAATCCAGAGTCATAGATTTTAATTGATGGCTTTTTGCTTTCTGAACAGCCACCGTTCGCCTTCAGTTCTCACTCCCGCTCTTCGCACCATTGGCAATATTGTAACGGGAAACGATAGTCAAACTCAGGTAAATATGCAACTAAACAGATAGAAATATAGCATTAGACCTGGTTTTTAATTTTATTCCTGCACTTTTTCCTTTTTCAGCTGAATATTCTACTATCACTGGCTTTTTGCTATTATTCTTTGTCAACTATAAGTTAAGTTTGTTCTCAGAAATTTTGTCTTTGTGATTTTCTTAGCATATAATTGATCTTCAAGCGCTCCCATGCCTGTTAAATCTTCTAAGGGGGCCCTATAATAAGACTATCAGGAAGGAAGCTTGTTGGACAGTCTCTAATGTCACAGCTGGTTGTCGATCACAGATTCAGGTTAGCTAATATATTGCATCTGAACTTCTCTTTTTAACCGCTTCTAATCATTAATTCGCTCACTATGTATGTCTGCACTTGTTTATCTCCTTTGGTAGGCTGTATTTGATGCTAATATATGCCCTGCACTTATTAATCTGCTCCAAACCTCTGAGCTTGCTGTCAAGAATGAAGCTGCTTGGGCTATTTGCAACGCTATAGCCGGAGGCTCTTACATGCAAATCCTGTAAGTAGAATAAAACTCGATACGTTTTCTCACTATTACTATTTTCATTAGATGTTAGGTTGTCCATCCATTGAGTATATTGCAACTTTTCTTGGTAGAGTTTTCTGCAGGTTATTTATATGCTTGTCAAGCGCGTGTGGTCAGTTTCTTTCTTTCCAAATCTCACGCGTGATCTGCTTATGTCTCGACAGGTTTCTTGTAAAGCAAGACTGCATAAAACCGTTGTGCGAGCTTCTTACATCCTCAGATTCTCAAATCGTCATGCTTTGTTTAGAAGCACTTGAGAAAATACTGAAGGTGGGTGAAGTATGCAACGGAGGACACGGTGACGGAATTTACCAATGTTCTCAAACAAATGTAAACCCACACGCTCAGCTGATAGAAGAGGCCGAGGGACTGGAGAAAATCGAGGGCCTGCAATGTCATGAGAACATTGACATCTACGATACAGCGGTGAAAATTCTAGAAACGTACTGGGTGGAAGAAGAAGACGAAGAAGAAGGAGATCAAGGAGGACAACAAGACATGATATATTTCCCACTTGACAACTTTGCGAACATGCCAACAACACCCTCGGGTACTCTCAGTGAGATGTACTGCAGACCCTAAGAGGTACTAATACTTCCTCAGTAATTTCACTCGGTTTTTAGCTTACACATCATGGGCTAAGTACGAGCGTAGCTGTTACCAACTCAGGGGTTGGCATTTTGGTTTTAAACAGAGTTTGGTCTGATAAAAGTCGAGTCAGAATTGGTTTATGTTGGTTGGGTTTGATGCATTTTACTTTAGTTCAGTTAAGTTCAGCCTGCTCAGGTTTTATGGCCACTCCTAGTTACATTGTGTTTGAGTATGACAGTGTTATCACTGTTGGTCAATCGAGATTGTTTCAAGTCGAGTCAGTAAATGGTGCTCCTCACGAGTCAGGTGGAGATCAAGCTTTGAGCATTATGTCGTTAGTGTTTAGTCGAATCGCATGTAAAGGCTTTATTTCTTGTTTGGTGTTTTCTGATGATTCAGGATAAGCCAGCTGTGGCGATTATACACTCAGCTCAACTGTTTATACACTAACTGGAAATCGAGGTTAGAGATTCAGATTACATTGGTTGCTTTGTACAGTGATGAAAATGCTGGTCTGTTGCTGTAGTTTGTATTCTGGAACACACGTTACAGTTCTATATGATCTCTTCTCCATAGATTCCCTCAAGCATCATAGTTCATATATTCTTTACACGTAAATAAACCATTATAAACTAGTCAAAACCCAAGTTACTAACACTCGATACAAAAGTGATAATAATTGTCACTCTCTTAATTTGAATTGAGACGAAAGCTTTATAAAGCTATGTAAACCCCCGGGAGAGAAGTATGTTTTGAACAATGACAAGAAGTGAAAAAATCAGAAGAAAGCCACCGAACGAGAAAGGACACAGTCTGGTGTTTTTCTTCTTCAGACCATTTTTGTGGATACACTCAGCGACGCAAAAATGTGGTGATCGCGTTTTCAAAAGAATTAAAGAATGAGGGATCTTATTTTTACTTGGGTCAGAAGACTCAGAACAAAATCTCCTTGAGGATTAAAAGTACAATCATGATGAAGCAGAGGATGACAAGAACAGATGCACACATCACCATACCTCCAGTTCTCTGCGTGCGCTCTGCCTGTGGAGATTCACAAGCGATTCCGCTTAATACATTAAATCATGAAATGTTGAGAGAGATGGTATATACTCTGGTAAAAAATGGTTTACCTTTTGCAGCTGTTTGAGACCATCTTCAACTGTACTAGCAACGTTCTCGATATTATAGTCAATCCGATCAACTATCGTTCCCTATCACAAATTTTGCTTTTCAAGTTATATTTCCAGAATCAGTGACTCAGAAGCTAGAACAATAATTATAGTGTTATACCTGGTCTATCACAAGAGCAGAAAGATCCTTCATTATCTGAGCAAGCTCGTTTACGGATTCAACAACCTGTAGATGACACATAGAAAGGAGAAAGTTAGAAAGTTGTAAGATTACGAATGTATACGAAAAGAAGTAACAATGAAGAGCATTAAGAGCCGCAAACACTAACCTGTTGAATCTCTTTCTCCCTCTCTACTGATATTTCCTCGCTCTTTTTTATCTTGCTCATCTGATGCTCACTAAATAACTGAGATAAAAAGCATGTATTGCTTATTACAGATCATATACATACAAAGAAAAATGGTTAGATACGGCAGTGAAGGAGTCATACCATATCATCGAAGTCATCATATTCTGCTCTAGAGCTGCTTCCATTCAGATTCATCTCTAAATCTCCGCCATCCTAATGGTATATCACAACGTCAAAGCTTCTTGGCAATAAAGAAAACACTGTTTTCCAAAGTACCGTACTAACCAACCAGAGAAACTATGAAATGCATATAAACGGAAGTGCAGCAAGCAGAACAGAACACGAGATTCAAAAAATGAGCAACTACAGCATCACAAATACTGAAGCCCCAAGAATAGGAAATGTACAGAGCTTCATATGATACCTCATTCTGCAGTCTCAAACGTTTCAAATATGTAGACTGTTTCTTCCGGAGTTCCATAGAAAGGTATTGGAGATCAGTAGCAAGAGATCTCTGTTACAAAACATATAAGATTAAAGTTTAGATATTTAGTGATGAAAAAAGAAAGGACACGCATTCAAGAGCCGCATCGAGTGAAATACCAACCTGCACGTTTTTCCTGACATTTGAATCTTCAGAAGGTCCAGTTGCATTAAGCCTCTGAAGTTGCTTCTCTGATTTCCTCAATAGGAAAGTAATCTCTTGTGTCAAAGACTCAATTTGATGTTGATCTTCTTTACCATCCCCAAACGAGGGCATCAATGCTTTCGCATGAGCCTTTCCCAATTCAGCCATTTTGGTTCTTGCACGCTGAATATACACCGAAATCTCCTCAGAGACATCAACCCAATCTGGTGGTAATCCCACTGTTATTGTTCCTCTAACATTGAAACAAAGAAGCAAAACTTTCAGCTTCAACAAATAGACCATAGAAATGTAATCAATTCAGACATTGTGGATGATTTAGCCACCAATTTAAGCGTTTTCTTCCAAATCCATAAGCAACATGTATGCTCATGATGATAACGCTTCTCAGCTAAATCAACAAAGTTACTTCAAAATTCATGAGCTAACTCACTCTAGCAGCTACATGAAGTGACCATTTCTTATGCAATCACTAAGCTTCTAACATTTTAATGGCAAAGAGAGAGGAAGAGAAGTACCTCGAATTCCCAGGATCTTCGGTACTAACTGGAGTATAAGTCCGATTCGGATTCAATAGAGATGTACTCGCCATCTCAATCACCGGACCTATACCGGAGTTTGCTCCCGTCAACGAATTCATCTCCGTCACTGTCGACGATGAAGACGAACTCATTGGAGCACGGACGCTCCTCAGAGAGTTTCTGTACTTCCTGAACAGCAACGTACGATTCCTCGTCGCCATATCAGCCAAATATTAAACCCCAGAAGAATCTCAGAAACCAAGATCTGGACGTCTAGATAGAGATTTTCGCTTCCTTCTCCGATCGGAAACTATAGATCTGATCGGAACAACGAAACAACGCGAATTCACCCGCCAAATAAACGAAGGCAGAGGTTTCTCAAGCTGTTCGAGTGATCGGAGGATCGGCGAATCGCCGGCGGGACTAAAATTCTCCGACGGAAATGTTAGCTCTCAGATTTACAAATTAGAGATTTTCACTATTTTTTTCCGGAAATTAAAATTTAAAAAAAAAAAAAATTAAAAGCAAATCGTAAAAACTAAAAATCAATAAACAGTTGACATAAAAGAAAAGCTGAGTCAGTAGTCACAAGTCCGAAACAACAACACAAGACGCAGCTAATAATCTTCTGCGTTTGGGTGCATTTTTAACTGCTACATTTCCAATGAAAATTCGCCACGTGTATAAAGTACAACAGCATGACGTTTTAGTTGAAAAAGCTTGCCAACGTCATGTTCGTGAATGTAATTACACGTCGGGTAAAAAGTAATAAACGGCATGCATTTCCGTAGAGTGGCCCCAACATTATTCATCATTGAAGAAAACGAGCGAAATAAAAAAATTAATTAAATTAAAATAGGCAACGAAATTATAAAGAACTTGTCTCTTGTGTCTCTCACTCTCTATCCAAAATAATCAAAACGAAACAAAACAAAAAAGACAAGAGCTTTGGTAAAACCGACCCAGAATCGTGGTCTTTGTAATCTGTCTTCTTACCATTTTTCTTGAGACAATAATCAGAGATTCCAAAACCCAGAATCAAATTTTTATGTTTTCGTAAATCGATTGTGAATATCCTTGATTTCTTCAAAAGTTTTATTTATTGAGAAAAAGTAAAAAAAAAAAGTCGACTTTTTTCCGGGTTTTGATTGATTAGTATTTGTGAATAATGGATTCTGATTCATGGACTGATCGTCTCGCTTCGGCAACGAGGAGATACCAGCTAGCTTTTCCATCACGATCTGGTGAGTCTTTATTTAAAGGATGTGAATTTATTTCCTCCCTCTGTTCTTCGACATTATTATCTGATCTTGGAGTTTGTTTTGTTGTCTGAAAATTGATGGGTGAAGGTAGTTTTGGGTGATAGACTTGAGTTTTCTTTCCAATTTAGAATCTTGATTTTGTTTGTAGCTTGAGAAAACTTTATTGGAAATCTTCGATTTTGTTTGGAAGATTTCTTCATTTCTCTATTTCATGGCTTTTAGGCTTTGTTTGATACATGAGAAGGTGAAGAAAAGAGGCTTCTATATTTGATTCATTTAGTAGGGCTTGATTTTTATATGAAATTTTGTAGATTGTTAATTGTTTGCTTCTCTGGTTTTGCTCGATTTCTGAGAAAATGGATGAAAGATATCTAAAGTTGTAGCATTTTAATTACTTCTTTGATGCTACTACGCTTAGTTTTTATGAACACAGAGAAATTTCAGGTTTCGTTCTTAAAAGAGAGAGAAGTTTCATGTACTTTTGTAACATTTCATCCGAGTAGGGTTTTAAGCATTTTCGATTTTTCTCTTCGTTTTAATATACATTTTGATGGATTTCTGTGGGATTGCAGATCCGTTTTTAGGGTTTGAAGAGACAGATGGAGAAGAAGAGTTCAGGGAAGAGTTTGCTTGCCCTTTCTGTTCTGACTATTTTGATATTGTGTCTCTCTGTTGCCACATAGATGAAGATCATCCTATGGAAGCCAAAAATGGGGTAAGTTTTCTTACCCTTAAAACAACTGTTTATCACATATGAAGCAAACAATGTGTATATGAATTTCTGATTCATCACACGAAAGTTTAGAGTGTGTTTGTTGGAGGATTAACAGAAGCAACTGCCAATTGAAACTCTATGAGATTCACATATTAGCATTTTGAGAGACTCATGGCGGAATAATAGATTAGGCTGTTCGGTATAGTATTGTAGTTGCCAATTGCCGGTTTTTTTTTGAAAAAACTCTATTTTGTTTATTGAACCTATTTACTGGGGAATTTGGTTTGGATAGCCTTTACTCATAGTGAACATTGTTATTGCAGGTGTGTCCGGTTTGTGCGGTTAGGGTGGGTGTTGACTAGGGATGTTAAAATGGGCTCAACCATGTAGGGCTGGCCCTGACCCTAGTAAAATTTTTGAGCCCTAACCCCTATATAATATATCAGGGCTTAAATAGGGCCAATGTTAATTAGCCCTAAGATTTTTAGGGCTTACCAAGGGCTAAGTTTTTAATCAAAAACACAATTATATTTTTTCATAAAAAAAAACAAAATCACGTTTTCCGCCAAAACCGCAAAATTATTTTTCCTCCAAAAATGCAAAATTCACTTTTTCGTCTAAACTCCCAAAATCATGTTTTCCCGCCAAAAACACAAAATCACGTTTTTCGCCAAAACCCCGAGTTCACTTTTTCCCATCCAAAACGCAAAATCATGGTTTTCCGCCAAAACTCCAAATTTACCTTTTTGTTTACAACCCCGAAATCATGATTTCCCACCAAAAATGCGAAATCTAGTTTTCCCGCCAAAAACGCAAAATCGCGTTTTTCGTCAAATTCACTTTTTCCGTTTACAACCCCGAAATTATGTTTTCCCGCCAAAAATGCATAATCATGTTTTCCCGCCAAAAACGTAAAACCGCGTTTTTCCGCCAAATTCACTTTTTCCGTTTACTACCCCGAAATCATGTTTTCCCGCCAAAAATGCATAATCATGTTTTCCCGCCAAAAACGTAAAACCGCGTTTTCCCGCCAAATTCACTTTTTCTATTTACAACCCCGAAATCATGTTTTCCCGCCAAAAACGCAAAATCGCGTTTTCCGTCAAATTCACTTTTTCTGTTTACAACCCCGAAATTATGTTTTCCCGCCAAAAATGCATAATCATGTTTTCCCGCCAAAAACGTAAAACCGCGTTTTCCCGCCAAATTCACTTTTTCTGTTTACAACCCCGAAATCATGTTTTCCTGCCAAAAACGCATAATCATGTTTTCCCACCAAAAACACAAAACAGCGTTTTCTCGCCCAGACCGCAAAATTATGTTCTCCCGCTAAAACCAAAAAAGTCGCATGTTCCGCCAAAACCGTCAAAATTGTTTTTCCCAACCAAAAACGCAAAATCACGTTTTTTTCCAAAACCGCCAATTGCATTTTCCCGCTAAAATCATATCTTTTCGCAAAACCCACAAATTTGTGTTTTTTTTTGTAAAAACCGCAAAATCGCGTTTTCTACCAAATACCGTAAAATTACATTTTTCCCTAACATTGTTATATTATTTTTGTCCCGCCAAAACCGGACAAATTTTATATAATGTTTTATTTTAAAAACAAAACATTATATAAAATACATTGTCGATTTTTATATTTTGTTTCTAATTTTATATATTGTTTTGTTTTAAAAAAAAAACACATTGTAAATTTAAATATAAATTTTTATTAACAAATTCAATAAATTTAACTTTTAAGCACTTTGTTTATTATCAAACAGGGCTTATATAGGCCCAGGGCTTAAACCCTTTGTTTGAAATCTGATAGGGCTAATATAGGGTTAGGGCTTACTTAGGGCTGAGCTTTCAAATGATAGGGCTGGGCTGAGCTGAGAAACCCTATTTAACATCCCTAGTGTTGACATGGTTGCGCATATAACCCTTCAGCACGCAAATATATTCAAGATATCCTTTTTTTCTTTCGGCCAAGTTTTTTATATTAACAATCGATTGTCTCTCTTAGTACTTCTCTATTGTGTTGTAACACGCCTTAACGAGATATTACATGCAGCGCAAGAGAAAATCTAGAAGAGGTGGGCCACATTCCACGTTATCGATTTTGAGGAGAGAGTTTCCTGATGGAAACTTTCAGAGTCTATTTGGGGGATCTTCGTGTATAGTATCTTCTTCCTCATCGTCCAATGTAGCGGCTGATCCATTGTTATCATCGTTCATTTCGCCAATTGCTGATGGGTTCTTCACTTCAGAATCATGTATATCTGCAGAAACCGAACCTGTCAAGAAAACATCAAATCAGAGTTTACGTGAAAGGTAAACTTCCTCCTTCTCAATCATCTGCTCTGCCTAACCTCTTATGCTCATTGTTCACTCTTGTTGGTTAAAATCTGGCATTTTGCTGGTATTTCAAAAGACTGATGAATCTCCAAAGATCTGCTTCAACCTAAATAATTCAGTTATTGCTCTCCAACTTCGCATTGGGTCATTTGATCATCCTCTTACTTGAGTGAAATTTGTAGTCTTTGGATCAAACATTTTGTATTGCTGGACTTATGTTTTGGGAACTTGGGATTTTATGAGCCATATTGAAACACTTTGATCAAGTTGAGTGGTATACATATGTATGGACCATTGATGAAGGTTTTGTTGATAATAGGAATGAGAAAAAGCCGTCTCTTTCAGCTGACGATCACAAGCAGAAGGTGAAACAGAGCGAGTTTTTTCGTGAGCTATTCAGCTCTACGATTCTTGACGACGGCTTATAATGGAGGATATCGCTTCTGGTAACGTCTCAGCAAATGAGGTAACTCCATGTTCTGTCGCGGGGGGGAAATGTACGGATTTGTTGTTTGTGAGGGAACAAATAAAGGGGAGAGAGCTTTGTAGGGAGAAAGAAAGAAAGAAAGAGAGATATGAACACATTAACTGCTGCAGTTAACGCTCAAATTGTCTGTAGGTAATGAAACAACCAAAATGTATCTATTTCTTCGTATTTGCTTTCAATTATTCGTTTCCAATACCTTAGTTCCGGTTACATCTTTTTAACATAATTAAATTTAAGTGTTTTTAGATACCAGACGATCCAATGTTTCTCACAGCTATTCTACTTCCAAGGATATGTATTAAATTATGAATGAGGTGGAAGATTATTCATTTGCTTTATAAATAAAACTTATTAATCACTTCTCAATACAACAAAATATCATACAACGTCTTTATTTAACAAAACAACAACAATGCTTTGGGTAGAGGAGACCGATAAGGAGCTTAACGAGTTCTTGTGCTTCGGCGTTTGTTTCGACCAAAAGTCTTCGTGAACCACTCATGCTTGTTTGAAGCCACTATGTATCCGATGGTTAATCCACATACCACTCCAGGTGCAACGCCTAATCCTGCTGCTACCCAACTAAACCATTCCTCTTCTTCTTCTTCTTCTGCTGCCTTCACCGGTTCAGGTCGTGGCGATGTTGGCGCGTACTTATATCCACAAATATCCTTAAGGGAAGGACCATACAGTCCCGGATTTCCCTCGTAGGAAGAACAATTTTGTCGTTGAAACTGTGTGCCTTGAGGTATTGAACCTACAAGCTGATTATGTGAAACGTTTATCCACTCAAGAGAATGCAAGTTCCCGAGCTCCGGAGGAATCTGGCCTGAAAGCTTGTTTTGGGATAAGTCCAACGACTCGAGATTCATCAGGTTTTGCAGAGATGATGGGATGTTCCCCGTGAAACCGTTGCTTGACAAATTGAGCACATGAAGTCCTTTTAACAAGCCGATGGATTCAGGAATATTTCCTTGGATTTTGTTGCCAGAAAAATCAATGGCGTTGAAGATTGTGAGGATACGTGTCATCTCCATTTCTATTCCCTTGCTCATCAGAACCAATGAATCGTAGTAGCCGAAATTATGACGATCCCCAAGGTACTTCAATTCTGTATCATCCCCATTGGTGTGCATCGCCTTGAGATTCATAAAGTAATCATATCTCAAAGTTCCTGTGAAGGCATTATGTGACGCATCAATGATCCTCAGATGAGGAAATCCAATAGCAACTTTGGGATGATGTAACGCGCCATGGAACTCATTAGAGCGGAGGACAAGAACTTGTAGCTTTTGCAAAGAATTCAACCAAAACGGAAAAGTGTCGTTGATTCGGTTGTTTCCCACGTTCAGGATCTCAAGGCTTGAGCAACCAATCAGAGATGTTGGAAGCTTCCCTACCAACCGGTTGTGACTGACGTCGAGTGACCTTAACAATGTGGCATTGATAAATATATCAGGAAGACTTCCGCTGAGGCTATTGTTACGAAGATTGAGATCCGAAAGAGAAACCATCCGAGTCTCTAAGCATCGAGGAATTGAGCCGTGGAGGTTGTTGCTCGATAGATCGAGGAAGGCTAGAGAGCTTAGTTCACATACTGATTGAGGTATCTCTCCAGTGAAGTTATTCTTCGAAGCCTTATAATAGGAGACAGATTTTGACGGGATGAAGATTGGTCCTTGGAAATCATTTGAACTTACATCTACACTTGATGGGATGAAGAGTGGTCCTTGGGAAGCATTTGAACTTCCCGAGAAAGTTTTTAAGGATCCCTTGAAACCGCTGAGAGAATTGTTGGAAAGATCAATAGTATTCAACTCTCGGAGTCTCCACAACCAGTCTGGCACTTGACCTTTGATCTTGTTGTTGGAAAGGTCTAGAGCCTGTAGATTTCTTTGGTTTCTTATGAACTCAGGGAACTCAGTGATGTTGCAGCCTGGAAAGTGCAGATGTACCAAAGACGAAGGAAAATCCGAATGAGAAGTGATGTTTGCTGTTGAAAGAGGGATGCCCGAGAGATATAATATTTCTAGCTGCTTGAGAGGCAAGAAGACATTTAAGTCAACTCGGTTGACTCTGTAATTGTTATTGCCAATAGCTAAATATCGTAAATTAGGTAGCATAGAGATATTCTCAATCCCAACCAGATCGCTGAAATGGCTATCATCCAAATTGATGGTGGTCAATGAAGAAATCTTGAAAAGAAACGAAGGAAATGCTCCCGTAAAAGAATTACCAGAGGCCCAAAAAGATTCCAATTTGGAGAGTTGGCTAATGTTAGGTGGGAGGAATCCTGTGAACTGATTGGAACTAAGATCGATATAACTTAGTTGGGTCAAATTTAGTAGTAAGGATGGAATTTTCCCACTGAGCTTGTTACCCCTGACATCAAAGACGGTCAACTGTTTCAGATTGCCTAATGAAGATGGAATTTCACCGATGAAATTACTATGAGAAAGATGGAGATAGGAGAGATGAGAAAGATTCCCAAGTGAAAATGGAATCTTTCCTGAGAAATTAGAAGATGAAAGTTTCAGAGAAGTCAAATGTTTGAGGTTGTTAATGGAGTCAGGTATGGTACCCGAAAAGGATGTCTCGTAAATGCTCAACTCTAACAGAGAGTTATTTCCATGGAAATTGGGAAGATTGCCTGTCAGATTTTGATTGAAATCCAAGTTAATGGACTCTAAGTTGGGCATTAGAAGAACACTGCTTGGAAATTCTCCAAACAGGTTGCATCTCTCAAAACGTAGCGATCTAAGAGAAGACATGTTTGAAAGCTCATGGGGGATTTTTGAAGAAATGTTTACGAAGCTCAAATTTAGATCTCTAAGGTTCCTCAAGTTTCGAGCAAGTAGAGGAAGAAAAGATTCATCAGTGGATAGAGAACTGGAATCAGAATAAAGATTGAGAGACACCAACTTGGTTAGCTGAAGAAGCTCCGTTGGAATTGGGCCTGAAAATGAAGTCAGAGAGAGGTCAAGTCTTTCTAGCCCTTTGAGTTTATCAAATTCAGCTGGAATGGGGGAACCGGTGAAATTGTTGTAAGCGAGGTTCAGATCACGGAGATGACGCAGTCGAAATAGACTACTGTTGGATTCGAGTCGGCCAAGGAGACAGCTGGCACTAAGGTCTAGTCCGATCACTTTGCCCGACTTGGCATCGCACGTGATACCATCCCAAGAACAACAATCACTTTTATTCACCCATGATTTTGTTTTCGGATAAGAGTGGATACCCAAAAACCCAAACTCATTCTTGAACTCAAGAAGAGCATCTCGTTGGTCGGGATGACACAAGTGCCGCGTAGAAGAAGCAAACGTGTTTAGGAAACTTGAAACGAGGAAAAGGAAAAATATGGAACCAAGAAGAAAGCTCATTTTCTGATTAAATAAGAACATTTTTATATTTGTGAAGGCAAGTAATATTTAAGTAGTGATGATAAATTAGTGTCGCATGTAACTACATATATATACAACACAGGGCGCCATCGACTTCATACCAAAAAAAAAACACAGAGCCCCATCCTAAAAGTCTTGATGATTCTTTTGATGAAAATTCTTCCCTACTAAAAATCTACTAAGTCGTTCTTGACGCCAAAAAAGCAAATTTTGTGAGCAAAATTCACTGTCAATAAGCAAACAAAAATTGTTGTTTAATGAGGGAAAGTAGAAAAATCAAAGTGCCATGAAATGTTCTGGAAGTAGTCCTCTGTCCAATTCCAACGTAAAGGAAACGTCAGTAAATATTGCCTTTTTCTAAAATTTGTATTGCCTCACACTGAATATATTAGAAATAAAATTAAAATTAATTACTTTATATGAACAAAAACAATACTTTTCGTACCATTTAAAAGATAAAGATTAAAATAAAATACAATACTTGCAGGCTGGAGAGCCTAATTCAATAGAGTTTCAGACAGCATCATGGGACGGATCATGAACCAGAGATCAAACAAAAACAGAACAGCCGAGGAGAAAGAGGAAGATTACAGAAGGATGGGGCTCGATCTCGTCTCGGGACTAAACACAGAGCTAAGAAACGTGAAGAAGACGGCAACGATTGATCTGGAAGGACTCGTTAGCTCGGTGTCGAATCTTAGAGACGGGTTAGGGCAATTGAGGTGTCTAGCGAGCGAGAAGCTTAAAGGGGATGAAGAAAACAGAGCATTTGTTATTTCGATGAGCTCGTTCTTGAGATATGGAGAGAAGAGCTTGGAGGAGTTGAGGGAAGACGAGAAGAGGATAATGGAGAGAGTTGGAGAGATCGCAGAGTATTTTCATGGAGACGTGAGAGGAGATGAGAAGAATCCGTTAAGAATCTTTGTGATTGTTAGGGATTTTCTTGGGATGTTGGATCATGTTTGTAGAGAATTGAGGTGTGTGAGGGTTCCCAATAGCCCTAGCCCTCTCGCTCCGTTTCGCTGAGCAATATTGACTATGAACAGAGGTTTGATTGTTTGGGTTTTGTAGGAAATATTTTTTTTCTGAAATTTCTGAGTTGTTTATGATAACAGAATGGTTTTGGGAAAAGATTCAAACTTTTGAGTCTATGGAAAGTTATGTATGTATTTGTATATGTATCATATGCTAAAAATCATGACAGACAAGAATAACTCAATGGATTATCAGGAATTTCATTCTGTTTATTTTCTTCTTTTGCAGAGCTTGAGTGTTGTTATATACGCAAAACCAGAAAATCCTCTGTTTCTCAATATCAGTGAGGTGAAAGATAATTCATCTGGTTATTTACTTATTTTCTTGAAATACAACAAGATTCGGGTTAGAGGAGACCGATAAGTAGCTTAACGAGTTCTTGTGCTTCGGCGTTTGATTCGACCAAAAGTCTTCGTGAACCACTCATGCTTGTATGAAGCCACTATGTATCCGATGGTTAATCCACATACCACTCCAGGTGCAACGCCTAATCCTGCTGCTTCCCAACTAAACCATTCCTCTTCTTCTTCTTCTTCTTCTGCCTCCACTGGTTCGGGTTGTTGTGCTTTTGGCGCGTAATTATCTCCACAAATATTCTTAAGAGAGGGACCATACAGTCCGGGGTTTCCCTCGTATGAAGAGCAGATTTGTGTTTGGAACTGTGTGCCTTGTGGTATTGAACCTTCAAGCTGATTATGTGAAACGTTTATCCATGCAAGAGAATGCAGGTCTCCAAGCCCACGAGGAATCTGACCTAAAAGCTTGTTTTGGGATAAGTCCAACGACTCGAGATTCGTCAGGTTTTCCAGAGATGATGGGATGTTCCCCGTGAAACCGTTGCTTGACAAATTGAGCACACGAAGTCCTTTTAACAAGCCAATAGATTCAGGAATACTTCCTTGGATCTTGTTTCCAGAAAAATCAATGGCGGTGAAGATTGTGAGGATACGTGTCATCTCCATTTCTATTCCCTTGCTCATCACAACCAATGAATCGTAGTAGCCGAAATTACGATGATCCCCAAGGTACTTCAATTCTGTATCATCCCCATTGGTGTGCATCGCCTTCAGATTCATAAAGTAATCATATCTCAAAGTTCCTGTGAAGGCATTATGTGACCCACAAATGATCCTCAGATGAGGAAATCCAATAGCAACTTTGGGATGATGTAACGCGCCATGGAACTCATTAAAGCGGAGGACAAGAACTTGTAGCATTTGCAGAGAATTCAACCAAAAGGGAAAAGTGTCGTTGATTTGGTTGTTTCCCACGTTCAGGATCTCAAGGCTTGAGCAACCAATCAGAGATGTTGGAAGCTTCCCTACCAACCGGTTGTGACTGACGTCGAGTGACCTTAACAATGTGGCATTGATAAATATATCAGGAAGACTTCCGCTGAGGCTATTGTTACGAAGATTGAGATCCGAAAGAGAAACCATCCGAGTCTCTAAGCATCGAGGAATTGAGCCGTGGAGGTTGTTGCTCGATAGATCGAGGAAGGCTAGAGAGCTTAGTTCACATACTGATTGAGGTATCTCTCCAGTGAAGTTATTCTTCGAAGCCTTATAATAGGAGACAGATTTTGACGGGATGAAGATTGGTCCTTGGAAATCATTTGAACTTACATCTACACTTGATAGGATGAAGAGTGGTCCTTGGGAAGCATTTAAGGATCCCTTGAAACCGCTGAGAGAATTGTTGGAAAGATCGATAGTATACAACTCTGGTAGACTCCATAACCAATCTGGTACTTGACCTTTGATTTTGTTGTTGGAAAGGTCTAGATATTGTAG
The DNA here is from genome assembly GCA_964056655.1 of Arabis hirsuta. Lineage (NCBI taxonomy): Eukaryota > Viridiplantae > Streptophyta > Magnoliopsida > Brassicales > Brassicaceae > Arabis > Arabis hirsuta. The sequence goes on from OZ053301.1 coordinate 41,262,393, forward strand.
ATATCTTTGGTTTCTTATGAACTCAGGGAACTCAGTGATGTTGCAGCCTGACAAGTGCAACTCTTCCAAAAGCAAATGAGAAGTGATGTTTGCTGTTGAAAGAGGGATGCCCGAGAGATCTAAGTTGATTAGCTGTCTGAGAGGCGAGAAAACATTCAAGTCTACTGGACGGACTCTGTAATTGTTATTCCCAATAGATAATCCTTGTAAATTAGGTAGCATAGAGATATTCTCAATCCCAACCAGATCGCTGAAATGGTTATCATCCAAATAGATGAAGGTCAATGAAGAAATCTTGAAAAGAAACGAAGGAAATGCTCCCGTAAAATAATTACTAGAGGCCCGAAAAGATTCCAATTTGGAGAGTTGGCTAATGTTAGGTGGGAGGAATCCTGTGAACTGATTGGATCTAAGGTCGAGATAACTTAGTTGGGTCAAATTTAGTAGTAAGGATGGCAATTTCCCATTGAGCTTGTTAACCCCAACACTAAAGTGGGTCAATTGTTTCAGATTGCCAATTGAAGACGGGATTTCACCAATGAAACTATTATCATAAAGATCGAGATAGGAGAGATGAGAAAGATTCCCAACTGAAAATGGAATCTTTCCTGAGAATTTAGAATATGAAAGTGACAAAAAAGTCAAATGTTTGAGGTTGTTAATGGAGTCAGGTATGGTACCCGAAAAGGATGTCACGCGAAGGCTCAACTCTAACAGAGAGTTGTTTCCACGAAAATTGGGAAGATTACCTCTCAGATTTGGATTACTATCTAATCTAATGGACTCTAAGTTGGGCATCAGAAGAACACTGCTTGGAAATTCTCCAAACAGGTTGCATCTCTCAAAACCAAGCGATCTAAGAGAAGACATGTTTGAAAGCTCATGGGGGATTTTTGAAGAAATGTTTACGGAGCTCAAATCTAGTTCTCTAAGATTTCTCAAGTTTCGAGCAAGTAGAGGAAGAAAAGACTCATCAATGGATAGAGGATTTTGAGCAGACATGGAAATAGAAGAAAGATCAAGAGATACCAACTTGGTTAGCTGAAGAAGCTTGGTTGGAATTTGGTCTGAAAGTATAGACATGGAGAGATTAAGTCTTTCTAGTTCCTTAAGTGTATCAAACTCAGCTGGGATTGGAGAATCGGTGAAGTTGTTGTAAGCGAGGTTTAGATCCCGGAGATGACGCAGTCTAAAAAGACTACCGTTGGATTCGAGCCGGCCATGGAGACAGCTGGCTGTAAGGTCTAGTCCGATTACTTCGCCAGACTTGGCGTCACACGTGATACCATTCCAAGAACAACAGTCACTGTTATTCACCCACGATTCTGTTTTTGGAAAATAAGAGACATCAAAATAAAACCACGGTTTCTTGATCCCAAACTCAGTCTTGAACTCAAGAAGAGCATCTCGTTGGTCGGGATGACACAAGTGCCGTGTAGAAGAAGCAAACGTGTTTAGGAAACTTGAAACGAGGAAAAGGAAATATATGGAACCAAGAAGAAAGCTCATTTTCTGATTAAATAACAACATTCTTTATATCTGTGAAGGCAAGTAATATTTAAGTAGTGATGATAAATTAGTTTTGCATGTCACTACATATATATACAACACAGAGCGCCATCGACTTCATACCAAAAAAAACACACAGAGCGCCATCCTAAAAGTCTTGATGAACTAAGTCGTTCTTGACGCCAAAAAGGCAAATTTTGTGACTACTTAGTCGTTCTTGACGCTGATGAAGACTTTTTAGAATTTAAAAGCTGATTTTAGAGAGACTTGAAAAAGTCTTCAGAGTAGTTGAGAAAAAGTGCGACAAAAAGGCGATCTTTCAACAAATCTCGTCGATCTCGGACCGGTGACCCGCGGCTTCCGTAGCGCCGGTGCCGGTTCGCATGTCCTTATGTGTCTTTCTTTGTCGTCTTCATCTGCTCGTTTCTAGCCATGGATCTTCTTGACCGAGCTTGGTTTTGAGTAAAAAGGATATGGTTCGCGCTTCTGCGGTTTCGAATGTGTTTAGCGCTCAGACGGTGAAAGAGGATATGCCGGTTTTTTCTCGGTGTTGCGAGAGGTCCGGGTTGGCTCGATTCGCGATCGTTTTCCTCTGGTTTTGTCTTGAGTTCTCGTCGGATTTTGAACCCTTTCTCCGTGCGTGTGTGGTGGTCTCCGTTTCCCTTCCACGGTGGTGACGAGATATGAGCTCGGCCTTCGACTCTCTTGAAGGATTTGCTTCTTTCTGTCGCTCTCTTTGCTTGGTGGGGTGAGCGTTTGTTTAGCTGCGTTTTATCCTTTTGTTTACTTTGATTAGGTTGGTTTCCTAGATCTTGGCTTCGTGTAGTTTGATAGGAGTTTGTGTTTTAGATTGGGGTCTAGGATTAGATTGGGTTCGGGTTTCTCTGCTGGTTCAGGTGGTTAGGGTCTGTGGTGTTTTGTACGCAGGAGATTCAAGTCCTTTCGGTTGTAGTTGGGTTCGGTTTCTTGTCCGTGCTTGAGGGAATCGTGTCTCGGTGTCAGATCTAGGTGTTCTCAGTTTCTTGTTCGGCTGAGATTTCGGTTTCAAAAGTGTGCGAGATGTCGGAGTTTGGGTAAAGGATTGTCTTGACTTTTGGCTTTTGTTCGATCGCTTAGATTTTGGTTCCGTTTTCCAGTGTTTCGGGATTTCTTTGTCTTTTTGTGCTATCAATGCGGGTGTCGGTTCAATAGGGTTCTCTTTCGTTTTCTCTTAGATCGTTTTTCTCGTTTGTAGTCGTATGGTCCTTTGGCTCGGGCAGAGGGTTGTAGTTTGTAATTCTGTCGTCGATTGGTGTTGGTGGACTTCAAATCTTGGGCAAGGTTTACTCGGCTTGTTTTGATATGTCCTCTTCGCCATTGCTTTCAATCGTATCTTGCGCTTGGTGGCCCTTCCTAGCTACATGATCGTATCGCAAGAGCGTCGTAATGTCAAACATCACTGCACCTTTATCATTAGGAACTGATGTTGTTGTTATTTACGATGTATTTCTATCTTTTTATTGTGTTTATGGCTTCTGTATTATGTTTATGAGGATCTTTGGACCTCTGGACACTTGTTTTCTGGTTTCCTGCTTTAATGCTAAAACAGACTTAAAAAAAAAAGTCGTTCTTGACGCCAAAAGGCAAATTTTGTTTAGAAACTTTTAAACCAAGAGAAAAACTCACTGTCAATAAGCAAACAAAAATTGTTGTTTAATGAGGGAAAGTAGAAAAATCAAAGTGCCGTGTAGCTCAAATTACTTCAGAAGGGTCCAAGTGGTCCATGAAATGTTCTGGAAGTAGTCCTCTGTCCAATTCCAACGTAAAGGAAACGTCAGTAAATATTGCCTTTTCCTAAAATTTGTATTGCCTCACACTGTCTATTAGAAATAAATTAAAATTAATTACTTTATATGAACAAAAACAATACTTTTCATACCATTTAATGTTGGAAATAAAACCTTTAAGGGGGTGGAGAAAGTGTTTGGGAAATTTGGAAGAGATTAGAAATTTTAAGAAGTAGAAGAATTTTATTACTTAGAACAACTTTCTTGTTTGTTCTTATTATGTTCTTGATATCTTGTTATCTTACAAATGAGGAAGGGTGGAGTGCTATTTATAGCCTCCACAAGTCTCTTACAAAATCTCTAGAGTATTCTACACTAACCTTCTTACTTCCTAACTTGATAAGTTTCTAGATTTCTCTATGATCTTCTAGATTATGTTACCATCTTACAACTCTCTAGAAACACTAAAGGAGGTGCTATCCTTCTAGATAATTAACTAGTAGAATTCTCTAGAATCTCAAAGGAGGTGATGAGATCATATGATGTTTCTAAAATATTCTAGAACTTGGGCAAGCATTTGTTTTTTTTTTTTTTTGCTCAAAATCAAGTTTACTTATCAACACCCCCTCTTAAACTTGATTTTGTTACTCCAAGCAAACTCCTCATCTTGATAAAGTCTTCGCGCTTAAGTGCCTTTGTGAAAATATCAGCTACTTGATCATTCGTTTTCACATACTCTAGCTGCTTTTCCTTCTTGGTAACACACTCTCTGATGTAGTGATAGCGCGTGTCAATGTGCTTACTTCGGTCATGGAAGACTGGGTTCTTCGCCAAAGCAATAGCTGACTTGTTGTCCACAAAGATCTTTGTTGGCTCTTCTTGTGCCAAACTCAGCTCCTTTAACAGGTTTCGTAACCAAATAGCATGGCAAACACAAGAAGTGGCTGCTACATACTCCGCTTCGCAAGTAGAAAGAGTTACAATCGACTGCTTCTTCGACATCCATGTGAAAGCCGTATCTCCAATATAGAACACAAAGCCACTTGTCCTTTTTCGATCATCTATGTCGCCACCCCAATCGCTATCGCTATATCCAACGAGCTTGTACTCGTTAGAAGCAGAGTAATACAAACCAAAGTCTATGGTACCTTTGATATAGCGAAGAATCCTCTTAGCCGCCTTGAAATGAGTTGTTGTTGGTTGCTCCATGTAACGACTAACAACTCCAACCGCGTATAAGATGTCAGGCCTTGTGCATGTCAAGTAGCGTAAACTTCCAACCAAACTCTTAAAGAGTGTTGGATCCACACTTTCTCCTTTTTCGTGGTTTGACAACTTGGCTCCACATTCCATTGGTGTGCTAACTGGGTTTGAGTCATCCATCTTGAACTTCTTTAGTACCTCCTTAGCATAGCCTTCTTGAGTAATGAAGATTCCATTGTCTTCTTGTTTAACTTCAATCCCAAGGTAGTAAGACATTAATCCAATGTCCGTCATCTCGAACTCTTTTGTCATCTCCATCTTGAACTCCTCAAACATACTTGGATTGCTACCGATGAATATCAAGTCATCTACATATAAGCATGCAATCAATATATCTCCATCTTGAATTTTGATATAGAGTGCATGCTCATATGGACACTTGATGAAGTCTTTCTCCTTGAAATACTTATCAATTCGAGTATTCCAAGCTCTTGGAGCTTGTTTTAAGCCATAAAGCGCCTTCTTCAACCTCAAGACTTTGTCTTCTTCTCCCTTGACTATGTAGCCTTGTGGTTATTCAATGTAAACTTCTTCTTCAAGATCTCCATTTAGGAAGGCTGATTTGACATCTATTTGATGTATTTTCCAATTGTTTTGAGCCGCCAATGAGATTATTAGTCGAACAGTTTCTAAACGAGCAACAGGAGAGAATACCTCATCATAGTCTATTCCGGCTCTTTGACTATAGCCCTTTGCCACCAATCTTGCCTTGTACCTTTCAACTTCTCCTTTAGGGTTCTTCTTTGCTTTATATACCCATTTCACACCAATCGCCTTGTGTCCATTTGGAAGTGATGTTAATTCCCAAGTATCATTCTTTTGTATCGCCTTGATCTCTTCATCCATTGCATTTCTCCATGTCTTCTCTTCCATAGCTTCTTGGAAGTTCATGGGCTCACAATCCGCAAATAGACAAAATAAGGTAAAATTGTCTTGATTTTCAGTTACCTCATAGATATCTTCAAGACTTCTAAAATGTGGAGTCTTTTCACTCGAACTTTCATCTCCTTGAGAACTCGGTGTAGGTGAAGTTGGTGGTGTTACGGGATCCTCTCTTGGTTGCTCCACGTCATCTTCTTCTACACATGGAAAGAAATTATACTCTTCATCATTTGATCTCCAATCCCATTCTCCTTCTTCATCAAAGATGACATTTCGACTGGTGATTGTCTTCTTTGTATAAGGATTGTAGAGCTTATAGCCTTTGGAGTTAGCATCATATCCAATGAAGATGTACTTCTCACTTTTGTCATCTAGTTTGCTCCTCTTCTTGTCCGGCACATGAGCATGAGCAATGCTTCCAAAGACTCTTAGATGAGAGATACCGGGTTTCCTTCCACTCCAAGCTTCTTGTGGTGTTTTCCCCCAAACACTTCTTGTCGGAGATCGATTTAAAATATAAACCGCACACGCAACTGCTTCTGCCCAAAACTCCTTTGGTAATTTCTTACTTTTGAGCATGCTTCTCGCCATTTCAAGAATTGTCCTATTCTTCCTTTCAGCTACTCCATTTTGTTGAGGGGATCTCGGCACCGTCAATTGTCTTCGAATGCCATTATCTTCACAATACTTCTGAAATTCTTTGGACGTGAACTCTCCTCCACGGTCGGATCTCATGGCTTTGATCACAAGGCCACTTTCCTTCTCGGCATGGGCTTTAAACTTTTTAAAGTTTTCAAACACTTCTGATTTCTCCTTTAAAAAGTAGACCCATGTTTTTCTTGAAAAATCATCAATAAAGAGAAGGAAGTAGTTACTTTTACCGAGTGAACTTGGTTTGATCGGACCACACACATCCGTGTGTATGAGTTCCAGCGGCTTCCGAGCTCTTGTGCTTGACTCCTTTGAAAAACCCATTTTGACTTGTTTTCCAAGTAAACATCCTTCACACACTTGATTTGGATGTTTGATACAAGGCAAACCTCTCACCATTTGTTTCTTCGAAAGTAGCTCCAATCCTCCAAAATTGAGATGCCCAAATCGAAGATGCCAAAGCCATGACTCCTCTTTGTAACACATCTTGAGACATTGCGCGATGTCACTTTGAATGTTAAGGACAAACATTTGGTTTCTTAACATCGGCACCTTAGTAATGAGTTTGCTTCCTTGGTCTCTTATAGAAAGGTGATTATCTTTTAATTGAATATCATAACCTTTCTCTAAGAGTTGTCCAAGACTCAAGATGTTGCTCTTCATGCTTGGAATATAGTAAACGTTGGATATAAATTGGTGATCTCCATTCTTCAATCGGATGAGTATATTTCCTTTACCTTTCACCTCCATCTTTGATTCGTCTCCTAAAGCCACATTTCCTTTCACCGATTCATCAAGCTCCACGAACATGCTTCTTCGGCCGCACATGTGATTGCTTGCACCGCTATCAAGATACCACTTGTGATTCTCTTCTCGTTCAACATTTTTGTAAGCCATCAACAACATATCTCCTTCTTGATTTATTTCTTCAACATAGTTTGCCTTCTCCTCGACTCTTTTGTTGTTAGGAGCTTTACATTCGAAAGCATAATGACCATACTTTCCATAATTATAGCATTTAATACTTGACTTATCGTACCTTGATTTTGGACTTCCTCTTCCACGACTTCTTGATGAGTTTTCTCCTCTTTGGTTGGTGTTATCTTCATAGGGCCTCCAATCTCTTCCATTTCCGTATCCACGACCACGTCCTCTGATTTGACCACCACCACGCCTTTGATAACTTTGACCGGTTTCTTCTTTAGTTTGATCAATCCGCATCTTGAGCACTTGTTTGGCGATATCTTCTTTTTTCTTCTTCTTTTCTTCATATGCTTGTAGGGATCCAAGAAGTTGCTCCATTGTCATATCCTCCAAATCTTTTGTCTCCTCTATAACGGTGACAATATGCTCGAATTTTGGATCCAACGATCTAAGAACTTTCTCCATGATTCTTACTTCATCTAAATTCTCTCCATTTCTCTTAAGGTTATTAGTAACCATTAAGACTCTTGAGAAGTAATCGGACACGAGTTCACCTTCCTTCATTTGCAAAGCTTCAAATTCTCCTCTTAGAGTTTGAAGACGTACCTTCTTAACTTGCTCCGCTCCCTTGTAAGAGGTTTGAAGCTTCTCCCACGCTTCTTTAGCCGACTTTGCTCCCGCGACCTTCTCGAACGTGTCTTCATCTAATCCTTGATAGATTAGACAGAGAGCTTTCTTGTCTCTCTTCCTTGAGTCTCTCAAACTATCCTTTTGAGTTTGAGATACACTACCTTCATTCTCCGGTTCGACGTAGCCTGTCACAACTATCTCCCACACGTCATGTGCTCCTAGAATCGCCGTCATCCTTAGACTCCAATTGTCGTAGTTGCTCTTCGTGAGCATCGGGACTTGGAACGGAATGCCGTTACTCGCCATCTCTAGGATCTTGAAGCGCTGATACTACTTTGTTGGAAATAAAACCTTTAAGGTGGTGGAGAAAGTGTTTGAGAAATTTGGAAGATATTAGAAATTTTAAGAAGTAGAAGAATTTTATTACTTAGAACAACTTTTTTGTTTGTTCTTATTATGTTCTTGATATCTTGTTATCTTACAAATGAGGAAGGGTGGAGTGCTATTTATAGCCTCCTCAAGTCTCTTACAAAATCTCTAAGATTATTCTACACTAACCTTCTTACTTCCTAACTTGATAAGTTTCTAGATTTCTCTATGATCTTCTAGATTATGTTACCATCTTACAACTCTCTAGAAACACTAAAGGAGGTGCTATCCTTCTAGATAATTAACTAGTAGAATTCTCTAGAATCTCAAAGGAGGTGATGAGATCATATGATGTTTCTAAAATATTCTAGAACTTGGGCAAGCATTTGTTTTTTTTTTTTTTTTTGCTCAAAATCAAGTTTACTTATCAACATTTAAAAGATAAAGATTAAAATAAAATACAATACTTGCAGGCTGGAGAGCCTAATTCAATAGCGAATGGATTTGACGATTTGTATATGTAAATTTTGCTGAAGACGCAGCAAAAAAGACTACTGTTGGATTCGAGCCGGCCATGGAGACAGCTGGCTGTAAGATCTAGTCCGATTACTTCGCCAGACTTGGCGTCACACGTGATACCACTCCAAGAACAACAGTCACTGTTATTCACCCACGATTCTGTTTTTGGAAAAGAAGAGACTTCAAAACCAAGCCGGTTTCTTGATCCCAAACTCAGTCTTGAACTCAAGAAGAGCATCTCTTTGGTCGGGATTACACAAGTCATGATTTGTAGGAGAAACAAACGTGTTTAGATCAGGATAAACTAGTCTTCTAAAAGAAGATAGATCGAGACGAAAGGCATATAAAATCAGACTGAGAGTGAATGGTAGGGGCTGCGCGAACGCAAACCCCCTCTGCCACAAATAATGACGTAGGCTCTTCCACTTGGGAAGACCTTAAGCATAGCACCCCTCCGATGTGTGCAATGGAAGTCACTAGCCTAGGCCACTCGTCTTCTTGATCGCGAGTTGACCCCGTCCAGGTAAGTGATTTGCACAATGTCACGGCCCCTCTTTTATACCCAGTCTCCGAAGCCCCTTCCTTTGCTTCTAATCGATGTGGGACTTTTGCTAAAACTCCACACTGCTCGCAGTTCTAACTTCTTTAAGACGCACCGCGTGTCGTTTAAGTGCTCCCCTTGTTGGACGACGTGTCGGACACAGGCTTAAAATTAAAACGCAAACGGCAACACTTTGTTGTTTGGTTTCTCTACTGGGCCGGTAATTTTCATGGCCCAAATTCAATTGGCTGTGTAATCCATTAACAAGGAGAATCTTTTTCCTTCGATGAATTCTCTACCAAACAAAAAAAAAAAATTTGAAGAAATTTAGAGCATTTTTTGTTTGGAGGCTTAAAGTTAATGCACCGGATGATGTGGATTGCATGTCTAACAAAACAATATACAGTTGTAAAAGATGAATTGAAAAAGTTGAATATTTAACAAAGGGATCAAAATGAAAAGTAATTTTAGCCAACGATTCAAAAAACAAAAAGTAAGAAAAAGAGAAAACCTAAAAGCAAAGGTTCTTTAATTCCTTTACTACCGTAAGCGTACGTATACACTAGACTTCCACTTGAATGTCCTTAGTTCGTGCATTCAAGTGGAATGCATATGTAGTTCCTCTAATTTATATAATATGTTCGTGTATATTAAACAAAAGGTGGATAGTCGTTTTCTTTTGCAAAAAGGCATTAATATTTATTATATATCTTCTTGAGAACATATAATATATAGTTGGTGATTAGTCATTTCTCGTGATTTTTAAAAAGTTTATGAAAAAGAGTGGAAGCCGTCGAGTGACTTGCAAATAAATCGCATATGAGAATAGGATGAACAATATCTATCGCAACTACTTTTATTTTGTTTTTTCCAGAAGAAAAGCAAAATCACTTTAAGAAAGCTAATGGATTATTTTGTATTATATCTTAGTGTTGTTAGATACTTATATTCTAAGATTGTAATTAAGTTTATGATAAATTAGCAGCAGCTAAAAAATCCACTGAAATCGTAGATCAGTACTAATCCAAAAAAAAAGTGTGGTCCAGATATTTAAGATAAGCAATTTAAGTTCAAGACTATGAGTTCTATTTAATGAAAGTAGCTAGATATTTGTGTTAGAACTTTGAAGACGGTAGATGTTAATTAACAAGTGCATAACTCAACTGATTAATGTGTTGGCGAGGAGATAAATCTGGTTGTGGAATATAAGCTCAAGCACTACATATAAACAAAAGCAAGCACTTATTAAACTTATCCAACTAAAATGTATTGTTTTTTTCTTAAAACTTAATTTTAGTTTCGCTTATAGGGTTATTTGGATGTACGTATAAGCAAAAAAAAAAAACTATATCTAATATTCTAACCAAAACCTTTTTATGTGGCCAAATTATACCCACTAGATTTAGGGGTTTTGGTTAGAATATTACATAAAGTTTTTTTTTTTGTTATACCTCAAATTAACCCTCGCTTATATCATATTCAATTGAACTATCTTCCTATTTTTGAATGTGATTTTCCCCATTTACGATTTACATTTACATGCTAAAAATTTGTATGTTTACAACATTCAAACAGATTAACAATTTACATATACATGCTTCCATATTATACACGATTAAGTCATTTGCATTATCTTTAGCATTTTTAGACAGTTGGCTATCGATAATTTACTATCAACACTGCTCTAATCCATATGGTACCAGATTAAGTCGAGAACCAAATACAAAGCTTTACAAACAGATATTTACATTTGTTAATTTCTTGTGAATTGTATTTATAGAGGTTATATACACACCTGTAAGTTCATAGCATAGCTTAAACAAAAGAGGAAACAAAAAGGACAACGTGTGAACACACTTAAAACCTAGTTAAGAACAACATCTCAACAAGTGTCAATCTGTTCATGTGATTATGTGTTTGGTCTATTTACAGAATTATACAAAGGTTGAGTCTAGTAGCTAGACTTTACATAATTATATTTGATAGGGAATGAGTCACGAGCTTATAATAGCAAAAAGTTATTGGCATGTCATTGTTGAAATTGTCAGGCTTATTTACTTGATTCATTCATTACTATTTCTGAGTGGTGATGCTTTTTTTTTTTTTGCATATGACGTATACTCAAAATTTATAAATTAAAAAGCTTGGAAGGACCGCAATCATAATAAACGATGCAGTTGACAACCCAAGCACTACTCTTTTACCTAATGAAAAATTGGAAAATAAAATTTATCAAAAAAAAAATTGAAAAATAAAAAGTGTAAAAATGAAAAAAATGGTTTTAAGTGGATCATTGTAGCTTTTGAATAAAGCACGTCAAGCCAACGCAACAGTTAAAACAAGAGCAATTATTTTACCTTTTTTTATTTAATTATATCTACAAATAAAGTAGAAAATGAAAAAATAAAAACAGAGTAGCATAAAAGTTGAAGGTGATTGGTTGATGAAACTATAGTTGCTATTTACACTTGTCATTCATATTCTGTCTCTCCTCTCTCTCTTATCTTTCTCTCTCTTCAAGTGTTGTGTATGAATGAATCTCTGTTTCTTGATATGGAACCGACATGGCTCCTAACAATTGGGCTTTTCTCTGCCTCTTCCTAGGAATCTGAAGCTCTCTTTCTCACTCCCATCTGTGTAAGTTTTTTCACCAATCTCTTATCTTTTATTTTCTTTAATTCTTTTAGATTCACATAGGTATTCGTGTGTTTGATTTTGACCAACATTTGAGTTAAACCCATCTTCTTGTCTAGTGTTTGGTTTGTTTAGAAAAAGATTTCAGTTTCTGTGTCTTATCTTCTCGTTTCACACAAGTTTTGTTTTCTTACTTTAGACAACAAGTCTGTCTCTTGATGATGATTCACATATGGGTTTTGTCATTCGTGTGGTTTTGCGTAATACCCAATCCCAAAGTTCTTACCTTTCTTTTAACAATTTTTTCTAAATTGGGTTTGAAATTCGACAAAGATTTCACATCCAAGTCTTAATTACTTTGTTGACTTTTTTTTTTTTTCTTGTTTTATCTTCCACAGGAACCAATCTTTCATCTCAGCAATATCGAATCGTGTCTTGATTAGTTTCTTGTTTTTTTTTATCACTTTAATCGTATTGGAATTTTGGAGATGGCTATGCAAACTGCGAGAGGAGGTCTTCTCTCTGCTCCACAGATTTCTTGGTGGAATGCTTTTGGATCTCAGCCGTTAGCTACGGAGAGTCTCGCCGACGATTCTGTCTCTTTCGCCGGAACTAAGGTCAGATCTGTCGGAGAGACAACAGAACATGTTGATAAACAGAGCAACTCTGTTTCTCACTTAGCCTTCTCACTTGGTAATACTCTTAACTTCCTTTGTCTTTCTCTTTGAATGTCCTTAAATGGATGGTACTAGTTGAAATTCTGAATTCTCAAAGTGGGTTTTTGTGGAAAGTACTAGATTACTTTAAAGTGTGGGAGCTAGTGAATGTAACTGAGCTAATTTGTCTGAAAAATAATCTAAATTTTTTTCAGACACCATTCTTCAGAAATACAAAAGATAATAAAGGAAGACATTTTGTATGCTTCAAATTCTGAATCTGAAATTGCAATTTGTAATGCTTTTCAGGTGATGCAAAGAGTTCAAGAGTTATGCCAAAGCCTCATGGAGTTGCTTTCTCAATGCAAACGCCTTGCTTGGAGCTTGGATTTACTCAGCCACCGGTACAAATTTCCACTTTTTGAAAAGCATTTTTAAAATAACCTTATGATCAATTTTCTTTAATTTGTTTCTGAGTATGTAGTCTTTGTTTGCTGTTTATTTTGGGTTATTTAGATGTACACGAAGTCTCCTTACGTGGAACAACAATACTATGGAGTTGTTTCAGCCTATGGATCTCAAACCAGAGTAATGCTTCCTTTAAACATGGAAACAGAAGATGGACCAATCTATGTGAACTCAAAGCAATACCATGGAATCATAAGGCGACGCCAATCCCGTGCAAAGACTGCTGCTGTTCTTGAAAAGAACAAATTGAGTAGTAGTAGATGCCGTAAGGTAAATTATAACATTATCAAAAACTATTTGATACATTTATTGCAAATCAATTCAAATTAGTGTTTTTTGGCCTTATGTTATGTATGTTGCAGCCATATTTGCATCATTCACGCCATCTCCATGCATTGCGCCGTCCTAGAGGATCCGGTGGGAGATTCTTGAACACTAAAAGTCAGAACATGGAAAATAGCGGAACCAATGCAAAGAAAGCTGATGAAACTAAGCAGTCTCAGTCTCAGCCTCAGCAAAGTAATTCTCAGAATTCTGAAGTTGTTCATCCGGAAAACAGGACCATAAACTTATCGAATGGACTAAATGTCTCGGGATCAGAAGTTACAAGCATGAACTACTTTCTAAATTCTCCAGTCCATTCTCTTGGTGGCATGGTAATGCCTAGTAAGTGGATTGCAGCTATGGATAATGGCTGCTGCAATTTCAAAACCTGATCTTTTACCGTTGTTTCTCAGTCAAAACGGAGAATGAAAGAAAAAAACTCTCGTCTTGAATCAGGACAATGAGTTTTTTTTTTTCCTTGGTTTAAAGGATTTTTTCCTTTTTACCATTCCATTTGACTGTGAACAGGCAAATCATCTTTGGCTCATTCTCAATCAAGGTTTCTTTCCCTGGAATAAACCTTGATTATGTAAAAGTAGTTAAAACCTGTGAAAGAACAAATTATGGGTTTGGTTAGCTAATTAAACCCACAATTGTTCCAACTAGTGTGTGTTTGTTAAAACTCTTTTTTTTTTTGGACAACATGTTTGTTAAAACTCTGTTGTCTTATTTTCTTATGTTGCATATCTCTGTGTGTTTATGTTGCATATCTCTGTCTGTTTATGTGTGTTTTTATGTTTCTGAAACATTGTAAGAACTTGAAGTCATGTGGCTTATGTAACATATTTTGTATATTAATTGGTCGAATTTTTGTTAGTAATTACTATCTGCCTATCTCAATAAAAACCCAATTAGGGATTTATCTTAATCCCAAGTTATCTAGGGTTTACTCTGATAAGCAATGGATCCCAAAGACGTGAGTCACACGACGAGACGAGAAGAAGAATCGAGCAAGTTGATGGATACAACAGAACCCATGAAGGAAACTTCCGACAAGCGTAAGGCCGAGTCCGACCCGGCTGAGTAGATTGAAGAGAGCGACGACGACGATGAATACGTTGAATGGGGAGAAGACAGCTTCGATGAACTCGAGTATGATTCCTCTAAAGAGAATAATGAATTCTCCAATGACGAGGATGAACGCAATTGGCGCCGCTTTAAACGCCAACTCGTCAAGAACAAGGTTGAGTTTTGACCTAAATTCATGAAATTTGAGTTGGTAATTTGTTAGCTTGATGAACAAGAGTAAATAAACGTGTACCTGGATTTAGGGCTTTTCCGTGGACCCAGAGCTTAGTACATTGTACCCTTACTCACGTTACAAATCGGTCAGTGATTCGGATTTGGAATTGCCTGCGGGTTTAGGCCAAACCTACCGTGAGTACTTTGCAGAGATGGCTTGTCTCTGTCTCCAAAGATACAACCAAGAGAACAGCCAAAAAATGTTAGTTTTATTTTTGGCTAAGTATCATCTTTAACCAGTTGTGTATGCGGTTAACTAAATGTGGTTCCTTTCTTATTGTTTTTCAAATAGGGTTTCAATGTGGAGTTTGTGAAAGTGGTGAGTGGTAATTATACATCAGGATCAAGATCCAAGACGTACATTACCTTTATGGCTAGGGAGAAGCCTGATGGACCTCTTGTCGAGTATCAAGCTAAGGTGTGGTGTACCTTGGTTAAAAACGAGAACTATCCCATTCTCTGTAGACCGGCTTCTGCGGCAAAGCCTTCTAACCAAAACTAGTAAAAGGTATGGTTTTGTTGGACACAGCTTTTCTTTTGTTGTATAGAATGCTTTAGATGGTGTGCATATTTCGATATGTAATATATGTCCAAGCTCAAACATGTTTAAATAATTGATGTCATATATGCTTTTTCACAAATAGAAAATACTTGGCACCACTAAAGCTTTTATAGAAGCCCATGGTGATTAGAGTCTAAGTTGCTCACTTGATTCTCTTTTGTCTAGAAATGGAAGTTGGATTTGGCTGATGCAGAGGATGAAGTTGGCAAAAAAGGACATGGAATATGAAGTCAGATCTTAATGATATACTGATTGTGTAAACATTTTAACTTGATACTTTGACACTTCCTTTGTGTTGCCAATATCTAAGGATATAGTGTTTGAGTGCCTAAATGTTTTTTTATGTTGGTCAAACGAGTGCCTCTATGTTATTATACTAATTACTAGATATCAAGTTATTTTCAATCACGGATTGTTTTTCAAGGTGTTAATTTGCAAGTTTTTGTTGATGCGAGTGATGTGTGTTGCTGCTATTGGATCGTCACAATGCCCCGAGTGACAAGAACAAAACTATATCTGAAAAGGTTGCTTATTTCGCAACCATGGTAGGATAATGAAAAAAAGAAGGAAATAAATAAGAAATCAAATTGTTGCATCATTGTATTGAGGAAAAAAACTATACATATTTTGCCTTTACCTCTGGTCACGACATGGTCTCTTCTTTCCGGTGTCTAAACGTCCCCTGTCCCTGCCTTGACAATAGGAGACATGTATGTACTATGTAGCTTCCTCTGCATTCTAGTATGAAAAATCTTGCACTTTCGCTAGTTACATTTTTACTTGGTGATTGCCTTTGTCAAGTGGTCTCAGAAAATTGGTGGTTGGAACATTGATGTATCCTTAAATTTATTACTAAGATGTAATAAAGTGATGGTATATATCCCTAAATTTTATTATTAAATGGAGTATATCTATTAACTAAAATATTACCATAATTTATGGTAGATTTCAAAGGATTTTTTTTTGTTTATTGTCACCAAGATTGTAAAAGATTTATAAAAAACAAGATTTATGGGGTATTCACATAGTAAGAAACTCATAAGAATATATTAAGTGAATACGATATGAATCATGACATATGATGTAATTATTTATAAATTAAAAAAACATTTAAAATTTTTGGTTTTAATTGATATACATACGAAAAAGCAATATTGATATACATATGTGGAAAATAGAGATAAATAAAAATTGATGTATTTAGGATAAAGGTTATCGATGGCAGTAGCGTAAATAAGTGAATGTTTTGTGGGCAGAAGGTAATTAGAGATTTTCTTGACATTTTATATGATTGGTGTCGGGAAGATTTTAGGTTTTCACTTTTTCGCATCCCCAATCCAATTGTCTAGGGTTTACTCCGAGAATCGAGAATCAATGGTGGAATATTCGTCCGTCGACACTGCTTACCCGACAAAACGTATCCGATCCAGTGGAAGAGTTTGAAGAGAGCGGCGGCGATGAAGAATACGTTGACCCTGACAACGAGTTCTTAAAGGCGACGTGGTGGACGGTCCCTGAATGGGATGTGGATAGCTACGACGGTCGTGAGTATCATTCTTCTCAAGAGGAAGACGAATTTCCGGTGAAAGAGCATGAAACACTATGGCGCCGCTTTAAACGCCAGCTCATCGAGACCAAGGTTTGAGCTTTTGAACTGAAATTGACTGCACTAATTAAAGAGTAAATCTAATTAGCACGTCCCTGTGTTTAGGGGTTTTACGTGGAGCCAGAGCTTAGGCCATGGTCCAACTACTCAGAATTCAAGATGCCCAGTAATTTGGAAGCGTCTGCTGGTTTCGGGCAAACCTACAGTGAATACTTTGCAGAGATGGCTTGTCTCTGTCTCCACAAATACAACCAAGAGAAGGTTTGGTTATAACATAGAATTTATATGAATTAGCTTGCTACTTGATTATTGAATTTAAAGATAAATTACACATTCCAGAAACAAAATGTTGGTATTATTGTTTTGAGTTTTATATCATTCGCATCTTTTACAAGTTGTCTATGCAACTAATAAATTTGGTTCCTTTTCAAAAAGGGATTCAATGTGGAGTTTGTGGAAGTAGTGAGAGGTTTTTATACAAAAGGATCAAGATCCAAGTCGTACATTACCTTTATGGCTAGGGAGAAACCTGATGGACCTCTGGTCGAGTATCAAGCTAAGGTGTGGTGTACCTTTATTCAAAACGAGAACTATCCCATCCTCTGTAGACCGGCTCCTACGGCAAAGCCTTCAAACCAGAACTGCTAAAAGGTACCCAAACTCAAGCATGTCATAGATACTTTCTCATAAAATGTTATTTGGGCATTGGGTCTCCTCATTGTATTCTATCTATGTATGGTTTTAGAATAAAAAAGATTTTCTTGGGTAGATAGATGAGAAAGATATTTGGCTCGGCCAAAGCTTTGTCTACTGTCTAGAAGGCCACATGACTAGAGTCTAACTTGTTAAATTGTTTTTCTTTGTCCTCTTTTATCAGGGATTGGGTGGATGCGGAGATGGACTTGGCAGAAGCGTATCTGAGATGAAGTCAGTGTTTGAAGTACTACAAAACTTGACTAATAAAGTATTGTGTTTTGGCCAGTTGATTATTTGATTATTATTCATTCAATTAAATATTTGATTATTATTTTTCACACATGCACTTGAACCCAATGAAAATATCATAATTACTCCAACAAATATCACCAAATAATTGTAAAAAGTCAAACGGGAAGCCAAACATATACCACTAATATACTTATCTCAGTATGTAAATGCTCATTTTCAATTATTATCAACCTTCGTCATTTTGCATGTGATTAATTGTACTAAATTATAAACACATGCTGGCGACAAAAACAAAACAAATATAAACACATTAAGCATAATATGCATATATAAAACAAAATTAAAAAAATCCCACATTCTCTAATCGATCAAAAAAAATTAAAAAAAATTAAAACAAAACAAATATAAACCGACCAAAAAAGCATCGTATAGTTTCACCACACAAAAGAAAAAGAAAAATCTTTAACATTCTCTATAAACGAACTCTAACAGAGCCTACATGAAAATCCCTTGGAGACGACAAAGCAACAACAATCTTTAGCATTCTCTAAACATATTCTCAGTCGACACTTTGTAAAGCGGACATGAAAATCGATTCGATACAACAACAAGGCAACACTCTTTAACATTCTCTAATCGATCTCTCAGATACTTTGAAAAGCGACCATGAAAATCCATTGGAGACAACAAAGCAACCATCTTTAACATTCTCTAAACGAACTCTCACTAGACACTTTGAAAAACGGACATAAAAAGCCCTTGGAGACAACAAAACAACAATCTTTAGCATTCTTTAAGCGAAATCTCAGTCGACATTTTGAATGAGAATCACTTGGAGATAACAAAGCAACAATCTTTAACATTCTCTAAACGAACTCTCATAGGCTTTGTAAAGCGGACATGAAAATTCCTTTTAGGTAACAAAGCAAGAAGAAGTAGATCTACAGGGGTAAAAGGGAATGAATTTTCTAGCTTCTCGAAAAAGAAAGCCAAAAGCTTATTTCATACCCAGCAGATATTACCACGGACCAAGGTTTCTTGAAGGAGAAGAATGGGTTGAAATGACACTTATGCCCTTCTTTTACTCTTGAAAATTCATGTATCTATAACTTAATTATCAATTTGAATAAAAGCAACAAATTTTTTTTTTTTTGTCGTGTATGGATAACCTAGCACCAAGTTTCTATGACTAGCTCATACGGTCATACCTTTCTGGCTGTTTACATTTAGGTGTACGTATATATTATAGCTAATCATATTGCAAAACTTTTTTAATACATTAATTAGGCTACATGAATTGTCCATGGAAAAAATTCTCATTGCTGCCATATACTGTAGTACATTTTATTTAAAACATGTAGAAAGAGTTGTTGATATAAAAATGAAATGAAAAAAAAAAACATTTATTGTCGGTCCCCCAAATACAACGTTGGTAAGGTAATATATAAGGAAATGTCCAAAAAGAGATTCTTCTAAGAAAGAAGTCCAGAACGTTTGAAGAAAAAAAACCATACCAAGGCACATAATTATCTCAGACTCATATGCTCAATTCAAAGCTGCATTTATGATCAAATAATTATTCATTACTCTCCATCATGTTGTTTACTAACATAACTGTCATTTTTCTTCCTTGAATTTCTTTTTTGTAGTGATAAAGAGTTTGTGACCAAAAATTAAACACTTCATTAGAGGTTTAGAGCTTGTATGTAAACGGTGGATTGCTTATTATTAACTTCTTTCAGTCATGTTATATAAAGCACCCAACACATGATTACATAAATATGTATATATGCAGACAGATTTTTTGCCATGATTCACAAGACAAAAGGAAGCATTAATGGCCGTATGAAAAGTTCCCTGTTACAGTCCTCGTGGTCCATACCAAGGTCTGATTTCAAATACTAATATTTTTATTTATATGTTTTTTCAGCCAATCATAACAGTAGTTAAATGGAAAAAGAATGAAAATGGAGGTTATCTTATGCATATCCGTTGGACAAAATGGTATGTAGCGCATTATCCAAGATACGAGGAAACCCGAGATGATTCCAAATTTCAAAGCCATTAAATAGACAATACCCACACATATTTTTGTATTAAAGTATCTAGTTTGGTTCGTTAGGATTAAGCAAAATATTTTACATCCGTTATTGAATCTGAATTATCTGGTAATTGTCTGTTACTTATAACGAAATTCTAGTGACGTGGCGTCAAGAAAAAAAAAACGAAACCTCTTTTCTTGGCTATGATTGAAAATTGTCTCTCTTACAAAAAGTTATCCATTTTAAATTTTAAAATGCTCTAATCAATTAGGGCACTAAATTTACGTATATTAAAATAACAGTATCTGATTTTGTTCCCCTTATAACCTTATTGTTATTTCCCTTTATGCGATTACACACAAAGATTGGCAGCATAAAGTACTTTTCTAGTACGTACCAATATTAAATCATTTTACGATTCGCATTGATTTATGAAATAGAATCGAGAGCCGATTCACTTTGTAGAATATTTAATTTTTAAAACATAAAATGCGTAGTTATATTTTTTTCAGTAATTAAATAGGCATAGCAAGCTCTAAAATAGGTAACCTATCTTTATTAAAAAAAACATCAAATGTCACAGCGCTTATAGTTTGTAAAAGAAATGTCATAGTGATTATCGATTAGTAGTTTAATATCAATGATCCTTACATTATTATCTCGCATAATTTCTTTTACCAAACAAAATTTTAGTCTTTTAGTCTCAACTCATTAGCTTCATGTTTCATCTTGAGAACAATAACAGTTGCATCAAATTACCTTTATAACCCTTTAAGGTGCTACTGAGAGAAACAGAACATTATTATTAATTGAAGGAATTACGATGATTAAGAGGCCCTTAAAGCCCCAAAAGAGCATTTGAAATAACCCCACTAAGAGACCCAACAAGATTTAACCAAATGTGAACCAAGATATCAAAAGAAAAAAGACGAATTTATCCATTTAAGCCCAACAAAGTTCTGACACACATCATCATCAACTAGGCATTGAAACGATTTTGTACCAAAAAGAAAGAAAGAAAAAGAAACAAATTGGTACTAAGAGAGAAAGAGAGAGATCGGATGGAGTTTGGATGATATCAGAGTGGTCCGTAGATGCAAAGATCAAAGCTTTAGTTCTTTTGTACCGTTCGAAGAAGTTTCACTGAGAGTCTTAAAGATTCAACATTTCGGGTACTCTTCTCTGATAAATTTAGCAAAAAGATGAAGTCTTTCTATTTTAGGGCTCAGTCCGTCCGTATTAGGAAAGGGTGTTATTAATCAATTTCTTCGCAATTGAAAGTTTCTTGCTTTCTTTATTCATCTCTGCACTTGCTCATACTTCGGATGGTTGATGTGTGAATTTGAGTAATGATGGTGTTTTTTGTTTGATTTTCTGGGTTTGGCTGCAAATTTATGTAAACAGATCTCATTTCTTGCTCTCTTTTCATGTTGATTACTTACTCAGGTGCTGAATTACATCAAATTCACGGGAAAAAATCCAGCCTTTTCTCTATGGAGCCTCGTGTAAGTATAAACTTGACAAAGATGAATTTCTGATTTCGAGGTTTTTGTTTATTGAGAAAGTTTAATTGCTGAAATGCTTAACTTCGTTTTCTTTTCTCGATTTTGTTTTACCACAGGATAATCAAGCCGAGGCTTCATATACATTTGGTGATCGATCAAGCAGTGACATAGTTGTTAGGCTAAGAAACGAAGAAGGCCGTGACGATTGGATCTATTGCCATTCCAAGATCCTTAGTGAGAAAAGTGGATATTTCGCAGATCGTCTCTCTGATAAATGGCCCACTTGCAAGATTCTTGATTCACGCTACTGTGTCGAAGTCATCTGTCAAGATTCAGACTATGATCATCATGTCAATCTCTTAAGACTTCTATATGTTGTCTCTGATGATGTCCCTGAGGATAACTTGTGTCATAATGTGAAAAGTGCGTTGGGGATTCTCTGTGTTGCTAAAGAACTTAGTTGCCCTCAGATTGTCACTGCTTGTGTTAACTACTTGGAAGCTGTTCCATGGGAAGAAGGCGAAGAGGAAGAGATTTTGCGGATTATCCCGGGAATTGGATCAGAAGCAGAGCCTGTTCTTGCCCGTCTACAACCGATTGATCAAGCAGCTGTTACTGGAATCTTTGTATCAGCTTTTAGGTTTGCTACTTCTTCCCCGCCTTTGCCCTTGAGCGACATTAAATCCTCGGCACAAGAGCAGATTGAGTATATGATAACTGAAGATGATGATGCCCCGTTGTTGATTGTTGATGAAGAAATCAAACTTGAAGTGAAGGAATGTGTTAAGAGCTTGTTTGTTAAATTCTTCCAATGTCTAGAAGGAATCTCCTTCAAACCCGTCAACTTTGAGGTTCTTAGCAAAAATGGATCTTTTAGGATGGTTCTAGCGGATTTGTCGTGGGCCTTTCAGATATTAACAAAGATGGAAGTTGTTAGAGATTTTGTTGTAACATGGGTTGACACATCTGAGAAGTTAGTCAAGGTAGTCGAGGCGATGGAAACAGCAGTTGCAGAGACGGTTGAGATAAGAGTTAAGGTCATCGAAGTGACTGCAAAAGTCGTAGAGGCGATCGGTTATGGTACTGTGATATTACCAACAGCGAAACGGCTTCATATGGTAAAATTATGGCTGCCCTTTGTAAGAAACACAAAGCCTCTTGTTGACTCAACGGTTACCGATAATGCTGATGAGGAGGATGAAGCAGCTGTGAAATTGAAAATCGACGGAGAGATATGGCAAGCTTTGGAATCTTCCTTTGTGTCGATAATTCTTGCATTGCCATCTGCAGACCAAGCTGAGATATTGACTGAGTGGTTAAGCAAGAACGGGACGTATCCGGATTTGACTGAGGCTTTTGAAGTTTGGTGTTACAGATCGAAAGTCGCCAAGAGAAGATTGGGTCTAGTCGGGGGTGAGGAAGAGGAGAACGGCATGTCTTAACTCGTTTCTAGAGCTCTGAATCCAGAAAGAGGAACATTTTGTTTCTTGTGTAGGTCTCTCTTTTAACCCTTTTTGTGTGTTCACTGCCAAATCATCCATTGGCAGTTTTCCACAAATCTGTAAATACAGTTGACAAATCAGGCAAGAGATATTTCCTACAAAAATAAAAGAGGCTCTTAAATCTGCAGAATATCGATCGGTTTCTGTTTTTCTCTGCGACAGAAACTCAGGTCCTGTTTTGATCTTCAATGTACACTCTTGATGATAGATTGAACGTTTAAAATACTTTACACTGTCATGGTCTCGATAACGATTTTTGGTATATAATATTGGCAATAACCAACCAGAAACAACAATCACAAATTCACACAACCATCACAAACACCAATGAATCATCAATTAACAAAAAAAAATTCAAATTGATGGATCTGGGCTCAATGACCTTGACTCGTACCTCAACTGTCTCTGCAAATTGATGGAGCTAATACGTTTACTCGATTGATAGAGATCTTAAAAATTGTATCAAATTTTTAATCCAAGACAACTATTCGGTCGAATCTATACGAATTTAACATAAAGTTGGACTGAGAGTGAATGGTAGGGGCTGCGCGAACGCAAACCCCCTCTGCCACAAATAATGACGTAGGCTCTTCCACTTGGGAAGACCTTAGGCATAGCACCCCTCCGATGTGTGCAATGGAAGTCACTAGCCTAGGCCACTCGTCTTCTTGATCGCGAGTTGACCCCGTCCAGGTAAGTGATTTGCTCGATGAGACGAGCCCCTCTTTTATACCGAGTTTCCAAAGCCTCCTCCTTTGCTTCTAATCGATGTGGGACTTTTGCTAAAACTCCACACTGCTCGCAGTTCTAACTTCTTTAAGACGCACCGCGTGCCGTTTTAGTGCTCCCCTTGTTGGACGACGTGTCGGACACAGGGCTTAAAATTAAAACGCAAACGGCAACACTTTGTTGTTTGGTTTCTCTACTGGGCCGGTAACTTTCGTGGCCCAAATTGAGTTAATTTAGTAGTATAACAACGTTACTGTTAGGAGGATACCACTTTTTTTTTTTTTTTTTTTTGTGTGGCGGCAAAAGGAGGATTCGACTAGATAAGCTTTTCTCATTTTTCAATTGCTATGTTTTTGTTACTCGGTGTGCATAGTAATTGTGGAATATAAAAAAATCATGGCTTGAGTTCATTTGTTTTTAAAAAATTTTATTCCTAAAATTCTCCTATTAAGAAACAATATATACCTCGCTTGTTTTTATTCATACATAATCATTCTGGAGTGGCACGACCAATCATTGCTGGAGTTGATCATAATCCAAATTTTAGCAAGATAATGCGCAATAAATTAAGTATTTTTATAAAAGATGATGGAAAAACAACAAAAGATTATCGCCTTGTAATGATTGTAATTATGATGATGTGCTAGATATCAACTGAATCGCAAAAAAAGAGGATTTTTTTTTTATCATTTTCCCACAGACCAACCAATTAAAAACCACTCAACACTAAATTCACCCAACTTTTTGAATTTTCCTGAGTCCACGACACAAGTATAATGGGTACTACTACTTTTACTGAATGAATTATTTATAATTTATTGTAGTGTATAACAATTTCAAAAACTGACCTAATAACACAAAAAAGAATAATAAATTTATAAACAGAAATATCAGAAAAAGGGGTCAATGTTGTGGAGTTGGAAGTGGACCGGGAGGCCACGGCACACAAAAAGTCGTTATCCGGTGCACCGTCCCACATGTGATTGTTGGTCACCACGTGTCAATCAGAAAGATCCTTTTTTTTAGATTGTGTTTGCGACTAGATCCCACCAGAACCAAACTAATCAATGTGGTTCTCACGTGGGTTACTGTCAATTTTGACTTTTACACGCACAACAATAAAAATACTGTTAACTTCCCTTCACAATTGGGAAATGACCGAGATCCTCTGTTTCACCACTTGTATTTAGTCTACGTTACGTGTGAATAATTGAATATCAGATCAAACATGTCTCTCGCGAAAAAAAATTAGACAATGCAAAAGATTTTGGTTGCATTGTCGTTGCCGACACATAACAATGTGTCGTCCGATTTAAATCCAAAGAGCTAGTATTCACTCACACTGGCTGTTTACTTGTGAGGAGGATAGGCTTTACGTCTTCTTATTGCAAAGCCTGTGACGTTACGGGGTATGTTTTAATATCGTAGCTCGTAGGGTTGGATAGTAATGCCAAATTCGCCTAAATATTTGTTATTTTGACAGTGTTTAACCTAAAATCTCTAAACTTTGAGTTTTTTCATTTATGGGTTTTATAGTTTTGAGGTAGGTATGGGACCTTTTGACATTATTCAAATAATCAATATTTCATGGAAAAGTAAACCTTGTAACGTTTGTTTTCTTTCATATTTTAGAATCTTTATGTTAAACGTGTTACGTGTATGGCTACGATCTACGGGCTTTATCCAGCTTGCATGCTCAAAGGCTAAAGCCAATTCTTTTCTAACCTGCTTTTTACCTATTTTCGGAAACAACCTTTTTACATTATTGAACTTCTTAAGTTTTATAATCCAAAAATGGTATAAATTAGCTATTGTGATTTACTGCTCACTTACGTGAGATACAGGCTCATTTAAACCTGAATTATGTGACTGATTGAAAACGAACTAAACTTTAGAATTCGTTGAATAATTTTGCCAAATAACGGATTCCCGACTTAGATAAAGAAGGAACTTAATATATAATTTCAACAGAAATTTAGGATTTATAAATATATATATACAAACCACTAACGACAAAAGAAAAATGTCTTGCTACGTCTCTGCCTTTATCTTGCCACAAGAAAAATGAGAGAGAGGAACAGAGTACCCAAGAAATAAAACTAGAGAGATTTCTAATTTTTTTTCTCTTCCTCAAATTTCTTTAATTTCTCCATTTCATTATATCTTTGAAGTCACTAAATGGATTGTGATTTCTGACTTCTCTCTGTCTCTCTCCTTCTGTCTCTCTCTCTCCCTGATCCATTAGCTTTCTTTCTGTTGTGTATTACGTCACTTTCTCCGAGCTTACGTCATCTCACCGGTGTGTATTACGTCAGTTCCTCCTCCTAACTAAGCTCTCTCTTTTTCCTTCCCCTGTACATTCTGATTCTGTGCTGATTTGTGTGTTTTAAGAAAACTTTTGGTGAAATTCGAATCTATAACTTCTCTGATATAAAAATTCTGATATTTTTCCAGAAATTTTATTAATTTATCAGTATTATTTACTCTTTAGTTCTGAATGTGGAAATACAGTAAGTGAAGGCTTTTTACTTTAAGAAAGAACTGATGTAACTCTAAGGAATCAATTACTTTCTTGCTGCTTAATTTGTCTTTTACATTTGAAAAGTTCTTTTTAATTTTTAGTTTTTGATTCGGAAGCTTACATATTAAATACAAGCAAATGTAGTGGGTTTGTTGGCAATCATGTTTCACAAAAACAGAAAATTTAGGCAAAGAGAATAATCAACAAAAGGCTTTTCAATTTCCAGATTTGATGTGAAGGTTTTTTATTGCTTATTTTTCCGGAGAAGTAAAAAAGAGAAAATCTCAGAATCTTGCAACTTGATTTCTATAATAGTAAGTTACTTCTCAAGATATGGTTTCTTAACAGTGAAAACTCGATTTGGCTTCAAGTCAGATCAGATTTATATTTCTTTATGAAAAAAAATTCCATTATTATTCTCTCTATTATAGGACGTTCAAGTTCAATTTTTTTTTATAATTCTAGAGAAATTTAAGAGCTTTATGTTAATGGAATTCCATGTCACACATGAATGCTCTCTTATTACAATCTTTTGTCTTTTAACTATTTTAAATTTCCTCAGATTATCTCTAGTCCCCTGTTTTTTTCCCGGGAAAAAGAATCTCAAAAAGATTTTTTTTTTTTCCTACTTTGACATATAGTTTATCTCCCTCTTGCTATTTGATTTAATGCAACTATCTGAAAAAAAACTCTTATGAATCTTTAACTTACAGGTTTCATGTTCATATGATATTTTCACCTACTAGGCAAAATGGGACATTTCTCCTCCATGTTCAACGGCTTAGCTAGATCCTTCTCGATCAAGAAAGCGAAGAACAACAATGGCAAAAGCTACCCGAAGAAAGCCGCAGATGAAATGGCGAGAGAGGCGAAGAAGAAGGAGCTGATTCTGAGATCCTCTGGTTGCATTAATGCAGATGGATCTAATAACCTGGCCTCTGTTTTCTCCAGACGCGGTGAGAAAGGCGTTAATCAGGACTGTGCCATCGTCTGGGAGGTACATTACCTTGGCGTTTACTTAGCACGATTTCTCGGTCACTTTTTTGCTTGTTTTAAGCATATTGAGGTGCAAAGCTGTTAACTTTACGCAATTCTCTTTGTGTGCGTTTGCGTCTAGGTTGTTTTGAATGCTCTTCTGTATCTAGGGTTATTACCAGTCCAAAGACCTAAGCTTTACGCAATTATCTGCGTTTATGTTTGTTTCCAGCCTTCCAAATGCTTGTTTCTCTCTTGACATCTCGTAGAATCCGAATACACAAGTAACCGATTATGCGGTCATTAAACACATATTCACAGATACTTGATCATCACTATTTACCATTTCTTGAATTTCAAACAGGGCTTCGGATGTCAAGAAGACATGATCTTCTGTGGGATATTCGATGGACATGGTCCTTGGGGTCATTATGTAGCTAAACAAGTCAGAAATTCAATGCCTGTATCTTTGCTTTGCAACTGGCAAGAGACTCAGTCTCAGACCACGTTAGCAGAACCGGAAACAGACCTTGACGAATCCGATAAAAAGCTACAACGGTTCGCCATCTGGAAACACTTGTACCTCAAGACATGTGCTGATGTTGATCAAGAGCTTGAGCATCACCGAAAGATTGATTCTTTTAACAGCGGCACGACGGCTCTAACCGTTGTGAGACAGGTAAAGAGACCCTCAAGATTATTACCCCATGAAGAAAATCTTGTAAAAAGGTTGCTTTGTTCATTGACCAATGTTCTTGAATGGTTTCTTTCTACAGGGTGAATTTATTTATATAGCAAACGTAGGTGATTCGCGTGCGGTATTGGCCACGGTTTCAGATGAAGGAAGCTTGGTCGCGGTTCAACTTACCGTTGATTTCAAACCAAATCTACCCCGTTAGTTTCATAAGCATTTTACAAACATTACCTAAATACATCACGTAAATCTCAGTCTCTTAGCTAAGCAATTTTTAATATTTTAAAATTCTGTTTCTTGTGGAAACAGAGGAGGAAGAGCGGATAGTCAGATGCAACGGGAGAGTATTCTGCCTGCAAGACGAGCCAGGGGTTCACCGCGTGTGGCAACCGGAAGAAGAATCTCCGGGGCTCGCAATGTCGAGAGCATTTGGAGACTATTGTATCAAAGAGTACGGATTGGTGTCAGTGCCTGAAGTCACTCAAAGGCATATATCCACTAGAGACCAGTTTGTAATCTTGGCCACTGATGGGGTAAAAAAACACATTTGAATACAAAGTTATATTTTGTTTCTTTAATATCAATTACTAGATATGTTATAGGTATGGGATGTGATATCAAACCAAGAGGCCATAGACATTGTTTCCTCGACCGCGGATAGGCCAAAGGCGGCCAAACGACTGGTGGCGCAAGCGGTTAGAGCTTGGAATAGGAAGAGACGCGGAATCGCCATGGATGATATCTCTGCCGTTTGCCTCTTCTTCCATGCTTCACCATCGTCATCGACATCTATCTCGCAACATATTCACCCTGCAAGTAGGTAATGGTTTTGGAACCGGTCTAGAAAAGAAAAATGTTGTCATGTTATGTAAATAGATTGTCAAAATCAAAAATATGCATTGAATATTTTCTTGCCTAACCAGATTTCTTGAATCCAAACGACACAACCGGTTTACTTGGGAATTTTAACTTTCAATTCCATAAATTCAAATATTTATGTAATTTATTTCAATGTAAAATAACACAATTTATTTCAGACTTTGACTAAGTTGACCCAAAAAAAAAAAAAAAATCCCCTCTTCGTCTTCCTTCTTCCTCACTTAGGGTTTCTTTTTGTGTATCTTCTCAAACTGTGAATCAAAGGGGGAAAATGAATCAATTACAACAATATTTACATCTGAAAAAGCAATTTTTTTATATTGAATATTGAGCATACCTTGGCAATCGAAACGACCTAACGCAATACTCGGCGTCTGGGCTGAATCGCGACAGAGATCTTCATGAGCCATTGAGGTTTTTGTGTAATGACGATGTACCCAATGCTCAATCCTAGAATCACTCCAGGTGTCAAGCCTATGGCAGCTGCAGTCCAGCTCAATACCCTTTCTTCGTCTTCTTCTTCTTCTTCTTCCTCTTCGTCTCCTGACTCTGGCTCTGTATCGACGTCTCCGCATATTTCAGTGAGAGGAAGACCACAGAGTCCAAGGTTTCCTTCAAAAGATGAAGCACATTGCGTCTGAATCTGTGCGCTTTGCGGTATTTGACCCACGAGCTTGTTATAGGAAACGGTCATGTTCGAGAGACTCGTGAGGGCTCTGAGAGTAGGTGGGATTTGCCCTGAAAGCTTGTTATGCGATAAGTCTAGTGACTCGAGCTCAGTCAGATTCGCCAGAGATGAAGGTATGTTGCTAGTGAAACCGTTGTTCGATAGATTGAGAACGATAAGATTCTTTAGTAGACCAATGGATTCAGGGATCTTTCCTTTGAGTCTATTTCCAGAAAAATCAATGGCGGTTAAGAGTGTGAGGATCCTTGTGTAGTTCAATTCTATTCCTTTGTTCACCAGAACAAACGAGTCTTGGCAATAGGTGTTATCTCCAATGTACTTCAATTCTGAACGGTCTTTGGTCGAGGACATTGCGCTCCAATACATGAAGAAATCAGATGGTAAGGTTCCAGTGAAGGCATTGTGTGATATGTCGATGATTCGTAGCTGAGGAAACCAAGAAACAACCTTTGGATGATATTGTAATGACCCATGAAACTCATTAGAGTGGAGGACTAGTACCTGTAGCTTTTGCAAAGATTCCAACCAGAACGGAAAAGCGTCCTTGATTCCATTGTGCTCCAGGTTTAGAACCTCCAAAGGTGAGCAATCAGACAGAGATCTAGGAAGTTTTCCCACTAATTGGTTGTGACCAACGTTAAGTGACCTTAGATTGCTGCATTTGATAAATATCTCTGGTAGTTTTCCACTGAGGTGATTATTACCAAGGTTTAAAACTGAAAGAGACTTCTTGATGATGTTGTTGAAGCACTGTGGAACTGATCCATTGAAGTTGTTGTTTGATAAGTCTAGGACTTCTAATAAGATCATACCACATATTGATATGGGGATTTCTCCGGAGAAGTTGTTATTGCTCAGATCAAGAATATCTATCTGACCTCCTGAAAAATCTCTTGTGAAGCTACTGAAACCGCTGAAACTGTTGTTGGAAAGATCCACCATCTCCAACTCTGGTAGACTCCATAACCAACCTGGCACTTGATCTTTGATTATGTTGTTTGAAAGGTCTAATCGGCTCACATGTTGTTGGTTTCCTATAAACTCCGGAAACTCTCTTATGCCACAGCCTGACAAGTTCAAGTAACTCAATTCCATTGAAGGATCTGAAAGTGAGCTCATGTTTGCAGCTGAAACGTGGTTGCCTGAGAGATCCAGTGAATAGAGCATCTTCAAATATGATAAGATTGCATTCAAGTCGATCGTAGTGGTAGTGTTCAAGTGGGATAAGGTAAGACATTGGAGCGACTTGAGATGCGAAAGGGTACTAAAATCAACTGGACCCTTGGTGTTCAAATGAGAAAGGTCAAGTTCCTGAAGGTTGACTAATTTGGATATGGATCTAGGGATTGGCCCTAAGAAATTGTTATTGTCGAGGCGTAAGTCTAGTAGCTTAGATAGTCTAGATACATTCCTAAACTCAAGAGGGCCATTGAGGTTGTTATCACTCAATATGATAGAAGCCAAAGAAGGAATGATAAAGAGAGTATAAGGGATGGTTCCAACAAAAAAATTTGTACTTGCGTCAAAGAAGTTCAAGTTGGGGAGTGAAGAACCCATGTTAGGAGGAAATGTGCCGAAGAACTGGTTGTTGGAGAGTGATAATTGTGACAACTTTGTAAGATTGAGTAGTGCAATGGGGAAGTTGCCACTAAGCTTGTTATTGGCTACGTCTAAATTGGTAATTCGGTTCAGATTTTGGATTGAAGATGGGAGTTCACCAGAAAAGTTATTAGAATAAAGGTGGAGAAAGGTGAGCTGAGAAAGGTTTCCGATAGAAAAAGGAATCTCACCACTTAGTTTACAAGAAGAAATGGTTAGAGAGGTGAGATGAGAAAGACTTCCAATTGAATATGGAATCCTCCCTGTCAAATTGCAATCATGAATTCTCAAAACTTTCAAGTGTTTGAGGTTGCCAATGGAGTCTGGTATGTTACCTGAAAGGGATGTTTCAGTGAGGTCTAAATATTCAAGAGAGTTATTTCCATCAAACTCTGGAAGAGAGCATTTGAGATATGGATTCATACTCAAATCAATGGATTGTATAGTAGGACTCAGAAGAACATTATTGGGAAGTCTACCAAACAAAAGGCATTCACGAAGGCGGATTGATCTTAGAGAAGTTAGGTTTGAGATATTTTGGGGGATTTTTGAAGAAATGTTTACGAAGCTCATATCAAGTTCTCTAAGGTTTGTCAAGTTTTGTGCAAGTAGACCAAGAAATGGATCTATAGTGAACAAGGGGCTCAAAAACATATCAAAAGAAGTAAGGTCTAGAGACACCAACTTGGTTAGATGAAGAATCTCTAATGGAATTTGACCTGAAAACAAAGACCTTGAGAGGTTAAGTCTTTCTAACCTCATGAGCCTATTGAGTCCAGCTGGGATAAGAGAGTTATTGAAATTGTTGTAAGCAAGGTTCAAAGCTCGGAGATGTTGTAGTCTAAAAAGACTACTATTGGGTTTGAAATCTCCGTAGAGGCAACTGCAACTAAGGTCTAGCTCGATCACCATACCCGAGTGGGGATCACAAGTGATACCATCCCACATACAGTAATCACTTTTGTTTCCCCATGACTCTGTCTTGGGATAAGAATTGGCACCAACTCCTATCACGTTACCCATAGAATACTCAACGAAAACCCCATCAGGTTTGCGAATCTCAAACTCATTCTTGAACTCGACAAGTGTGTCTCTTTGGTCGGGATGACACAAGTCTCGCGTAAGAGAACCACTAGTGTATAAGATAGAGAAGAAGAGGAGGTGTGGTAAGAAGAAAGAAGCTCATTAGGGTGGTGCCTATCATCCTTTCTAAGAATCAATGCACTAACAATTTTTTTGTTTGTTGGGTGTTTTTGTGAGATGGTTTTTGTGGCTTTGATCACTCTCTCTATATATTCACTGATACACATGCATTTAACATGCATGATTCGTTTTGACTATGAACAATCTTGTAGCGTTCAAATTACGTTTAACAATTAGGATTTAATCGTTTGGTAGTAAAGTTCTTAAGTCAATCGTTATTTCCCAAAATACCAAAACAATATGTGAATGTAAGGATTAAGTTTAATCATTCAGTTTCAATAAAAAAAAAGTTTACTCATTCAGTTTTGTCTTACTCATTCAATTTCAATGTACTACAAGAATTGTTCGTTACTACCACCTTTAAGTGATTTTATCAATAATGTAAGGATACAAATGAAACCAGAGATTGGTCTCTATATACAGTAGTGTGATATCAATGCCGTAAAACCTTTGTTTTTTACTAAATTAATATTCTTTGTCGTTGATTTATGGGAAAAGTGCAAATAAAGTCAAATTTTGCGTTTATACCCTCCAAATGATTAAAATGCAAGTCAATCTATCAAATGCCGGTCAACCCGCTATACAACCCTCACCGTTATATTGATGACAAAATATAAAACACTGCGTTTTGAATATGAAAATCATGCTGTTTATATGAAATATGAAATTGGGTCGGGTCGGCTCGGGTCAAATTCAATTCTCGGGTCGGTCAAATTCAATTCTCGGTTCGGGTCAAATTCAATTCTCGGTTCTGTTTCCTCCGGTCTAAGCTTCCTCCCTCAACTGCTACCGACGACGATGATGAAACCTTTCTTCGATCTCGAGTTCGCTGTTCCGGTGGAAGAAGAAAGAGAAGGCGAAGAAGAAGAAGTTTCCGTTTTCGACGGAGAAGGAAGAAGAGAAAGAGATTCCGATTGTACAGACGGTGGTGGTTGTGAGTTCAAATTCACGCTCTCGACTCTGCTTTGCTTTATCCACTGAGAATTGTGAATTTCCATATCCCCGAAGTTTTCTCTTTTCGAAGGAAAATCAAGAAAAGCGTAAAACCCCGATCAAAAAAATCCGGGAAAGTATCTCCGCCGTTGATTTGTGTCGAGGGTTTTTCCGATTTCAGTTTGATCTGTGTACGGAAATCTCTCTCTTTTGCTTTTTTCATTGCGTATACGATTCCTCTTCCGTCTTCAAGGTACAATATTGCTGATTGCGTTTGATTCACTCTTAGATTTCGTTCTCAAATTTTGGGTTTAACTTCGTTTCTGCAATTTTGCTCCTTTTATTCACTGTTTGGATTCAACAATCCCATCAATTCCTAGTCTTCAATTGGTGAAAGCTAATGCTTTTGATTCGTGAAATTTGACTCGGATTTAGGGTTGATCCTGCTCTGCTTTAAGCTTCAATCCATTGTCTACCATCCTCAGGGGAATCAGGAGGCAATTTGTACAGTTCCAGATCTTACTTAGCTCTTGTATATGTCTTATACTCGTAGCCCCCTTTTGCATTTGATTTGTTTAGAGTTTGACGAGATTCTTCAATTAAAAAATTTGTATGTTAGACTACATACCGTTTTTATGGCAAAAAACAACATGAAGTTTAAAACAACATGTTGTTTTAGACAAGGAAAACGGTCCGTTATAATATCCGTTAACTTTAACCAACAGCGTTAAACATTGTCACGTCATCGATACAGCCAAGGGTTGTATAACGGATTGACCGGCACTTGGTAGATTGACTTGCATTTTAATCACTTGGAGGGTATAAACGCAAACTTGGACCACTTTACAAGTTTTTTTGCACTTTTCCCTTGATTATTATAAAAAAAACAACTAAATTATTCTTTATCGTTGATTTATTATAAAAAAAAACAAAAACAAAAAAATACGTTTTCCACAAGGTTTTAGAGAGCAGGAAGCTTCTTAAGATATTTTCGAAACCTGTGATGAGGAAACAAACCTTTCGAACAAGAACCAAACAGAAATCAACTTCAAAGCAATTAGAACCAAAATGGTTTTATATATGCATCACCCATTTGCAAACCTATGAATAAAATCAAGATATTGTATAAGAATAATTTAAGATGTATTATACAGCTTGAGGCACATAAATATTCACAAAAATACTATACTCACACACACCTTTGCAAACCTAGGAAACAATCAATGGAAATTCCCTCTTTCTATATAACTAACAACTCTATATAAACGTGTGAGATTCTTTAACCATCTAACGTAGTTTTCAATAACTGGCTTGGAACCTCTTTTCACCGAATCCGGTTAAAAGATAGCCAGATAATTAGTGGTCAATGGAAGACTTGAGGAGCAGTGTAGAACTCGGATTCATTGAAAACCGGTCTGAGATCTTCTTGATCACACATGAATTGTAATGGGAAACACACAAGGTGGCCTCTTGTCTCCTTCAGCCTTTCCCACGAGTCACTACCGCATGGTTTTAGCTTCTCTGGTGCAATCCCAAGGTCGATCGTCGTGTGACCCAACTTGTCTTTTAAAAGAGACGTGTTTAGTCTCAATGCATTCCTGTGTGTTTAGAATTGTGATCAAGAGAATCATTAGATCATATCTCATATTATGGAGGATTAAAATATAAAAAGAGAAGTAGTGTATGTACCTTGAGCGTATATGTTCATTCGGAATGCAAGAGAAGACTTGGTCGTAGATGTCGGTGTTCTTCTGGGCAGTCGCCATCCACAAGTCTTTGTATGTTGCATCATTGATTGGATCTTCGATCTCTTTCATCTGAACAACAAAATAAGTTTTAACATTTTAGAAGTTGCTATGAAGTTAACGATGGTTAAAAGAAGCTTTCCGCTTAAGATTATTCGAAAATTACCTCTCCGGCTTGAAGGCCGAGATGCTCTGACCACAGGGAGCATCTGAGACTATACGAGAATTTCCCGGCCATCCATTTCACACCGTTCATCGAAGATTCCAAGAATTCTTTGTCTTCGATCACAACTCCGATCTAAAAGGGAATCGATTTAAATGAATACAATAAAACTCTTTTTCTTTGTTTCCATAAAGAATCAAATGAAGCTGTGGAAATACCTCGGAGTCTCTTGAGCCTAGTAAACTCCGGTCATTTATATTAGAAGATCCGATCACCGCGATCCGGTCATCAACAATCATTAGTTTGCTGTGCACGTAAATCTGGCTAGTGGCAATCGGACCACCCTCGAACAACCTTCCGTATGATCTCAGACCGTAGAAGGAGATGTAATCTTGTGTTTTGGGACCGAGTAAAGCGTTAAGGTTGTCAAGAATCGAAGTTCGTTCTCTAGAGATCGTACGGTATTGCCAATGCATCAATGCTCGAACTGTGGCTGCTCCAAAGTCATCAATACCTCCCTGTTTAATGTCAACATAAAAAGATAAAAAATGATTGGCATCGCGGCTTTATTCTGTTAAAAATTTGTGATTGCGATTGGAAGAAGCAAACAGTACCTGAAATCCAGGGAGGAGCGGTATAACGACCACAACGCGGAAGCACTTTTTCTCTTTATGAGCCTTCAGAATGCGTCTGTATAAGGCTTCGAGAACGCGGTTTAGAATTGTGTCATCTTTTTCTAGGCCAGAGATGAAGAATTGGTTCTGGTAAAAAGCAGAAGATTAAGAGATTAGATTAATCTGAGATCAAGAGATTTTATATGGAAATGTTTGAATGATTAATTTATACCTCAATGTAGATAAAATGTTCAGCGTTTTCGATAAGCGAACAATAAGCTCGATGAATGCTATCTTCGGGCTGGCTTGTCCCAGCGGACCATTGGCTAACACTTCTGATAATCTGACACCTGCAATCACTTTGCTTCCCGATCTGCCACCACCACTCATTCGAGGCCTCATCTTGATCGCTTTCCTCTGAAGTTTCCCCAAGAAACTCATCATTACTGTTAGATTGATTGAGATCTTGTCTTGAGCTACCGTCTAACTTCAGTTCTCCTCCTCCGCAGGCGAAATCCGCATCAGTTTCTTGTGGGAGAAGTAAAGGGATATCTTGTGATGGCGAAGCCGAAGAGAAAGAGTCTTGTCTAGCGAGAACAACAGGTTTTTCGGGGTCTTCCTTGGTTTTAACCGTAACAATATCGATCTCTCTAGTTCCCAAGTAGTGAGGGAGAACCATATGGTGGTGAGGCATCAACAATGGAATCGTCTGTTCATTAGGTGCCTTATTTCTCTAAATTTAACAAAGAGTAAAATATATCAGAACCTTGATTTCCAAAGGCAAACGCTAAAAGACCAGTCTCTCTAGATTGTCATTACTTTAGAGTGGTTCCACCGCTGGACGAAATGCCGAGCCACATCACGACAAGGCGGTCCCCAGAGAGCGCAGTGGACATCGTGCCACGGCATTCTCGGGTATTTTCTCCGGTCTAGCTCGTCTTTCATTGTGTCTTCCCATGAATTTGGTTCAGATTCTCTGATGATAGATACAGCAATTCATGAGAAAGATGGTTCCTTTTGTTAGAAAAGATTCAGACAAGTTCAGGATCTTACCGAGGATTATAATAATCCTTTCCTGGCCATATATGAGAAGGGCAATCTCCAATCTTGTGTTCTGCTGTATCGTAGCGGCCAAAACACAGATCTATCCCTCCAATGAAGCATACTTGGTAATCTACAATCACTATCTTCTCGTGGTGTGACCTGAAAAAGCCAAAGGATTCAACTTTAGTTATAGCTAAGTTGTTAAGCATATCCACATTTTTCAGTTAATACTGTACCAGAGGTAAATGCCAGTGGAGAGATGGTCTGGATAACGAAGAACTTTGACGTTCTTGTGAATGTTTTGAAGCCGTCTCTTGCTGTACATGCTATTGATTTTCAGCGCGATTTGAACTTCCTTATACAGAAGAATATAAATCTGCGATAAATTTTAAAAATTTAGCATTTGCGTTTACAACAAAAACCAATCGAATCCACTGGGAGAAATGTAATCTTATTATGCATACCTTAACACCTTGTTTTGCTTTCGTCTCTAGCAATGCATCGAGCCGCAATGACGGATTATCTTCAAACGGTCGTTTGAGATATAACTCCGGACATAACCACCAACCAGTCATAAATATCTGTAGATGAATTTTAGACTTAAAAACTTCATCAAATCATAGTACTTTAAGCTATGATTATCAATTACGAGTTGCAAAGAAATGGAACCTCTGATGTTGCGTTTTGGATTGCAAATGCGATCGCTTCAAACGCAGTGTGACCATCTACGAACCACTGAGCCTGGCTTCCATCCGATGTCAAGCCTCTAGGTGGAGCAAACGAACCAAAACGATGTGGACTGCACCAACCAGCTTCGTCCACAGCCTTAACCCACTCTTTAACTTTCCCACAGCTTGTAGTTCTTAGCCTCACGGTTCGGTCCCCACTTGTCACCTTAAAGCCATAGCGCAACGGATTGCGTTCCTTCACCTGTTCAGCCAAACGCGGCTGCTCAGAACACTCCTTTGCATCTTGGAACCGCGATAAGTCAAACACCATTATATCTAAAAGCTTTCCGCTGAACGGATCTTCTAGTAACGCCAAGAATCCCGGTTTCAAGACCGCCCAAACCTGAAAAAGTCCGGAAAAAAAAGAGAAAGAGCGGAAATTATTCATCCGAGCGAGAAAATTTCGGAATGTTTACACAAAACCGAGTTTAGTTTGTCCAAACCTTTGCCCAGCTAGTTCCGAAGCAGCCGAGACAATGCGAAGGAAAACAGCCACCATCAGACCCTGCAACATTCCTCAGGTGCTTCACAGTGACATACCCTTCTTTCATTTTCGAACCATACTCTCTAGCAAACGAGAGTCTAGAAACTTCCAGGAACCTGCAGACCTGCGGATACGTTTTAAGTGTGACGCAAGAAACACAAGTAAAAAATTCACAGCCATGGCCAGCGAAAAGAACTCAAACCTCTTTGGAGTTTACAATGTCCAAGTTCCCTAGAAACAGATTCAAGTAGCCTTGCATTGCGGTTCTCCCCCGGTCTACAACCGTCTCTGACCGGCCTATCGTAGGTCGCATGATTGAAAACGCTGCACGCGAAGGAACATTCCTGCACAACATTGAAATCTAATGTTTCAGAAACTTGCTCGAAACATCCGTCATCAATTTTTCCTGGAATCCACAAAAACTGACTTTTAAAAGCACCTGTTCTTAACACTATCCTCAGTGTAATGCAGAGGAAGAGCACCATCATCGGGTTCTTCATCATCTTGCACAACTGATCCATGCATATCAAAGATCCCCAAGCTATGCAGCCAATCTCTAACCTGTCCAAAACCGCAAATTTTCGAGTTGAAGAATTTGTTTCTTGTTTTGTTTTTGTTAGCAAATCTGCAAATCCGGAACCATTCTAACCTGTTCTTGCCTCTCGTGAAGTTCTTCGATGATCAAACGTTTCTTCAAAGCAAAATGTAGGTATAGAACTTGAGAAGCTTTCTTCTTTAATGTCCACTTGAACTACACATACATCAAAAACAGAGCATAACAGTTTCAAAATCTCTGTTTGTTACTAATTAATACAGAACACAAACTCATGGAGAAAAAACCATAAAACAAACTTCTATTTTCTGTCAAATTGAATCTCTTCTTTGTGATTTCTTTGCCATAAATCAAACTCTAATGACAATTTAAACAAAGGAAATTAATTTCTCCTAAATAAAAAGTCAGACATTGTGAAACATGTATGTATAGGCGGTATACATATATACCTGTTTATACTGAAGCTCCAAGGTGTAAGAAAGAAGCAAGGGGCTAAAATCGGTAGTATCAGGTGGCGAGACGGAGACGATCGCCGCCTTCGGAAGCTCGTCGAATATCTGACATCCACCGCCGAGAGAATAAGCCACCGCCGCATCAGCTCCGGAAGTTCTGGTTCTTCTGATGACGCCGTCAGACTTAACGCCGTTAGTACCTAGTAATTTCTCCGACGACATCGATTAATTTCCGTCAAAACTTGCCGTCTTTAATTAGCACGATGACATGTCCGAATAAATTCGAGATTCCACTGATCAATAATGTATATGCGTCTATCTGTATGTATATATATATATATGTATTTGGATTTTGGGATTAAGGTTCCGTGACGTTAGGTTTAACGATTGTATCTGGTTGAGTTGTGTTGTGTTGTAGGATTGCTGACACGTGTACGTTGAAGATCAAGGGTATATGGTAAGTTCCGTCTATTGTTTCGTGTATATTCAAGTTGGTTACATCGTTTCCAAGTTGGACATGAGCTCAGGTTTTATTTCACTGTCTTAAACAAAGTTGTAAAGACAGTTTTACCCTTAGATATGGTAATACCGGTTTGCAAAAATTACTTAATTCCCCATTTTCAATTTTTTGGAAATCAGTTTAATTTTTTAACGAAATTATTCTTTTAACTTTGTCGTTTTATAATATGGCAAATACTAAATGTTATATGAATTTATTCGTTGGTGAAATCTTAACTCGATTTCCGGTTATGTTGGTTTGGTATCGAGGGACAGTTTTGGTCTTTTGCCGATACAAGTGTTGCTGTTGTGCGAAGTATATGCCATGCAAGCATCAAACGACAAGAATATACCAATTATTTTGTGCTTTACCCGATCAGAATATTCCCAAAAAAACACTTATTTAATCATATAACATGTGATTAGACAAAAATGATTAGTCCTCGCCTCCACTTTTGTTCATTTAACTACTATATGACAAACAAAATACTAAATTTAATCCTTCGTATAAAGTACAAACCATAATTAATCATAGCGTATACGCATCAACATAGTTAATCTCTCTATACAACGTCGTATTTGAAAATGTAACAATTTTAGAGTTAGATCGTCTCCTGGAAATTTTCAACAAATAATTTTGAAAAAGTATTCGTGAGTGATATGCATGCCACTACAATCATTACTTTAGTCTCCGTTAAAATAAAACCTCCGGATTGAATCTACTGATTTTAAATTTAACGAGATACATTATAGAATACTAGAAAACTAAACACTAACAAAATTGTATCAAACTTTCATATGTATTAAATGGATTATCCCTAGTTTTAATTACACTTTATACAAGGGATAATAGAAAATACTAAGATTCCTTCTTCAAGGTCTACCAATAAGGGTGGAAATTGCAAATGAAGGTTCCCACTTTTAATTGGGCTAATATTTCACAAATTGGACCATAGAAATAAGAATGTAGGCTAAAAAAAAAACCATGAGCCGATTCAAACAAAACCGGAGCTCCAATTTCTACAGAGGCAATGAACTTTAGCAAGTGAAGCCATATAATCATCGGACCTGAAATATTGGATGAAGAAGCATCAAAGACACTAAGCCATCAAATCTATTCATTTTGATTGCTCTAAGTATGTTATAGGGATTCATACCTCTGCCCATATGGAGATTCACAAGCCGCGGTTATATAAACCTTTGCGTTTACTGATTTACCCTACAACAAGAATCAGACAAGATACTTAAAAACCAGGATTTACTTGAGGACTGTATGTTCTTGAAGAACAATATATGTAACCGAAGATCGTGTTTGAGAAATTCAAGATCGAGAGAGCATACCTCAGCTTCATAGTAGAGCCCTGCGTACAGCGAAGCGTAGAAGTATTCACTTGCTTGACCGCTCGAGAAGTCATTAACCAACTGTTTTTTTTGAAAATCAGAATATTAAAGATAGCTTGGTGGACGGAAATCATGACATCAATTATCAAGAAACTTGTCTCAAAATTCAAAACCTTTTCAGGACCACCACCGTTCTTGAATAGATTATAAGCTTCCCGCATCACAGGCCGAGAATCTCTACCAACCTACAAAG
This sequence comes from Arabis hirsuta, assembly GCA_964056655.1. Lineage (NCBI taxonomy): Eukaryota > Viridiplantae > Streptophyta > Magnoliopsida > Brassicales > Brassicaceae > Arabis > Arabis hirsuta. The sequence goes on from OZ053301.1 coordinate 41,303,092, forward strand.
AATTGGTTATAAAATCTCATATCCTGCTTTTGCAACTGATCAGGGTTCATTAATAAGCTTTAAGAATCAAACCAAACCTCGAGAAACTGTTTCCGTGCAACATCCATACCATGGAGCCTCGCCTCGCATAGAAAGCACCAAATCGACTCCTCAGTGTCATTTGGGTTCTGAGCAACATCTAACCGGAACTGCTCTGCACCTTCTTCAAACCTGTTAGTTTTATGCAGGACATTTTCAATGCTTCATACGATATACAGATCTGTAACAAGAGACAATGAGTAGAAGAAGCTAGTACTTATCCAGATAGTAAAGAGAGAGCCCTCGTTGCCAAAGATCTGTCATCAAAGCAAATATTAATGTTAACTCATTTGTCTTTGTCCTTAAGAGAAATGAAGTTGAAAGATAAAGACAAAGCACATGAAACCTACATGCCTTTTGCCGAGGATCCAATACAATAGCTCGATCAAACTCTGTCACCGATCCAGAAACATCACCCTATCACAAACGTTTCCGAATATAAAACTCATAAAATATCCAAAATTTTAAAAAGAGTTTCTTTGTCGGATTTTTTTTCTTCCAGTTTTACTTGTCTGAAGAGCTGCATTCCATTTCGAATCGCTGCGATGGCTTCACGAGGGTTGGAGTCTCCGCCTCCGGTTATGGCATCCCAAATCGAGGAAACAGAAGGAAGGAAGAGTCGACGAGAGAGTGCTTGAGGTGAGTGGCGGGAAAATTGGGGGTTTAGGGTTTTAAAAGCCGAGATCGCCGTGAAACGCCGTGAAATTGTGGGAGATGGATATATGATTGGATTCACGATCTGGGTTAGTGCCATTGATGGCGAAAGCTGAAGAATTTCACCACGACGATTACGATTTCTCTAGGGATTAACGGATTGATCACTTTACCAGTATTTTCCAGAAGATAAGGTGACAAATGGGAGGGAAGAAATGCATCGGTACAAACCGGAAAAAAACCGGACAATCCCGGTTAATGTATTCGCTTTGATGATCCAGTCGGTTGTTAGGTTTGCTGTTCAATTACAAGAAACCGATGTTTTATTCCAATAGCTGCACCGGTTATTTACCGTCACTTTCCACAACTGTACCAATTCATGTCTTTTTTTTTTTTTTTTATCATCTAATGGTATAATATAATGAAGAGTATGTTGGAAATAAAAACTTTAAGGTGGTGGAGAAAGTGTTTGAGAAATTTTGGGAGAGAATAGAAATTTTAAGAAGTAGAAGTTTTTATTACTTAGAGCTTTTCTTGGAACAACTTAGAACAATTTGATTACAAATGAAAGGGGAAGGAGGTATTTATAGTCTCCAAAGTACAAAATATCTAGAATATTTTAGTTCTAAATCTAGAGAATTCTATCATTATTTTATTACAAAAATCTAGATAATTTCATAGAAATATCTAGATTTTTATTTTCTACTATTTTCTAGAACATTTTAAGGAGGTGGTGATTTAGATATTTTCTAGACAAATTTCTAGAACATGGATAACTATTGGGTTTGGCCTAACATAAGATTATTGAATTGTTAGCCCAATATTTAAACTTGATCCAAAATCAAGTTTACCTCTCAACACCCCCTCTTAAACTTAATTTTGCTACTCCAAGCAAACTCCTCATCTTGATAAAGTCTTCGCGCTTAAGTGCTTTAGTGAAAATATCAGCTACTTGATCATTCGTCTTCACATACTCCAACTGCACTTCCTTCTTGATAATACACTCTCTGATGTAATGATAGCGTGTGTCAATGTGCTTACTTCGATCATGGAAGACTGGGTTCTTTGCCAAAGCAATAGCTGACTTGTTGTCCACAAAGATCTTTGTTGGCTCCTCTTGTGTCAAACTCAGTTCCTTTAATAGGTTCCGTAACCAAATAGCATGACCAACACAAGAAGTGGCTGCTACGTACTCCGCTTCGCATGTAGAAAGAGTTACAATCGGCTGCTTCTTCGACATCCATGTGAAAGCCGTATCTCCAATATAGAACACAAAACCACTTGTGCTTTTTCGATCATCTACATCGCCACCCCAGTCGCTATCGCTATATCCAACAAGCTTGTAATCGTTAGAAACAGAGTAATATAAGCCAAAGTTTATGGTACCTTTGATATAGCGAAGAATCCTCTTAGCTGCCTTGAAATGAGTTGTTGTTGGTTGCTCCATGTAACGACTAACAACTCCAACCGCATATAAGATGTCAGGTCTTGTGCATGTCAAGTAGCGTAAACTTCCAACTAAACTCTTAAAGAGTGTTGGATCCACACTTTCTCTTTCTTCGTGCTTAGACAACTTGGCTCCACATTCCATTGGTGTGCTAACTGGGTTTGAATCATCCATCTTGAACTTCTTTAGTACCTCTTTAGCATAGCCTTCTTGAGTAATGAAGATTCCATTGTCTTCTTGTTTAACTTCAATCCCAAGGTAATAAGACATTAATCCAATGTCCGTCATCTCGAACTCCTTTGTCATCTCCATCTTGAACTCCTCGAACATGCTTGGATTGCTACCGGTGAATATCAAGTCATCTACATATAAGCATGCAATCAATATATCTCCATTTTGAATTTTGATATAGAGTGCATGCTCATATGGACACTTGATGAAGCATTTCTCCTTGAAATACTTATCAATTCGAGTATTCCAAGCTCTTGGGGCTTGTTTCAAGCCATAAAGCGCCTTTTTCAATCTCAAGACTTTGTCTTCTTTTCCCTTGACTATATAGCCTTGAGGTTGTTCAATGTAAACTTCTTCTTCAAGATCTCCATTTAAGAAGGCTGATTTGACATCCATTTGATGTATTTTCCAATTGTTTTGAGCCGCCAATGAAATGATTAGTCGAACAGTTTCTAAACGAGCAACAGGAGCGAATACCTCATCATAGTCGATTCCGGCTCTTTGACTATAGCCCTTTGCCACCAATCTTGCCTTGTACCTTTCAACTTCTCCTTTAGGGTTCTTCTTTGCTTTATACACCCATTTCACACCAATCGCCTTATGCCCATTTGGAAGTGATGTTAATTCCCAAGTATCATTCTTTTGTATTGCCTTGATCTCTTCATCCATTGCATTTCTCCATGTCTTCTCTTCCATAGCTTCTTGGAAGTTCATGGGCTCACAATCCGCAAATAGACAGAACAAGGTAAGATTGTCTTGATTTTCAGTTACCTCATAGATCTCTTCAAGACTTCTAAAACGTGGAGTCTTTTCACTCGAACTTTCATCTCCTTGAGAATTTGGTGTAGGTGAAGTTGGTGGTGTTACGGGCTCCTCTCTTGGTTGCTCCACTTCATCTTCTTCAACACATGGAAAGAAATTATACTCTTCATCATTTGATCTCCAATCCCAATCTCTTTCTTCATCAAAGATCACATTTCGACTAGTGATTTTCTTCTTTGTATAAGGATTGTAGAGCTTGTAGCCTTTGGAGTTAGCATCATATCCAATGAAGATATACTTCTCGCTTTTGTCATCTAGTTTGCTCCTCTTCTCGTCCGGCACATGAACATGAGCAATGCTTCCAAAGACTCTTAGATGAGAGACACCGGGCTTCCTTCCACTCCAAGCTTCTTGTGGTGTTTTCCCCCAAACACTTCTTGTTGGAGAACGATTTGAAATATAAATCGCGCATGCAACTGCTTCTGCCCAAAACTCCTTTGGTAGTTTCTTACTTTTGAGCATGCTTCTCGCCATTTCAAGAATTGTCCTATTCTTCTTTTCCGCTACTCCATTTTGTTGAGGGGATCTTGGCACCGTCAATTGTCTTCGAATGCCATTATCTTCACAATACTTCTGAAATTCTTTGGATATGAACTCTCCTCCACGGTCAGATCTCATGGCTTTGATCACAAGGCCACTTTCCTTCTCGATATGGGCTTTAAACTTTTTAAAATTTTCAAACACTTCTGATTTTTCCTTTAAAAAATAGACCCATGTTTTTCTTGAAAAGTCATCAATGAAGAGAAGGAAGTAGTTACTTTTACCGAGTGATCTTGGTTTGATCGGACCACACACATCTGTGTGTATGAGTTCCAGCGGCTTCCGAGCTCTTGTGCTTGACTCCTTTGGAAAACCCATTTTGAATTGTTTTCCAAGTAAACATCCTTCACACACTTGATTTGGATGTTTGATGCAAGGCAAACCTCTCACCATTTGTTTCTTCGAAAGTAGCTCCAATCCTCCAAAGTTGAGATGCCCGAATCGAAGATGCCAAAGCCATGACTCCTCTTTGTAGCACATCTTGAGACATTGCGCGATGTCACTTTGAATGTTAAGGACAAACATTCGGTTTTTTTACATCGGCACTTTGGTAATGAGATTGCTTCCTTGGTCTCTTATAGAAAGATGATTATCTTTTAGTCGAATATCATAACCTTTCTCTAAGAGTTGTCCAAGGCTCAAGATGTTGGTCTTCATGCTTGGGATATAATAAACGTTTGATATAAATTGGTGATCTCCATTCTTCAATCGGATGAGAATATTTCCTTTACCTTTCACCTCCATCTTCGATTCATCTCCTAAAGCCACATTTCCTTTCACCGATTCATCAAGCTCCACGAACATGCTTCTTTGGCCGCACATGTGATTGCTTGCACCGCTATCAAGGTACCACTTGTGATTTTCTTCTCGTTCATCATTCTTGTAAGCCATCAACAACATATCTCCTTCTTGATTTATTTCTTCAACATAGTTTGCCTTCTCCTCGACTCTTTTGTTGTTAGAAGCTTTACATTCGAAAGCATAATGACCATACTTTCCACAATTGTAGCATTTAATGCTTGACTTATCGTAGCTTGATTTTAAGCTTCCTCTCCCGCGACCTCTTGATGAGTTTTCTCCTCTTTGGTTGGTTTTGTCTTCATATGGCCTCCAACCTCTTCCATTTCCGTATCCACGACCACGTCCTCTGATTTGACCACCACCACGCCTTTGATAACTTTGACCGGTTTCTTCTTTAGTTTGATCAATCCGCATCTTGAGCACTTGTTCGGCGATATCTTCCTTTTTCTTCTTCTTTTCTTCATATGCTTGTAGGGATCCAAGAAGTTGCTCCATTGTCATATCCTCTAAATCTTTTGTCTCCTCTATAACGGTGACAATATGCTCAAATTTTGGATCCAACGATCTAAGAACTTTCTCCATGATTCTTACTTCATCTAACTTCTCTCCATTTCTCTTAAGGTTATTAGTAACCATTAAGACTCTTGAGAAGTAATCGGACACGAGTTCACCTTCCTTCATTTGCAACGCTTCAAATTCTCCTCTTAGAGTTTGAAGACGTACCTTCTTAACTTGCTCCACTCCCTTGTAAGAGGTTTGAAGCTTCTCCCACGCTTCTTTGGCCGACTTTGCTCCCGCGACCTTCTCAAACGTGTCTTCATCTAATCCTTGATAGATTAGACAGAGAGCTTTCTTGTATCTCTTCCTTGAGTCTCTCAAACTATCCTTTTGAGTTTGAGATACACTACCTTCATTCTCCGGTTCGACGTAGCCTTTCACAACTATCTCCCACACGTCATGTGCTCCTAGAATCGCCGTCATCCTTAGACTCCAATTGTCGTAGTTGCTCTTTGTGAGCATCGGGACTTGGAACGGAATGCCGTTACTTGCCATCTCTAGGATCTTGAAGCTCTGATACCACTTTGTTGGAAATAAAAACTTTAAGGTGGTGGAGAAAGTGTTTGAGAAATTTTGGGAGAGAATAGAAATTTTAAGAAGTAGAAGTTTTTATTACTTAGAGTTTTTCTTGGAACAACTTAGAACAACTTGATTACAAATGAAAGGGGAAGGAGGTATTTATAGCCTCCAAAGTACAAAATATCTAGAATATTTTAGTTCTAAATCTAGAGAATTCTATCATTATTTTATTACAAAAATCTAGATAATTTCATAGAAATATCTAGATTTTTATTTTCTACTATTTTCTAGAACATTTTAAGGAGGTGGTGATTTAGATATTTTCTAGACAAATTTCTAGAACATGGATAAGTATTGGGTTTGGCCTAACATAAGATTATTGAATTGTTAGCCCAATATTTAAACTTGATCCAAAATCAAGTTTACCTCTCAACAGAGTACTCAAACCATCCGAGTTACAATGACACGAGCGTTATGAAAAACAAAGCTGGCAAGACTACGTCTTCCAGAGACACGAGCCTTCAAAATAAGGAAACATACTAAAGCTATACACAATGAACACAACCAAATAGAGCAAAACACATAAGAAACCTAAACTCAAACCCAACACCGAGAACCAATAAGACCAAAGCAAACAACCAATTCATGTCTTTTCTAGTTAGATAGTTATCTACTTGCTTAATTTGACTCTACTTAATGGATGGATTCATATATATCATCTCCTAAAAACAAAAGACAGGACAATTCGGACAAAGCCCAAGAAGAAAGGACAATTGTAATAAAAAATAAATCATGCGCTTCACCTAAAAAAGATATAAATTATAATAATTTGTTTAAAAAAAGAAATCTTAATACGTGTGTTTTGGTCGATTTTGTTTAAATTCAACAATTAATTGATATCTCTCAAATATATCTTATCTAGAAACAAGAAAAATCAAGTGGAACCTTATGGAGAAAATTGTTCTATGAAATGACTTAATGTAAAAAGATCTTATTGGTGAAACAAGAAAAATGCCAAGTTCAATATGAAGCAGAATATAATCGAGAAAAATATCAAACGTCTCGAGAGACATCATTCGAAATCAAAACAACTTGGATTTGACAAAGTAGCCTAATTCCAGAATTATCCAACATGTTTTTCATTGTGTTAATAACAAAGAAGAAACGTTACCATAGATTCTATAATTATATGTTTATTATCATTTGGATAACTTATACTACGTTTTAAAAATAATGTTCAATATTGATCTTATAACAAATACTTATTAGCTTGGATTGTTAATTATATTTCATCGAATATTAAATGTACAATATATTAAAATTATGTGTTAGTAACTCCAAATAAGTAATATATTTTGTGTTGAATGTTTTCAGATTATAATTTTAAATTAATTTTTCGATACTGAACACTTTCCACAACTATACCAATTCATGTCTTTTTTTTTAGTTAGATAGTTATCTACTTGCCTTATTTTGACTCTACTTAATGGATGGATTCATATATCATCTCTTAGAAACAAAAGACAGGACAAAGCCCAAGAAGACAGGCCCGTAGTTAAAATCATATGGCCCGAGTCCGAGAATAAGAAAAAGGGGGACACTTTCGGTAGGGGGACACTTTCGGTCGAAGACAAACCCTAAATCACACGATTGGATAACGAGGAGGCAAGCAAAAAATGACGACGCCGACTCTCCAGGTAATCGAGACAATTCTTCGCACGAGTTGTTTCTTGTTTGATCATGTTTCTGATTGATCTGTATTGAAAATTGCAGAATAAAGCCCCCGTGCGCGTTTATTCTGGACCTGGCATAACAGCTTTGTGTGCATATTTTGGCTACGCTATATGGCGTAAGTATTTGGGTTTTTTGAATTCATCCACTGGAATTTGAAAGAAAAAACATTGACTGGATCCTGTTGTTGCCTCAGACACTATGGACCTTCGAAGAATCAATAAGAAGCAGACCAAGATTTACAAGGAATACGTGCGCAGGGCAGAAGCTATTTATGAAGGACATAAAAAGGTAATTGTGGGGTTTGTGCGCTTAAGAAGAGATATGAGCTGCATTTTCTTCCTCTTATGTCTCAGCTATTTTCTTCCTCTTATGTTTCAGCTACAAGGTCTCATCGCTGCTGAATATGGAGGTGAAGATGGAGGATCAACTTAATCAGTTAAGCTCGAATATCCGACATGACCTTTCAATATTTCCAGTCTCTTTGTTTGCCCCCTCAAATCCACTTGTCTGAATTGTAATAAAAAAGTATTTGTTTCAGTAGTTTTCTTTCCCTCTTTTGTAAAACTCTAATTTGATTTCAATTATGCAACATCAATAAGTAAGTAAAACTCAACAAGATTCTATCTATCTAAGAATGGGCTTCCTCTTTTGCAACTTGAAACTCATCACGGACAAGTTTGGCTCTGTCTCTAACGACCATCTCTCTCTCTCTATACATTCAGATTGGTCACAGAGTCATTACACTCGATCAGATTTCATTCTTCTGTTTCAGTCAACGGGTTCAAAACTCTTTACATGCACAAGCATCATTATTATAGAGCTCCCTATGTGTGTATTGATTGTTAGTCACACAAAGATCTTTTATCCAGATAGATAGGGTAATGAATTTTCAGGTTCAGTTTTAACTCGTGAGCTATTATTTCCAGACATTTATCAACCGTATACTCAGCTTTTACTGTTTTGCGACTGTCTGTGAAATATAAAAAATCAAACACTGCGATTTAGTATTTCATTCATTTGTTTGTTGAGGTCTTTCTATAAGAAATATTGTATGCTTTGTAAACATCTATCTACTTCTGCGGTTGAAATTCCTCTATCTACTTCTGCGGGTTTACACATATATACTCAGGTAGAAGATTTTGTTTGAATGATCATTCATGTGGAAAGAGGGTTAGAGTATAACGACCACAACGCGGAAGCACTTTTTCTCTTCATGAGCCTTCAAGAACGCTGTTTAGAATCGTGTCATCTTTTTCTAGCCCAGAGATGAAGAATTGGTCCTGGTAAAAAGCAGGAGATTAAGAGATTAGATTAATAATCTGAGATCAAGAGATTTTATCTGAAAATGTTTGAATGATTAATTTATACCTCATTGTAGATGAAATGTTCAGCGTTTTCGATAAGCGAACAATAAGCTCGATGAATGCTATCTTCGGGCTGGCTTGTTCCAGCGGACCATTGGCTAACACTTCTGATCATCTGACACCTGCAATCACTTTGCTTCCCAATCTGCCACCACCACTCGTTCGCGGCCTCGTCTTGATCACTTTCCTCTGAAGTTTCCCCAGGAAACTCATCATTACCGTTAGATCGATTGAGATCTTGTCTTGAGCTACCGTCTAACTTCAGTTCTCCTCCTCTGCGGCCGAAATCCGCATCAGTTTCTTGTGGGAGAAGCAAAGGGATATCTTGGGGTGGCGAAGCCGAGTAGAAAGAGTCTTGTCTAGCGAGGACAACAGGTTTTTCGGGGTCTTCCTCCGTTTTAACCGCGACAATATCGATCTCTCTAGTTCCAAAGTAGTGATGGAGAACCATATGGTGGTGAGGCATCAACAATGGAATCGTCTGTTCATTAGGCGCCTTATTTCTCTAATTTAACAAAGACTAAAATATATCAGAACCATGATTTCCAAACGCAAACGCTGAAAGACCACAATCTCTCTACATTGTCATTACCTTAAAGTGGTTCCACGGCTGGACGAAATGTCGAGCCACATCGCGGCAAGGCGGTCCCCAAAGAGCGCAGTGGACATCGTGCCACAGCATTCTCGGGTATTTTCTCCGGTCTAGCTCGTCTTTCATTGTGTCTTCCCATGAATTTGGTTCAGATTCTCTGATGATAGATACAGCAATTCATGAGAAAAGATCATTTCTTTTGTTAAAAAAGATTCAGACAAGTTCAGGATCTTACCGAGGATTATAGTAGTCCTTTCCTGGCCATATGTGAGGAGGGCAATCTCCAATCTTGTGTTCCGCTGTATCGTAGCGGCCGAAACACAGATCTATCCCTCCAATGAAGCAAACTTGGTAATCTACAATCACTATCTTCTCGTGGTGCGACCTGAAAAAGCCAAAGGATTAATCTTTAGTTATAGCTAAGTTGTTAAGCAGATCCGCGGCTTTCGGTTAATACTGTACCAGAGGTAAATGCCAGTGGAGAGATGGTCTGGATAACGAAGAACTTTGACGTTCTTGTGAATGTTTTGAAGCCGTATCTTGCTGTACATACTGTTGATTTTCAGTGCGATTTGAACTTCCTTATACAGAAGAATATATATCTGCGATAAATTTTAAAAGTTTACAACAAAAACCAATCGAATCCATAGGGAAAAATGTAAGCTTAGTAAGCATACCTTAACACCTTGTTTTGCTTTTGTCTCTAGCAATGCATCGAGCCGCAATGACGGATGATCTTCAAACGGGCGTTTGAGATATAGCTCCGGACATAACCGCCAACCAGTCATAAATATCTGCAGATGAATTTTAGACTTAAAAACTTCACTTTAAGCTATGATTATCACTACGAGTTGCAAAGAAATGGAACCTCTGATGTTGCGTTTTGGATTGCAAATGCGATCGCTTCAAACGCAGTGTGACCATCTACGAACCACTGCGCCTGGCTTCCATCCGATGTCAAGCCTCTAGGTGGAGCAAACGAACCAAAACGATGTGGACTGTACCAACCAGCTTCGTCCACAGCCTTAACCCACTCTTTAACTAATTCTTAGCCTCACGGTTCGGTCCCCACTTGTCACCTTAAAGCCATAGCGCAACGGATTGCGTTCCTTCACCTGTTCAGCCAAACGCAGCTGCTGAGAACACTCCTTTGCATCCTGGAACCGCGATAAATCGAAGATAACGAAGACATGTAAGATGCTCTCGCAAAATGGAGAAAAACACGCTACTAATGTAAAAAGGTTGATGGTGCGTCACTTGCCAACTCCAACTTCATTCTCGACTTTTAGCCATGGGAAAAGAGGTTGTGTTACCAGAAGTTTCCTCCTCACATCCTGCAAAACAAAACAAAAACCCCAAAATCAGAGCTGAGACTTTTGTAGACACACCTCGACGAGACCATCACGAGGACTTTCCAGATGTGATTTGTAGCCAGCGAATTGGTTATTTCAGAGTGAAAATTACCTTGAAAGTGTTATCAGGCAACTGCCAATACGCTACCTGATGATGCAGAGGCGGTCAGAAGCAATTTTTAACCGCAAATGAAATGGTTAACGGATGATTAAAAGAGCTGCTATATGGAGACCAATATACTCTTGTCTCATGGTGCCAGATAATCTTGGCTATGCCAATCGTGCAATCATCCGCGGACTGAAAGTGGAAACAAGAAATCAGTCATCTATGGTCGTCTCAGAGCCTACGCTTGTTCAACTCTCTTGGTGTATAATACATGTTAGAATTGATAAATGAGTCAAGAGGAAGTCTGCACTGGCCTGGCCTGGCCTCTAATGAGATCATTGCATGTGACTTTGGAGACAAATTCACTGCAGATAACCTTGACTATGTGGATATTGGATGTGAAGGTTCGAATCTTGGAACCCATTTTTTTGCGTTTAATTCCACATCTCCCTCTTCAAAATAATGGGGCTCCTACCTGAAGTCTGAAAACAAAGAGATATACTTAGAAGCCGCACGTTGACCTCATCACAGCAAACTCAAGTATGAATCACAAATCATGCATAGTTACCTGCAATCAACGTTCCATACAGCTCTCCAACTTCCATTACTGCACAGCACCCGGGTTTTGGTCACTCAGAATTTATTTCAGGCAAATATTTGTTGTTGTGGAGAAACTCAATATTTATTTCATAGCTGATGCTAAAAGAACGGACTAAGTTCTGCGGACTAAGTTTCATGGCAGTAATTATAATGACAAGCTCAAAGTCAGACCCTGGACCCTCAGCATCTTTCCCCTTCACACAGTTAACTGCAGACACACCTTTAGGGTTAGATTTCAGCATCAAGAGCATATCTGTAATGGACAAAACAGCCTTTTCAACATATTATATGCAACGGAATGACAAAACACCAATAAAATACTTTTCAAACTGCTTCTAATGCATTAACCTGATCTTAAATCCTCCGGCTACGTGTAATATCATACCTGTATTCCTCAATATACGAGGACGGGAGTTCTTCATCATTTGCAGGCCGTACTTTTGTGCAAATCTGGTCAACGAATAGAGATGTAAGCTTAGAACTGGATATACGAATCACGACACACTATACAGAAGAACAAATACAATTGATAATGTACCTGTTTAACATGGTCAACTATGGCAACCTGGGCACTTCTTGGATCAAGGTACTCATTCTCAGCAATTTCACTGTAAGACGAAACAATCACCTGAGACATACACACACAAAAAAAATGTCCCAGCAGACAAACACCAAATGGTATTCAAAAAACAAGAAAAGAATATGCAGGACATATATCAATCCGATTGAATCAACAGTATTGAACAAAGAAGTGTTGCATGTTACTTAAGATATCATATGAGTCTCAAATTCATGAAAATCTCTGACCCCCAAGACACTCTAAGCTCTTGGGAAATGTTCTCATTTCAAACAATGAGGTTTCAGAACTCCTACAGGATTCAAAAACATTTGTTTCAAAAGATCACTAATCTCCAGTTGTTCTGCAGAAGAAAAACCTTAGAAAAGTATCAAGCCTCAAAGAGAGACTAATGTCACAAATTCTGCCTGAGTTATCTCAGTTTGAGTGATCCAATCACTATTCATTTCAAAACTGCTCGACATTTCATTTTCCAATTTAGATCACAGATCCTATGAAAAACGACATGCGTAATTCTCAAACCTAATCCAATAAACTAGAAAAGAGCCAGAAATCAGTAGAAGATAACTCACATCACCAGCTCTACAGGGCATTTCAAGACAAATCATGTGAGACTTACTGTACACTGGAAATGCTTCCATGGCTGCTTCGTTGTAGACTTCCTCATCGCTCAAAACTGCCTTTAAATCTGCCAGAAAAATCCAAAACATTTCCAGAAAATTGAAACGAAAATGTCAAATCACGCACAATGATCCTCAGAACAAAAACAATAACAACAAAAACAATCACGCACAATGATCGTTGGAGAATCTACGATTTCGCCTTCTCATAAATGTTCACATCACATCCGTGTAATAAGATACAACAACAATAACAACAGAAATTTCCCCTCAATGTATGTAAAGTACCTTTGGCGACGTAATTGATTTCGCCGGCGGGAGCGTTAAGGAGAAACCATTTGGCGATTTCCTTCTTCTGTTCATAACTCAGCTCCGTCTCCGATCCGGCCACTCGTCTTCTTCGTCCGCCACAGCTTTCTCTATCTCTCTCGGAAGTTGTCATCGCCGATAATCTGAAGGGCTACATTCGTCATTTCACTGATAAGCCTCCTTTCGATGTATCCTGACCGTTGATTTTTGTTTTAATCTTTTTGCAATCGTATTCCCGTACTTTTTTATTCTTACAATTTGGCACAACTATGAGTAATTCAATCATAAACGTATACATGGAAAAAGAATTAAATAAAGTAATGGTGGGTGTAATTGTTAAATTTTCAAACTTAATGCTTTCTTTTAAAACTCTCTTTGGTAATTGGGTGTAAAAAGTAAAAACTCTCAGACACTCTATTGCCTACAGCTTTATGTACGTTGGGTTGAAAGTAAACACAGAAGACAAAAGAGCGAGGCTTCAAAATCCCTTTGCTTTTCTGGATTCAGGCTTGAGGATGAGGATGAAGAAGATTTTTGGTGCATTCTTCACCAAATCGACCATGGAATCAGGTTTGAACATCGTTTTTAGTTTTTCTGCTGTTTCTAATTTCGGAAATTTTGAGTTGCGACTGGTCGTTTTACTTGAGAGAACTTAGGGTTTGGTTTATGTTAGAGTAGAGATGCGATTTGACGGCCAGATTTTGTTCTAGGGAAAAAGAATGCGATTGGAAACACTGGTGTGAAGAATCCAACTCAGAGACTAGGTCGAATTGCTTCCATAAAGGAATGGTATAGAAAGTCAGAGGAAGAAAGGGCCAAGTTTGTTTTTGACAAGACTTACGAACCTTTGGAGCCTCAAGACCCGTTGGGACATGCCTACAACGGAATCCTCACTGCTACAACTCAAGGAAACTTCCGGAGGATTGAGTTTCATCCACGCAACAATCCCAAATTTGTCCAAGCTTGTAACAATGTGGCTAGCTTCTCGCACATGATAATTTCAAAGACGGCTCTAACTCTCATCGGGGAGCCTTCCGAGTTCAGCAGTCCGAAGGCGTACAATGGAGTCGCCGGAATCTATTCTCTCACTCGGTTCCTCATCCCCGCCACAATTGCTATCGCATTACATTGTACCACCATCCTTTCCGAGAAGAAAGAGAAAGAAAAGTCTATGAGTGAGCTCAAAAATGCGGTGGGGAGGTTTGAAAATATGTCATCAAAGACCACTGCTTCAGTCCTCAAGAGTATATCTACCTTCCTTATAATCTTATCTTGTCATGCATTATATATTCTCTTTTGACAACATTTTTACATTTCAACAGTGGAGGAGCAAATTGCTATAATGAACAAGAAGATTGCTCGAATGGGAAAAACCATAGGCGAAAATACGATCTCAATGATGGTGATGAAAAGAGGTCCACCGTATGGAGTCTCAAGTTTCGAAATGGATGATGTAAAGAAATACTTTGTGGAGAATGCAAGACAGATCAGTGATGATGAATGATGATCATGATGTTGTTGACTTCTCCACTCTACTTTTATTGTTTTTAGTCAGACGGTTTCCCCTCTTATTGTATTTACTTTGCGTTAAACTCTTTTTTGGTACGAATACTTTGCGTTAAACTTGTTATTGCATCTTCACTTATTACAAAAAAAAAAAAACAGCAAATAATTTGTCGCCTAAATCATGAAACGATATATTTAGTAATGTTGTAACCAAGTATTACCCCTCCATAGTTCAAAACCTAAAAACTTTAGTATCCATATATACATGAATGATGCTGACTAAACAAAAGTAAATATACATATGAATATACTCGTCTTGTTGGTTTTTTTTTTTTTTAAACCGGACCGGACCGGAAGTCGAACCGGATTCAAGCGCGAGCCGGAGACATGGCCGGATTGGGTCAAGTACTAAAAAACCCATACATAGTTGAACCGGCAAACCCCCATAAACTCACTATCCAATCGAACCTGATTTAATTCCTAAAAGTCAAATTTTCTATTTTGTTAGTTATTTTTTTTATTAATTATATATATATATATATAAAAAAAAATAGAATAGATATATAATTTTTAAAACTAATAACATTTATACTTCTTCTTTTAATGGACAATAAAAATAAAATGTTCATATACACATACGTTAGTTTTCTTTTAAATCTAAACAACAAAAATA
Source organism: Arabis hirsuta (assembly GCA_964056655.1). NCBI lineage: Eukaryota > Viridiplantae > Streptophyta > Magnoliopsida > Brassicales > Brassicaceae > Arabis > Arabis hirsuta. The sequence continues at coordinate 41,318,175 of OZ053301.1, forward strand.
TTTTTATCAGCACTACAATTATTATAATTATCGAAATGTTTTGAAATAAAACGTTTGTTTGATATTTGAAGGATGTGCATGTATTTACGTGATATGTTCAATAGATTGAAAAAAAAAAGGTCAATAGATAGAAAACAAAAAAGGTCAATATATATATATATATATATATATTTTTTTTTAAAAGTCATTAGATAGAGTGAAAGCTTTCAATATTAATGGGCTCACTAATTAGTGGGTATTTATTAGATCAAGCTCAATATAATTCGACGCCGTTTCGTCATAACGGCTATTCGTCGGGGTCGTCTCTCTGCACTCGCCGGGGAATTGAAAACTAAAGAGAGAGAGATGACGTCGTGACGAAAGACGGCGGAGAAATGGCGGAGGAGCAGAAAAAGAAGCCATGCCGGTTCTGGATTTGGGCTTTGTCTTTCGTAGTTTTCCTATTGATCTTGATTTCCTTCCCCGGAAATCTCAATCTCTCTTCCCGTCCGGAGGTCTCCACACCTCTCACCAGCATTCACCGCCGTAACGCCTCTCTCTCTCTCTCTCTCTCTCTCTCTCAAAATGTCAATCTAAGAACTCGATTTCTGCTTACATTTCTTCGTTTTTTCTGTGAATTTTCAGTTGCTGAAGGTTCAAGCAGGCATCGATGTCACCGTATGCAGGTTTATCTTCTTACTACTTTCAGATTTGATCCTCTGTAGTTTCGAACTTTTTGCTGTTGGATGCTGAAATAGTACTTGCGTTTATGCATGATCTAGTAATACAATCTTAGGTTGGATTCGATTGTGAGTTATAGATCAAGAGATGTGACTATCTAACAGAGATCGTTTTTCAATGTTTACTCTACATATCGAACTATTTAGTATATGGCGTTGATACTAACACTCTCTTGGAAACATCCTGGTTTTTGTTATTGTAGATACATCAAGTGCAATGCTTCTTCGAGGTATTGGTCAGAAACTAAAGATGGCTTATGGATTGAATGCGAGGCTACTCGGCCTTCTTAAGCCATCAAGGGACAAAGGTAGTTTTGATTAACTTGTTGAATTCAAAGTATCATCTTTCTTATTTATTCTCTTTTGATGAAACACGTATACGTTATCAACAGTCGTAGTCCCTAGCTGAGTTATGAATAGAAAAAGGAAATCGCTAAATGGCTTCTTCTTAAGGCTCCCACCGGCGAAATCAATTACGTCGCCAAAGGTACTTTACATACATTGAGGGGAAATTTCTGTTGTTGTTGTTGTTGTTGTTTTATCTTATTACACGGATGTGAAGTGAACATTTATGAGAAGGCGAAATCGTAGATTCTCCCTGTACATTTTTGTTCTGAGGATCATTGTGCGTGATTTGACATTTTCTGCAAAATCTTTTTGGATTTTTTCTGGCAGATTTAAAGGCAGTTTTGAGCGATGAGGAAGTCTACAACGTAGCAGCCATGGAGGCATTTCCAGTGTACAATAAGTCTCACATGATTTGCCTTGAAATGCCCTGTAGAGCTGGTGGTGTGAGATATCTTCTTAATCTGAGTCGAAATGCTTCTTAAGGGTGTTAGTTGTACTGACTTGTAGCTCTGTTATAAAATGTTAGGTTTGAGAATTACGCAAATAAAAGGTCGAGCAGTTTTGAAATGAACAGTGATTGGATCACTCAAACTGAGATAACTCAGGCAGAACAACTGGAGATTAGTGATCTTTTGAAACAAATGTTTTTGAATCCTGTAGGAGTTCTGAAACCTCATTGTTTGAAATGAGAACATTTCCCAAGAGCTTAGAGTGTCTTGGGGGTTTGAGATTTTGATGAATTTGAGTCTCATATGATATCTTAAGTAACATGCAACACTTCTTTGTTCAATACTGTTGATTCAATCGGATTGATATATATCTTAAGTAAAGGCTGTTTTGTCCATTACAGATATGCTCTTGATGCTGAAATACAGAGATACGTTAGTGAATCTTATCCAAAAGGTGTGTCTGCAGTTAACTGTGTGAAGGGGAAAGATGCTGAGGGTCCAGGGTCTGACTTTGAGCTTGTCGTTGTAATTACTGCCATGAAACTTAGTCCGCAGAACTTCTTGTGTGTACAGAATGACCGTCTTCTACCTTGTTATCCGTTCTTTTAGCATCAGCTATGATTGAGTTTCTCCACAACAACAAACATTTGCCTGAAATAAATATCGAGTGACCAAAACTGGGTTGTTGTGCAGTAATGGAAGTTGGAGATATGTATGGAACATTGATTTCCAGGATGAATCCCAGGTGCTTAACATAAAAGGGAAATTGCAGGTAACTATGCACGATTTGTGACTCGATTTTTCTTCGCCTAAGTTTACTGTGATGTTATTCAAAACCAATATTTAGATCAATGGGCGTCTTCTAAGTATATCTCTTTCTCTTCAGGTAGGAGCCCATTATTTCGAAGAGGGAAATGTGGAATTAGACGCAAAAAAGGAGTTCCAAGATTCGACGATATTTCAGGTACCATTCACATCCAATAATATCCACATACTCAAGATTATTCACAATGAATTGTCTCCAAAATCACAATAGCACATCCTGGTTTTTGTTATTGTAGATACATCAAGTGCAATGCTTCTTCGAGGTATTGGTCAGAAACTATAGATGGCTTATGGATTGAATGCGAGGCTACTTGGCCTTCTTAAGTCATCTAGGGACAAAGGTAGTTTTGATTAACTTGTTGAATTCAAAACATCATCTTTCTTATTTATTCTCTTTTGATGAAACACGTAATATGATATCAACAGTCTTAGTCCTAGCTTTGTTTTTTTTTTTATGCTCATTGAGATTGGAGCAGAGAGTCATTCTCTCTCTCTTTTTTTTTTGTGTTGTTGTTGCAAGTATTTAAGACTGATCTCTTCTCTTCGTTTTTCCTTCAGGGATCCTACCTTTCGGTTATATTGCTGCTCTTGTGTACCTGTGGAGTCCTTTCACAGTCGTTTCTTGTGTGGGCATCTCAACTTCTCCAATCTAAAATCTGGCTGTCATATTGGCGTTTTATGGAGAAGTTACTCGTAAGAAGAATATGATACTTGCATATTGATCTTTTCAGTTGACATTCTATTAGTTTCGTTTTTTTCCCATCAATCTATTTTATATGAAGAAATGATGCATTCTATTCATGCAGGAAGAGTTCCTCTGGCTGCCGTTGGCTTAGTCATGGCTACACATTTATCTCTTTACCCTGCACCTCTGACAATTCCAGTATGTATCATTTCCTGTTTTGTATATATATATATATATTGCATTTCTTGCAGGAAACAAGATTCTAATCGCTCTCGGTTTTTTCCACAGATTATCTTGATATTGGGATATGGTTTGGATGCTCCTCCTATAAAGCTGTTACTTCAGACCAGAAGTGTAGAAAATGAGGACAGATCAACCTCTGATGTTTCTAGACACGCCAAGTTGAAACCTACTGCACGCCTTCCCTTTTTATGGAAGACGGTTGTTTATGGTAAGATTCACTCTTTGGTAAGATACAACATTTCATAGTTTTTGGAAGAAACAGAAATCAAGAATTTTGGGTGCCAAAGAAAGACTAACTCATTCATTTGCACTCCGCTGGAAGATACCTCTATGGTTTTTAGACACCATGAGCCCACTGAGAAAGTTTCATGGTAGACTCATTACATGCATTAAAATTTGTGGTCGAGATAAGGATGCTGTTAAGGAACCTAGTTTTCTCCGGTTGTGAATGCAAGCTGAAACTGAAAGTAGATCTAAATCTCTAAGGACGTTTTTTATAAGTTTGCTTTTGTCTCTTTAAATCTTGAACATGGGCCACAGAAACCAAATTTTATTTTGTGGATAAACAAAAGAAGTGTGAGATCAATGGGTTTACTAAAGAAAAGAATAGCTTTCCATTCATTTGGATTTGGTGCGTATGACCAAGAGTTATATTGTGGGTGCCCTTTGACACTTTATGGGTTTGCTGTCTTCTCCCTTCACATCATGAACTGTGTTTTCAGAAACAAAATCGTACTGGTCTTCTTGAATTGAAACTCATGATTTGTGTTCTGCTTTCCATGGAAGATTAACATTCAAGAATATTTGAGGCAGAAAATATTCTGTACAGGTGTCAGACAAGGACCATGAAACTCCAAGTTGGATGATGAGGAATTTGGAAACAAGACGTTTCGACCCCTGCAGCATCAAGCATGTCGAGCATCTAAGGTGAAGAAGGTTTGCTTTAATGGCGAGGGGAGGGAGGGAGGGGGTATTATCAGGTCATGATCCCTTACCTCTACATCTAGGTTCCTTGAAGGCGTGATTTGAATTCCGTTAAGGGATAGTTAGTCCAAGGACCACAGGCTGCATAGTAAATTCCGTTTTTTTTTTTTTTTTTTGTTCGTTTGGTTTACAGCTTCCTGCAACACTAGAGAAGCTGGAGTTTCCTCTGTTGTGCGTCATCCAGGATCAGATAGTTGCAGTGGAGCTTGAGTTTGGTTTGGTACCAACGACTTGAGCTGAGGAAACATCTTCCCAAGCAGCAGTTGTTTGGATCTCTGATTCGATTCCAGTCTGTAATCTCTTTTGGGCTCTGGTTTTATGAATAAATATCATAACATAGTATGATGATGTGGTCGCGTGTTGAATCTAATTGAGTTTTTTATTCGGGAAAAGATCCAAGAGCTTGCCGAGGCAATTGTGCTCGCGTTTTAAGGAGCTTGTGACTAGCAATCAATACACAATGGGAGCTCTAAAATAATGATGCGTATGCATTGAAAGAGTGTAACGACTTTGTGATGCAGATAGATGGTTCATTGGAGACAGAGCCAAACTTGTCCTTGAATGAAACTCCAATTAGGCAAACAAAATGAATGATCTAGCCCTTATTTTGCACATGAATGATCGTTCAAACAAAATCTTCTACCTAGAGTATAGGTGTAAACTTGACTATACACATATTGGACCATTCTTCCTGATCATAAGGGTTAGAAAGATTGCAGCCAGGATATGCTATGATAAGGACCTAACCGTCAAAAACTATACCAAGAAGAAACAACAGGAGGGATAGATTGACATGATCGAACTGCAGAATGACGACAGCAGGAAGTAGATAGAGGTTTACAAGCATACAATACTTCATAAAAAGAGTTGCCAACAAAGGTTTTAGCATACAATACTTCTTCATGAACCAAAAGGTGTCCTCAACAAACATAAATATCCATATCATCTGGTTCGCCTCGCTTCATACAGCTTCCACATCTGCTCCAATTGTTTTTCACCGGCCTCTATCTCCAACTCCCGAAGCTTCCGCTCCTGTTCCTCTTGCTGTTCCATTGCTCCATTGGTGCCCATAAGAAGATAGCCTGAGGAAATGAAAAGGAATGATGTTGAGGGTGAGGCTTGTCTTTGAAAGACAAAAGGAAAATATATAGTCAAACGAAATGCATACCACCACCAGTTCCAAAACCAATCCCGCAAACGTAACCATAAATATGTTCTAGTACAGATCGTCCCTGCTCCTCGACAGACTCTGCAAAAGTGAAGACGTTAGAGAAGGAAGATTTTGTTTTAGTGAAGATACATATCATCCATTACACAAAATTTACCTGTAGCACTGTGATTACTACGTGGGGAAGGGAAACCGCGGTGCCCAAGCGATTTCCCTCGGAGATAGTTCTGCAATTTTGACAACCAGAGGATGATTCGGGGTTCTTACAGGAACAAACAACCAACCAACGGAAACACAGAATTAACTGTCAATTTCCCTTACCTGCGCAATGACGGGTCTCACAAACCGCATGATCAGAGAAATTAGGGTTTCTTCGCTCTTCTCCACCCGGAGATCGAATTGTCTCCTTTATTCTCTCAATCACGAATCTCGGACATCTTTGCAATGGGCCTGTCTTGTTGGGCTTTTATCCCAGGGTTTTTTTTTTTTTTTTTTTTTTTAAACAAACTACTTGTAATAAATTGCAGATATACATAAGGGGTGTTATTCAATCAATGATTTAAAATCAATTCCATCGGTTTTATAATCTTCTAAGTTTTTAATTCTGATGGAGTCTACTTGTGTGGATTCTAAAATCTCTGCAGTAACCCTTGGATTATGTTTATAATCATTTGTTCATTAAACTTCATCCACATATCATTTCAAATCCATTAAAAACAAAGGTTTTCAAAAAAATTTAATGTTGAATAACACTAGATTTTAATGATAGATTTGAAATCATTTATTGAATAACACCAGATTTTAAAATCTTTAAAACATGATTTACAAATCCATATCGAATAACACAATATTTTAAAGTAAGATTTAGAATCATTGATTTGATTGAATAACAATGAATTTTGTTTAGATTTAAAGTCTTTTAAAATCCATCATTCAATAACACCCACTAAATTTCTATCACCCTTACAAAAAAGTAGGGGTGGACACTTCGGTTTATTTTCGGGTTTGGTTCGGATTTAGTTTGGTTCGGTTTATTCGGTTTTAGTAAAATAGTAACCAAACTTAAACCGAAGTAAATTTGGTTTGGTTCGATTTAGTTCGGTTTGGTTTTAGTTCGGTTTGATTTTATTTGATTTTGGTTTTTTGAATTAAAAAATATATTTCAATGATACGAAACTAATTTTCTAAAATAATATATGTAAATTCAAATTAAATGCCTACAAAAAAAAATCATTTGAAAACTAAAAGAAAAATCAAATGCTAATATAGTTATATTAACTATTTCGTCTCTAATATAGAAAGAAAAAAAAAAGATTTAATAGTTGGAAATAGAGAGAAAAATAAAAAAAATTTCTAATTAACTAATTAAATACAAAGCACATTGGTTTATCGATTTGGTTCGAGTTGGGTTCAGTTAGTTCAGTTCGGTTCATTTGCCCATATACGTTTGTTACCATATATAATTTTTTTTTTTGTTATATAAAAAAAAAGAAGGGAATTTGCAGTTATTGTGTTCATCTTCTTTTTGTCCTGAAATTGGAACGACACCCAAAAAAAAAACAATAATATTGGAATTTAATTATGGGTTTTACCTTGTTCATAAACTCTAGATTTCTGACCAAAAAAAAAAAAAACTCTAGATTCTGCTTCTAGCGACTAACCATAGCTTTGACCGGTACGGGTATTATCTCATTTCTCTCTCGTAGACTCTTCCTTCCTTTTGTTTCCTCGATTTGGGATGCCATAATCGGAGGCGGAGACTCCAACCCTCGTGAAGCCATCGCAGCGATTCGAAATGGAATGCAGCTCTTCAGACAAGTAAAACTGGAAGAAAAAAAATCCGACAAAGAAACTCTTTTTAAAATTTTGGATCTTTTATGAGTTTTATATTCGGAAATGTTTGTGATAGGGTGATGTTTCTGGATCGGTGACAGAGTTTGATCGAGCTATTGTATTGGATCCTCGGCATTAACATTTGCTTTGATGACAGATCTTTGGCAACGAGGGATTTCTCTTTACTATCTGGATAAGTACTAGCTTCTTCTACTCATTGTCTCTTGTTACGGATTTGAGTTTCAAAGTGTTGAAATTTGCCTTCTTCTGTTGTGGATTTTGGCCTTTGTGTAATGGTATGACGAATATGAAATCATTTGATCTATGGAGATGCATTATAATTTACTCTATTTGAAATATCAATAACAAAATTTACACTTATTAATAAAGAAAGAGTCATTTCAAACATGAAACCAAGCCTTCACTGTTTCTACTACTACAAGGCAACGGCATCAATAAAACAGCTAATGCCGAGTCTGGCTTTTAGCTATATCGCTCAAAACCTACGAACATGTTCTCCTCAAAACATAAAACCAATCCGGAATACGAAGCGGGAGGACTCGAGCTAATGCAGAATCAACCCTTGACCCGAACCACGAAAGAGCCTGTGAGAAAAAAATGAGAAAAATATTCACCAAACAGAAACAACTTATGACGAATGACAGGTCATACATGTTTTGAAAGATGTTTAAAGCTTAGTTAATGTACGTGACCAAACTCGAGTCATACAACACATGCCAAGTTAAGAATTTTTGAGTGCTAAACCAAGAATGAGGTTGCTTGCAACCACAAATAAGCAAGGATTTTTTAGCAATTTGCTCTCTTACTTCTCTCCAATTTGCGATTTTGAGACTGTTAGAAGAAAGTAAAAGAATCAGATTTTTGAAAAGGAAGCTGTGAACTCACATGTAGGAAGGCTTGATATATCTGCAGAGTTGGAGAGAACACCTCTTACGATTCAACATGGAAAATACGGGTACATGCTCCCCGCTTGCGCTGCTCTGCTTTCCCCTGGAGTAGACGGATCTTCGGTTTCCATCTCAGATGAAGGGTCGGCTGAAACACGTGACAGCCATCGGAACCTGTTGTCTTGCAATACAAAAGTACCCTGAAGAAACATTTGTGAGAAAACACACACGGAGAGTTTTTCCCTCTTTGTTCAGGCAATTCTAGTTTTTTTTTAGGAAAATCTTACCCCGTGATTTGTCTTTAGATTATCTATCATCTGCTTTTTTAAAGACCTCAGACCAGAACTCTCTGCAGATAAACTTGATTGCCTCTAGATGATCACTGAACCTTGGTCTTTCCATAGTGTATCTAACGACATACAAAGGCTGGAGAGTTATGCACAATCAAGTAAAAGTGCAACACTGTAAAACAGTCTTAAGTAGGCAAACACATTCAGAAGCAACAAAAAGCTGCTTCCACTTACTAAAACCAATCATCTGACACAAAAGTAAAAAGAGACTAAGAGAATCCACACAAATAGGTAAATAGGATTTCCTCACCAAAACATTACCAAAGCAAAAGAAAAATGAAGCCACTAGAGCTATGAGAAACTAAACGGAGTCCTCCATTTCAATTTTCTGATTCAGTAAAACCTGGAAGCTGATCTAAGATTCAACTTCTTGAGCAAGAACAAATTCTCAGATTCCAGCCTTTGAGAAAAGAAAAACACTCCAAATCTAAGGCACAAGAACCAGTCGAAGTTCTAACTTCCAAGTTTCTTGATTTCCCACAATTACTAGGTCACAGAACACTAGAATTAAGAAACGTAACCATAATATCTTCATTTCAGTATCAAATTGATCTCAAATCCCTAAATTTTTTAACAGTTGCTCAACCTGAAACACTCAAATCAGCGAGATTCATCTTCCCATCTATCACCATCTCACACATTCTCGGCCCATTACACACGAGAAACGACAAATCCAATCTCATCTCAGAGAATCATCGCTAACAATCCTCGGATCTACAAACCAATACTAACAACTAAACTACCCAGAAGATCAGCGTAAGAATCACAGGAAAGATGAATCAAATCGAAAGAAGACGATGATCAGGTAAAGAAACAAGAACAAATCTCATGGAGAGCTCATGTCCGACTTGATAACCAATGGCCTCAATCCTCCGAGGGGCGAGTTCCGGCTTGTTAGCGTAGAATCGACCACTGTCCATAGCCACCATCTCCATTAACATAGTGTCTACACAGCTCTCCGCCACTTCTCTCACCATTCTCGCTCGCTCGACACACGACGGTTTTTGGCCTTAAATCTTAATGCACAAAAGCTCCGATCTATTGACTTGTGGAAATACTATTGACTTAACTTTTCAAAGAGTCAAACATAACCGGATTACGGGTTCACGATTAAGATTTAACCGTTCCAAACTACAATTTGTTTCTTTTTTTCTTCTTTCACTTAACTTGTAATTTTTTTTTATAAAGAACTTAAACTTGTAAAGTTAAAATAAGTAATTCATGATTACTATATTTTTTTCCTTTTCAACATGATTACTATTATTTGAATAGCACAATTTTACTAATTTTAGAACACAAAAAACAAATTGTAATTGACTTTTTCAAGATCTAAGCTGCATGGAATCGGAAACGGAAACGTGGAAGCGAAACGTTAGGAAACACGGAAACGATTTTTCTTAAAAAAGAGGAAACGGAAACGTTTTGGAAACGTGTATATATATATATTATGAAACAAAAATTATCATTAGTTTTAAAATATTTGAAACAACACAAATTCAATCCGACTCGAACAAAAAAAAACTTCGTTTATGTATACGATTTCACAATTTCAATAATCAATAACAAATCTACTGTAATTGGAAAAAATAACTTACTTATCTCTTCGATTCTTCTACCTTTTCAGGTTATGGTGAAGATTAGAGAAAATAATGTATTAGTGTTTAATAATTTAATTTTAAAATTTATTAAAAATAACAAACAAATCCCTATATTTTCAAAGTATTTATTCAATTTGTTGAACAAAAAAAAAAAAATTTGCTTCCAAAACCAAAAATCGCGTTTCCAAAACGTTTCTAATTTTGGAAACACGTTTGCAACCACGTTTCCAAAACGTTTCCAAATTGAAATATTTAAGAAACGCGTTTCCATCGCGTTTCCGTTTTCGAAACGTTTTCGAAACGGAAACGCGATGTCCTCCATGTTTCGATGCAACCCAGTTCAAGATACACAACATATATCACAAATCCAATAATAAATTGACTCTCCTAAATTCATATGATAATATAAAAATTTGAGAATATAAATAGATTTTTTGTTGTTGTTGTTGTTTACTGTAAAGAAGCGATAAATACCCTTTCCCCTTGCTTATTATATAATCAGGGTACTTAATGTGAAATCATCTTTTCTTAATTACAGAACTAACCATATCTTGATTAAACCATATATTGATTAAACCTTTCATTTTAGACTGCCGCATATTTTGGTAAGAAGGTTATCTTCATTCGTAATATATGTGAGAGTATATATGTGTATTTAATGCTGTACGTAACATTTATTTCCGGCAAACATCTCTCCTCAAAAGTGTAATAGGGGTAAGAACGTCCTAAATTTCATCAGACTAGAGGTGAGAGATTTTATTATTGAATCACCAATGTCATTTGGTTAATTTTTTGGTCAACCATTAATATTGAGTTAGTTAACTCAACAATTAATGTTAAAATAACAAAATATTAGTACACTAAACTACCATAATTGGTAGATAAGAAATATGAAATATTTATAATTTACGTGTGTAGCTAAATAAAGTTTTAAACAAACATATATATTTTCAAATATTAATCATAAATATTTAAATGGTTAAATATCATTTCATAATTTCACATTCATGCAATATAGATTAGAAAAAAAAACTAATTAATTTCAAGCCAATCACTATTTTTTATTTACAAAAGATTAGTTGTTTTTCTCAAACATATATAATAGCCTATTAAATAAATCAAATTATTTATTTCTAATATAATAAAATTGTAAAAGAAACACTCGCGAGCCAAATTCTAGTTATTCATATATCGATCTTTTATGTGATCTGTTCTGGATCTTTCTAACCTACTTAAGGGCATGTACAATGCATGTTCTTAAGGTATGTTCTTAAAATATAAAATTATTAAAACACACATTCTCTCTTCTTTTTACTCAACTTTATACCTTCTCTTTCATCTTTTTATTCAACTTTTATTAATTTTATATTTAAACACTATATCTTTCTTTTAAGAACACTCTCTAAAAGTTCTACTTTAAGAACACTCTCTCTTTCTTTTACTCAACTTTTATTAATTTTATATTTAAACACACCCACTATCTCCTCTCTTTACTCAAATTTTATATTTCAATACACCCTACAAAAACACTTTATTTCTTCCTTTTACTCAAATTTAATAATTTTATATTTTAAGAACTTGCTTAAGAAACACCATTGCTTAAGAGATTTACATAATAAAAAAAATCCACTTTTGTCTTTCTCTCTTCCCAAGTTTGACGAAGACAAAGATTTGCTCTATATGTTTTTTTTTAATCATTTGGATTTATAATTATTCGATTACAAACTATGAGAACTGTTACATCGACAATTTTACAACGGACAAGTTTTCCGTCTTGATCCACGCCAAACGATGATATCTTGTCTCACGCTGAAGATCGCCTGCAAACCTGCCTCCATTAATCTGCATTAATATTAATAAATCGCATCTTCTGGATTCGAACCCCAAATCTCCTGGTGTAGAAGCATTAATGAACTCTTAACCGAACTATTAGGCTAAGGGGCTTCCACATTGCTTTATATGCTTAGCAAAAAATAAAAAATATATTTGCTTTATAAATATGCAATTTGATCCTAGATAAAGCATAATTGATCCAAATTTCCAAACTTCGATAACACAAAATATAGACACCAATTAACTTTCACTTCTCAACAACTGGACTAACAACTTCAAGAGAAACATTTTGTATATGAAGGTCAGAAGGAAAGGAGATGCATAACAAAATACTCTAAGTCATGCGATTGTTGACTTGAATAGTGGAAAGTTTGAAATGTTTCATAATTGATCATCATCATCACTGGGGCTTTGTTATCTTTGTGAAAATAAAAAACACTCAACGATTAGATTATAACACACACACACACACTACATTCACCTTTCTTTCTCAACATCATTGAAACACACAAGAAGAACTTGTCGCCCATGACTCCAACCGAGTTATCTATCCTCTCTATGTCTTTCTTAGAAAAGAGAGAAAGATAAAATAAGTAACATGATGTTAAACATAAAACATGATGTTACAGAGCATAAAAACATCTTCACCTTTGTCTAATTCCTCGTCTACGTGATTTCTCAGCTCAACAGTTTGCGTAGCTACGAGTCCAATGTATTTCTTGTCCTTCTCGGATTTGGCAAACGTTGTTACAAACCTCAACAAATCTCGGACTGTTGTGAGAGTGGTACTCAACCTTCTTGAAGATTGATTGGGTTGTTGCCGTGACAATTTTATTGTATGCATGCCCCAGCGGATCAAACGGTTCAAAAATTTTGAACAATATTTACACCGTCTTCCTCAACATCATCTTCTAGTTTCATCTCCAAAATCTAATAGCATGATATGATATCGAAACAATTACAAAAGTAAAATCATATATCAATCGAATTCTGCATAGTGAGTATGAAAGTACCAAAAATTAGATCTAAAAGCAAACAAAATCCAAAACAAGCAAAAAAGTTGTCTAGAGATAATGTCTCCAATACAAAAGCTAGAAACATATTCTTTTTGCATATTATCTATGAGCTATTTGATTGTGAAAAAACTGCATCGGGATCCTAGTTGATCCTTGAATTTTGGAAGGGGTTCTAGTTTCTAGATTAACATGTTGGTGTTTGTTTGGTTTTTTTCATGCCTTGTAATTATCAAAAATAAGTGAAAAAAAACATTTTTATTAGGAAAATTGGTCTTCAAAGAAATCCATATGACAAACACCTCGGAATGAAATAGTGTCGTTGACACCTGTCTCCAATACATAAAGTAAGTCAAATACATATTTCAAAATTCAAATCATGAACTTGTTTTCCGACACATGTTTAAATCGTAAAATCATCACTTTTTAACCATAGAATCTATAAAGTATAAATGCAACACTGGTAATACTCAGAAAACAGTAAAAATGTATATAAGTTTACAAAATTTCTTTATAATTGCATTAGAAAATTCATCAAATAGAGGAAAAATAAAGAGTTACCGCGCATCTTTCACAAAGTAAGTTTATATCACCCATTAAAAACCATTAAATTGCAAGAAAAGACATTAAAGTTCCAATATTGGAAACTAAAAAAAAACTAGAGAGAATCGGAAAACACTCTCAAGGCAAGGGCCCTTAAAACATAAATAAAAGACCCCAATATAACAAGAGTGTTTCAAGCCTATTCTTAAGGCAAATAAACATATAAAGAAAAAACCACTCGTGTAACAACAAGAGAGAAGCACTAGCAGTTGATGGTTTGTGGTGGTAGCGGGTAATTTCTCGGCAGCTTCAGTCCGGTAGAGACATCTAAAAAGTTGTATCAACCACGGCCTCCAACTGTTTTTTCACAAGATGTACTAATTAGTTTAACCTCAATCAAATATTTTCACTAAGCAAGAGTAAAGAATTGGCAAAGCTATTTAACCAATGGAAAGGATAAATCATGTTAGGGTTTCAATTATTTACATTTGTTGCCACCCATCGTTCCAATTGAACCACCCCGGCCTCGGCCTCGGCCTCTGGCAGCTCCATCGTCCATACCACGTCCCATGCCCTTTGGACCTTCTCGCCCTCTTCCTCGTCTAAGCCCTGGTGGTTTTCTATCTGTACATATTCAAGAATTATCAGGAACAACTTGCTTTTGAAACAAAAACCCCAAAGAAAATCCATGATTCCACTATTTTGTATAAAGTTCAAACCATCGACCAAGATTTTTCGGTACTCTTCATAGGATTGATCAGAAGAAAAGGCTTTGGATACTTGTTAAGTATTAACATCTCAAGGAGTAAATCAGCCAAAGGCACATGGGATGCAGATTTCATTATAAATAAATGAGGAAACCATACCTGTGCGTGTCTTTTCCTCCTGTACTTTATCAATCACCTTAAGACAGAAGAAAACAAAGTATGTTAGCTCAATCCAGGTTGAAGCACCTCCTAGATAAGGCATAAGTGATCCAAATTTTCAAACATCAAAACCACAAAATATAGACACCAGTTAATTGTCACTTCTCAACAACTGGACTTAACAACCGCAAGAGAAACATTTTGAGTATAAAGTTAAGAAGGTAAAGAGATGCAAAAGAGAATACTCCAAGTAATGCGATTGCTGGCTTTAGGTACATTTCACAGAAAAGTCTTTAAAAGTTTATCGATATTCTGGTCAGACTTATTCCCTCACAAACAACAAATCCGTACGTTCCTTTGTGGTAGACTTAATAATCTTTAGTGGTGGTAGACTTAATTTTCTTTTGTGGTAGACTTATTAATCTGTGGTGGTAGACTTAATTATTGATGTATTGCGTTTTTGCCGTATTCTAACCAATGTTTTCAATGGTTTTTCGAGTTTTTTCTATGTCTTTAGAATCTTTTCAGGTTTAAACACGTTTGGATGGAGTCTAAGGCCAAATAGCAAGGATAAGAAGAAAAGGAGGAGAAAATGGTCAGAAGTTTGGCATTCGTTGAGTGACTTTCCGCCATTGGATCGAGCTGAAATTTGAACACAAGACAGAGAGTCGCGTTAGCTTTCATTTGGAAGTAATATGAAGTTATTCCAACGGTGGGATCGAAAGTTATGGGAGTTTTAGTGAAAATATGTCAGTCTGTCTTAACCGACCGGTTTGCTGGAAATTAAGGAAATTGCAGATTTTCTTATTTTGACTCGGTTTGAACCAAAAATGTAATTTAGCCTATTTATTCTAATTTTTAGCCATTGTTTAGGTTACGCTTTATTTTCTATCAGACTTTTTGTTTCTAAGCTTTTGGGGGAGAAGATCTCTAACCCTATTGACAATTCGGATAAGATTTCTAAACCCTCTTATGTATCTATTGATTTTCTTCTATGTATTTCATGAATTCTTCTTATGATTTGATTTCTATCATGTCTGAGTAGTTTTCTAATTGGGTTTTAGGGTTTCAAAGGGATTTCAGGGTTTGATTGATGTTGATTTAGGGATTGATAACTTGGTTTCTTCATCTAGGTTGTTCGTATTGCTGGAACTTGATTAGCTACCTTGTTTCTGATCTTAGGTTGTTTAACGCATCAAAAGTGTTTGTTTAAAAGCCTGAAATAACTTATTTGAGCAAAGCATCTCTAGCCAACGAAAGCTGATGTTAGGGTGTTTTGTGAACATATCAAACTTGACCATAATGCATGTTTAACCTCTTGAATTCAAACGACAGTTTAGGATCTTAGGTTGTTAGGCATAGTGATTGATGCTACGACAGTAGATCAATTTGATTTTGTGATTTGAGTTCTAGAACGATTACTACTGCTTTCCCTGACAATTTATCTATTTTTGAATCCCTGAATCCCTGCGAATTCCCTGATGCCCAATGCTTGTTATTCATAAGTTTACATATTTTACTTGATATTTTCATTTACATATTGCAATTCACAATCATATTTTTGTCTTAACTTAGTTTCATTCTCATAAATTCGTAGTGTGATACTTGGTCCTTGTGGATTCGATCCCTGCATTACTACAACCATTTGCTGTACACTTGCAATAGTTATATAGGGTTAAAACCTGTGTTATCAATTATCCCTTGTGGTAGACTTACTAATTTGTGGTGGTAATTATCTGTTGTGGTGGTAGACTTAACTATATGTTGTGGTAGACTTAATTAACTTGTGGTGGTAGACTTAATTTACTGTTGTGGTAGACTTAATTATCTGTTGTGGTAGACTTAATTAAACGGTGATGGTAGATTTAATTATATGTTGTGGTAGACTTATTAATCTGTGGTGGTAGTCTTATAATCTGTAGTGGCGGTAGACTTATTTCCTGCAGATATGCAGTGGTAGACTTATTGATCTACAGTGGTAGACTTAATAATCTGTAGTGGTAATAGACTTACTAATATGTAGTAGTGGTGGTAGACTTATTGATCTGTTGTGGTAGAGTTATTAATCTGTGGTGGTAGACTTAAAAATATGTGGTGGTAGACTTAATAATACGTGGTGGTAGACTTAATTATTTGTTGTGGTAGACTTAATTATCAGTGGTAGTAGACTTAATTATCTGTTGTGGTAGAATTATTAATCTGTGGTGGTAGACTTATTAATCAGTTGTGGTATACTTGTTTAGATTAGGCATGGTAGACTTGTTTGTGGTAGGTGTATACTTGTTGCGAAATCACTGTTTTGCCCTCAGGCGGACCTTGAACGGTGAAGAACTAGGGTAGCCGCCGCCGCCATAGCTTGTTTTCTTCATTTCGACGAACCTCCTCTCTTGAATATCAAATTCTTACCTCAACATTTACTTCTTAAACTCGATATTTGGTTGATTTGCAATGGAACAAATAATTTTGGTATGTGGCACTTGGAGTTTTCCGAAAAATCGATGGATCTGTAGTGGTAGACTTATAATATGTAGTGGTGGTAGACTTATTGATCTGTTGTGGTAGACTTATTGATGTGCTGTGGTAGACTTACTAATCTGTGGTGGTAGACTTAATTATCTGTTGTGGTAGACTTATTCAAAAAGGGTAAAATCGTAGTTTACCCTTCATCTTTTTCACCAGAAGCTGTCAAACCCTAACAATGGCGGCCAACATGTATTTAGCTCGTTTTTACTGTATTTTAACTTGTTTTCAACTGGATTTAGCCTAAAACTAGTAGATTTAACATCATATATTCTTTTTCTAACCAAAAGTCAAAAGTTTTCAATTTTTTTTTTTTGCTAGTGATTTTCAATCTGATTTTATCTAAATCCGGTGGCACACTTCCGCCAAAAACGTCTCTTGTGCTTCCGCAGTCTCTGCGGCCGCCGGATTCAAACAAAAAAAAAATCAGAAATTTGTTTGAATCGATTCAAACAAATTTCTGATTTTTTTTTGTTTTTTTTTTCAAATCTGAATGGTATTTTTGTAATTACAAAGTTATACTTTGGTTTTTATGTCTTATATACTCGACCTTGATATTTTCATACTTGTGAATGTCATTCTAATAATTATGGCATTTATCAAGGTCGTTCTAGTAATTATCCCTTAATTATATCTCTAATATACAGAGTGGGTGGGCAAATTAACCGTACCAAACCAAACTAAAATATATACACAAATCATTGGTTGAGTTTATTCTCAATCGGAATGGTTCGATTCGGTTGAAAACCGAACCAAACCGATAAACCAATGTGTTTTGTATTTAAATAGTTAATTATATTTAAATAATATTATAGATGTGTTTTTAAAAACTAGATTTACTAGACACTTTTGATTATTTATTTTTATTTTTTATTTTTTCAATATAAATAGTTCTTCCTATTAAAACTTTGATCATCAACATAAAAAATATTTTGTTTTCTCTCTATTTCCAACTATTATATTATTTTTTTTGTATTAGAGACGAAAAGTAAATATAAATTATTAGAATGATTTTTCTTTTAGTTTTCACATAATTTTTCTCGTTTAAGTATTTAGTTTGGATTTACATATTTTATTTTAGAAAATTGATTTCATATCATTGAAATGTTTTATTTTTAATTATAAAAACCAAAATAAAATTAAACCGAACTGAAATCAAACCGAACTAAATCAAACCAAACCAAACCAAATTTACTTCGATTTAAGTTTAATTACTATTTTACTAAAATCGAACAAACCCGAACCAACCCCGAAATTAAACCGAAGTGCCCACCCCTAGGCGTAAGCAATGCAAATTTTAGAAAAGGCAGTATTTATTAACGTTTCCTTTAAGTTGGAATTGGACAGAAGACCACTTCCAAAACATTTCATGGAAAAAATGTCACTAGGGAAAAAACGTCCATTCTGAAGTTGACAAACCAGCTTAAGCTACACGGCACTTTGATTTTTCACTAAGCTACAATTTTTGTTTACTTTTTTTTTTTTTCTGGTCCAGTGAGTTTTGCTCTTCGTTTCGAAATTTCTAAACAAGAATGCGTTTCTCATGTCAAGAACGCTTTTGCTAGTCACAGTCTAGCTTTGCTAGTCAATTATGCAGGAAGATTCAAAAAGAATTTTAGTAGGGAAGACTTCAAATTATCAAGTCGATGGATCCCTATGTTTTTTATAAATATATAAAGTGATCCTCAACACTAATTATCATCACTACTTGAATATTTACTTGCCTTCACAAATATGAAAATTTTCTTATTTAATCAGAAAATGAGTCGTTCCATCCGTTTCTTTTTCCTCGTTTCAAGTTTTCTAAACACGTTTGTTTCTCCTACAAATCATGACTTGTGTAATCCCGACCAAAGAGATGCTCTTCTTGAGTTCAAGACTGAGTTTGGGATCAAGAAATCGGCTTGGGCTGATTTTGTAGTCTCTTCTTTTCCAAAAACAGAATCGTGGGTGAATAACAGTGACTGTTGTTCTTGGAATGGTATCACGTGTGACGCCAAGTCTGGCGAAGTAATCGGACTAGATCTTACAGCCAGCTTTCTCCATGGCCGGCTCGAATCCAACAGTAGTCTTTTTAGACTGCGTCATCTCCGGGATCTAAACCTCGCTTACAACAACTTCACCGATTCTCCAATCCCAGCTGAGTTTGATACACTTAAGGAATTAGAAAGACTTAATCTCTCCACGTCTATACTTTCAGACCAAATTCCAACCAAGCTTCTTCAGCTAACCAAGTTGGTATCTCTTGATCTTTCTTCTTTTTTCATGTCTCCTCAAATTCCTCTATCCATTGATGAGTCTTTTCTTCCTCTACTTGCTCGAAACTTGAGGAACCTTAGAGAACTAGATTTGAGCTCCGTAAACATTTCTTCAAAAATCCCCCATGAGCTTTCAAACATGTCTTCTCTTAGATCGCTTGGTTTTACGGACTGTAGCCTGTTTGGAGAATTTCCAAACAGTGTTCTTATGATTCCCAACTTAGAGTCCATTAAATTAGATAGTAATCCAAATCTGAGAGGTAATCTTCCCAATTTTCGTGGAAATAACTCTCTGAAACGGTTGAGCATTTATCACACATCCTTTTCTGGTTCCATACCTGACTCCATCAGCAATCTCAAAAATTTGACTTTTTTGTCACTTTCGAATTCTAAATTATCAGGAAAGATTCCATTTTCACTTGGGAATCTTTCTCATCTCTCCTTTCTCGATCTTTCTTATAGTAATTTCATCGGTGAAATCCCGTCTTCAATTGGCAATCTGAAACAATTGAGCGTCTTTGATGTCGGGGTTAACAAGCTCAGTGGGAAAATTCCATCCTTACTACTAAATTTGACCCAACTAAGTTATATCGATCTTAGTTACAATCAGTTCACAGGATTCCTCCCACCTAACATTTGCCAACTTTCCAAACTAAGTTATCTCGATCTTAGTTCCAATCAGTTCACAGGATTCCTCCCACCTAACATTTGCCAACTTTCCAAACTAAGTTATATCGATCTTAGTTCCAATCAGTTCACAGGATTCCTCCCACCTAACATTTGCCAACTTTCCAAACTAAGTTATCTCGATCTTAGTTCCAATCAGTTCACAGGATTCCTCCCACCTAACATCAGCCAACTCTCCAAACTAAGTTATCTCGATCTTAGTTCCAATCAGTTCACAGGATTCCTCCCACCTAACATCAGCCAACTCTCCAAACTACGTTCTCTCGATCTTAGTTCCAATCAGTTCACAGGATTCCTCCCACCTAACATTAGCCAACTCTCCAAATTGGAATCTTTTTGGGCCTCTGGTAATTATTTTACGGGAGCATTTCCTTCGTTTCTTTTCAAGATTTCTTCATTGACCTTCATCTATTTGGATGATAACCATTTCAGCGATCTGGTTGGGATTGAGAATATCTCTCTGTTACATAATCCAATCAGTTCACAGGATTCCTCCCACCTAACATTTGCCAACTTTCCAAACTAAGTTATATCGATCTTAGTTACAATCAGTTCACAGGATTCCTCCCACCTAACATTTGCCAACTTTCCAAACTAAGTTATCTCGATCTTAGTTCCAATCAGTTCACAGGATTCCTCCCACCTAACATCAGCCAACTCTCCAAACTACGTTATCTCGATCTTAGTTCCAATCAGTTCACAGGATTCCTCCCACCTAACATTAGCCAACTCTCCAAATTGGAATCTTTTTGGTCCTCTGGTAATTATTTTACGGGAGCATTTCCTTCGTTTCTTTTCAAGATTTCTTCATTGACCCTCATCTATTTGGATCATAACCATTTCAGCGATCTGGTTGGGATTGAGAATATCTCTATGCTACTTAATTTACAAGGATTATATATTGGGAATAACAATTACAGAGTCCGTCCAGTAGACTTGAATGTTTTCTCGCCTCTCAAACAGCTAATCAACTTAGATCTCTCGGGCATCCCTCTTTCAACAGCAAACATCACTTCTCATTCGGATTTTCCTTCGCTTTTGGAAGAGTTGCAGTTGTCAGGCTGCAACATCACTGAGTTCCCTGAGTTCATAAGAAACCAAAGATATCTACAATTTCTAGACCTTTCCAACAACAAAATCAAAGGTCAAGTACCAGATTGGTTATGGAGTCTACCAGAGTTGAATACTATTGATCTTTCCAACAATTCTCTCAGCGGTTTCAAGGGATCCTTAAATGCTTCCCAAGGACCAATCTTCATCCCATCAACTATTGATCTAAGCTCAAATGATTTCCAAGGACCAATCTTCATCCCGCCAAAATCTGTCTCCTATTATAAGGCTTCGAAGAATAACTTCACTGGAGAGATACCTCAATCAGTATGTGAACTAAGCTATCTAACCTTCCTCGATCTATCGAGCAACAACCTCCACGGCTCAATTCCTCGATGCTTAGAGACTCGGATGGTTTCTCTTTGGGATCTCAATCTTCGTAACAATAGCCTCAGCGGAAGTCTTCCTGATATATTTATCAATGCCACATTGATAAGGTCACTCGACGTCAGTCACAACCGGTTGGTAGGGAAGCTTCCAACATCTCTGATTGGTTGCTCAAGCCTTGAGATCCTGAACGTGGGGAACAACCAAATCAACGACACTTTCCCCTTTTGGTTGAATTCTCTGCAAATGCTACAAGTTCTTGTCCTCCGCTCTAATGAGTTCCATGGTGCGCTACAGGTTGCTATTGGTTTTCCTTATTTGAGGATCATTGATGCGTCACATAATGCCTTCACAGGAACTTTGAGATATGATTACTTTACGAATCTGAAGGCGATGCACACCAATGGGGATGATACAAACTTGAAGTACATGGGAGATGAAAGAAGATACTACGATTCATTGGTTGTGATGAGCAAGGGAATAGAAATGGAGATGACACGTATCCTCACAATCTTCACCGCCATTGATTTTTCTGGAAACAAGATCCAAGGAAGTATTCCTGAATCTATTGGCTTGTTAAAAGGACTTCGTGTGCTCAATTTTTCAAGCAATGGTTTCACGGGGAACATCCCATCATCTCTGGAAAACCTGACGAATCTCGAGTCGTTGGACTTATCCCAAAACAAGCTTTCTGGTCAGATTCCTCCGGAGCTCGGGAACTTGCATTCTCTTGAGTGGATAAACGTTTCACATAATCAGCTTGTAGGTTCAATACCACAAGGCACACAGTTCCAAACACAAAACTGCTCTTCCTACGAGGGAAATCCGGGACTGTATGGTCCTTCCCTTAAGGATATTTGCGGATATAAGTACGCGCCAACATCGCCACAACCCGAACCAGTGGAGGCAGAAGAAGAAGAAGAAGAAGAAGAGGAATGGTTTAGTTGGGTAGCAGCAGGATTAGGCGTTGCACCTGGAGTGGTATGTGGATTAACCATCGGATACATAGTGGCTTCATACAAGCATGAGTGGTTCACGAAGACTTTTGGTCGAAACAAACGCCGAAGAACAAGAACTCGTTAAGCTCGTTATCGGTCTCCTCTATCCAAAGCATTGTTGTTGTTTTGTTCAATAAAGACGTTGTATGATATTTTGTTGTATTGAGAAGTGATTAACAAGTTTTATGTATAAAGCAGATGAATAATCTTCCACCTCATTCATAATTTAATACATATCCTTGGAAGTAGAATAGCTGTGAGAAACAGAGGATCTTCTAGTATCTAAAAACACTTAAATTTAAATATGGGAGATTTACTAAAATAGTCTTAATAAATGGTTTTTTTGACAATTTTGGTCATAATCATTCATAATTACTCAAATAACTTTGAAAGATTTTTAAAACTTGTTTTGCCCTTATTTCCTTTGATAACAAAAAACGTATTTACGAAACTGTCATTAATGAGTTTCCCGCCAAAAACGAATAAGTCTACCGGTCATGTTTCAGGCAGATAATAATTTGTGACATTAGACGACAAATTATTTGCTATGTTTTTTGTAAATGTTAAGATGGATGCAATAACAAGTTTAAAGAAAAGAAATGCAATAAGTGAGAAATATTAGAGGATTTAACTCACTGTTTGGGGAAACGTCTGATTTTTTTTATTGGTCACACGGAAAACGTCTGATTAAAAAGAAATTAGCATATATAACACAAAAAAATTATAATCTTTTCCAAAAATTATTAAGGGGATTCAAGGGCCATTTTCCAAAAAAAATTCTTAATAAAATTTTTTTTGCCATGGGCCCTTTGATAAGTTGAGACGGCACTGGTAGTAAAGAGAACTCATTCTATTCAACACTAAACGTGTTTCAAAGTAATATTTTGGACTTTGGTCACAAAACAAGCTTAACAATAAACAAATGACATCAAATGAATACCAAGTGAAACAAGAGACGAGTCATTCCAAATAAAATTGATACCAAAAGAACACAAACGTTCAAGCCTTGTGACCCATTCATCAAACAGTAGCAGCAACAACCTTCAAGAAATAATATGAACTAGGGATTGTGAGCACATGATCAAACCACTCAACTGTCCCCCAAATTTCACAGCTATTACGCCTTTCAAGTTCAATCACCGCACACCAAACCATCTTCATATCCGCGACAAGAGGCCCAACCCCAGGCAATCGCTCTTCCCACAAAACTGCCATCTTTCCACCATAATCAGTAAATCTAACATAAGCGCCATCAGGGAACATAGGCAGTCCTACCAAACCCTTCAAAACTCTCCACACGTTTTCCTCAGTGTCATACCATGTGAAAGCATTGTGAACTCTGTTATGAGAAACAAAATACAAAACATTCTCTATCACGCAATAAGATTCTGATACCATATAGTTCCACATATTGTGTTCAACCATGTCCCATCTACGTTAGGATTGTAAGCAACCACCTCCGTCCAAGCCTTACTGTAGAACTTTCCATCAATACATGCGCTTGTATCGTTAAATGTGCCTAATGTCTCGATGCAAGGGATGGGGTTAGGATCCCAAGTTTGTGTTTTTGTGTCAAACACGTTGAAAGAGTTCTTGAAGGAACTGGATCCGACATCTTTGTAGCGTCCAGCTACGTATATCTTTTCGTCAAGGACGCTAGCAGAAAGATTCTTCAGCTCCACACGCAAGCTTGGACCCTCGTGCCACTTATGAGACTGGCAATTCAGAATCGAGACCCTACAGGATCGCTCTCCGTAGATATCCGATGTGCCAATGTTGTAGATATTTGAACCAACCGCCACAAGACCCGAAACGTTGGCAGGAGGAGAATGAGGAAATGAGAGTGTAGCCAAAACATAACCACTTGAAATCGCCTTTTTACTTGTGTCATTGGTTGGGGTTTGATTAGGTTCTGGGCGGAAGGTGAACCAGATATATTCATATTCACCACGGTACCTAAAGCACACATAGAGACAACTCTCGGTGCGGCCCAAGAGTGACCGGGTCTTGTAAAGCTCCGGTGAAGCAATGAGAGATCGAAAGCTCTTGGAGACGAGGGAGAGAGTTGGATAGTGGAACCTTGAGACGCGTGCGAGGCAAGTCAATAGCAAATCATAGGGAAGTGGGTTCGATTGTGGCGTCGGCTTCGGCTTCTTGTTCGTTGTCTTCTTCTTCTTTTCCGAGGAAGACATTGAAGGTATTAACGAGACTAAATCGTCTTTGATCAACCTCTAACTTGCTGAACAAAATAGAGGTAAGAGTTTAGGGTTTTGGACTTTAATTCACTGACTAGAGTCGTCACATTTTTATCTGACTATTTAGGGTCTTTAATAATCTTTATGAATAAGTGAACAATAAATCCGATGTCGTCCAGCGGTTAGGATATCTGGCTTTCACCCAGGAGACCCGGGTTCGATTCCCGGCATCGGAGCTTTTTGTAAAATCATTTTAAAAATCCAAGATCCATCTACACTATCACTGCAAATAAACACGTGCGTTTTGTACACTTCGTTCGGAAAAAGCCAAGAGCACGAAGGCACAACAACATAAACAATGATATCTAATATACTTTTTTCCCCTTGACTTACATAAACTTGACAACATAAAGAAGAGAGTGAGACTTTTTAAAAAGGTTTTAGATTTGATGATCAGTCACTTGCCAAGTCCAAGTTCTTTCTCAACTTCTCTGGTTAAGCTAAACTGTAAGGTGTTTTGCCATGGGAAAAGAGTTCGTGTAACCGGAAGTTTCCTCCTCAGATCCTGCAGAAATAAATCCCAAAATCAGAACTGAGACTTCTGTAAAACACCTTGTAGCCATAAAGTTTGTTATTTCGAAGAGAAAATTACCTTGAAAGTGTTATTGGGCAACTTCGAATACGCTACCTGATGATGCAGAGAAGGTTAGAAGCAATATTAACAGTAAATTAAATGGTAAATAAATGAATGATTGTGTTATTTGGGGACCTCTAGAGCTGCAAGATACTCTGTCTCATGGTGCCGGATAATATTAGCTATGCCAATTGCGCAATCATCTGCAGACTGAAAATGGAAACAAGAAAACCACGATAAGGTTATATCAAAGCCTACACTTGTTTGTTCTCTTGGTGTGTAATACATGTTAGAATTGTTATATATGAGTCTGGCCTCTAAAGAATAATTGTATGTGATATTGTGATTTTGGAGACAATTCATTGTAGATAATCTTGAGTATGTGGATATTGGATGTGAAGGGTACCTGAAATATTGTCGAATCTTGGAACTCATTTTTTGCGTCTAATTCCACATTTCCCTCTTCGAAATAATGGGCTCCTACCTGAAGAGAAAGAGATATACTTAGAAGACGCCCACTGAACTTAACATTGGCTTTGAATAACATCACAGTAAACTTAGGCGAAGAAAAATCGAGTCACAAATCATGCATAGTTACCTGCAATTTCCCTTTTATGTTAAGCACCTGGGATTCATCCTGGAAATCAATGTTCCATACAGATCTCCAACTTCCATTACTGCACAACACCCCAGTTTTGGTCACTCAAAAGAATGGAGAAATGTTTGATGTTGTGGAGAAACTCAATCATAGCTATTGCTAAAAGAATGGATAACAAGGTAGAAGAAGGTCATTCTGCACACACCAGAAGTTCTGCGGACTAAGTTTCATGGCAGTAATTATAACGACAAGCTCAAAGTCAGACCCTGGACCCTCAGCATCTTTCCCCTTCACACAGTTAACTGCAGACACACCTTTCGGGTAAGATTCATTAACGTATCTCTGGATTTCAGCATCAAGAGCATATCTGTAATGGACAAAACAGCCTTTTCAACATATATATGCAACGGAAAGACAAAAGACCAATAAAGTACTTCTCAAACTGCTTCTAATGCATTAACCTGATCTTAAATCCTCCAGCTAGGTGTAATATCATACCTGTATTCCTCAATATACGAAGACGGGAGTTCTTCATCATTTGCAGGCCGTACTTTTGTGCAAATCTGGTCAACGAAAAGAGATGTAAGCTTCGAATTGGATTCAGAAATCACGACACGCTATACAGAAGAACAAATACAATTGATAATGTACCTGTTTAACATGATCAACTATAGCAACCTGGGCACTTCTTGGATCAAGGTACTCATTCTCAGTAATTTCACTGTAAGACGAAACAATCACCTGAGGCACACACAAAAAAAAAATGTATTCAAAAAACACTTTCAATAAACAAGAAACGAAGTGTTATTTAAGATATAAGCCACAAGTTCATGAAATCTCTCTAACCCCAAGACACTCTAAGCTCTAGAGAAATGTTCTAATTTCCAACAACAAGGTTTCAGAACTCCAGCGAGATTTAAAAGCATTGTTTCGAAGATCACTAATCTAAAGTTGTTATGCAGATAAAAGAATAAAACCCAAAGTATCAAGCCTCAAAGAGAGACTAATATCACAAACTTTGCCTGAGTTATCTCAGTTTGAGTGATCCAATAACTATTCATTTCAAGATGCTCGACATTTCATTTGCCAATTTAGATCACAAGTCCTATGAAAACAACATGCGTAATTTTGAAACCTAATCGAATAAACTAGAACAGAGCTACAAGTCAGTACAACTAACACCCTTAAGAAACATATCGACTCAACTTAAGAAGATAACTCACATCACCAGCTCTACTGGGCATTTCAAGGCAAATCATGTGAGACTTGTTGTACACTGGAAATGCCTCCATGGCTGCTTCGTTGTAGACTTCCTCATCGCTCAAAACCGCCTTTAAATCTGCCAGAAATCCAAAACATTTCCAGAAAATTGAAACGAAAATGTCAAATCACGCACACAATGATCCTCAGAACAAAAATGTACAGGGAGAATCTACGATTTCGACTTCTCATAAATGTTCACATCACATCCGTATAATAAGATACAACAACAACAAAAATTTCCCCTCAATGTATGTAAAGTACCTTTGGCGACGTAAGTGATTTCCCCGGCGGGAGCGTTAAGCAGAAACCATTTAGCGATTTCCTTCTTCTGTTCGTAACTCAGTTCCGTCTCCGGTAACTCGTCTTCTTCGTCCGCCATAGCTTTTCTCTATCTCTCTAGGAGAGGAAGACGGAGGAGAGAGAGAAGTTGTCGCCGTCGACAATCTGAAAGGCTACATTCGTCATTTCACGATAGAAAACTACTTTTTAATTATGACGCAGAGATTAAATCGTGACCGTAGATTAACGGTGCCGTTTCGCTGTGAATGGACATCTGCCACGTCACTAAATTACTATTAAAAACGGCGTCGTATTAATAGATATCGGATATTATACGTCTTCATGAAACTGTAAAAGCTCATTAGCAAAACCGAACACATTTTATCTTAGTACTACAGTACAGAGTATTATTTGATATCCAAGGTCTGATTAAACTCGGACCTTATTACAAATAATTTACAACAGCGATAAGGTTTTCTAATTTCTTGAGGAAAGTAAAAACATGTAAAATCTAATTCTATATTAGACAAGTAAAAGAGGTAAAATTAAGAAAAAAACATGTGCACCTCATAAGCTTTTTTACCAAACTAACGATCCTAATGCATAGCAAGTGTAGCCGATCCACGGTTCACATGATTTACTTCCAAGTACTCTTTCCATGCCTTTAAAGGCTGGATTTTACCAAACTTTGCAGATTCGAACCTATTATAATGATCGTTTACAAACAACCCTCTAGCTGCAAAACCAATGATCTCCGTAGAGTCCATGAATTTCTTAATCTTCATGCTGATTCCTCCTTCAGAGGAGAATCCCCTTTTGGGAATCTGACGATCCAAACAATCGGAGACAACGTGATCATCGGTTTGAAAAATTTGCTTATTAGTTATAGTTGATGATTTTTCAGAGAATTGAGCTCCCATCCCAAACGAGTCCCAATCGACTGTGTGAAAGATCTCAGTAGCACGATCCGAGGGTGTTTTGGAGTTGTGCGACATCAAAGCTTGCTGTTGTTCCATAGATACTCTATCCACTTGTACCTTTAATTCATATAGCCTTTGTCCAATTCTTGAAGATACAGCGTCATACAATTGTTTCCTTGAAACGTGCTTGGCTCCTTCAATCCCGAGAAGGTCATTAAAATGAATTGGATCTCCAATGATCACTGTCACCTGCAAAATGTTTGGCGTTAATTTATAATTAAAGACTGCAAATACAAGATGCAATGTAATAGCCCAAAGACAAATTCATCATTGGAGACAGTGAACTCTAGACTAAAAATTACTTAGCTTCTTGTATTTGAACTCTAAATTCAAATTACTAACAGGTTCATCCTCTCTATCAAGAGACTATTGGTTTTCTTATTTTGGGCAAGTAGAGCTCATGATGCATCAAACTATTAAGCGACTGATGCCTAAAACCGAAGAGGGAAAAAAATGGAAATTCAAAGATACTCACTGTCTTGCCAATCCGTGGAACACTGGCTCCAACTGGCATTATATCTTGCATACCAGTATGCACAAATGGAACAACCATAGGGAGGGTATCTGCGTCCAGAATTAACCTACAAAAGAAGTAAATTACATTTTTCGATCATTTGTTATAGAGCATACCGATAGACACGCATTCATGTACACAATACTCACCTTCCAATACCTCTCTTTGCTGAGCCCATAGTCTTTCCACCATCCCGGGAACGACTGCCTTCAGGAAAGATGTGAACCCACCCTCCGCTGTTCAGTTTCGAAATCGCAATGTCCATACCCTGCATAATAATTACGAACATGAATCCATAGCACATGTACAGAAAGAATACAACTTCTTTCCATCAGTGAATTTGGATTTTAGGTAAAATAAGATGTAACAATCAGAAAAGCTAGTTTACCAAGAAAAAAATAAGAAAAGCTAGGCTATACAAAGCAGCCTGGTGTTACCTGCTGATAAATCCCTTCACCGCGAGCAACTGGTAAAACTTTGACAGATCGAAAGAAAGCTGAAGTTACAGGGTTTTTAAAGCATCTATCTGTAGCACAGAGCGTCCACCTCAAATTACGGGCATCAAGTAAAAGTTTAGGCGGAAGTAACGAAGCAATGACAAATGGATCATCCACAGATGCGACATGATTGCTAACCTGAAGATTATTTTCGAAGTTTACGGGTAAGGATATAATCAAGTTCATCTGAAATCCCAACCACAAACATACAACATTTCAGGACATAAGTAACCTCATACCGTTACAAGAGGCTTGTTCTTTGGTCTGTTGAGCAAAGCATCATGCAATTTCTCCAAACCATACACCTAGACAGGTAAACACAATAAGAACAGGGAAAATGACTAAAGATAAGAATGTAGCTTATGGAGCAGTAATCTAAGATGTCACACCTGAACACGGTTAAAACCATTCATGAAAACATGACAAGCATTTCCAATAAGGGGAACAGCCACAGCTTGAAGCATCCGGAAGAGAGCAGACTCTTCTTCTGCTGCCAAATCTTTAGAAACTGAATTGACACAGAACCAAAGAAACAATCCTCAGGATCATCCCGAGTCGTTCAAGCAGCTTAAAAAGACAACCAAAACTACCGCCAAAAGTACTAAAACACACCCTTCTAAGACCACTTAAAGGTAATGCAAAGCTAAGAAAATCATCCAACTAATCTATGTTAAACCAATCGTCTCCAAATGTATATTACGATTCATTATTCTCACAAGGAACCACCAAAACAACTAAAGATCGAAGTTTGGATCACAAAGCTAAACTACAACAACAACGTAAATGAAGATACTACCCAACAATATAAGCATATATGCACAAACGAAAATCAAAACAGAAGAAATCGTAAGATCATTTGCCTACCCAGATAAGTATATGCTACACACAATACGCATCTACAAAGATCAATCGTAGAGTAAACAAAAAAGATATGATTCAAACCTCTTCTGCGATAAAAAGCGGGGGGAGAAGGGAGAGAATCCCGGCGAAAGTCCCGGATTCGAGATAACAAGCGGTGGATGGCGGAAGAGAAGTATCCATCCGTTGAGAAACCCACCGCTCGACCACGATGATCGTCGACGGCGATTCGAAATCGCTCACGGAGCCGAAGGTTCAACAAAAGCGCACTCTTCCATAGATCTGCCTTATCAATCAGCTGAATTCCCATTCGAGATCCTAATTTATCAAACAAACCGCGCGAAAAGTTTACTTGGGCAAACTCGATTCGATTAGAAATCCGGATTTTTCGACGGTGGAAACTTCTGTATGTCAAAAAATTTCCCGGCAAAGATAAATTCACGGCGAGTGAGATCGTGGAGAAGAGAGGGGTCGTCTTGGTAGAGAGGTTTACGTGCGAAGGGTTTGGGTGCTAACGTGAACGGCGGTGACTTCGTGCGCACTATAGCAATTGGATCAAATTTGGAAATTATCGATTAGACAGAGATGGGTCCCATCTATTTTGATTAAATGAAATGTTAAATTTTCCAAAAGTTGGGATTTTGAAATGAAATAATTGAATGAAATAGAAGACACTTTTATATCATCGTATGTGTGAAGAAGACACTTAGGTAAACTTAAACAAGAAAGTTTTATACAATAATCCAAATTTCCAAACATTAGTTAATACATTTTTTTTAATATTTATTAAACGAAACGAATAAACCAAAAAAATCCAAAAACGAAGAAACAAAAGAACAAGAACCAGGGACTACTCGCTAACCAAGATCCGGTTCACCACAATCCCAACCAAACCAAAACATTGGACACTACCAAACACCAAAATCAATCTAGTGGGTGAAACTCCAAAGGCTCGGTCACAGTCTTTTCCTCGGCGAAGATCTTTGAAATCCTCTCTGTTGGAACCAATGGCATGTACGACGAGACCCTGTACCCTTTCTCTGCAGCCTTCACAACCGTATCATTGTACTTCTCAGAGCAAAAAGCAGCTGTTGGTACGGCGACTTGAGCCAGCCTTGGGAATAGAGGAAGCTGGTTCAGTTTCTTCCAAGCCGAGACGGCACATTGCTCTGCTTTTGGCTCATAGCTTGCATACAACTCCTTAGCAGCAGGCTCGTACTTGGAGTAGACGGATTTAGCCATCCCAGAAGCGGTTTCCACAACACCAGCACGTCGAACCTCAGAGGCGAGAGCACGGGCCACAATGGGTGCTATCTGAGCAGCAGAGATGGCTTGGGCAGACACTTGTTTGACCACTGGTGGGACACGGCGGTCAAGCTCAGTCACAGACATGTCAACCTGCAATGACACGAAACAGTTCAATAGATATTGTCAGCTTTGAAGTAAGTGATTGTACAGAACATACAATTCTGAACCGAACCGGTTTACCGGAATTCTACTTAAGAGTGTGAGCTTGATCGCAAAGACGGTAAATTTATCATATATGTATCATTCTACCGGGTTATACACAGCCAAAATATGATATGATCAGAACCCAATTGTCAAAAACTCAAACGAAATGCTTTCATACACATGAACAACCCCAAAAACACACAACGGACGGTTTGAAATCATCACAAGCTTTACCATGTATCTAATTGCAGAATTCGAAGAAGTATAAACATGGTAAACATAGCTGCAGACAGCTAAATATCGACTTATCAAATGGACTAATCCAAGAGAAACAGTTCTATCTAGTAAACGAGAGACCGAATCTCGTTCATGTTAACAAAACCATATACCATCAACAGGGCAATATCAGCGAAAACCAAATATTGGGGAGTGTCAAATTTTACCTTCTGGTCCATGTATTTGAGGAGCTCGACAGGTACGTCGTGGTATTTCTCGTACACAGGACCAACCACAGTCTTGACAGCTCCTTCAACGGATTCAACACCTGGTTTCAAAGGACCAGACTTGTCCTTTGCCTTTGCGTAAATGAGAGCAAAGCGAAGCACTGCTTCAACAGCAGCTGCTTGCACGAATTCCAAGTACTTCAACCTCTCTTTCTCCTCCTTTGTCTACACAACAACATTTACAATTAGCCAACAAATTTCCAATTTCTCTATTCATTAATCCTGATCATCTACAACAAAACATTAACATGAACAACGAATTATACAACATGTTGCCTCTTCTAAGATCCACCGACTAATACGAGTACATAACCACAATACCCAATACAACTGAAGAAAACGAAAAGCCTCCAAAAATCATAATCATAGAAACGTAAAATCAAGATTTGAGTCGAAATCGATTGATGTTAAAAGGGAATCGGATTATTTTATTTACCATATCCAATTTCGGCTGGTTGATATCAGTTTGGGCCATGATCGCTCTTCGATTAATCGTCGATGCAAGAGATTATCACAAAAGGCGTTCTTGTTTTGAAGAAGAAGAAGATTTCTTGAGAGAATTTCAAATTGATTTTGACGAAGAAAACGAAGTACGGGTGATGAGGAATTGACGTACCCTAGATTTGTTTATATATAAAGATGATTTGGCACGTGTGAAAGAGGTAAATGACGCGTGCAAGCGTGTGTTCTGATTGGGTCGGTTTGGAGCGTGTCTTTCTCTTGTTTTCGTAACCATCCATATTCTATGGGCCGTTGACAACGTGTGGGCTAAGTAAAGTATGTAGCTAAGAAAAGGAAATAAATATTTTATAATCACAAAAAAAATCAAATTAATACAGGAAGATTCTAGAAGACTTAGATAGTGAGATTCCTAATTATTATTGAGACTTAAGAGTCAACTATGGAGGAATTTATATTTACACAATCGTGTAGGACCTCTTAGTCTTATAACCACAAATGCATAAGATGCATCAAAACAAACTGTAGAAAATTAGTATTTTGGGAAAAAATCGTCTACTTAAAAAATATTTTATATTGAAGAGAAGAGCATATGAATCTACACAAAACAAATAACAAACGGTCAAACTTTTGTAAGAACTGATGTTGATGTTTTTGGAAAGATACTCCGAGGTTTAATGAAAATCCAATGTTAATGATTAACCATAAAAATTATAAAGTGTATTCATCTATTATGGGCCTAAAACAAGTGAAGCCCACAACTTTTTAGTATAGCCCGAGCATACTACTAAGAGTGTATTTAAATAAACAAATATTAAAAATACACTCTCTCTTCTTTTTACTCAACTTTATACTTTCTTTTTTATCTTTTTATTCAACTTTTATTAATTTTATATTTAAATACACTCCAACTAAAAGATATCATCTCTCCAAAAGTGTCTTCCTAAAAACACTCTCTTTCCAAAAATATTCACTATCTCCTCTCTTTACTCAAATTTTATTAATTTTATATTTCAATACATCCCATTATTTCAACTAAAAACACTCGTTCTTTTTTTTACTCAAATTTTAATAATTTTATATTTAAAGACACCAAAAAAAAATCACGATGCTCTAACAATTACTAAGTCACGTGATTTTATCTGAACTTTAATAAACCTTTTGGACGATAAATGATATACTGATATGCTTGTGGTATCTCGAATTGTCTAATATCTAGTTATATAACTCATCAGTCCAAGCCATTATATTCTCCATGTTTAGTTTGAATCTTCATAATTCAAAAATGTTATTCTTTGTGATAATGTGGTTTCTAATTGTGATGAGTAAGATAGTAAAAACAAAAGAAGGGTGCAACTCCTTCTTCTCCTCAGTTTGATGCCCCATCCTGCTGTTATCAACACTTTGTGGAAAGTATGTCAATTGGACTTTGGCCCAATTGGTTTACCTGGTAGTCAGAAATGCAGGCGGTCTGATTACCCCCTGTCGCTTAGTCGGAATGCATCCCAAACTCAGAATAGGCAGTAGCCCATAAGGGCCTAACCGTTAACGCGGTGGACCAGTCCACATTGTAGCACTTTGGTGCGTTTCTACCGGAGTCGACCGGATAGCCGATAGGGTTTATAAAAAAAAAAAGGCATTTTCGCAATTAACAATAGATACGAGATGTTTAGTGTAGTCTACTTGGGCCATTGGAGGTCGCTTCTTACCAACTTAATTAAGTAAATTAATGAAGCCCATATAACAAGAATATATAAGTAACGGTTCACATGTAAGTTCTTGGTTGTTATACATAGCATATGGTGAAGAGACTTAAACGTGACTCTATAAGTCTCCAACAAAGTTACATTCTAATAGTATTTATCTGAATCAAATTACTCAAACGTCTTATGAATGCTTGAGGTGTAGTTTCGTTGTTAGTACTTAACATTTGTATGGCAATTCTGCCAGAGCAAAAAGATTATCAAGTACAAAAAAATCAATGTCCCTTGGACTCTATAATAAATCATGTCCGACGTTTGATTTTTTAGTTGCTCTGTTCATATGGTCCACTACAAATTGCACTGTTTTTCCCACATTTGTTTGATTATGAATAGGAATATGAACCGTGCACATTTATATATTCGTAATGACAACTAACTATCTACGCGTAAATAAGCCACTCTTCGTAGTTTTTGTTGTCTACATATTTTATTGGACATTTTCTCAACTTTTTAAGAGAAAATGGAGCCAAAATCATGCTCAATTTTTTTGCAACTGTGTCAAATCAAACGCCACTTGAGCTAACGGATTCGAGCAAATAGTTAATTTTTGTCACACTTTCATATTCATATACTTCGTAAATGTGGCTACTATTTTTTTATGAAAAACAAAAAACGTGGTTACTATTCGCCTATTAGTATAGGCCTTGAATAAATGTCTATAAACATAATCCAACGATGCATAATACAATTATAACCAAAACGAAGTTTCGACGCAAATAAATTAATACGAAGAAAATCATTCGAATTAAGCGTGTTAGGCTGTGATGGTCCCATCATCACCCTTATTAAGCCAACATGCCACAACCAGCTATTAAAGGAATTCAATTCTGCTTTTTAGTCTATACAAATATACTTAAAATAAATTAATTAACTAATTATACGGTCCATATTCCATATACATACAACTCTATTCCAAAACTCAGATTCAAAAAATTAAAATAACGGTAATTACTTGTCATTAACAAATTTAAAATTCCTCAGAACACAGATCTCAATCACTTCTTCTCGGACTAATAACTATTTTTAATCTACGCAACTCTGAATTATTTATTTATTTATACATAAACAACCAACCAACCAAAAAACAAGAAGCATTTTGTTATAGTTTTCAACTTTTCAAATGTGTAAAAAATCAAACCCATATATCTCGGAAGATAAAATTAAAAATATAAAAAAATTAAAAATCGAAAAACACAAAGGGGCAAAATAGTAAATTCAAATTACTCATCTTTCTTCCTTCTCCGTCTTCAACGTCTGCATCTGGTTATTTGGCTGCATCCACGGCGGTAAGGATTCGCCTGAGCTCCACGTTGACAGTTGTAATACGACGCACCACGGCGAGAACAAGGCACACTGTTCTTTTTCATAGCACCGTAGCTAACGTACTTCTTCTGTGCTAAAATGCGCCGACTGATCTCTGAATCGAACTCCATCTCTTCTTCTTCAGCTATACACTCAGCGATCGATCCTTTGCATCCGGAGAATAACGAAGAAGATCCCATCCGTACGAAATCAAGCGAATCTCCGAAATCGCCGGTTGATTCGACGGTTGCGATTACGATCGCTAGAATCGCGATTACGGCGTAGATCGCGCGAGTGTTCATCTTCTTATACCTTTCCGAGATGAAACAGAGTCTTCTCGATTCGTCTTTGTGGGATTTTTTCTCTTTCTCTCTGAAACTTGAATCTGTACACAGCTGAATACAATAAGCTAAAGAGTTGGTGTGTAGCTTCTTATAACCTGGGGAATTTATTAGAAAGGGCTTGTTTTATAGATTTATTTACGAAAATGCCATTCTCTTTAATTTTTAAAAAGAACAAGTACGCGTTTTTTGTTGTTGTTAATTTTATGAAATTGACTTATACGGATATTCGTTTGTTTTATTATAATAATTAATTACTGTTTCTAAAGTTTTGAAATATTCGTTGGGTTATTTAAGAAGTTTTGGATATGTGTTTCGTGCATCCACGACTTCTAGTTTGATTAGGACGGCTTCTTCAACATAAAATTTTTTAAATTACAATTAGGCTATATTGCAACATGTAAGATCTTGATTCTTGAATATTTCTTTGTCATAGACAAAATCTTCGTTGTCTAAATTATATCTCGTAACGTTACCGGATATTTTTGGCTTAATTATTGTCTTTTTTTTTGGGGGGTCGAATTATAGTCTAAAGAGCCGAAAAATTATGTGATGGCATTTGCGTAATTAAAGAGTGAAACCAAGGGCACCACTGGGTAGCAGCTGGGTTGACCCGGTTTATGGCGCTATCGGCCAAATGGTATGATCTATGGTTAGACGGCATCTATCGCTAAGACTAAAATCCATCCAACGTTCCGTTAACGGCAACGCACGTATTCTCCTCTTTCCGTTAATGTTGTTTTTTCCGTCGCCGTTTGGGTTCTTTTGGTTTTGGGTATTTGGAATTTTGGAAGCATTAAATTTTTTTTTCTTTATTACGCAAACATTTGATTAATTATGATACTTCCCGCAAAATGTAAATTAAATTCAAGATGTAATCTAATGCTTCCAGGACATTTGATTGTCAATCGAATGTCATTACACAATAATAAGAACTCTCTATATTTGTTTTATGCCAAACAATTTTTTAACTTCGGTTGAGACTTTAAGTTAAGGTAAGAGTTCATAAATCTATATTATTTCAATATCCACACTAGTAAACACATGATGGTTAATGAAATAAAAGATTTAGAGATTATATATATTTTAATTAATTCTTTTTTGACTTTTTTTAATTAACTAAAATATATCCCAAATTGGGTGCATACTCATACTCATAGATTGGTGGTAAAGACAAACTTGGTTGAAAAGCCAATGTAAAGACCCTAGTAAGACATGCAAACCACTCTTCAAACATTGTTAATAATTTAGACTACCACCATTCTTGGTAGCACTATTTATGGGTTGACATTCGTTTAGACATAATGATGTTATAATCCAATAAGTTAGTTTGGTTATCCACATAAATTTTTGTATATACACAACAATCCATAAATTTAGATATAACTTAGAGACCGTTAGATGATCGATAAAGCTTCATCTTTATTGTGGAATATTTTTTTCAACCACTTTATCACATAAATTTTATACTTGTTTAAAGAACATAAGACCAATTCCATTAGGAGGTTCTAACAAAAGTTATAAATATTAAAACATAATATTTTATTATAAAAAATATTAATAAATAATTATGGAATTCTAAAAATTAGAGAGAGAAAATTATAAAAGTTTTTGTTTAAGAAATTTTGGATGGTGAGTTTTTTAATATATTTTTTAATATATTTATAGAAATTCTTTTAAGAACTATGGATATGGATGGAGATTTTGCTTGATCTTTTACCCAATACTCATACCCGAATTTTAAATTGAGAGAGCAACGGCTAGTTTGTCTTTTTATTACTACTATCTTTTTCCCTTCGGTATAACGTCGGCGTTTTAACGGCGTAAAGAGAGAGAGAGGCGGCGCGTAACGTGCGACGAAACCGTTAAGAACAAAATGGGGCCCATGTCACAGATCACCAGGGACGGCGTTTGCGCGTTACTAAGTTATCCCAAGAGCCAGCTGGCTCCTTTAACTAATTTAAATATTTTGTTCGAAACTCATATTCTGATGTTTGGTGTGATTATAAACATTTGATTTTTATTCGATTGTGTTTTCAAATATTTGATAGATTTACTAACAATTATATAAGATTTTATAAAATGTACTAATGATTAGAAAGACGATGACAAATGCTTACATAAATTTTGAATACGGAATAATTCATGGAAAAAATTAAGAAGGTAGTTAGGTACATAACACGAAAATGTAATGCAAAGGCAAAGCTCCTTACTTTTCCTATGAGGCTATCACGAATAAGATACCAATGATGAGGAAATCACAAAAAAAAAAAAAAACAAGAATCCAAGTTATGGAGGACCTGTTTCATATTCCACATCTTTTATCAAGTGGACGAACTTTTTTTAAAGAGAGATCTTTCTCTTTAAATTAAAAATGAAGAAAATTGCCAACTTTCAAAGTTTGATATTTCTATGAGATCTTAAAAAGAAGCACGAAACATAATTTTGTAATTGTCCTTTTCCTTTTGTTTTGTTGGACTTGTTCGTCGCTATCTTTTGCTTATTTAAAGCTTATAAAGAGAGAGATGTTAGAGTGGTTGGTACCTTTGAAGAACATTAAAAAAATGTATGACTCATTTCATTCTCCCATTGCTTTTATAGGGAATTCATGAAAAGTGAAAACCTTTTCTCGTAATTGTTTTTTGCGTTGAAAACAATCATGGCCTAGTAAAAAAGATATGAGACTGCATTTGAAGATACACTTATAGACACATTTATAGTTCAAGGTGTGTTGCATTCTATTTCTGTGTTAAGATAGGAAGAAAAGCAAATTCATAACAAACAAACATGACTGAACAGCACGCGATTAAGAAATTTTCTCAAGAAAGGATCATGGTTGATTTTAGTGGTTGAAGCACCTAACACTACACATATATGCATATAGTACCACCTTTCTCTTCTATTCCATTCGATGTAGAGAGAGAGATATTTTACCGGAAAATTCAGAGAATTATATATGTATATGTTTGGGAATAAAGCAAGAATCTTGATGACTTACTTTACTTGTATGTTCTGTCCCAATTTCCATGATTTTCTTCGGATCCTATTCCTGGTAAAAAGAATGTACAATGAGGTCAAATAAGATATCAGACACTACTGCTGGTTGAACAACAATGGTTAAGAGCTTAAGAGTAACCCTTGTTCGTGCAAGCCAACCAAGAAGAAGTTTTGGTTACTAGCAGAGCAAGGGAAGTACTTTTGACTAATTTCTCTTGTAAATGATTTAGACTAAAGAATATATGGAATGGTTAAGAGAGAATGGTAGATAACTTACAGTGGAATGAGATGAGGAACACTTCAAGGAGAAGGGACTTGAGTTAATAATCTTCATTGTGAGGTGGCGTCGCCTCAACAGCTTCATCGTCGTCATCTTCATCCTCACTAGCATCTACCCAGTTACTAGGATGATGTTGGGAGAAGGGTTGGTTGTTCTCAACCCGTACTGCGGAACAAGTAATAGAGAAGTGAATACTTTTTAGAATAAGTAACAAGAAAAGACAGAGACAAGGCTGTAGAAATCGTTTTGCAGGTACCTCGGGATCCTTCGGCATGATCCATTTGTGTAAGACGTTGGCTTGCAAAAAGTCAAAGATAACAAAGCATACATAGAAAGAAGAACAGTCACTAGAGATATATCATTTTGGGTTACGAGGGGATGCTATGAAATGCACCTTAGAAGCCTATTGCGACTACAGAATTAGAAATTTCTACTCAATTAGGGACACTATGATTTAATGCCTAACAACTAAACCGGCCAAGAAGTGTATGGTGATAGTGATTGTGAGAGAAGTAACGCGTGAAGGATACGAGTTAGAAGGTCCGGAAGCGTTGTCTCCAACAGGTCCACCTCTTGATATTTCCATATCTCTAATTCTTTGGATATTCAAGTCTGGTTGTCCCTGAGCCTGTGGCCTCTCCTCAGAACCGTTAACACTCTTACTAGCAATTCCTGCTTCCCAGAATTAATGTTTTAGTTATCAGACAACACAATGAATACAAATCACAACCATTATATTAGTTACTACCTGAAAGTTCAGACCAAACTCGTGTGTGATCAGATGCGTGCTCAGAGGCACTCTGCCTAGATCGTTCTCGAGGCTCTGATCCTACTTGCTCGGCAACGTGGCCACCTGTGGAGTTTGCTGCTTCTGAAGGTTCTGGTGGAACCCCTTCCTGAAGCTGAGATACAAGCATTGTCGCAAGAACGAGTGTGGCATCAAAACTTGCGCTTGACCCATCACCCAAGCCAAATTTTGGAGCCATCAGTATTGGCCTGCCAACAAATTATGGTGCTTTAATGGGTAGCATATTTGAAGCACATGCATTTGTTATAGACCATAACCATTTTTAGAAGTATTGTCCAGAATCAATTTGCTCTTAATATAAATCAAGGCTACACAGAAAGATGGATTTAATAAGAGAGATACACAGGATGAAAAAGAAATAGTTCTTACTCGCCAGCTTTTTCGAAAAAAAGATGAATGTCAGCTTCACATCCCTCACAAAATGAAAGAAATGCCTGAAATGTATTGAAGACATTTGATCAATACCAAGAAAGATGGATAAATTCAAACCGGCCTTCAGGTGGAGGAATGTTATACCTTTAATTCCTTCAAGGAAAATGTGATGTCCACAGGATCACCTGCATGAGTATACTGCAAAAATTCTTCTGATGGATCTATCCATAGCTGAGTATGTAACAAAGAATCACCATCTGCATTTTGGAAAAGAGAAACGTTAGCAGCCTTACACAAGGAGCGTGATTAATCCAGTCTTCACATTGTCTTATAGTCCTAACCTTTGGTCGGATCCACATAGCTCCGAAATTCAACAGCTTTTCCACCTATTTCACTTGCAGCATCAGATGGAAAAGAAGTTTGGTCTGTAGCAATTATTGTAATCTCTTGGAGGGATGACTGGAAGTTTCCAAGCAACTTGCTCAGATTCCGAGGATGCACAACTAAGCCACTTGGAAATCTACCCCTATCAAGCGACAGTTGCTGTATATCTGGTTCCACATTGCAAGTAATCCAATATGTTTTCTTCATACCTGCACATATACGAAAAACGATTAAACAAATTCAAACCAGGCTCCAAACAAATCAACATCATAATCATAACTCTTCAAGGTAAACTGTAAACTGCTAAACGTTATTTACGAAGTAGCGGTCTCAATAAATAGTTGCAAATTAGCAAATGCTATTATTATCAGATCTACAAACTGCATCATCCAGGTTTTACGAAGGATGATTACACAGAATTACTAGAGAGTAGGAAGGTTGCAGACAAGAACAAAGGAATATGGCTTTACCACTGAAACATTCCAATGTCCATTTGACCTTAGATGCGTCATGATCTGGCAACTGCACACTCATATGATCAATGCTAGCGACAGGGGTCCTAAGAACAGAACAAACAGCCTGCGAAAAGTAACATCAGCGATAAATTCTTAGACCGATGACTCCATTCGCCCTCCATTCAAAATTTCAGGATAATAAGTATAAATACCTTCAAAAGGACACTGAAATGAGCTTGAGTACCAGAAACAGTATAAGCATCAAAGAAACTTGACTGAAATGTAATACACTGATAAGCAGAACGTGAAGCA
Source organism: Arabis hirsuta (assembly GCA_964056655.1). Lineage (NCBI taxonomy): Eukaryota > Viridiplantae > Streptophyta > Magnoliopsida > Brassicales > Brassicaceae > Arabis > Arabis hirsuta. The sequence continues at coordinate 41,359,686 of OZ053301.1, forward strand.
TTCAAAGTGTGCAATCCCAGCTGCAAAAGTTTGAACAGAAATTTGACGAAATTGTTTAGCTAACAGAGACGATAAACTATAAATTCAATCAACAAATCGTTCCCAAGCCTCTAAAAACAATTACCCTAAAAACCCAAAATCTTTTCTTCACACATTCCAATCCCGAGAAGCCCTAATCGTCAGTACGAACTGACGAAATCAACTAATAGTCAATCAAATTGCAAAATCCTCATCAATTACTTCCCAATCGTCAAAATAAAGCTTACACAGTGAACGATAAACAAAATCAAAGGGATTAAAACACAACTTGTGTCGGAGAAGCTTGAACAACGAGCTCGTTGCCGACGCGTGCGAGACAGATTACAGATCTAGCAAAGGTCTTGAGCGCATTACCACTAACACTAAACTCCATCTCGCTCTTCCTCTGGAGAAAAAAACAATTTCAAATTCTAAAAACCTAAATTAATTTTTTGTTCTTCAATCCTTGGCGGGATTGCCATGAGAATCACAAGCGCCAAAATATAAGAAAGACAACATTTTAGGGACTGTAGTTTCTTCTAATGGGCCTAATTTGTGGCTAAACACTTTAATGGGCTTTTAACAGAAAAAGTTAGTTAGGCCCATATTTCGATGGTGGCGCGATTGACTAGTTCCAAACGTAAATTGTTCGGTGGCGTTATTTATTGTTAGCATTTATTAAATAAAAGGGACAAAGTTTATAAATTGCGAAATATTTTTGTCGCGTGACAGAGACAAATCTCGAAAATGTACTGTTTTTCCTTTACCGAACCATAAATCTAAAATCGGCAATTATTTGATTTCATTTATCTTGTGAGAAAAAAACACGAATAATTTTATACTTTTTCTTGCAAATGGAATCTACCCATTAACCTTCTAGAGCTACCATGTGATATATCCGACACTTTATGGGCTAGTATATTTGTATTTTTTACAATTTTTGTTTGTTTCTCCGAAATATTTCTTTACTTTATTCTCAAGACAAAGTAGGTACAAACAACTCTCTGTAAAATATGGATTCCTTTATTTATGCTAAATGTAGACAGAATGAAAAAAATTAAACTAATAAACTTTTTTGAATAACTCTGAGAAATGCAGATAAAAAGGACTCTGAGAAATGCAGCCAAAAGTTGTAACTTACTTTCTGCAATCAACTTTTTAAGTATGACAAAAGTTAGATACTTCAGCAAAATCATCCCTAAATCATGGTTTAATTTTCAAACTTTCATTGGTCTCTCGATACATTGACTTATAATAGTTTTTGACTTATAAATTATTTAAGTTTATCTGATTGACAAGTAACACCCAAATTTTGAAAAACAATTGTAATCACCCACGTTACTATTACGTGATTTACGGTACAGTACTGTATGGTATTCATATATATAATGAACTTTTTTATAAAATAAGTATTACGGCTATGGCTAGAATAGTCAGATAAGACACATTTCTTTATTTTTTCCGTTAATTTGTTTGAAGAATCGTGCTAAATTTTTTCGTTTCATAGTATTGAAAATGCTGTTATTGGTTTTGTAAGGAAATTAAGTATATGGGTTTTTCGATTTCAGTATAACAAATCACAATACAAAACGCTGAATATCAAGTCCACGCAGCTTTGGCCCTACGTAGGTCAAATTTGCTGACATAAGTAGGTAGTTAAATGAGCCATATAGTAAAAGTGAAAATATATATAACAAGTATTATGTAGAAGAAATCTAGTGATTCTCGTTTTACTCAATCCAACAAAAATGAGATTTCAGTGATCGTATAACTTTCTACTAATGAAAAGATTAAAAATTTGACTGAAAAAATAATCCTCATATACTCTGATGCCATAATAAAATGATAAAAGTAGATACTGTTTATTTCTTTGCAAAGACATGTCACACAGTTTGTTGGAAAACAATCAATCAATAATTGATTTATCTTAGTTTGATGAATATTTATAATCTTTTTTCAAAGCGCAAACTAAATCCAAAAGCTAGCTTTCCGAAAAGTCATTCATCATATCAACATAATTAAAAATGTTAAGAACTTTTTTTTTTTGCTAAACTAAAAAAAATGTTAGAACATTCCAAAGGAATCAACATATATCACACCCTACCAAACAATCTTTGATACCTATATCGTGAAACTATGAAGATATAAACCATCTCAGTTTGGGATGCTTTAGAATGCGACTAGAAGAGATAGAGAAGTTTGCCTAAAATAATAATTTCAATTATATTTCGTCACCACCCACCTATTGGTCTTATTTACCAGAATCCAAATAAAGTTCATAGAGATTTTTTAATGGGATATTCATCAGATGTTTGGAAACTTTATAACCGTAATAATAAACGTAACAATTTTATAATTAAGGGTACAATTTTTTCTATCATCGTATCCTATCCGTAGCAAAATTTCTCCCCCATAGGACAATTCCTATAATTCTGAGTAAAACTTCATATCAATCATAGCCTCATAGGACAGAGAAAGGCTATGACTAAACGAGACAACAAGTAAAAAAAATTACATTTTATATTAAAATTTGATTTATTGATTTTCATATTTTCAATGATATAATTTTTTGTTGTTATACAGAAATCCTGCTTTCATTTGAGTTTGTAACATATTTATAACATCCTACTTTTTTTGTTCACTAAATAGTTCACCACTTTATTGATAAGGCAAAGTTGCATATATTGTCACTAAACTATTACGACAAAACATTCCGTAAGAATTTTTCTAAAATTTTAAATATCCATAAAGAAAACATGAGAATGAAAGGGAATCATATTGTATGTAGTTAGGTATGTCATACGTGTGTATACACATTCATATCAAACACAAGAATAAATTCTATACGATAAATAGAAACATTTTTTTTTTAATTTAGGTATGTCATACGTGTGTATACACATTCATATCAACACACAAGAATAAATTCTATACGATAAATAGAAACATTTTTTTTTAATTGTATTTGCCTCTTAAAAACAATGGTGGGTTGAGAGAAACAAGGAAAGCCTGTACAGTAAATTACCAAATGTCTGTACAAGCCAAATGTGCCAACAACAAGAGGACCCCACTTCACACCAACACCTTCATGCTTCTTCTTCTTTGATCTTCTCTGCTTATTAGATTTTCTCTTTTTTAAATCTATTTTGTTTTAATCTCTCTTCCTTAAACTAAAATAATGCCACCACACTAATTCCAAGAAAATTAATCTTCATTAATGCACTGCAAAATTTAATGATTTTATAAAATTGACATTTGTTGTTCCTTTATTCATTTTTTGTTTGTTTTTTAATAACAAAAGTAGATATTTTTGTTTAAGAGATTACCTTAAATGGTTGGTATAAATTGCAAAATTAGCAGTGTTGTTCTGCAAGGAGAGTTAATGGAGAAAGAGGGTGTTACCATTACCAGTACAACTACAGTTGCAGAGCTCAGGGGTTCCTTGGAGTAGCATTAAAGTCTGAAAGAGAAAAGGAAAAAAAAACAAAAGAAAAAAACATTAAATTTTTATTTGTAATAAATGGTTTCTTTTTGTGATTTCAAGAGTTGATGATTTGTTTTTACAGAGAAAAGATCTGAAAAAACAAAAAAAGAACAAAAAGATGGTTTATTTTCGTCAGATTTTTCTCATGATCATTGTAGTGTTTGTATCATTACAATGCTGCAAAGTTAGTAGCATTTTTGCTGATGCTAAAGAGCTTGATGATTGGAACGGTGAGAGATATCGGTCCCAGATCGGAAAACTCGTGGAAGAAGAAGGAGGCGAGAAGAAAAAGCTTCGGGTTTTGGAAAAGTTCAGAGCTTTACTCGATTTGCTAAAACCCTCAACTTTCCGGCGAAGAAATAATCTCGAGACGTCTGTTTCTTTCTCTCCTTGGCCGGCCCCGTCACCATCTCCGTTACCACACGGTGGTCCAATAAAATCTCCGACGTATTCTCCAGCTCCTCAACAGCCAATTCCTCCGCATCTCCATCGTCCGTTGCCTCAACGAACTCATCCATCGAGACAACCGGAGATTCAACAGCGAAAACACAAGAAAGGAGGAGGCTTTAAGAGGATTCTTTTACCTGTCGTTGTTTCAACAGCTTCTGGAATCGGTTTCGTGGTTTGTGTTGTGGGAGTGTTTTGTCTCTGCGCGAGAATCAGGAAAAGGAAGAAGAACGGTAAAACGCCGTCGTTTAGACGGAAAAAGGTTAAATCTCAGAGTTCAACAAGGAAGGTTAGTATAAACCCTACTCTCGATTTCTTGTACTTAAACTCACCAGGAGTCGATTTAGAGAGACAAAACTCTGTTCCCGTTAAGGAAATACGAGAAACAGAGAACGCTTTGAGCGATAACAATGGTGGATTGCTTGAAGAAGAGGTAACAAGAAGTGTAGAAACAGATATTTTATCAGATTCAGACAATGCTAGTAGTAATTCAACGAAAGAGATTGTGTCGGTGCACGAAAACGAAGATGAACAAACAGTGAACTCTGTTTCTTCTGTTCCTGTTGTTGTTATCAATCGATGCGATTCTTCAGACGATGATGAGTCTTTTCACTCTGTTGGTGGTGGCTCACAGTATTCAAATACTTCTTCCTCTGTTTCTGGTAGTGTGAACGTTGGATCTTCTCAACGCTTCTCAGAACGCGAATTCGATATTCCAGAATGTTCCGGAACCTCTCCTCCACCACCGCCACCGCCACCACCACCGCCTCCACCGCAATTCTTGAACAGAGGTCTTCACACTCTGTCTTTGCCGGAAACCGCTAATCTGCAGACGCTTTCGTCGCAATTATCTGAAAAAATTTGTGCAAGGCTAAGTCTTCCAATCAATTTGCCAACTTCACGAGAAAACGGTTCTAAATCTCTACCGCCTCCACCGCCACCGCCGCCGCTAAGACCACCGCCGCTTCTACGGCCACAACAGTCTCAAGTAACGAACAAAACGCCTCCGCCGCCTCTGTCTCTTGATTTCTCTCAACGTAGACCGTTAGGTAAAGATGGAGCTCCATTACCTAAACTGAAACCACTCCATTGGGATAAAGTAAGGGCTACACCGGACCGGACTATGGTTTGGGATAAGCTCAGAACAAGCTCTTTTGAGTAAGTCTACTACTTTCTTTAAGCCTTTAGCCACAATCAACAATAGTTTTTTTTCTCAAGAATGTAATATGATTATGTGTTGGCTTGTACACAGATTGGACGAAGAGATGATCGAATCGCTATTCGGATACACGATTCAGACCTCGACTAAGAACGAAGAAGGGAAAAGCAAAACACCATCACCAGGGAAACATCTTCTTGAACCTAAGAGACTTCAGAACTTTACCATTCTCTTGAAAGCACTCAACGCAAGTGCTGATCAAATCTGCTCTGCTTTGGGGAAAGGTAATTTAAAATAGTAACTAACTGAGTTAAATTAGCGGAATCTGATCTGAATTTGAAACGGTTTAATGCAGGGGAAGGTTTGTGTTTGCAGCAACTAGAAGCGTTGGTGAAGATGGTTCCAACTAAAGAAGAAGAAACGAAGCTAAGTAGCTACAAAGGAGCTTTGGATGAGCTTGGCTCCGCGGAGAAATTTCTCAGAGCTCTAGTCGGAGTTCCATTTGCGTTTCAAAGAGCTGAAGCAATGCTTTATAGAGAAACGTTTGAAGATGAAGTGGTTCATCTCAGAAACTCCTTTTCAATGCTTGAGGTAATACAACACTGTTTGGTTATTTTCATTTGATGATTTCTTGCGTTACAAGAAATAAATTATGAGTTACACAAATTACTTGATTAGGAGGCTTGCAAGGAGCTTAAATCAAGCAGGTTATTCTTGAAGCTTCTAGAAGCTGTTCTTAAGACTGGAAACAGGATGAATGTAGGAACTATACGCGGCGGCGCAAAAGCCTTCAAGCTTGATGCTCTGCTTAAACTCTCTGATGTTAAGGGCACAGATGGGAAGACAACTCTGCTTCATTTCGTCGTACAAGAGATCTCTAGGTCTGAAGGAATCAGAGTTTCAGACAGCATCATGGGACGGATCATGAACCAGAGATCAAACAAAAACAGAACAGCCGAGGAGAAAGAGGAAGATTACAGAAGGATGGGGCTCGATCTCGTCTCGGGTCTGAACACAGAGCTAAGAAACGTGAAGAAGACGGCAACGATTGATCTGGAAGGACTCGTTAGCTCGGTGTCGAATCTGAGAGATGGGTTAGGGCAATTGAGGAGTCTAGCGAGCGAAAAGCTGAAAGGGGATGAAGAAAACAGAGCATTCGTTAGTTCGATGAGCTCGTTCTTGAGATACGGAGAGAAGAGCTTGGAGGAGTTGAGGGAAGATGAGAAGAGGATAATGGAGAGAGTTGGAGAGATCGCAGAGTATTTTCATGGAGATGTGAGAGGAGAGGAGAAGAATCCGTTAAGAATCTTTGTGATTGTTAGGGATTTTCTTGGGATGTTGGATCATGTTTGTAGAGAATTGAGGTGTGTTAGGGTTCCCAATAGCCCTAGCCCTCTCGCTCCGTTTCGCTGAGCAATATTGACTATAAACAGAGGTTTGATTGTTTGGGTTTTGTAGGAAATATTTTTTTCTGAAATTTCTGAGTTGTTTATGATAACAGAATGGTTTTGGAAAAAGATGCAGACTTTTGAGTCTATGGAAAGTTATGTATGTATTTGTATATGTATCACATGCTAAAAATCATGACAGAATTTCATTCTGTTTATTTTCTTCTTTTGCAGAGCTTGAGTGTTGTTATATACGCAAAACCAGAAAATCCTCTGTTTCTCAATATCAGTGAGGTGAAAGATAATTCATCTGGTTATATACTTATATTATACATAAAACTTGATAAATCACTTATTTTCTTGAAATACAACAAGATATCATATGATACTGAATACAATGCATAGGGAAGGAGCTAACGAGTTCTTGTGCTTCGATGCTTGTTTTGGCCAAAAGTCATGATGAACCACTCATGCTTGTATGTCACCACTATGTATCCAAATGGTTAATCCAAATACCACTCCAGGTGCAAAGCCTAACCATGCTGCTTCCTGACTAAACCATTCCTCTTCTTCTTCTTCTCCTTCTTCCGAGTCCACCGGTTCGGGTCGTGGCGATGTTGGCGCGTACTTATGTCCACAAATATCCTTAAGGGAAGGACCATACAGTCCTAGGTTTCCCTCGTAGGAAGAGCAGTTTTGTCGCTGAAACTGTGTGCCTTGAGGTATTGAACCTACAAGCTGATTATGTGAAACGTTTATCCACTCAAGAGAATGCAAGTTCCCGAGCTCCGGAGGAATCTGACCTGAAAGCTTGTTTTGGGATAAGTCCAATGACTCGAGCTTTGTCAGGTTTTCCAGAGATGATAGGATGTTCCCCGTGAAACCATTGCTTGACAAATTGAGCACACGAAGTCCTTTTAACAAGCCGATGGATTCAGGAATACTTCCTTGGATTTTGTTTCCAGAAAAATCAATGGCTGTGTAGATTGTGAGGATACGTGTCAACTCCATTTCTGTTCCCTTGCTCATCAGAATCAATGAATCGTAGTAAGCATAGGAATCAGGGTTATCCCCAAGGTATTCCAATCCTGTATCATCTCCATCGATGTACATTGCCTTCAAATTTGTAAAGTAATCAGATCTTAAGGTTCCCGTGAAGTCATTATGTGACGCATCAATGATCCTCAGATGAGGAAGTCCAATAGCAACTTTGGGATGATGTAACACGCCATGGAACTCATTAAAGCGGAGGACAAGAACTTGTAGCTTTTGCAAAGAATTCAACCAAAACGGAAAAGTGTCGTTGATTTGGTTGTTTCCCACGTTCAGGATCTCAAGGCTTGAGCAACCAATCAGAGATGTTGGAAGCTTCCCTACCAATTGGTTGTGACTGACGTCCAGTGACCTTAACAATGTGGCATTGAAAAATATGTCAGGAAGAGTTCCACTGAGGCTATTGTGACGGAGATTCATATCATAAAGAGAACCCATCTCTAAACACCGAGGAATCGAGCCGTGGAGGTTGTTGTTTGACAGATCAAGGAGGTTTAGAGAGCTTAGTTCACACACTGATGGAGGTATGTCTCCGGTAAAGTTATTCTTAGAGGCCATATAAAATTGGATAGATCTTGATGGGATGAAGATTGGTCCTTGGAAAGCATTTGAGCTAGATCAATAGTGTAGATATGATTCCCCGGAAAAGCTTCCAAGGATCCATTGAAACCGGTGAAAGAGTTGTTAGAAAGACCAAGAGCATCCAACTCTCGGAGTCTCCACAACCAGTCTGGCACTTGACCTTTGATCTTGTTGTTGGAAAGGTCTAGAGCCTGTAGATTTCTTTGGTTTCTTATGAACTCAGGGAACTCAGTGATGTTGCAGCCTGACAAGTACAACTGTTCCAAGTTGGATAGAAAATCAGACGTGATGTTTGTTGTTGAGAGAGGGGTGTTTGAGAGAGATAAGATGAATGGCTGTTTGAAAGACGAGAAGACATTTAAGTCAACTACTTTGTAATTGTTATTGCCAATAATCAAATATTGTAAATCAGGTAACAGAGAGAGATTCTCAATCCCAACGAGATCGTTGAGTTGGTTATGTTCCAAATCGATGTCGGTCATTGAAGAACTCTTGAACAAGGAAGAAGGAAATGGTCCCGTAAAAGAATTAAGAGAGGCCCAAAAAGTCTCTAACTTAGAGAGTTGGCTAACGTTAGATGGAAGGGAACCAGTGAACTGATTGAAATCGAGATCGAGCAAACGTAGTTGGGTCAAATTTAGCAGTGAGGATGGAATGTTTCCGGTGAGCTTGTTATACCCAACCCTAAAGTCAATCAATTGTTTAAGGTTGCCAATTGAAGATGGGATTTCACCAGTGAAATTATTATTGGAAAGATCAAGAGAGGAGAGATGAGAAAGATTCCCAAGTGAAAATGGAATCTTCCCTGAGAATTTAGAGCCAAGAAGTTCCAAAGATGTCAAATGTTTGAGGTTGCTGATGGAGTGAGGGATGGTGCCTGAAAAGGATGTGAAGGAAAGGCTCAAAATTTGGAGAGAGTTATTTCCAAGGAAATTGGGAAGATTGCCTCTTAGATTTATATTGTTGATGGACTCTAAGTTGGGCATTAGAAGAACACTGCTTGGAAATTCTCCAAACAGGTTGCATCTCTCAAAACTTAGCAATCTAAGAGAAGACATGTTTGAAAGCTCATGGGGGATTTTTGAAGAAATGTTTACGAGGCTCAAATCTACTTCTCTAAGGCTCCTCATGTTTCGAGCAAGTAGACGAAGAAAAGATTCATCAATGGAAAGAGAATTTGGAGGAGGATCAGAATAAAGATCAAGAGACACCAACTTGGTTAGTTGAAGAAGCTCTTTTGGAATTTGGCCTGAAAGTGACGTGTGAGAGAGGTTAAGTCTTTCTAGCCTCTTGAGTTTATTAAACTCAGCTGGAATGGGGGAAGTGATGAAATCGTTGTAAGCGAGATTTGCATCACGTAGATGACGCAGTCTAAAAAGACTACTGTTGGACTCGAGCCGGCCGTAGAGACAACTGGCAGTAAGGTTTAGTCCGATCACTTTGCCCGATCTTGCATCGCACGTGATACCATCCCAAGAACAACAATCACTCTTATTCACCCATGATTCTGTTTTCGGATAAGAGTGGATATCCAAAAACCAAACCTGATCGAGCTTCTGAATCGCAAACTCAGTCTTGAACTCAAGAAGAGCATCTCGTTGGTCGGGATGACACAAGTGCCGTGTAGAAGAAGCAAACGTGTTTAGGAAACTTGAAACGAGGAAAAGGAAATATATGGAACCAAGAAGAAAGCTCATTTTCTGATTAAATAAGAACATTTTTTATATTTGTGAAGGCAAGTAATATTTAAGTAGTGATGAAAAATTAGTGTCGCATGTAACACAGGGCGCCATCCTAAAAGTCTTGATGATTCTTTTGATGAAAATTCTTTCCTACTAAAAATCTACTAAGTCGTTCTTGACGCCAAAAAGGCAAATTTTGTGAGCAAAACTCACTGTCAATAAGCAAACAAAAATTGTTGTTTAATGAGGGAAAGTAGAAAAATCAAAGTGCCATGAAATGTTCTGGAAGTAGTCCTCTGTCCAATTCCAACGTAAAGGAAACGTCAGTAAATATTGCCTTTTCCTAAAATTTGTATTGCCTCACACTGTATATTAGAAATAAAATTAAAATTAATTACTTTATATGAACAAAAACAATACTTTTCATACCATTTAAAAGATAAAGATTAAAATAAAATAAATACTTGCAGGCTGGAGAGCCTAATTCAATAGCGAATGGATTTGACGATTTGTATATGTAAAATTTGCTGAAGATGAATCCTTGAAGTGTCTTGCTATGTTTTGAAGTGAAGACTGTAAACTGAAAGTCTGAAACAGAGAGTTTTATTATGAAAACTGTGCGTTTTTTACTGATACAAGTAAAACGCTGCGCATTAGCTAAAAACTCTGCGTTTAACCTCTTGGTGTCTCTTTTTTTAGTAAAATGCTGCGCGCAGATGGAAAGACAACTCTGCTTCACTTCGGGGTACAAGAGATTTCTAGGTCTGAAGGAATCAGAGTTTCAGACAGCATCATGGGACGGATCATGAACCAGAGATCAAACAAAAACAGAACAGGCGAGGAGAAAGAGGAAGATTACAGAAGGATGGGGCTCGATCTCGTCTCGGGTCTGAACACAGAGCTAAGAAACGTGAAGAAGACGGCAACGATTAATCTGGAAGGACTCGTTAGCTCGGTGTCTCATCTGAGAGATGGGTTAGGGCAATTGAGGTGTCTAGCGAGCGAGAAGCTGAAAGGGGATGAAGAAAACAGAGCATTCGTTAGTTCGATGTGTAAATTACTTGAAAAGAGATTGAATTCTATTTCTCTGATACATTCTCAATGTTCTTCTTACACTCTATTTTATAGATATTTTTACAGAACTTTCTAGACTAGGCTAAGACACAAAATTATGTTGGATTTTTGTCTTCTCCTAGCACTAAGTCATGTTGAGTTTTTGTCTTCTTCTGCTGGCACATTACACAGAGTTTCAGGTGGTTGTTCACACTTCTTCAAACCAATGTTTGGTCGCTCACACTCCCCCTCAAACTTGGAGTGGGTAAACCGAGACAATCCAAGTTTGTGTCGAATTGCAATGAAAGATCTTCTTGGTAAGGGCTTGGTGAAGATGTCAGCCAGTTGGAAAGCTGCGGGGATGTGTTGTGTTTGAATGTAACCCAGAGCAACTCTTTCCCGTATATAGTGATAGTCGATATCAAAGTGCTTAGAGCGGTTGTGAAGAGCCGGATTTGCAGAGAGGTAAACTGCAGAGAGGTTATCACATAGAAGTCTTGTGGGTCGGTTTTGTGCGACGCCAATGTATCGTAGAAGAGCTGAGACCCATGTGATTTCCCGTGCTGCAGCTGTTAAGGCGCGATACTCTGCTTCAGTTGAGGAGTTTGATACCGTGCCTTGTCTTTTTGCCGACCATGAGATGAGATTTGGTCCTAAGAACAAGCAGAAGCCAGTGGTGGATCGTCGCGTAGTCTTGCAACCGGCCCAGTCACTGTCAGAGAACGCAGAGAGAACGAGATTGCTGCTTTGCTTGATTGGTAAGCCCATGTGCAGCGTACCTTTGACGTACCGAAGAATGCGCTTGAGTAAGCTGAAGTCAGAGGTGGTTGGAGAGTGCATTCTTTGGCACACGAAGTTGACGGCAAATTGGATATCCGGTCGGGTGATCGTGAGGTATTGAAGCTTGCCTGCAAGACTTCTGAAATATGTTGGTTCGGGGAACAATTCGGAATTAAGGTGGTCCAGCTGTAGCGGTAAAGGCGTTGGCATCGGATTGCAGTCCGCCATTCCTGCCTGATGGAGGATGTCAGAGGCGTAAGCTGTTTGATGCAGGAATAAGCCATCATCATAGGAGTCAATCTCTAATCCCAGAAAATATCGAGGTGGACCTAAGTCCTTCATTGCAAATCGGTCATTGAGTGTCTCAAGAAGCTGTTGTATAGTCTCTTGTTGATTTCCGGTGAGGAGAATGTCATCGACATACAAGAGGAGAATGAGAGTATTCCCATTGTGATGATAGACAAATAAGGAGGGATCCGGAGTGCTGCATATGAATCCAAAATCAAGGAGGAAGGTGCTAAACGTGTCGAACCAAGCTCTCGGAGCTTGTTTCAAGCCGTAGAGAGCTTTGGTAAGGCGACATACATGATTAGGTTTGGTTGGATCAATGAACCCCGCAGGTTGATGCATGAAGACGGGTTCTTTAAGTTCGCCATACAAAAAAGCATTTGAGACGTCTAGCTGCTTGATAGACCATCCTTTTGCTGTTGCGATGTCAAGGATGAGACGAATGGTGGTGGTGCGTACGACAGGGCTAAATGTCTCCAGATAATCCACTCCCTCTGCTTGATCAAACCCTTTTGCAACAAGCCGTGCCTTAAGCTTGTTAACAGTCCGATCAGGATCAAGTTTTATTTTGAACACCCATTTTGAGTTTAGGATGTTCATGTCGTTAGTGACGGGAACCAAAGACCAAGTGTTGAGCATGTGGATCCTCCTCATTTCCTCAAGGACGGCTTCGTTCCAGCCTGGATGTTTCATGGCTGAAACGATAGTCTTAGGTTCAGTAGTAGTAAATTTAGAGGCAACAAGAGCATACCGGGGATTGGGCTTTTGAATCCCAGCTTTGAGTCTCGTAGTCATGGTGTGAGTGGTCGTTGGGGGAGCTGCATTATCGGGCTCTCTGTTGGCAGTAGCATCGTCTCCCTCTTCCCGATCTATTGCAGCTGGAGATTGATCACAAGACACAATATGTGAGTCATTGTTGATGTTAGAAGCTTCGGTTGGAGCAGTGTCAAAAACCGCAGTTTCTGGTTCATGGTTGCTGTTGTCAGCTTCGTTTGGAGCAATATCCTCTTCTTGACCAGGGGCTGGTTCCCAATTATGAGGTGATTGCACACATGATGTTGTATGGGGCTTGGGCAGCAGCTGAATCGGGGGAGCTTGACTTGCAGGTGGTGGAGTGACTGGATGCTCAGCTTGTTGTTGCCAAGCTTGGAGCAGAGGTGACTGATATTTGGGGGTCAAAGACTTATATTTGTCTTTGAATGGGAATTGCTCTTCATCAAAGAGCACATGACGTGATATATATACTTTGCCCGTGGGTGGAAACAAGCAACGATATCCTTTGTATTGAGGGTGATATCCGAGGAATACACACTGCAGGGAGCGCGGATCAAACTTGTGTTGAGCCATCGGTCGTAGACAAGGATAGCACGAGGATCCAAACACACGCAGAGACGTATAATCGGGTTTCTTGTGAAACAAGATTTCATATGGGCTTGCATTATTCAAGACGGATGATGGGAGGAGATTGGTGATGTGAGTGGCCGAGTAAAATGCTTCCACCCAGTAGTTTAGAGGGGTATGACTGTGGAAGAGCATAGAGAGCCCAAGCTCTATCAAGTGTCGATGCTTTCGTTCCGCCATCCCATTTTGTTGTGGGGTATATGGACATGAGATGCGATGATGAATGCCATGGTTAGTGAAATGTGTCTTGAGTTTGTTGCTAGTAAATTCACCACCCCCATCACTTTGAAAGACTTTGATTTTTGCATTTAGTTGATTCTCAACCATTTTTTGAAAGGCAACGAATAATGATGTAAATTCGGACTTGGCTCGCATAGGGTAGAACCAAGTGAATCTTGAGAAATCATCCACAAAAACCGCATAATATTTCAACCCTTGATTCGATACAACTGGAGATGGTCCCCATAGATCACAATGTATTCGATCTAAAGGATGCAAAACACGAGAATCCGAAGCTAAAAACTGCAACCTAGAGTTCTTCCCCATTTGGCAAGGCTCACAAACGGAGGGGATTCTGCTCTTATTGACTTGTATCTCCTTGCTGCTTTGTAACTGCTGTAGAATCTTTGAGTTTGAGTGTCCGAGTCGATGATGCCAAGTGTCTGAACTTGCTGCACATTGACGATTAGAGTATAGAGCCACAAACTCTTGATTCTCCAGCACATAGAGCCCTTTATTTCGTGGTCCCTTGGACACCACTTTCTGAGTTTGTAAATCGATAACGCAAACCTTGTTAGCATCAAAGTAAACACCACATGGATAATCATCACACAGTTTGGATACAGAGAGAAGAGATTTCTGTATCGTTGGACAGACCAAGACTTCATTGAGGGGAAGAGTACCTTGCGATGAAGAAATTGTGGTTGATCCAACATGTGTGATTGGGAGATAGGTTCCATCTCCAACAAGGACAGTGTCCGTACCTTCGTACTGTGTGGCAGATTTCAGGTTATTGGTGGATGATGTTACATGAGCCGTAGCTCCTGAATCGGGATGCCATTCCCTGCCAGTTTCATCGGACATGCGAAGGGTGGAGAAGGCCTGAGCTGTGACTTCACTCTGATAATTATTGTCAAATCGGTTGTAGCACTTGATGGCTGTGTGACCAGTGCGACCACAGATTTGACAAATTGGCCTTGGACTGGAAGTGGAGGTGTTCGCAGCAGTGTGCTGAGAGAACCCACGACCACGGGTCGAGTAACCTCCTCGTCCTCTGTTGGTGCTAAAGCGTCCTCTGCCTCTGTAATTGGGATTGTACTGAGGGTTACTAGGGGCAGTACGCTCAGTGTTGAAGGCAAGCTGAGGTGAGATAGAATCAGCATCCTCGTAAGACTTGAGCTTGCTGTCAAAGCCCTGAACTTCGGAGACAACATCGCTGAAGGTGGGAGGTGGTTGCTTGGTCAAAGAGCTCTGGATAACGGTGGTAATGGGATCGTATTCTCGGCCTAGGCCATTGAGAAACCCGAAGATTTTCATGGGTTCATCAACAGGTTTGCCAATAGTACTGAGAGAGTCGCATATGAGTTTGAATTCGTGACAATAGGCCGAGAGGGGCTGTTCCTTTTTGGACAGAAGTTGGAGCTGACGGCGGAGAGAGAATTCTCTGGCGAGGCTGCTCTTGTTGAAGTTTTCAGCAAGGGAGAGCCAAATTTGACGGGACGTTGAGAGATTGTGGACGTGACCGAGCACTTCTTCGGAGAGCGTGCCGAACAGCCATGAGCGAACAAGCTGATCGGTGCAGAACCAGTCTTCATACTGCGGGTTCGGGACTTCACTGGTGACATCGGCATCGACGAGTAGACGAGTCTGTGGTGGAGTGGTAACAGCTCCATTGACGAATCCAATGAGCTTTTGGCTCGAGAGGAGGGATTCGAATTGAGTCTTCCACAGCAAGTAGTTGTTATCGTTGAGTTTTAAAGTGACAGAGCTTGAGACATGGACATTGTCGGGAAAGGGGTATGAGGACACCATTGTATCACCTGTTAAGGTATGAATGGCTCTGATACCATGTAAATTACTTGAAAAGAGATTGAATTCTATTTCTCTGATACATTCTCAATGTTCTTCTTACACTCTATTTTATAGATATTTTTACAGAACTTTCTAGACTAGGCTAAGACACAAAGTTATGTTGGATTTTTGTCTTCTCCTAGCACTAAGTCATGTTGAGTTTTTGTCTTCTTCTGCTGGCACATTACACAGAGTTTCAGGTGGTTGTTCACACTTCTTCAAACCAATGTTTGGTCGCTCACACGATGAGCTCGTTCTTGAGATACGGAGAGAAGAGCTTGGAGGAGTCGAGGGAAGATGAGAAGAGAATAATGGAGAGAGTTGGAGAGTATTTTCATGGAGTTGTGAGAGGAGATGAGAAGAAACCGTTAAGAATCTTTGTGATTGTTAGGGATTTTCTTGGGATGTTGGATCATGTTTGTAGGGAATTGAGGTGTGTTAGGGTTCCTAATAGCCCTAGCCCTCTTGCTCCGTTTCGATGAACAATGTTGACTATGAACAGAGGATTGATTGTTTGGTTTCTGTAGGAAATTTGTTTTTATTCTGAAATTTCTGAGTTGTTTATGATAACAGAGTGGTTTTGGGAAAAGATTCAGACATTTGAGTTATGTGAAGAGAGATAGATATGTATGGATTTTGTATATGTATCATATGCTAAAAATCATGACAAACAAGAATATTTCTATGGATTATCTGAAATTAAAATCTTTTTTCTTTGTCTTTTTCAAAAATTAAATTTGAGTGTTATACCCAAAACCAGAAAATCCTCTGTTTCTCAATATCAGTGAGGTAGAAGATAATTCATCTGGTTATATATTATACATAAAACTTGATAGTCACTTATTTTCTTGAAATACAACAAGATATCATATGAGACTGAATACAACTTCTTTATTGAACAAAACAACAACAATTCATAGGGAAGAGAAGATCAATGAGGAGCTAACGAGTTCTGGTGCTTCGACGTTTGTTTCGGCCAAAAGTCTTCGTGAACCACTCATGCTTGTATGTCACCACTATGTATCCGATAGTTAATCCAAATACCACTCCAGGTGCAAAGCCTATTCCTGCTGCTTCCCAACTAAAGCATTCTTCTTCTTCCTCTTCTGACTCCACCAATTCGGGTTGTGGCGATGTTGGCGCGTAATTATCTCCACAAATATCCTTAAGGGAAGGACCATACAGTCCCGGATTTCCCTCGTAGGAAGAGCAGTTTTGTCTCTGAAACTGTGTGCCTTGAGGTATTGAACCTACAAGCTGATTATGTGAAACGTTTATCCACTCAAGAGAATGCAAGTTCCCGAGCTCCGGAGGAATCTGACCTGAAAGCTTGTTTTGGGATAAGTCCAATGACTCGAGATTCTTCAGGTTTTCCAAAGATGATGGGATGTTTCCCGTCAAACCATTGCTTGAAAAATTGAGCACAAGAAGTCCTTTTAACAAGCCGATGGATTCAGGAATATTTCCTTGGATCTTGTTTCCAGAAAAATCAATGGCTGTGAAGATAGTGAGGATACGGGTCATCTCCATTTCTACTCCTTTGCTCATCAGAATCAATGAATCGTAGTAGACGATATTACGACGATCCCCAAGGTATTCCAATCCTGTATCATCTCCATCGATGTACATTGCCTTCAAATTTGTAAAGTAATCAGATCTTAAGGTTCCCGTGAAGGCATTATGTGACGCATCAATGATCCTCAGATGAGGAAATCCAATAGCAACTTTGGGATGATGTAACACGCCATGGAACTCATTAAAGCGGAGGACAAGAACTTGTAGCTTTTGCAAAGAATTCAACCAAAACGGAAAAGTGTCGTTGATTTGGTTGTTTCCCACGTTCAGGATCTCAAGGCTTGAGCAACCAATCAGAGATGTTGGAAGCTTCCCTACCAATTGGTTGTGACTGACGTCAAGTGACCTTAACAATGTGGCATTGATAAATATATCAGGAAGACTTCCGCTGAGGCTATTGTTACGAAGATTGAGATCCGAAAGAGAAACCATCCGAGTCTCTAAGCATCGAGGAATTGAGCCGTGGAGGTTGTTGCTCGATAGATCGAGGAAGGCTAGAGAGCTTAGCTCACATAGTGATCGAGGTATCTCTCCAGTGAAGTTATTCTTCGAAGCCTTATAATAGGAGACAGATTTTGACGGGATGAAGATTGGTCCTTGGAAATCATTTGAACTTACATCTACAGTTGATGGGATGAAGAGTGGTCCTTGGGAAGCATTTGAACTTCCCGAGAAAGTTTTTAAGGATCCCTTGAAACCGCTGAGAGAATTGTTGGAAAGATCAATAGTATTCAACTCTGGTAGACTCCACAACCAGTCTGGCACTTGACCTTTGATTTTGTTGTTGGAAAGGTCTAGAGCATTTAGATTTCTTTGGTTTCTTATGAACTCAGGGAACTCAGTGATGTTGCAGCCTGACAACTGCAAATAATCCAAAAGCGAATGAGAAGTGATGTTTGCTGTTGAAAGAGGGATGCCCGAGAGATCTAAGTTGATTAGCTGTTTGAGAGGCGAGAAAACATTCAAGTCTACTGGACGGACTCTGTAATTGTTATTCCCAATAGATAATCCTTGTAAATTAAGTAGCATAGAGATATTCTCAATCCCAACCAGATCGCTGAAATGGTTATGATCCAAATAGATGAGGGTCAATGAAGAAATCTTGAAAAGAAACGAAGGAAATGCTCCCGTAAAATAATTACCAGAGGACCAAAAAGATTCCAATTTGGAGAGTTGGCTAATGTTAGGTGGGAGGAATCCTGTGAACTGATTGGAACTAAGATCGAGATAACGTAGTTTGGAGAGTTGGCTGATGTTAGGTGGGAGGAATCCTGTGAACTGATTGGAACTAAGATCGAGATAACTTAGTTTGGAAAGTTGGCAAATGTTAGGTGGGAGGAATCCTGTGAACTGATTGTAACTAAGATCGATATAACTTAGTTTGGAAAGTTGGCAAATGTTAGGTGGGAGGAATCCTGTGAACTGATTGGAACTAAGATCGATATAACTTAGTTGGGTCAAATTTAGTAGTAAGGATGGAAATTTCCCACTGAGCTTGTTACCCCCGACATCAAAGTGGGTCAATTGTTTCAGATTGCCAATTGAAGACGGGATTTCACCGATGAAATTACTAATAGAAAGATCGAAATAGGAGAGATGAGAAAGATTCCCAAGTGAAAATGGAATCTTTCCTGAGAAATTAGAATATGAAAGTTTCAGAGAAGTCAAATGTTTGAGGTTTTTAATGGAGTCAGGTATGGAACCAGAAAAGGATGTGTAGTAAATGCTCAACTCTAACAGAGAGTTATTTCCATGGAAATTGGGAAGATTACCTCTCAGATTTGGATTACTATCTAATCTAATGGACTCTAAGTTGGGAATCATAAGAACACTGTTTGGAAATTCTCCAAACAAGTTGCAGTTCTCAAAACGTAGCGATCTAAGAGAAGACATGTTTGAAAGCTCATGGGGGATTTTTGAAGAAATGTTTACGAAGCTCAAATCTAGTTCTCTAAGGTTCCTCAAGTTTCGAGCAAGTAGAGGAAGAAAAGATTCATCAGTGGATAGAGAACTGGAATCAGAATAAAGATTGAGAGACACCAACTTGGTTAGCTGAAGAAGCTCCGTTGGAATTGGGCCTGAAAATGAAGTGTGAGAGAGGTCAAGTCTTTCTAGCCCTTTGAGTTTATCAAATTCAGCTGGAATGGGGGAACCGGTGAAATCGTTGTAAGCGAGGTTCAGATCACGGAGATGACGCAGTCGAAAAAGACTACTGTTGGATTCGAGTCGGCCAAGGAGACAGCTGGCAGTAAGGTCTAGTCCGATCACTTTGCCCGACTTGGCATCGCACGTGATACCATCCCAAGAACAACAATCACTCTTATTCACCCATGATTTTGTTTTCGGATAAGAGTGGATATCCGAAAACCAAACCTCATCGTGCTTCTGAAACTCAGTCTTGAACTCAAGCAGAGCATCTCTTTGGTCGGGATGACACAAGTGTTGTGTAGGAGAAACAAACGTGTTTAGGGAACTTGCAACGAGGAAAAGGAAAAGGATGGAATGATGAAGAAAGCTCATTTTCTGATTAAATAAGAAAGTTTTCATATTTATGAAGGCAAGTATCAAGTAGCGATGGTAAATTTATGTTGCGGGTCACTCTATATTTATAGTATAAAACATAAAGCTCCATCGACTTGATAATTCGAAGTCTTTCGATGAAAAGTCTTCCCTACTTAAAGTCTTTATGAGTCGACTTCTTGTATAATTGACTATCAAAGCAAGATTGTGACTACGAAACTCGTTCTTGACGCCAAAAAACTCAAATCTTGTTTAGAAATTTTGAAACCAAGAGAAAAATTCACTCTCAATAAGCAAACAAAAATTGTAGTTTAGTGAAGGCAAGTAGAAAAATCAAAGTGCCGTGTAGCTTAAGCTAGTTCGTCAACTTCAGAAGGGACTCCTTGTGTCATTTTCTTCCATGTGTTTTGGGAGTGGTCTCCTCCGTCCAATTCCAACCTAAAGCAAACGTTAATATCGCCTTTCTAAAATTTGTATTGCCTCACACTGATTATATCAAATAAAATTATTTACTTTATTATAAACGAAACCATCCTTTTAATATCATTCAAACAATACTTGCAGGCTGGAAAGCCTAATTCAATAGCGCATGGATCGGTATATGTTAAATTTGGTGAAAAGAACGTGGAAGTGGGAGTGGGAGCAGGTAAGAAAAATAAGGCGATCAAAAGGGCGATTTTTCAATAGGTGTTAAAGTTGTTTTCTTGTCGGCAAAAGTCGTGGAGCTGGTGGCGTCTAACGCGATGGGCTCTCTTCAGCCGCCGGACCACCCGGTTCTTGCGTCTTCCGTAGAGCAAAACACAGGAAATTATGACAGTCAAAGACCGGATTCTCCACCGAAGTTGTCATGGGCTAAAGTAGTCATGGACAAACCACAACTTATAAAACACAACTTTCAACAATCGATCAATGGTGAAGCGATTCCAGTGCCGGAAGAGGTACTTAGAGATGCACCTCTGTGGGAGGACATCTTGGTCGGTCAGTTCATAACAGCCGCGCCTCACGTAGCAAAGATCCACGTAATCGTAAACAAGATATGGTCCTTGGGGGACAAATCCGTGAAGGTTGATGTGATTGTAGTGAATGAGAAGATGGTTAAATTTCGCATACGAGATGTGGCGGTAAGATCACGTGTGCTCCGGCGTGGCATGTGGAACATAGCGGATGTACCGATGCTCGTCTCCAAATGGTCCCCGAATATTGAAGAATCGCAACCCGCAATCACGAGCATGCCGATGTGGCTCACAATTAAGAGAGTTCCCCATGGGATGCTCTCTTGGAAAGGGCTCGGGTTCTTGGCAAGCGCAGTCGGAATTCCAAAGAGACTACATCCAGATACGGAAAGCTGTAAGAAATTCGATGAGGCAAAGGTCTTTGTCGAAGTTGATATGATGAAGGACCTCCCAAAAAACTTCAAGTTTAAGATGAGAGATGGGAAGGAAGAAGAGGTGGATTTCTTCTACCCTTGGTTACCTCCAAGGTGTAAAACCTGTGAAAAATGGGGACATTTCGATGATGCTTGTAAAGCACAGACGAAGAATGTATCTATACTTAAGCGAGGCGAAGAACAGGGCATACCAACAGTAGCAACGACTCTGCCAACGCAGCCAATGACAAGCGGATTTACCCGGTCGATTACTAGTGAAGAGGAAAGACTACCAACACACGAGATGATTTCACCGGCCCACTTTGAGGATTGTGGTAATTCAGGGGATGTCACAAACGAAACAGAGGGTCAAATAGAGGAAGACACAGATGTCTTGGAAAACGCAGGGGAGGTGATAACAGAAACAATTCAAACAGAGGAGGCGGCGGTTTGGACTGAAATTTCACCAAATAAAGCTAGCAAATTACGAGAGAAAAGTACCCCAACAACACTTACTCTTTCTCCCTCTCGTTTCCTTGCCCTAGAGTTAGCCGAGGAGGATGAGAAAACGGAGGCGACACAAAGTGATAAGGAGGCCGGACTAAAAGAGAATAACATGATTATTGAGGAGGGTGAGTTGATTGAGAATGGAACCGATAAGGGAAAAAATTCAGAAACAGAGGCAGATGATGATACATCGGAAAACAATGACAATGTTCACGAGGAGATGGTTGTTGAGGACATTAGTCCTAGACCAAAACTTCAGCGATCAACAAAGTCGGTTTATAAATCTTTCGGTACGACACGAAATCAAACCAAAAATCAAGCCAAATCTCAACAATCGCGGTTAACCAAAAAGAAGAAGTGATGTCGGGTTTCTTTTGGAATGTTCGTGGTTTCAATAAAAGTTCAAAACATTCCATAATGAGGCAGTGGGTTACTAAGGGAGATTGGCAATTTGGAAGTGTATTAGAAACAAGAGTCAAAGAAGCAAAGGCTCAACGAGTCGTTGATTTCGTTTTTCAAGGTTGGTCTTTCATGTCCAACTACGAACATCACCAACTGGGTCGAATATGGATTGTGTGGAAGGATGGGGTGCGAATTACGCCCATATACAAAACCGCCCAGCTGATCACTATATCGGTCCTATTAGAAGGACAAACCGAAGAATTTTTCTGCACCTTTGTCTACGCATCAAATTTTACGGAGGAAAGAAAAGAACTTTGGAAGGATCTCAGTAACCATCAAGACTCACCTTTGTTCAGAGACAAGCCTTGGATGATAAGTGGGGATTTTAATGAAATACTTAACAGGAATGATCATTCAAACTACGTAGCTTCTGCTCCATCGTCGGGAATGCTTGATTTTAGGGAGGTGGTTTCGCATTGTTCTTTGATGGATTTGGTGTACCATGGATCGAGATTGACATGGTGCAATAAGCAAAGGGAAGGGCTAATTTGCAAGAAGCTAGATCGATTAATGGTGAATGAGAAATGGATTGACCATTTTCCAAATGCTTATTGTGTTTTTGAAGCAGGTGGTTGCTCAGATCACACAAGAGCACGCTTTACTTTGGACACAAAACGCGGGGAGAAACGGAAACCATTCAAATTTGTGAATGTGTTGACATCACTGCCACAATTTGAACAAGTAGTGCGGGAGTTTTGGGAACAAACGAAGCCTTTATTTGTATCTACCTCGGCATTATATCGGATGTCAAAGAAGCTAAAGGCGCTTAAACCTTTGCTTCGTGAGCTAGGGAGAGATAAACTGGGTGATCTTTCTAAACGCACAAAGGTGGCTTACGAAGATATGTGTTTCATGCAACAAAAAACGTTGACTGATCCGATAACGAGGAACATGGAAGAGGAGAAACTTGCGTATGAAAAGTGGCAACACTTATCGGGATTGGAGGAAGCCTACCTCAAACAAAAATCAAAACTGCATTGGCTTGCGGTGGGGGATCAAAACAACGCTTATTTCCACAACTCCGTCAAGGTGCGACAAATGCAAAACTCGATACGGGAAATCGCAAATTCGCATGGCCATCTACTAACGAATGCCGAGGATATTAAAGTAGAGGCTGCGAGTTTCTTTGAAGGATTCCTTAACCACAAACCTTCAGATTACTCAGGTATGGATCACACCACCATTCAAAACTTAATGCCATTTCGTTGCTCTGAAAGTGAGAGAGCATCTCTTATGGGCGATGTCTCGGAGGAAGAAATACGAGATGTGCTCTTTCGAATGCCAAATGACAAAGCTCCTGGTCCGGATGGCTTTACGACGGAATTCTTTAGGGCATCTTGGACCATTACAGGAAAGGACTTCATCACGTCTATAAAATCCTTTTTCATTAAGGGATTTCTTCCCAAGGGTGTAAACTCAACAATCCTCGCACTTATACCGAAATCCGATGAGGTAAAAGAGATGAAAGATTACCGCCCAATTTCTTGTTGCAATGTGCTATACAAGGTCATTTCAAAAATTCTCGCTAATCGCCTAAAGAGACTACTTCCGAGCTTCATTTGTGGAAATCAATCGGCTTTTGTGGAAAAAAGACTATTATTGGAGAATATCCTTCTTGCAACCGAGCTAGTCAAAGATTACCACAAGGAAACGGTCTCACCACGGTGTGCAATGCAAATAGATATCTCCAAAGCATTTGACTCAGTACAATGGGATTTTGTGATAAATACCTTATCGGCACTCAACTTTCCAGAACAATTCATACACTGGATAAGGCTATGCATAACTACCGCCTCCTACTCGGTACAAGTTAATGGTGATCTTGCTGGATATTTTCATAGCTCAAGGGGATTAAGGCAAGGGTGTTCCCTATCTCCATATCTATTTGTCATATGCATGGATGTGTTGTCAAAAATGATCAACAAGGCGGCGGAGGAGCGAAGGATCGGATACCACCCAAAGTGTAAGAATGTAAAAATAACACATTTATGCTTTGCAGATGATTTGATGGTGTTCTTAGATGGTACGAGAAGATCAATTGATGAAATGATTCAAATATTTGACGAGTTTGCTGCTTGTTCGGGGCTGAAAATTAGCACACAAAAATCGACACTATTCGTTGCAGGGATAACGCAAGCTAGGCGCGACAATATATTGGCTAATCTATCATTCAATACGGGTGAGTTACCGGTGAGATACCTTGGACTACCGTTGCTATCAAAAAGGATGCGAGCTGTGGATTATGAAGCGCTAATAGACAGAATTAGAACCCGGATGAGCTCGTGGACAGCAAGATTCTTATCGTATGCAGGTAGATTACAACTACTACAATCGGTTATTCAAGGTATTATTAATTTTTGGATGCAAGCTTTTCGTCTACCTAATCAATGTATCAATAGATTGGAAGGGTTGTGTGCTGCATTCCTATGGTCTGGACCTTCATTGAATACAAGGAAAGCAAAGGTTGCTTGGGTGGATATATGCAAACCGAAGAAAGAAGGGGGTTTGGGATTTAAATCGTTAAAAGATGCAAATCTTGTATGCTGCTTGAAGTTAATTTGGAGCATTGTGGGGAACAAAGAGTCATTATGGGTAAGATGGATCAACAAAGCTCTACTACGAAACAACTCTATATGGTCTATCAACGAAAATACAAGTTCCGGATCTTGGATTTGGAGAAAGCTTTTGAAATATAGAGAAGTGGCAAGAGGGTTGCTAAGAGTAAAAGTGGGAGATGGGACGAGCATTTCTTTTTGGTACGACAACTGGTCATCTATGGGGACTTTACGTCATGTGGTCGGATTGAGAGGTCCTATTGACATTGGAATTTCAGAGCATGAAACACTGGCGACGGTGCTGCAAACTCATACCCGACGAAGGCACCGGTTAGAAAGTTTAGAAAAGATCGAAGATGAAATAGCAAAAGCACGACTGATGCGATCAGAAGAACGAGACACGACACTTTGGAAAAGTGGGGAGAATAAATACAAGACAACATTCAACTCAAAAACAACGTGGAATCTTATTCGCACAATAACATCACCGATAAATTGGTACAACGGTGTGTGGTTTATCCACGCAACACCAAAGTACTCGTTTATGGTGTGGCTTGCGGTGTTGAATAGATTATCGACAGGTGACAGAACAAAAGTGTGGACAGGGCACATGAATTGTGTCTTGTGCAACAATGCCGAAGAAAGTCGAGACCATTTGTTCTTCTTGTGTAGGTTTTCCTCGCGAGTGTGGAGGTATCTAATAGGTCGGGTACTGGGCAATCAATATTCAACGAGCTGGAGTGTGTTACTTGCGCTTATCCAAGGGAACAACTTAGATCAACTTCGGACATTCATCACTAGGTACACATTCCAAACAACAATCTACAACCTGTGGCAAGAAAGAAATAGGAGACGACATGGAGATCAACCGCTCAAGGTGGAGCAATTGGTAACTAAAGTGGACAAACAAATTAGAAATCGTCTTAGCACTTTACGAAGAACGGGGGATCAAAGATACAGTCAAGGATTGGAAAGGTGGTTCGAAACAAGGCCTCGGTGGAGGCAACAAACATCTTAACTTTGTTGTAATGTAGACTATCGATAAGAAAATGTCGAAACTCATAATCATCATTGTACAAACGTTGGTTTTGGTTTGAATAAATTTAACATTCATCCAAAAAAAAAAAAAAAAAAAAAAAAAATTTGGTGAAGATGACGATTGATAAGTAGAGTCCTTTCTATGTATATGATCCTGGCTTTATTCCCCTCACAGCTAATTTTGTTGAACTTTGCCTTGGTGTGTTTTGAAGTGAAGACTTGTGAACTGAAAAACAGAGTTTTATTCTCAAAACTGTGCGTTTTACTTGTATTAATAAAACGCTGTGCATTGCCTAATATCACAAAACTCTGTTTTATCTCTTCTCTCTCGTCAAACCCTATTGTGCTTCTCTTACCATGTTTCTTAAAAAGTATAGTATCTTTTTTTTTTGGTTTTAAAAAAGTATAGTATCTTATATTTGGAATGTTTCTATTTTAGAAATAGTGCTATATATCTTTTAAGAATCTTGAAATTTTCTATATTTTTACGTAATAAAAAAGAACAAGGGAAAAAGGCGACGCATAAGTAATTGTAAATTCTGTTTTCTGAGCATTGGCTTTTAGAGACAATAGTAGATCGGTCATGTCTTCCAATTCAAGCCACATCGATGAAGTACTGAAGGATATAACTTCACCCTCTAGCGAGAACGAAGTGACAGATCTCATGGAGACGACGTCTCCCTCTGACTTTTCATCGATGAGAAAGCGCAAGGCCGAATTTTCCAACCACCCTGAGGATGATTCCAGTGATGATAGCGAAAGCCAAAGCGAAGAAGACGATAGCAGTATCGAAGAGGAGGAGAAGAAAGATAGTAGTATGCCAGAATGGGATAAAGATAGCTACGATGGTCGCGAGTATCATTCTGATGAGAACGAGCTCTCTGACAAGGAAGCTGATCTAAAATGGCGTCGTTACAAGCGCCAGCTCATTGAGACCAAGGTATCATCTATCTTCTTTCCTAATTTCAAAATCGTGAACTGGGATCATGCTTATAACAACTGGATGGATATTATTGTGTTTAGGGTTTTTATGTAGACCCAGAGAATATTCCACCTTACCTTTTCAGTAGTGGAATCATTGCGTTCATAGATCTGGAAACTCCCTCTCTCGATGGCCTTACCAGACGTGAGTTCTGTACTAATTTGGCAACTGCCTGTCTCGATAAATTCAACCAACAACATGTGAGTACACTCACTATCCAAATTCTCATATATAATTCTGTTTTGTGTGTATATGCACACTTGTCGTGACTCGTTATAATCGATATTAGTCATATTTTTTCTAGGGTTCAAATATTAAGTTGCAGAATCTGTTGTGGGTGAACTTTCGTGGAGGGTCTAGACCGGTTTTCTTCATCACCTTTGTGGCTAAGGAGTTTGAGTCTCCTGATGCACCTCTTATAGAGTATCAAGCTAAGGTGTTGCACACTTTTCTTCGAGAGACTTATCCCATCCTTTGCAGGCCAAGCCCTAACCCAATATGGTATCATTTTATGTTTCATCCCTTCATTAATCTCGTATGACACTTGTCTAGTTTACCATATTATTTATCCTTTCAAAATCTTGAGCGTGACGGAACGTGGTAGTTATAAGCGTAGTTGGTAGACTTATTATGGTACGTTCTATGCATACATATATCATTGTCATTGCTGTGAGATGTTTTCTATTAGCTCATTCATAGACATCTCTCCAAGAAATTAAAAGACTCTCCTCAGGAGAACCCAGTTAAAACCGATTATGTATATTCTTGTCTACAATTAAAACCAATATCACTCTTGAGATGTCTCATGGTATAGTATTAATACTAGTCTTAATTATTAGTAAGGAATCTCTTCTTGTAGAGGGATGTTTTGGTAGACCTATCTAGATGCTACATTTTGTTCGGTTAGAAACATTACCCCTTATTTTGATTTTCCTTTTTTAATGTTCTGGTTCAAGGGTGAGGGAGGAGTTGAAATTGAAGGAGCTTAAGATAAAGAGAAACGAAGCTGAGGAGTTTCATAAAAATTAAAGAAGCCTCTCCTTATATCCGGGATCTTAAGTTTGAAGATAAGCATGAGTTTTATCTTTATTTTTATTGAAACGTCACGATCATTTGTGATCTGATTTTTAATCGATTTATTGAACATTGAATAAGAAAGTTAAATCGATTCTAGATACTCAAAGTTTCGTAAGTTTTTGCTTCATCATCAAATGAATCCAATTACCTATTCGTCGAGGGCGATAACATCGCATTTGTGGTGGATGATGATCCGAGCGAAACCTCTTAAGCTCCATTTATCTCCCCACGAATTTTGAATTATGAAGAAGAGCTGTCCATCTTTCGTGAATCCATATCCAACGATCAAAACCATATGCAAACGAGCTTCACGTGTATTATTTCTTTTCTTTGGCAAGATGTAGATTCAACAATCCTCGCACTTATACCGAAATCCGATGAGGTAAAAGAGATGAAAGATTACCGCCCAATTTCTTGTTGCAATGTGCTATACAAGGTCATTTCAAAAATTCTCGCTAATCGCCTAAAGAGACTACTTCCGAGCTTCATTTGTGGAAATCAATCGGCTTTTGTGGAAAAAAGACTATTATTGGAGAATATCCTTCTTGCAACCGAGCTAGTCAAAGATTACCACAAGGAAACGGTCTCACCACGGTGTGCAATGCAAATAGATATCTCCAAAGCATTTGACTCAGTACAATGGGATTTTGTGATAAATACCTTATCGGCACTCAACTTTCCAGAACAATTCATACACTGGATAAGGCTATGCATAACTACCGCCTCCTACTCGGTACAAGTTAATGGTGATCTTGCTGGATATTTTCATAGCTCAAGGGGATTAAGGCAAGGGTGTTCCCTATCTCCATATCTATTTGTCATATGCATGGATGTGTTGTCAAAAATGATCAACAAGGCGGCGGAGGAGCGAAGGATCGGATACCACCCAAAGTGTAAGAATGTAAAAATAACACATTTATGCTTTGCAGATGATTTGATGGTGTTCTTAGATGGTACGAGAAGATCAATTGATGAAATGATTCAAATATTTGACGAGTTTGCTGCTTGTTCGGGGCTGAAAATTAGCACACAAAAATCGACACTATTCGTTGCAGGGATAACGCAAGCTAGGCGCGACAATATATTGGCTAATCTATCATTCAATACGGGTGAGTTACCGGTGAGATACCTTGGACTACCGTTGCTATCAAAAAGGATGCGAGCTGTGGATTATGAAGCGCTAATAGACAGAATTAGAACCCGGATGAGCTCGTGGACAGCAAGATTCTTATCGTATGCAGGTAGATTACAACTACTACAATCGGTTATTCAAGGTATTATTAATTTTTGGATGCAAGCTTTTCGTCTACCTAATCAATGTATCAATAGATTGGAAGGGTTGTGTGCTGCATTCCTATGGTCTGGACCTTCATTGAATACAAGGAAAGCAAAGGTTGCTTGGGTGGATATATGCAAACCGAAGAAAGAAGGGGGTTTGGGATTTAAATCGTTAAAAGATGCAAATCTTGTATGCTGCTTGAAGTTAATTTGGAGCATTGTGGGGAACAAAGAGTCATTATGGGTAAGATGGATCAACAAAGCTCTACTACGAAACAACTCTATATGGTCTATCAACGAAAATACAAGTTCCGGATCTTGGATTTGGAGAAAGCTTTTGAAATATAGAGAAGTGGCAAGAGGGTTGCTAAGAGTAAAAGTGGGAGATGGGACGAGCATTTCTTTTTGGTACGACAACTGGTCATCTATGGGGACTTTACGTCATGTGGTCGGATTGAGAGGTCCTATTGACATTGGAATTTCAGAGCATGAAACACTGGCGACGGTGCTGCAAACTCATACCCGACGAAGGCACCGGTTAGAAAGTTTAGAAAAGATCGAAGATGAAATAGCAAAAGCACGACTGATGCGATCAGAAGAACGAGACACGACACTTTGGAAAAGTGGGGAGAATAAATACAAGACAACATTCAACTCAAAAACAACGTGGAATCTTATTCGCACAATAACATCACCGATAAATTGGTACAACGGTGTGTGGTTTATCCACGCAACACCAAAGTACTCGTTTATGGTGTGGCTTGCGGTGTTGAATAGATTATCGACAGGTGACAGAACAAAAGTGTGGACAGGGCACATGAATTGTGTCTTGTGCAACAATGCCGAAGAAAGTCGAGACCATTTGTTCTTCTTGTGTAGGTTTTCCTCGCGAGTGTGGAGGTATCTAATAGGTCGGGTACTGGGCAATCAATATTCAACGAGCTGGAGTGTGTTACTTGCGCTTATCCAAGGGAACAACTTAGATCAACTTCGGACATTCATCACTAGGTACACATTCCAAACAACAATCTACAACCTGTGGCAAGAAAGAAATAGGAGACGACATGGAGATCAACCGCTCAAGGTGGAGCAATTGGTAACTAAAGTGGACAAACAAATTAGAAATCGTCTTAGCACTTTACGAAGAACGGGGGATCAAAGATACAGTCAAGGATTGGAAAGGTGGTTCGAAACAAGGCCTCAGTGGAGGCAACAAACATCTTAACTTTGTTGTAATGTAGACTATCGATAAGAAAATGTCGAAACTCATAATCATCATTGTACAAACGTTGGTTTTGGTTTGAATAAATTTAACATTCATCCAAAAAAAAAAAAAAAAGATGTAGATTTTTTCCTGAAAATTAGATTGAAAATGTTAGTAATTTTCTTTTAACCAAAATTTCAAAATGCAAGCCAATTATTGGTTATTATATAAAGTAGAAATATTATGACTTACTAAGTACAAAATCTGACTAACCTGTGTAAGATACTCCAAGTCATCAGTGATCTCAAGACATAAGCCAACCGGAAACCTGTCTAACTTTTCTTGAACAAAAGAAGCATCAACATCTTTGCACAATTTAAAGGCTCTCTTAATTCTGCATCCCAATGCTCCAGCCTATTTTAATGAAAAATGTCAAATACTA
Organism: Arabis hirsuta; assembly: GCA_964056655.1. NCBI lineage: Eukaryota > Viridiplantae > Streptophyta > Magnoliopsida > Brassicales > Brassicaceae > Arabis > Arabis hirsuta. The sequence continues at coordinate 41,390,097 of OZ053301.1, forward strand.
GTAGATTTAATAAATTAAAGATTTATGTAACACATGTATTTCTTTTTACCTTCTACTTCCTTTTTTAGTAGTAGGTTTTTTCATTACCCCTTGTGTGCGTATATGGTTGAATGCTAGGTTTAAGTTTGAAAGTTGCAAATTTTTTTCTTCACCGGGTTTGATTTGATCTACAAGCTCGTCAATCGAAAACTCAACTTGTTGATTTATTGGACGACCGATGTTGTAGATAGCCTGCAAAAGGCGGACTAGGACGATCGCCCAGCATATCTCATCTGCATATAATCATTATAAATAGTATTCATCTCTTTATTACTATGTTAACTATCATTATATTTCGGATGCTATCAAACTACCTTTCATTTGGTCCAGAACAGGGCCGATAACAAAGCCCTTTTTCAAAGTCCAATCTTTGGGAATTCTACCGTCACGGCTAAATATCTAGCATAAAAAATCACCATTAAGAAATCAATAATATAATATTCGTATGGGTTTTAAAGAAAAATTCCACAAAAGTTACCTCATGAATGCTCTCTTCTTCTATGCTAGTTTGAGGTTGTTGTTGAGCTCTAGCTTCCTCTCTAGCTTGGACGTCCTTCTTCGCTTGAGCTTGTCGGCTCTGTTTCTTATTTTTACCTCCGATCTTGGCATCTCCATGCTCCACCTTTAATATATAGACATGTATTTATCTACTGATAAGTAATGTGACATAGAGTTAAGGTTTAGAAACAGCTTCCTCATGCTTTGTCCATAGAACATGATCCGAGATATCAGATATGACAAACTAGGTTGCAATATCTAACAGAAAAATCTAACAAGTATAACCGATTCAACTGCAGAGTTTTCACAAGTTACTTTCACAGAACAAAATCAGGGTTTGTAAATACCTCTAGTTTCTTCACTAAAGATGTGTCGTCGAACACTTGTCCTGAATGAGTATGCTTCAAAAATTCTTCTGACGGATCTACCCAGAGAAGAGTAAAGTCACCATCTACATTTTACAAATGAAAACCTGTTAGCCCCTCACACAAGAAACCTGGGAAATCAAAGACATTTGATTACTACTACCTGGCATTTGAAACCAAACTCTTGTGTGTTTAGATGGTTGCTTCGAGGAACTCTGCCTAGATCGTTCTTGAAACTGCGATTCTACTTGCTCGTCGACGCAGGCACCTGTGAAGTTTGCTGCTTCTTGAAGCTTAGACAGAAGCTTTGTTGCAAGAACGAGCACCGCTTCAAGTCTTGAGCTTGATTCATCATCCAAGTAAAAATTTAGTATTGCCCTGTCATCATATTCAGAAACAGATCAGATAGGGATTTACCAGTTATGGGGTTTGAGTGGGTAATTTTACATCCATTATAGAAAAGAACCACAGTATAAAAGAATTAGCAAGAACTAGAAGTGAATCTTACTCTCCAACTTTTTCGAAAAAAAGATGAAGGTCAGCTTCACAGGCCTTGCAGAGTGCAAGAAATGCCTGTCATTTGTTTTAAGAAATTTGATTCTCCATATTCATTATACGAACAAAGAAACGTGTGTCAATGCTTTAGGTCATAGAGGAATGCTATACCTTTAGTTCTTCCCCTGATAATGTGTTTTTAACATGATCACCTGTGTGATTATGCTGCACAAAGTCTTCTGATGGATCGATCCAAAACTGGTCAGTATGTAACAAAGCGTCACTACCTGCATTTCGGAATAGATGATCAGTTAGCAGCGTGTTACAAAAGGAGCCTATATAGGAAAAATCGGGTAGTAGCATCAACCTTTGGTCAGATCAACAGAGTTATTAGATCCAACACCTTTTATGGCTCTCTCACTTGCATCATCAGATGGTAAAGAACTTTGGTCTGTAGCAGTTACCGCAATCTCTTGGACAGAGGATTTGAAGTTTTCAAGCAACTTGTACAATTTTTTAATTTGCACCACTAAGCTACTAAGAAATTGTGTCATGTCAAGCGAAAAAAACTGGATATCCGGCTCAACTTTGCGTGTACCTGCAGAATCAGAGATCAGTTTATCAAATTCGGTCGCAAAAAGGATGTGTAAGAACAAGAGAAAATGTCTATACCACTTTCACCGTCCAATGTCGATTTCATCTTTGATATATCTGGAAATTGCACACTCATATGATCAATGCTAGCCCGAGGAGATTCAAGAACAGAAGGAGCGGTCTGCAGAAAAGTAATATCGACCACATTGCTTAATTAACACACCATCCGTAAAATCTCAGGATACTGTATATATCATAGGTCTGAATTACTTCTTGAGCAGACTGTTGGTTATGTTCCAAATATTAGTACCAGAAAGATCATCCATCAAAAGCATCAAGAAACTAAATCTCTGATATGCATAACGTGAATCATCCAACTGTACAAGGTTTGGACCAACACAAAGAAATTTCGATCTGACATTCACAGATCCGACAGAAACAAAGTAGCTCCAAAGCATATTCGCTACTCGCAAAGCTTGAAAATCCAAAATCCATCTATTCCAAAGCCAGCCTTAACGTCGTACTCGAAAATTAGCGATTTCAAATCCGACGAACATGAAAGTCGAAACAGAGAAGAGAATCTGAGACAGAGAAAAAGTAGCTCCAAAGCAAATTCGCTGCTACTTCCAAAGCTTAAAAATCCAAAATCCTACCATTCCAGAGCCTGAAGCCTAACTACAGTAACATCGTCCTCGACAATTAGCGATTTCCGAATCCGACGAACATCTAAAATCGAAACAGAGACAAAGTATCCCCAAAGCAAATTCGCTACTCCCAAAGCTTGAAAATCCAGAATCCTACTATTCCAGAGCTAGAACATAACTACAGTAGCATCGTACTCAACGATTAGACGATTCCGAATCCGACGAACACCAAAATTGAAACAGAGAAGAGAATCTGAGACAGAGACAAAGTTGATCGGAAGCAAAATCGCTCCGGCGAATTTCCGATCGGATCAAAGTTTGAGAAAAGAGATCTGAACCTGAGAAGCATTGAGCTCACTTCTGCTCCGTCTCTGCCTGAAAAGCATCGAGCTCACTTCTGCTTCGTCTCTCTGTCTGTGCACAAGTGAAATCTAACATTAACACATTCTTATAAAAAGGAGTGGCGGGATCTTTTGGGGCCGAAAAATGTATTTATTTGTTTATTTAATTAAATTAAATAATGTAAGTATTCAAATTCCGTACTTCTTTTTTCTCTCTCACTTGTAACTTACTTGTAAAGGATTTAATTGTACGTTAACAATTATGGACAATTTTTTGTTTAAGTTCTATTAATTCGTTCGGTTAGACAGACCGGACAGCTATCTAAACGAATATTACATGTATGTTGATTTAACTTTTGCCATTGCCACTGATATTCAATAAACTTTTTACAAATAAACTGATCTAAAAGGAAATTTCAAGTATCTTCTGATAATTACTAATTAATGCGAGATTTTGTGTGTCAAATATTTGCAGCTAACGTATTTTGCAAGAAACAAATATGTTTGGGGATAATTTACATGATCGTGTACGTCCTTAACTAAAGTGAGTGTCAACGTTTAAAATGTTTTGGATTTAGCATTTATATATTTATGAATATAGATTTCACGACACAACTACCAAAGAAATATACGTAACATTTTGTGACTTTTTTTTTCTTTTCTTTTTTTTTGATAAAATAACATTTGTGACTTGTGAATAGAATGTATGAATTAAGGAAAAACCCAAAGAAATATACATAACACAATATGGTCTTTCAAAGTGAACTGTGTAATTTTATTACATTCAACAGTTTTCTATGAATATAAATATATGGATGTCAAATAACTTTAAAAGTCAAATATCACATTTTAATGAAAAGGTTAAAAAAAAATCACATTTTATAGAAGAAAATAACAAAATCATTGTCCCATTATTTTGTTTTCAATGAAACTTGGATTAGTTGGGCCTAACTTGAATTAGAAAAAGGCCGAAATACCCAATCCCAACTTCGTCGTCTATATTCCACTTAGGATTTCTTTTGCGTAGCTTCTCAACTTAGACTAAAAAAAAAAAAAAAACGCTTCTCAACTTTTAATTGAAGGGGAAAAGGTCAATCTGTTGCATAATTTATGAATCTTTAGATGGTGAAGAGATATTCCCAAATTCAAAAATGTCGTTAAGTTGAATATTTTTCAAATCGATAAAAGTCAAAGAAAGTGAATCAACGCAACGCAACAATTTGGGCTTAACTTATGAATTATATATGTTTCGACCAAGATCATAATCCTTTTTTGGCTACGTACAAATGATCTTAATTTTATTTTTATATTTTTATCAGATAGAGAAGTTGAAAGAGCTTGCCAATTTTCCATTGCCAAAGAAATTATTGTGTAGTGAACACCAAAATTGAAACAGAGAAGAGAATCTGAGACAGAGACAAAGTTGATCGGAAGCAAAATCGCTCCGGCGAATTTCCGATCGGATCAAAGTTTGAGAAAAGAGATCTGGAGAAGCATCGACCTCATTTCTGCTCCGTCTCTGCCTGAAAAGTATCGACCTCACGGTCCTCACCTCTGCTCTGTCTCTCTCTATGCAATCAAAGGATTGGCGGGATCTTCTGGGTATTTATTTGTTTATATAATTAAATTAAATATTCAAATTCCGTACCTTTTTTTTTTTTCACATCCACGGCAAATAAAGGATTTAATTGTAAAGTTAACAAAGAGCCATTATGGACAATTTTTTTGGTTTAGGTTCGATTAATTCGTTCGGTTAGACAGACCGGACAGCTGTCTAAATGAATAATACATGTACTGTATGTTGATTTAACTTTTGCCATTGCCACTGATATTCAATAACTTTTTAACATTTTCTTATTTATTGTAATAAAAAAAATTAGCAAGAAATTTTTGAAGTTAAACATAAATAAAAGACGAAAATTTTCAAATTTCAAGTATCTTCTTCTGATAAATTACTAACTAATGCGAAACTTAATTTGTGTGTCAAATTTCCGTCATTCTTTTTTTTTTACCGTGTATGATATTTAAGAGAAATTAAGCACTATATTTGGTTTTTCATGTATAATTTATTACCTAGCATTAATCCAAACATAATATAGTAATTAACATTTAGTTTTTTTAAGTTTAAATCATACATCGAAATATCTTCTTCTTCTTATCTTTTTTTCCATAGATCAAAATCCCAAATTATCAATTAAGTTGATGATTCTTCTTCACCATCGTCGCCTCTCTTGCTCATATTAAATCATTGTTGATGATTGGCATAGTTGACTATATTCATAAATCAGTATAATAGGTAACAATTATTTTTATTATAATATATAAATATATTTCTGATAATAGTTAACTATATATGTTTTTTTATTGTTATGAAAACTATAATAGATAACTAGGTTTCTAAACATAGTTACCTATGTTGTTTAAATAAGTGACTACTAAAACAATTTTTCGTGTAGTCAACTATGCTCTGGAAATAGTTAACAATGTTTTTAAATTGATAACCATTTCATAAAAGTAGTTAACTATATTTTAAAATTGGTAACTATGTTTTTAGATAATTTGAAATAGTATAATGTAGTTAACTATGTTATGAGACCAATTAAATATATAGTTACGAAAATAGTTAACTATGTTAAATAGTAAATTGCTGCAACATATTTAATTTTTCTGACCAATTTTGTTTCTACATAAAATAGGTATGCGTTATTGGGAGGAACAATTATTTATGAGATGAAATCAAAATTTTAGAATTTTTTATATTTATTTTTATTTTAATTATAAGGGATATTAGGTTATATATTAGTTTACTTTAATTATAGTTGTAAAGACATTTTCGTCAAATTGTTATTTTTCTTTGCTAGTTTCTTAATTATATATTTGGTTATGATAATTTCTTAAGTATAAGTCTCAATAGTAATATTAAACTAATTAATCCGATATTTAATAGTACGTTTTACCAAAAAAACGTATTGTATTGTGCAAGAAACCAATATGTTTGGGGATAATTTACATGATCGTGTACGTCCTCAACTAAAGTGAGTGTGAAAGTTCAAAATATGTTGGATTTAGCATTTATATATATTCATGAATATGGATTTCACGACACAGATACCAAAGAAATATACATAACACTTGACTTGTGAGTAGAATGTGTGGAATTAAAAAGAAAAACAAATTAAGAAGTAGAATGGTTTTCCAAAATCAACCGTGTAAGTTTATAATATTCAACAGTTTTCTATAAATATCAAATATATGGATGTCTCTGTAAGGATGTATAGTATTTTTTTTATCAAGCAAATATTTTATAATTTTAATCTCCATCGCCACCGTTTCTGCTTTTTCTTTCAAGAACATATTTTATAATTTTAGTTTCCATGGCTATCAGCATCAGGCCCACCACTGCAATGTGGAGTCCCTGGGGCACAAGGGTGTACACAATATGGATCTTTTGGACTACAAGAGGTTTCGTAATATTTCACTTCAGCTCTATTTGTATCCATGGGTCCTTGTTTCTTTAGGCAGTTTGGATTCTCTGGATTACAAGGCTTTACACAATTTGGATCCCAGCTTGGATTACAATATCTTTCGTAATAGCTCGCGTCGATGCTCTTTGTATCCATTGTCCTCCCTTCCACAATATCTTGTCCTTCAAATTAATGTGATGATATGTTAGTCCAATTGTCATAAAAAAATCAAAATAAGATAAAATTTCCATCAGTATATAGGATCATTCACATATTTCCTACGCTCATTCTCCACGCTATAAAAATGTTTTTCCAATTTATACTAAAAATATCATGCTTTTCTTCATGATAAAAACAAAAAGAAGTTCGATTTGAAGCAAGATTTCAAATCTCAGTTGATTTCTTACTTTCTATATTTAAATAAAAAAGTACTTAAGAAAACAAATATTTACATGATTTTATTTTTTATATCATGTTCCTATTTTTCAATGTAAATTTTTTTTTCTCGTAAGAAAATCTCGTTCCCATATTATTTGACACATGTATTTTGCTTTCATAAATTTGCATTCCCTTATTTTTAATACTATATATACGGATATGATTCCATGTATTAAACTACAAAATGAAGAGTGTTGACAGAAAACAAAAAACTGTTCAGAAAACAAAAACTATATACTGGAAAGTAAATTTACTTACGAAAGACAAGAAGAAGAGAAACCAATGACAAAAGTTGAAAGGATTTGTTCTTCATTCTCCAAAGAAAATATTATTTGATTTTTAATGATGAACTTAAGCTATTCTTCATGTTTTTTTATAGTGCAATGTAGTTTGACCAGGAAAAAATCTTGAAGGAGTTAATATTAGATTTGACCATGCATTATATAATAAAATTGAAATTTTGACAGAATATTATTGTTTTGCATTTTAAATCCATATATCACTTTGATCTTTTTTTGGCAACATATATTTCTTTGGTTTTAAAGAAATATATATACATATACCCTTTTAATATATATATTTTTTACTAAAAACGTAACACATCCTATCTAAAATTATTCTTACATATCTTTTAATTAGGGAAAAATATGTGAAGATCTTTTAACATCCTATCTAAAATTATTCTTACATCTATATTTATAAACATGAACTCACTTTGCTTATGTGACAGGCTTAGAGGGGAAATTAGGGTTTTAGTGGACAATGGACATAGCTCCGAAATCAAGCGGCGGCGAGACGAAGGATGGATCTTCAAGCGTGACGGAGCCCATGGAAGCATCGACCGGCGTTGCCTTTTCTTTACTGGGGAAGCGCAAGGTGGAATCCTCAAACTCGGAGGATTCTGGTGAAAGCGACGGCGACGGAAAAGTCGAGGAAGATCTGGAGGATAGTGATCCCGATTGGGATAAGGATAGCTTTGATGGGCTGGAATATCATCCCTCTGATGATGATGGGGAGTATGTCGACGAGGACTTAGAGAAGAGGACCCGTTTTTACCATCGCACGGTCATCGAAACCAAGGTACCTACTATATATCATCCTTGAGTCTCTCTGAAAAAGATTGAGTCTTTATTAGGTAATCACTGGTTTTTGTGTTGTTTGTTTGGGTTAAGGGTTTCTTTGAGCCATCGGATGAAATGCCCCATTACCTATGGGCTGGAATTACTACAGTTTGGGATCTGGATAAAGAAGTTCATCCAGGCGTGACATGTCGTCAGTTCCTAGCAGACATGGCATGTCTGTGCCTTGAAAAATATAACAAACGAAAGGTAAAGCCACCTTTTTGTTCTTGTTGCCTAGTTTCCTAGGTAATAGATTATCCATGTTTTTCTGTTGTTTCCAGGGATTCAATGTAAAATTCGAGCATATCTTGAGGGCTAATTTTGACCCAGCGGGCTTTACAAAGTACTACATTACGTTTGCTGCAAGAGAGTCTGATTCTGCTGATGCACCTTTAGTGGAGTATCAAGCTAAGGCTGGGAGATCTGCAGGCAAGACTTATCCCATCCTTTGCAGACCAAGTCCTACACCAAATCGGGTATCTTCTCTCCTCTCTTGTTTTGTTCATTTTTCTTGAATTTTCAAGCTCTTCTCCCTTGTCCACTCTTGTAAGTTATATGAACTAGAGCAGAGACCACATTTTACTTGATTATACGAACACCACGTTATTATACTTGTATGATTTGGCTGTCTAGTGTTGACACCTCTGCCTTCTCAAATTGGATTCTTATTTGTGAGACTGTCATGCTTAGCTTTATTTTGGGTGGAATTATAAATCAATCTGATTTCTACTAGTAGACTTGGTTAGACTTAGATTGAGCTCTTAACTACTCTGATTCTTATCTCGTGAATAGTGGAATTCGTACCTAGAGATGGTGAAGTATGCTCGTTTTGGTCAACTTGTTGCCTAACAAGAAGATACAATTCACATCTGATTCTCCTGTTTTTTTTTTTGTTCTTTGTCAAGGTGGAAGAGGAGATCAATTCCAAGGTGATGGAAGAGGGCAGTTGAAGAATTTTACAAGTATTGATCTTTAGCCTGTTTTAACTAATCTATAAGACTAAGTTATTAAGAACTTGCACTATGTTCTGCATAAAAGACTATTATGTATTACCCGGATTAAAAAGTATTTAGTTATTAATTGTTTATCGTGTATGGCTTAACATGTTGTGTTTATTCTTCTGAATTTTCAGAGATATGGTCTGTCTGATTTTCCTCACATTTCGTGGGGTTTTTTTCTGTTGATTTTTCCGGTTTTTCTTTTCCCTCTCAAATTTCAGCTTTCTCTTTGTTCCCCTTCTATCTCTTAACAATTCCCTGAAAAATTTAAGCTTTTTTTTTTTAATTGGGTTTGTCCAATGACTACCCAAGTTCTTTTAATCAAATCTTTACATTCTACAAAAGTGATCATTTATTTGGTTTGTAGAAGAAGATGTACTCAGCTTCTATTGGAAGAGAAGGTAAACACAAAAGGCAAAACCAAGCAAAACAGGCAAAAAAATATGCTGAGGCAATAAAAAAAAAAAGAATGAAGCTGAATCATCATCAGGAACTACCAATAAATTAACTTTTTAGGAGGTATATTGGTTATTTAACTTTAGATTTTCCTATCTTGATTAGAAAATTAAGATAAACCGTTAGGTGTGTGTTGCAATAACATAAAAGATAAAAGCAATTAAATTACAGTCTGAATGTTTTGAATTGACACTTTCTATTATTTTGGGTTTGATCTTGCTCAAGATGTTGGGCATAATTGATACCATAATCAGAGATTGGAGTATGGGTTAATTATTGACCAGGGAAAATAGGTGATTATTTTACTACATTTATAATTGAAATAGTGACGAAATTAAATTTTCAACAATATTTTACTGGTCTAATATTCTTTGTATAGATATATGCTCGGCGATTCGTCTTGCCAGACTTTTGCAAGCTATCTTTAATACGGAACGTCGAGTTAATCAACATGAAGAGTTTTCATTCAAGGAACTCATTGATCATATCAATTCCAAGGGAACAGAAAACTTCGCACTTGCCAATCTAAAAATTGCTATTAAGGACCATGGAATCATGAAGTGCCAACAACTAGTCACAAGTCTCATTTGACTAGTTGCCAACAACTAGTTGCCAATGATTCCATTGTCCTTAATAACAATTTTTAGATTTGTGACTAGTTGCTGGCACCTTCATGATTCCATTGTCCTTAATAGCAATTTTTAGATTGGCAAGTGCGAAGTTTTCTGTTCCCTTGGGATTGATATGATCAATGAGTTCCTTGAATGAAAAATCTTCATGTTGATTAGCCGGACGTCCCGTATTAAAGATAACTTGCAAAAGTCTGGCAAAACAAATCGCCCAGCATATATCTATACTAAGAATATTAGACTAGTAAAATATTGTTAAAAATTTAATTTCATCACTATTTCAATTATAAATGTAGTAAAATAATCACATATTTTCCCTTGGTCAATAACCTCTCCAATAATTAACCCATCCTCCTAACTCCAATCTCTGATTATGGTATCAATTATGCCCAACATCTTGAGCAAGATCAAACCCAAAATAATATAAAGTGTCAATTCAAAACATTCAAATTGTAATTTAATTGCTTTTATCTTTTATGTTATTGCAACACAGACCTAACGGTTTATCTTAATTTTCTAATCAAGATAAGAAAATCTAGAGTTAAATAACCAATATACCTCCTGAAAAGTTAATTTATTGGTAGTTCCTGATGATGATTCAGCTTCATTCTTCTTTTTTTCATTGCCTCAACATATTTTTTGGCTTGTTTCGCTTGGTTTTGCCTTTTGTGTTTACCTTCTCCTCCAATAGAAGCTGAGTACATCTTCTTCTACAAACCAAATAAATGATCAGTTTAGTAGAATGTAAAGATTTGATTAAAAGAATTTGGGTAGTCATTGGACAAACCCAATTAAAAAAAAAAACTTGAATTTTTTAGGGAATTGTTAAGAGATAGAAGGGGAACAAAGAGAAAGCTGAAATTTGAGAGGGAAAGGAAAAACCTGAAAAATCAACAGAAAAAAACCCACGAAATCTGAGGAAAATCAGACAGACCATATCTCTGAAAATTGTAATCTTGTTTTTTGCTAACCTAAAAAATTGTAATCTTTGACATGACTAATAGAATTAGATGAAAATTTGGCACTTACACCCAAAAAGGTCGAACCTTTAAGAAGGTGAAGAAGAAGAACAATGAATTTTTTCAAAAGAAAAGACTTTCTTGTAATACGCAAGAACCCTAGCGGTTTTCCCCCAAAAAGATTCAAGTTTTGAAGTTCAATCAAAAACTCATAAATTTTTAGAAATCTAAGAAAAAAAACAGTGAGAAGACACCTCTTTTTCTTGAAAATGCAAAACAATGTAGCTTTTCTTTGTTTTGAAGAAGAAAGATTGAATCTTTATCATTAAACACCCATGGAAAAAAGAAACCAAGAAAGAAAGTTGTAACCTTTGTTCTTGCTCTACAAAGGTTTTTCCCTTTCCTCCAAAGGTTCACACTTTACACCTGAAACAAAAACCTTGTTTACTACAACTCCACAATCAATAGTGTGGCTTAATAATCCACTAGAACAAGGTACACCATAACTTGTGTAGGTCTATTTTTCTTTCCAGTAGAAAACAAAAATGGAATTTTGAGTATCCTTTTTCAATCTATAAATTGATAATATCTTGATAAATTTCTGTAAATATTACGAGACTTAAATTCGACAATATTTTTAAGTCAAACACAACCTCGGTGGGGTTTTAAGTATTGTGTATAACATTAATTACATTTAAATGGCTTAGTTGAGATTTGTATGTTTTGAATTTCTATATGGTTGGTGTCAAAATGAGTGATTAACTCGCGAGTTAACTTTGGTTAGTCGGATTTTCGTGAGTGCAAATTATTATTTTTAGTTTCATTTAATAAATAAGTTACATAATCGAGAGTTGAGTTGAATTAATGTGCGAGTTATATGAACATTTTTCTGAAGATTTAAAATATATATTAAATCAAATGCTACTAGAATGGTTTTTCTTTTTACGAACAATTTGATTAATTTACATGAAAAAATGCATAACTCCAAAAAACTTGACTAATTTACATGAAAAAATGCATAACTCTGTGCTCGAGCTGCTTTAGTAATGGAATCGGTTCGGACATTATCACTCCATGAGATATGAATTAAACTAAAAGTTATAAATTTTTGTTTTAGCATAGTGATCTAATCCAGCTTTGCGCTAATGGCCAATCTAGTGGTTGCGTAGTCACATAAATCAGAGTTAAACAATATGTCACAATTCGCACTGAAGATAGTCCCTTCTCGCTTAGGCACTTCATCGCCCAAAGCAGCCATCGAACTCAGGATGCAGTGCCGAGATACTTTGTCTACATCCTCTCATACCGTAAATGAGAAGATATGTATAGTCTCTTAGACACCACTCTAGCCCACTGACCAGACCATCAATCCAAGAAGCATTGGTCTGGCATGTCAATATTAGGGGGTTCTGGAGGGGCAAATCATGTGAGTCATCCTGTGGGCGTAGATCATCGACATATTTTTCATCTTCTCTTTGATTTGCGATGCTCGAACTCTCGGCTTTGAGGGTCGCTGTCTGAAGAATATACCTTGAGGATATCATTCTTCTATTGAACAGCTTACTGTTTATGGCCTTCTAGATTTACCAGAGAATGTCATTGCATTAATTAAACATAATATTTTATTGTTGGACATTGATTTAATTGTGTTGCATAATTTTTGGACAAAATTATATATTATATAATTTCAGTATTTTATTGTCGACATGAGGATAGCTTGGAAATGTTGCCTCACGGTAGATCGCTCTAAGTATCTATTTATTGTTTACAAAACATAAACTTTTAGAAAATAATTCACTTGTTGTAAAAACGAATTTTTATTTTATTATAAATAAATTTTACATTCAATTCAAAAACAAAAATGTTATTCACCTATTAACCTACTATATTATCTATTAAATTCAATAGTAATATTATCCAAAAGATTATATGATTCTCCACAATATATAACGTAGTGCCAATTTTGTCAACATAGATATTTGTTTAGCTTTGTTATGATATCACTCGATGAAAATATGGTCTTATTAGCAAAATTACAAGGTCAAAAAAGAATATGTTGTAAGTTTGTAGTCAATTTGAAATTGTAGTCAATTTAAACCAAAATTTTTTTTTAGAGGATTTATAGATAGATTTTTAATTTTGGAATTTTTTCACAAAAGAGAAAAAATTTTGATTCAAAAATTTTTGGGGATTTAAAGTCCATGGCTCTTAGGCCTATGCTCAGGGCCGGCCTAGTAACATGAGAAACCAAAACGCTAGAGAAAACCTCCCAAAAGTCTGGTTATATTATGCTACAAGATAATTTGTGTAGGTCTTACTTTAGTAAGTAACCTTGCTTCATTAAAACCAAATACAATGAGTAACAAATTTTTTAATTCTTTGATTTAGAGTAATTAAAGAAACATATTAAAGAGGTAATAAAAATGTTAGGAAACTTCAATTCGACAATGTTACAAAATTCATAAGTCAAAACCATCTCGTTAGGGTTTCCAGTATTGGGTATAACACTAATTACGATTTAAATGGTTTAGTTGAAATATGTTTGTTTTGAATGTCGATATATATAGTTAGATGTCTAACGGAGTTATTATCTATGTGGGTTTTTATAAATTCAAATTATCTTCTTTGGACTCATTTAATAAATGAATTAGGTATTAAAATGAGTTGTCGCCTAACAAGAAGATACAATTCACATCTAATCTTGCTGTATTTTTTGTTGTTGTCAATGTGCTAGTTTAAGGTGATTGAAGAGATCAATTGTAAGAGGTAGCCAAGGTGATTGAAGAGATCAGTTGAATAGTTTCGTAAAAATTCGTATTTATCCTTTTGTAAAGAGTAATCTACTATTAGAGGGACATAAAGTTATTTGGAGCTCGCACTATGTTCTGAATCTGAATGTTATTGTAATTGCTATGTTAATAGAATTATCTCCAGTTTAGTGTTGAATGGATGTGACTTATCGTGTTTTATTCCTTTTTCTGAATTCGTTACCTATCCTCGTGTCTATTTAGCAAGTAGCAACCATTATGTATTTTTTATATATGGCAAGTCTCCTAACTCAATAAAGATGGGTTTATTTATCATATGTCTCCAAAGAGTTCCTTGATACGAAAATAACAAAACCTCACTATTTCTAATATATTACGATATTATCCTAGACAACACCAAAAATCCCACGAATTTTTCAACTTCATAAAAATTTAGATTGCACCTATTGTTTAAAGCAGAAGATGTTACATATATTTGTTGATGATTATTCGCAAGCAACCCCATTATTATCCCACGAGTTTTGACAGATAAAATAATATAGTTTACATTCTTAAACTTGGTTCTTCCATACCCTATAAGGCTATATAGCTAGGAAGCATGGCCATCACACGAGTGTACGGGGTAACGACAGTTAAATTTTTGGGTAAATAGTAATTTTCCTAAAACTAACAAGCAAATTCTATTAGTAAATTCAAATTGATGACCATCCTTTTATCCAACCATGTCTCAATGTTGGAGAACAGCTAAGCAGATTTTTGATGAGTACGAAAATGACCACTCATATAATAAAATATTCATACAAGGTTTTATGTTCAATAGTGTTACATCATAGGAGGTCTATTCGCTGGTGGTAGACAACTCTTTTGCATTACGATAGTGTTCCATAAATCGAATCAAATTGCATCGATCTTGTTGGGTAAATGGATCTTCTATATTCTTGTGTTTTATTTATATATATAGGTCAAGATGAGATTTGATTTAAGTTTAGTGAACTATGCTCATAATTAGAAATTTTAAAGTATTAAAATTGTATATGCTAACTATGAACAACCCAAATCCCAAACTTACTACTCTATAAATTTATATATCAATCTAGATATATAACGAAGTAAATGATGCATCTAATAAATAGAGCATATATTATACACTAGAATAGTGTACTTATCATATCTACGATAATCTTATTCTTACGTAACACTAATTTAATATTTAAATTTTTAATAAATTAAACTTTTTATAAATAAGGTAAAAGTGTTCTCTGCGTTAAAATATTGTTGAGTTTACTGAATCTGTCTTTTTAAAATTGTTTTCTACGTTAAATCATAGTAATTAACAACAAATAAAGCAAAAATTAGGTGGAAAAAAAGATTTGTGAACAAGTGATGGCATCAACGTAAATAAGATAAAAATTACAGTCTCTTTTATAAATATAAAAACGTTTTATAAAACAGTTGCGTTTAATTATTTTTTTCCTCTTAAAATTATTCTTAAATCGACACATAAGCAAAGTTTTATATAGATCCTCTTAAAATTACTCTCAAATCTACACATAAGCAAAGTGATCTCTCTTTTATAGATATAAAAACGTTTTATAAAACAGTTGCGTTTGATTATTTTTTTCCTCCTAAAATTACTCTTAAATCGACACATAAGCAAAGTGATTACTCTTTTATATAGATAGATAGATTAACAACAAATAAAGCAAAAATTAGGTGGAAAAAAGAGAATCAAATCTTGCGTAATTGGTTTTGACCTGTTTCAATAAACAGCACACACATTAGATTGATCCCCAAAGTCCAGAGCCCTAAAACAGTGGCGGAATATAGACCAATTGCTTTGTGCAATGTCTACTACAAGCTAATATCAAAAATTCTCACCAGAAGATTACAACCAATTCTCCAAGGATTGGTGTCTGAAAACCAGTCAACCTTTGTACAAGGCAGGGCCATTTCAGACAATGTCCTCATCACTCATGAAGTCCTTCACTACCTGAAAACATCTAAAGCAATTAAGAGATGTTCCATGGCTGTTAAAACAGACATGAGTAAGGCCTATGATCGACTGGAATGGGATTTTATCAAAGCAGTTCTTGTTAGATTGGGCTTCAACAACACTTGGGTCAACTGGATGATGCAATGTATAACCTCAGTCTCCTACTCTTTCCTCCTAAATGGAACTGCTAAGGGCCTAGTCATACCCTCCAGAGGAATCAGACAGGGAGACCCTCTATCACCCTACATCTTCATACTATGTTCTGAGGTTCTCTCTGGATTATGTAAAAATGCCTAAGTGAAAGGGAACTTATCGGGTATTAGAGTATCAAGACAGAGCCCCAGGATCAACCATCTCCTATTTGCTGACGACACCATGTTTTTTTGCAAAACAAATAAACAAAACAGGCATTGACCCCGAGTTGAAGATGAATTGGACTTCTTTCACGATAGCCAGCCCTACTGTGTGCCAGTTTGCTTGAAAGAAACCAGCAGAGAAGCCATCAGGTCCTGGAGCTTTGTCTCCTTGTATTGAAAACATTGCATCTCGGATTTCCTTTGGTGAGGGTTCTTTTTTTAATCTTTCATTTGTGATATCATTGATACTGGTAGTTAGTGCCTCTTGAACTGTTTTTTCTCTGTTTCCCGGCTGAGATGTAAACAGGCAGGTGAAGTAGTCCTTGATGGTTCCCTCTATCAGGTCCTCCTCATAATGTATCTTCCCTTCATGGTCTTCAATAACAGTAATCTTATTGATGACTCTTCTAGCTCTAGTGCAGGCATGGAAATAGCCTGTATTTCTATCTCCAAGGCTGAGCCATAATTGCCTGCTCCTCTGTCTCCAAAACTCCTCTTCAGCTTTGTGTGCCAAGGCTAGTTCCGAGTTAATTGTATATATCTGTTCGGCCAAGGAGGTAGGACAAGACATAGCTTTTTCGAGCTCAGCTTACAATTTGAAAATGTTTTCTTGACTGTTCTGTTGCTTTGCTTTGTTCCACTGGATGATTTCTCTCCTGCATCTACTTATCCGTTGTTCCACTGTAGTTTCATTGTTTGTATTCCAGCTGTCTGCAATAAGTTTATGAACTTCCTCATTGTCTTTTAGACCCCTATCAAACCTGAATAACCCTCTAGTTCTTGTTTGCTTTTTTGTGAAGTAGGAGACAAGGGGTCTATGATCTGAGCCTTCAAACTGTAGGTATTCACTGGTTGTAGTGAATCTTTCAAACCAGCTGCAGTTTGCCATGACTCTGTCTAAACGGCATAGAACCGTATGATTGTATCTTATTCCCCTCCAAGAATAGAAGTTGCCTGAATGTGGAAGATCATATAGGTCATTTTCAGACAGGAAAGACCGGAAATCCACAAAGGTACTTTCAGGCCTAGTTCTTCCCCCTTGCTTTTCTGAGTTGTCTATAATCTCATTGAAGTCTCCTGTTAGAAACCAAGGGGAGTCCCGTGTTGCAGCTAGAAAGCCAAGTTGAATCCACATGTCCTTCCTCTTAGTCTGCTCTGGTTCACCATAAAGAAAGGTCGCAAAAACATGTCTTCCTTCTAGCTCTATTTTTGTATCAATGTAGTTGTTGCAGGATGAGATAACTTCCAATTTTGTTTCAGGTTTCCAGTATAAGGCTAGGCCTCCCCCTCCAACTCCATGAGGTTCTACCAGATGGTTGCAAGTGTAATCCAGCCACTCTAAGGATTTGAGGACAATTTCCTTTGGATTTTTTGTTTCACTCAGGAATAGTATATCAGGAGCTACAACCTTGCGTAGGTTCCTAAGCCTTGGAATTGTTGTGGTACTACCCAAACCGCAGCAATTCCAGCTTAATATGGCTAAGGAAGAGGCCTTAGAGGGGCCCGAAAATCCTCTTTCTCTCTGTTCCTGTTTCTTCTTTCACTTGTTGGTGTGGCCCTCACCTCTGATGTATTTCCAATTTGTGTCCTCCCAGCTTGGTGAGTTCCTCTCACTGGAGTGTTTTCCACTACCTCAGCTTGGATAGTTGATTGAATATTTTCTCTTGTTCTTTGTAGTGATTGAGTGGAAGTTCTTTGAGGGCCTCTCACCATGGCAGGGATGAGTATTATAGGCGGGGCCATGTTGCTGGTGGATACCATATTGGAGCACATAACAACACCTGCATCAGTTAAGTTTCTTGTTTCTGTCTCATTTGGGGTTATTACTTTTGGGGATTTCTTCTTCTTTGGTGATCTATGTAGTTGAGCAGCTTTTCTTTTCCGGGAACTAGCACCTTGCAGTATATTGTGTGGTTGTTTAATATCAAATATCTTTCGGTGAAAAAAAAAAAAAAATCTTGCGTAATTATTGCCTATAAAACATAGTCTTGGATGCTAAAAGATTTGTGATGGCATCAACGTAAATAAGATAAAACTAGTGTCCCCTTTTATAAGGAAGGGGTTTTTTTTTTTTTTTTTTTATTAGTCGGTGTTATTGGCTTCTCTTTGTTTCCCCCAAATTAGATTGAAAGGTGAATTTAGGGTTTACTCAACAATGGAGATGGCTCCCAACAAATCAAGCGACGGCGAGACGAAGGATGGATATTCAGGCGAGATGGAAACTTCCCCCGACGTCGCCTCTTGTCTGCTTGGGAAGCGCAAGGTCGAATTCTCCAGTGAAAGCGAAGGCGACCGAGAAGTCGAGAAAAGCGACGGAGAAGTCGAGGATAGTGATTTCGAATGGGATAAGGATAGCTTCGATGGCGTGGAATATTATTCATCTGACCACAGTGCGTGTTTGGACGAGGAATTTTGTCGAAAATGCCGCAATTACGATCGTGCAGTCGTCGAAACCAAGGTATGTCATTATCGTGTGGGATCATTCATGGTAAGTAATCAGAGCTAATTATAACTTTTTGTTTTTGATGGATGGTTTAGGGTTTCTTTGAGGAATCGGACGATTTCCCAGCTTTCTTATGGGCTGGAATTGCGCCAGTCCCGGATCTGGATGGAGAATATAAGGACGGCATTACCAATCGTGAGTTCATTGGAAACATGGTGTCTGAATGTGTTGACAAATTTAACAAACGAAACAACAAGAATCTGAAATACGAGCGTGTCTTGAGGGCTAATTTCAACCCTGGAGGCAAGACACCGTACTACGCCACCATTGCTGTGAGAGAGTCTGACTCTCCTGATGCACCTCTTGTGGAGTATCAAGCAAAAGTGGTTTGGTTTGCTGGCGCCAGTTATCCTGTCTTTTGCAGACCCAGTCCTTCTTCTTCACCAAAAACGGGTAACTATTTCAGTTTCCAAAATGTAGTGATTGCTTTTTGCTTCTTTTCCTCAACTTTCTCTTTGGAACCACATTTTACTTGATTATTCAGCGTGCACGCCATATACTTGTTGTTTGGTTCCAATGATCTTCTGGTTTCTTATTTGTGAGACTGTGTTAGCTATATAGTATAGTGAATGGGATATGAAACAATCTTCTTAATTTCTACTAGACAGTTGGTTACAAGAGCATTAGACTTGTCTGATTGCTGCTATTTCATTGTATATAAATGTGGCAATAGTGTATGTATAGATGGTTTCTGCTCAACTTGTCCTAACAAGAGGAGATACATTGTTTCTGATTTTACTCTCTTTTTGGTAGTTGAAGCTGCAAGAGGTAGACAAGGTGATGGAAGAGACTAGGCCAAGAGTTTCTTAAGGATTCTGTTTATCCTATTGTAACGAATCTAGTAGACTAAGTTGCACTATGTTTTACATTAAAGACTATTGCTTGTTACCTGAAGTTAAACCTGTTGAGTTATTACCTCCACTATATACTGTAGTCATTATTATCTCCCGTCAAGTGTTGTTGATTGAGAATGGCTTAGCATCTTGAGAAATGAGAATGGCTTTAACCACTTGTGTTTATTCTTCTGAACCCTGAATTTCACAAGCATGTTGAGAAATGAGAATGTCTTTCATCATCTTCAGACCAATTATGGTTTCTGTCACGGTAATAGAAAAAGATACTCAAATTACAAGATACTCTTGCTTTTGATGCTAAAAGAGAAAGAAAAAAAAGAATACTTGTGCTCTTTCTCATAGTAAAACCAAGACAGTTTCTTATCCAAAGTAATAAGAATCAAGTGTTTCTTGCCGAAAACATAACTCTTTCAAAATTTCATATCCTTAAACAGAGCAGCCCAATTTTGGAAGAAAGTTAAATCAATACAAAAAAAAACTCAATTTCTCCAAAGTGCAAACCAAAAAATAACAACACCTAATCTTTGCAGCAAATAATATCACAGTTGTGCTTAATGACAATTCTGATATACCCTTGGCATCCCCATTTCTTACCCCACGAGTTTTGACCGATAAAGTAGAACTCTCCTTGTTCGGTCTGTCCGTAACCAATTAGTAGCATGCAATGCAAACGAGAGTGCTTCGTAATGGTCTTCTTCTTTGGCAAGTAGTAAAGCTGCAACATAGAACTCATAACTATATAAGAAAATACTCCAAATTCAAGTGGAAAACTCATAACTATGTAAAACAAATCACTTTTTAACAAACCTCCCCATGATTTGATGAAAGTAACGGCTCTATCTCTAATCGTAACGCAATTGGAAACCTGTCTAATCTCTCTCGGATTGATGAGAAAGGCACGTCTTCGTAGAGATCAAAACTTTCTTGAACCTTTTTCCCCATATCACCAGCCTACGAAATTCAAATACATAATAAATTTAGTTAGATAACTTATAATAATAAAAACTAATACAGAAGCTAAGGCACGATTTCAATCAAATTCACACAATCCTTTACCTTTCCAACTCCTCTTGTTGGCGTCTTCAACATTCCTTCCTTTTCAATATGATCAAAAGCTAGCTTCAGATTGGACAATCCCAAACTTCCTCCTTTATCATTGTGTTTATCATTGTGTTTTATTTGACCAACCAACTCCATAAAAGAAAACGTATTTTGATCATGTTGATTCTTCATGTTGTAAACCGCTTGTAGAAGACGGGCAAGGCATATTGCCCAGCAGATTTCTAACATCAAAGTTAAACATTAGTTAGTTTATCTTAATTAAAAACAAAAAAAAAACCCTAATGTTTTCAGTAATTTCAACGAAAATGCTCTTTTTGTATATATAAATGGGTTTACCTTTTTTTCCTTGATCAACCACGAGTCCAACAATTTGCCCAAAGGCCCAATGATAAATGATGCCACTGAACAACTACAGTAAAATTAAACCAAATGTTTTTAAAAAAAATTACAATAAAATAAAACCAAATTAATGGTTAAGAAAAGTTACAGAAACTAGATATCATTACCTCTTCCAAAGTTGGTTCTTTCATAACTTGGGATGGTGATGAAGCTTCAGCTACCTTTCTCGCCTTCGCATTTTCTTTGGCTTGTGACCGTTGATTTGACTTACTTGCTTTGCCTCCTGTAATCCCTTGTTCCATCTTGTTAAATCTAGCAGAGATCAAATCATGAAGAAATTATATCTTAACTGAGAAATCGACCAGAACAGATGAAATTTGAGAATATTACTCTGAGGAAGAACATGGGGTTTTGAACTAGAGAGAAAAGGAGCGATCTTTAACAAACAAACATAAAGAGAGAAAGGACATAGCTAGTAAAGGTTTTACCAATTAGGGTTTAAAGAACAGAAAAAGAAATCCTTTCTTTTAATCTTTAAAATGAAGAAATCTACCAAGAAAACAAAAATCCCAACTTTTTTGTTCCGAGAAAGTTTTAATCTTTGAAATTTCTATCAAACCCCCAAAAAAAGTTTAGAAACCAAGAAGGATATAGTGAAAGACAGAATGAAAAAAACGATGAAAGAGCTGGTAAAGGTTTTAATTAGTAGATTCAAACACTGTAGAAAACGTAGGGTTTAAAGAACTAGGGTTTGATGAGCTAGGAAGAAAGATGAAAGAGCAGTATTTCTTTCAATCTTTCAAATGAAGAAAATGATCTACCCAGAAAGCCAAAAATCCCAGCTTTTTCCTCATAAAGTTTTGATTTTTGAAATCTCATGACAAGAAATCGAAGAATGAACAAAATCCCAGCATTTACCCCATAAAGTTTTGATTTTTAAAATCTCATGAGAAGATTCAGAAAGAAATAGAGGAATGAGAGAAAAAAAGTTCCAACCTTTTTTTTGGTGTTCTTTCAAAAATGTTCAAAACCTTTGAAAGGTTTAAGCTTTACACTGGAAACCAAACGCTGGAGAAAGCCTCCCAAGCGTGGGTCCTATATTACACATTTTTTGGTATATTACACATTTTACGTTCTAATATAATAAAAAGAGTTTCTACTCTCCAATTTGATAGAGGGTTTTTAAAACATTATCGAAAGTGGGGATTAATTCTCTTTCACTACTACACGTCTTAAACATTTAGAAACAATCATAGTAAAAAACATTTATTTTTCTAGCTGTAGAAAAACAAAAGTGGAATTTTTAGTATCCTACTAGCATTTTACAATCTGTTAATTGATTGAATCTTGATAAACTTCAATTTGACAACATTTTCAAAGTCAAAACTATCCCCAACGGATTTTCATAAGTAACAATGTATCTTCTATATATAGATTCACTTAATAAATTGAGTTGAATTAAATTGGCGAACTATATGAACTAGTTCTAATGAATTGTGGATTATTTCGTGAGCAATGACTTTTTGGGAGATTTGAAATATTATGTTTAATTAAGTAAGCATATACCTACCAAAACATATTATTGTTAGATCATCTCAAGACTCTCAAGTATAATGAGTACGTATTATAAGAGAGTAAACATGTGTTATTCGTTGATCATCTCAATACTCTAAAATATAACAGTTTTTAAAACCACTTAAATTATCGATCTATTACATTATCTTTTAAGAAAACTATTTTATGGTTAGAAATTGATTTAATTGTAAGAGTATCAAAATGCATCTCTCATACGGGAAATTATAGATTATATAATTTCACTTATAACTGAAAAATAATGTATTTATGCAGTATCCATTTATTAACCAAAAGCTAATGTGATTCTCCACTGGATTTAGACTTAGAACAATGTACAATAACATAACGCAAATAGCGAGATATATCCTTTTTAGGCTTTCGGCTGTTTTAATTATTTTGACATTTAAGTTTGAGTTGACAAGATGAATTACATATGAAGTAGATAACAGATACAACAATAAATTATGGAAATATTCGAAATAATAATTGATTTCTCAAGCATAGAGATCGTCTTCACTAGGAGCTGATGGCTCATGTCTCATAATTCCCCAAATTCCTAATCTACAACCATCACTAGCCCTAACATTACTATCCGAATCATGTCCTCTAATTTGTCCCTTAAAAACACACCCAAATCTAAACCCTAAACAAATATAACCTTTTGGTTTTCCGGTCTCGGTTATGACCTGATAATTTACATTGGTATGCTCGGTTATCTTCTTCTCTTCATTCAAGTGGAGCAATTGTTTTACCGGTAGGAAAAGTTTCCCCACGACTTGGTCTGACCCGAAATATCTCTTACACTTGATTTGAAACATTAGCACGGACTCATTCCTTTGAACCATGTCGTCTTCGACATAGAATCTCATTCGGTAATTCCACCGTACGTTTTTCTTACCACACACGGCAGCTGGAGTTACTTGATGGTCACGCGAACCGCGCGTGACTGAGGCGGAAACATAGACTGTTGGTCTGAACAAAAGGTTTACGGAGTCGAGATCTTGAGCCGAGAGAATGTTAATCTCCACCGGTTGGTAGTAATCCATTATAATTATAGTGTGAAGAATCAGTACGTAGAAGTAGAAGAAGAGAAAAGATACGTGTTATACAGTTAATAAAGAGGAGATTTGAGAAATATATAATTTGTTAAAACGGTTGTTTTGATTCTTTATTGGATTAGGAGTTATCATCTCCTTAAGCAAAGGGTTCTAGTAGAATTATGAATCTTTATATATATCGTTTCAAGGATTTACACCCAAATCAAAATGATATTGGTATTGTTTATTTTGTTGGGGTCAAAACATTGGTAATTTTTTTTTTCTTTCTAATTATGGTAGATAAATACTCTAAATAATTAGTTTTCCAATCAATATTTATTAATTATGTAGTTAAAAAGAAAAAAAGAAAAATCTCCTAATGCTAAAAGTAGGCCTAGCTAAAAGAGTGAAATCATTAATCCTTGTAGTCATATCAATCTGCAACATCGTTTTATGGAGCAATTATAGCTCATTTTCTCTAAAAAGGATTTTATGTCAACTCTAGATACTAGTTCAACTTCATACATTATAGCTCATACAATTTGGTTCAAGTTCGGTTCAATTTGTGTTAAATGCTAATGGGCTTAAGTCATTGGGCCTGGTTATAAACGTTGAGGCCCAGATTGTGTTTTCATGTTTGAGCTGTGAAGAGGAGGAAACGACGTCGAAGCTCTGTTACGGTGAAGTGAGCTTGAGCTTGGAGATGACAAGAGTTTTCTTGTTCACCATTTGCAATTAACGGTGGCTTAACGGCTAACAGCTTTGTAGATAAGCTTGATAAAAGATCTCTCGAGGGGTAGTAGTTCTAGAGAGAGATTGTTATTGCTTTTTGGTGTTGAGAAAGATAAAGCCATTGTAAGCAACGGTGAGAGAGAGAGAGAATCATGGTTGAGAATCAAACTGAGAAGAAGATAAAAGAAGTTAAGAAACATATTAAAGAAGTAATTAAAATGTTAGGAAACTTCAATTCGACAATGTTACAAAATTCATAAGTCAAAACCATCTCGTTAGGGTTTCCAGTATTGGGTATAACACTAATTACGATTTAAATGGTTTAGTTGAAATTTGTTTGTTTTGAATGTCGATATATATAGTTAGATGTCTAACGGAGTTATTATCTATGTGGATTTTTATAAATTCAAATTATCTTCTTTGGACTCAATTTAATAAATGAATTAGGTATTAAAATGAGTTGTTGCCTAACAAGAAGATACAATTCACATCTAATCTTGCTGTATTTTTTTTTCTTTGTCAATGTGCTAGTTTAAGGTGATTGAAGAGATCAATTGTAAGAGGTAGCCAAGGTGATTGAAGAGATCAGTTGAATAGTTTCGTAAAAATTCTTATTTATCCTTTTGTAAAGAGTAATCTACTATTAGAAATTCTTATTTATCCTTTTGTAAAGAGTAATCTACTATATGAAGAATCTGAAATTCGAGCGTGTCTTGAGGGCTAATTTCAACCCTGGAGGCAGGACAACGTACTACATCACCATTGCTGCGAGAGAGTGTGATGATGCACCTCTTGTGGAGTATCAAGCTAAGGTCATTTGGTGTGCAGGCGAGACTTATCCCATACTTTGCAGACCAAGTCCTTCACCGAAAAAGGGTACATTTTTGGATTTCAACATGTATGGATGATTATTTTATATGCATGCCACATTCTTAATATCATATACTTGTATGGTTCTGATGTCCACTGTTGACATGTCTTCTAGTTTCTTATTTGTGAGACTGTTATATATGCTTAGTGGGATATGAAATAATGTTCTTTCTACGTACTAGACAATTGGTTATAAATGCATTAATAAACTACTCTGATAGCTATTTCGTCGTATATAGTGTGTGGCTATGGTACGTGTAGATGGTTAAGCATGCTGGTTCTGTTAAGAATACTTGTGCTCTTTACCACATTGTCGTCGTAAAAGTTTTTCTGTTCCAAAATAACAGGAATCAAGTGTTTCTTACAGAAATGCATTCCTAGAGGAGAAAACGTAACTCTTTAAAGTTAAATAATAACAGGAATCAAGTGTTTCTTGCAGAAAACGTTACTAGAATTTGGTACAAATGTTTTTTTTTTCCTTTTTCTAATATAATTTGGATACAAATGGTCCATTACCCCCATTTGTTGTCGTTATATCTGATATTCACAATTTGGGTACAAATGTTAATTAATTACCCATTTTCAGATTCTACGTAAAAAAAATTGTATTTTATTTGGTCGCGTACCCTTATTTATCACAATATTGTTTCACTGTATTTACAGTAATCAAAACTAGTAAATGAGTAGATACGTTATTGTAAGTATTTTTTTATATATCGCAATATGGTTTCTAGCCTTGGGTATAACTCGAATTACGATTTAAATGACTTTTTTTTTGTTTTGAAACTTTTCATATGCATTAAATAAATGAAGCAAAAGTGGTTGAGTTTTACAAGCCAACTTTAATTTAACGAACCTTTACATTGGAGAACCAATTTGAACCGAGTATAGAGATTAGTTGTAGCCCATTTCCTTTTTGATTTGTAAACCCGTAAGCCCATAGAGAAGGCCCAGTAGAGGAAACCAATTGAATGGGTCCAATTTTCTGAGTAATTAGAAGTTTGGAACCCTTAGTCGTCTTTCGTTGCAGTAAATGATTTAATTGAGATTTGTTGTTTTGTTTTCTGCGGTTGGTGTGTATCGGAGGGAATTTTTCGGATTAACTTGAGTTTTCGTTTATGTGATTTTGAGTGGTTTTTGTATTGTACTTGTATATATGTATTTCTCACGTTAGCTTTTGCCGAAAACTGAACCACATTGGATTTCGGATTGAGTTATTACCCGTTGGTTTGGTAAAGGTTTACTTGATAAAACACTCAAACTACTTACGAGGTTAAAGTTTTTTTTTTTTTTTTGTCGTCACCTACGAGGTTAAAGTTAAACTTTAATTGTTATATATCTATGTATGTTTTATATTTTGAACTCTTAATTATTATTATTTTTTTTTGAACAAACTCTTAATTATTAAAATTCACTTATCAATGAAAAAAGAAGAGAAAAAAGTATTGATCGTACAACCTTATCAATCTAATCCAAAAGATAGTCCGATTCCCTACTGGCCTTGGATGCATAACACTGCAAAATACACGTAGAGTAATAAAAGGCGAGATCTATCCTTTTAGGCTCACAGCTTATTATCCTTTTAATGCTATGTTAATAGAATTATCTCCAGTTTAGTGTTGAATGGATGTGACATATCGTGTTTTATTCCTTTTTCTGAATTCGTTACCTATCCTCGTGTCTATTTAGCAAGTAGCAACCATTATGTATTTTTTATATATGGCAAGTCTCCAAACTCAATAAAGATGGGTTTATTTATCATATTTCTCCAAAGAGTTCCTTGATACGAGAATAACAAAACCTCACTTTTTCTAATATATTACGATATTATCCTAGACAACACCAAAAATCCCACGAATTTTTCAACTTCATAAAAATTTAGATTGCACCTATTGTTTAAAGCAGAAGATGTTACATATATTTGTTGATGAATATTCGCAAGCAACCCCATTATTATCCCA
The DNA here is from genome assembly GCA_964056655.1 of Arabis hirsuta. NCBI lineage: Eukaryota > Viridiplantae > Streptophyta > Magnoliopsida > Brassicales > Brassicaceae > Arabis > Arabis hirsuta. The sequence goes on from OZ053301.1 coordinate 41,417,188, forward strand.
CGAGTTTTGACAGATAAAATAATATAGTTTACCTTCTTAAACTTGGTTCTTCCAAACTCTAGAAGGCTATATAGCTAGGAAGCATGGCCTTCCCACGAGTGTACGGGGTAACGACAGTTAAATTTTTGGGTAAATAGTAATTTTCCTAAAACTAACAAGCAAATTCTATTAGTAAATTCAAATTGATGACCATCCTTTTATCCAACCATGTCTCAATGTTGGAGAACAGCTAAGCAGATTTTTGATGAGTAGGAAAATGACCACTCATATAATAAAATATTCATACAAGGTTTTATGTTCAATAGTGTTACATCATAGGAGGTCTATTCGCTGGTGGTAGACAACTCTTTTGCATTACGATAGTGTTCCATAAATCGAATCAAATTGCATCGATCTTGTTGGGTAAATGGATCTTCTATATTCTTGTGTTTTATTTATATATAGGTCAAGATGAGATTTGATTTAAGTTTAGTGAACTATGCTCATAATTAGAGATTTTAAAGTATTAAAATTGTATATGCTAACTATGAACAATCCAAATCCCAAACTTACTACTCTATAAATTTATACATCAATCTAGATATATAACGAAGTAAATGATGCATCTAATATATAGAGCATATATTATACACTAGAATAGTGTACTTATCATATCTACGATAATCTTATTCTTACGTAACACTAATTTAATATTTATACTTTTAATAAATTAAACTTTTTATGGATAAAGCAAAAGTGTACTCTGCGTTAAAATATTGTTGAATTTACTTAATCTGTCTCTTTCAAATTGTTTTCTACGTTAAATCATAATTAACAACAAATAAAGCAAAAATTAGGTGGAGAAAAAAGATTTGTGAACAAGTGATGGCATCAACGTAAATAAGATAAAGGAAGTGGACTTATCTATTTTTATTATTGGCTTCTTCGGTTTCTTTATTTATTTCCCCCCAAATTAGATTGAAAGGTGAATTTAGGGTTTACTCAACAATCGAGATGGTTCCCAGCAAATCAAGCGACGGCGAGACGAAGGATGGATATTCAGGCGAGATGGAAACTTCCACCGACGTTGCCTCTTCTCTGCTTGGGAAGCGCAAGGTCGAGTTCTCCACCGCGGAGGATTCCAGTGAAACCGAAGGCGTCGAGGAAGATAGTGATTCCGATTGGGATAAGGATAGCTTCGATGGCGTAGAATATGAGCCCTCTGATGGTAACGAGGAGTATTCGGACGAGGAATTTCATCAAAAATGCGTTTGTTACCGTCGTGCAGTCATCGAAACCAAGGTAGGTAATCATCTTTGAATTTTTAGTTGGGTCATGGTAATCAGCTAACTATACTGGTATTGGTATTTGGGGGGGTTAGGGTTTCTTTGAGGATTCGAAGGATTTCCCACCTTTCCTATGGTCTGGAATTGCTCCAGTCCCGGATCTGGATGAAAAATTTGATGAAAACATGACCACTCGTGAGTTCATCGGAAACATGGCATGTGTTTGTGTGGAAGAATATAACAAACGAAACATGAAGAATCTGAAATACGAGCGTGTCTTGAGGGCTAATTTCAACCCTGGAGGCAGGACAACGTACTACATCACCATTGCTGCGAGAGAGTGTGATGATGCACCTCTTGTGGAGTATCAAGCTAAGGTCATTTGGTGTGCAGGCGAGACTTATCCCATACTTTGCAGACCAAGTCCTTCACCGAAAAAGGGTACATTTTTAATATCATATACCTGTTGTATGGTTACGATCCGCATCCTCTGGTTTCTTATGTGCCATGCTTATTAGCTATATAATGGAATGGGATATGAAACAATGTTGTTTCTATTAGACAGTTGGTTAGAAGAGCATTAGACTACTCTGATTTGCATTTCCTTGTATAGAATGTTGCAATGGTATGTCAAAGTATGCTCAACTTGTTGGCCTAGCAAGAGGAGATACATTCCGTTTCTGATTTTGCTTTCTCTTTTTTGGTAGTTGAAGGGGATGGAAGAGGTCAGGTAGCCTAGTTGATGTAGGAGATCAACTGAAAGAGGTAGACATCAGGCCAAGATTTTCATAAAGCATTGTTGTTTATCGTATTGTAACAAATCTAGTAGACTAAGACGTTATTAAGAAGAACTACTATGTGTTACATTTAAAGACTATCGCGTGCTACCCGGAATTAAAACTGTTGTGTTATTATCTCTGACATTATTATTAGCTCCTGACAAGTGTTGATTGAAAATGGCTACATGTGATGTTTATTCTTCTGAACCCTGAATTTCACAAGCAAGGTTTAGTGTCGAGTTCGTCTTCATATTTAGTTGTAAGGGAAAATGGTCATGTAATTCCTTAAGTATTTGCATACGCATTTAACTCGCCTGATTTTTACTTCTACGACTGCCCAATCGAGTCTAGCCCAATTTCCCAATCCCTAGCTTCTTGAAAAAGGTTTGCATGACTGATTAACTCATGATGCGGGTGACTCGAGAACAAGAGAATCAGATTAGAAAGTAGACGATTGCGAGAAAATGATGTTTTTCAAGTCTATCCATGGCTATTTGTATTGTTGAGGTTCCTTTGACCTCGTGGCGACTATTGTGTTCATAGGAGGAAGATGTAGTGTTTTAAAGAACTAGGGTTTAAAAAACTAGGGTTTGATGAGCTAGAGAGAAAGATGAAAGAACAGTATTTCTTTCAATCTTTAAAATGAAAAAAATGATCTACCCAGAAAGCCAAAAATCCCAGCTTTTTCCCCATAAAGTTTTGATTTTTGAAATCTCATGACAAGAAATCAAAGAATGAACAAAATCCCAACTTACTTTTTACCCCATAAAGTTTTGATTTTTAAAATCTCATGAGAAGATTCAGAACACCCATATGAGAAGAAATAGAGGAATGAGAGAAACAAAGTTCCAACCTTTTTTTTGGTTTTCTTTCAAAAATGTTCAAAACCTTTGAAAGGTTTAAGCTTTACACTGGAAACCAAACGCTGGAGAAAACCTCCCAAGCGTGGGTCCTATATTACACATTTTTTGGTATATATACACATTTACGTTCTAATATAATAAAAAGAGTTTCTACTCTCCAATTTGATAGAGGGTTTTTAATACTACTTAAAACATTATCGAAAGTGGGGATTAATTGTCTTTCACTACTATACGTCTTAAACATTTACTAGCTGTAGAAAAACAAAAGTGGAATTTTTAGTATCCTACTAGCATTTTACAATCTGTTAATTATTTAGCAAATATTTTTTTACAATCTGTTAATCGATGGAATCTTGATAAACTTCAATTTGACAACATTTTCAAAGTCAAAACTATCCCGATCGGGTTTAGTATTGGGTACAACACTAGTTACGATTTAAATGGTTTAGTTGAGATTTGTATAGTTTGAATTTTCTATATGTTTGATGTCAAAATAAACTATTAGCTAAACGGATTTTCATAAGTTCGAATTATCTTCTATAGATTCACTTAAGAAATTGAGTTGAATTAAATTGGCGAATTATATGAACTAGTTCTAATAAAGACTTTTTGGGAGATTTGAAATATTATGTTTAATTAAGTAAGCATATGCCTACCAAAACATATTATTGTTAGATCATCTCAAGACTCTCAAGTATAATGAGAACGTATTATAAGAGAGTAAACATGTTATTCGTTGATCATCTCAATACTCTAATATATAACAGTTTTTAAAACCACTTAAATGATCGATCTATTACATTATCTTTTAAGAAAACTATTTTATGGTTATCAATTGATTTAATTGTAAGAGTATCAAAATGCATAATCTTTTTTCTCGCATACGGAAAATTATAGATTATAATTTCACTTATAACTGAAAAATAATGTATTTATGGAGTATCCATTTATTAACCAAAAGCTAATGTGATTCTCCACTGGATAGACTTAGAACAATGTACAATAACATAGAGCAAATAGCGAGATATATCCTTTTTAGGCTTTCGGCTGTTTTAATTATTTTGACTTTTAAGTTTGAGTTGACAAGATGAATTACATATAAAGTAGATAACAGATACAACAATAAATTATGGAAATATTCGAAATAATAATTGATTTCTCAAGCATAGAGATCGTCTTCACTAGGAGCTGATGGCTCATGTCTCATAATTCCCCAAATTCCTAATCTACAACCATCACTAGCCCTAACATTACTATCCGAATCATGTCCTCTAATTTGTCCCTTAAAAACACACCCAAATCTAAACCCTAAACAAATATAACCTTTTGGTTTTCCGGTCTCGGTTATGACCTGATAATTTACATTGGTATGCTCGGTTATCTTCTTCTCTTCATTCAAGTGGAGCAATTGTTTTACCGGTAGGAAAAGTTTCCCCACGACTTGGTCTGACCCGAAATATCTCTTACACTTGATTTGAAACATTAGCACGGACTCATTCCTTTGAACCATGTCGTCTTCGACATAGAATCTCATTCGGTAATTCCACCGTACGTTTTTCTTACCACACACGGCAGCTGGAGTTACTTGATGGTCACGCGAACCGCGCGTGACTGAGGCGGAAACATAGACTGTTGGTCTGAACAAAAGGTTTACGGAGTCGAGATCTTGAGCCGAGAGAATGTTAATCTCCACCGGTTGGTAGTAATCCATTATAATTATAGTGTAAAGAATCAGTACGTAGAAGTAGAAGAAGAGAAAAGATACGAGTTATACAGTTAATAAAGAGGAAATTTGAGAAATATATAATTTGTTAAAACGGTTGTTTTGATTCTTTATTGGATTAGGAGTTATCATCTCCTTTTTTTTTTTTTTGACGGCAAATCCATTTCATTAGAAAATAATATACATATTAAACATTAGCACACCATGATATTACATAACTTTTACACATTATCCTTGCATTTCGTGCTAAGGAATCCGCTTGAGTGTTCGCAACCCGACCAACATACTGAAACCGAAAATCTGAACTTGGACTAAGCATATTTTGTATATCCCTGCAATACATTGCTACATCCTTATGTCCCTTCCATTCACTTCTGTAATGAGTCTTCAGAGAGTCAAAGAGTGTACGTGAGTCTCCACAGAACATTACACTCTTATATCCGAGTCTTTGAACTTGTTGAACTGCCTCCCTTAACGCATACGCTTCTGCTTCTAAAACTGTTGCAATCATCTCCAATGAAGACGATCCCTGAACAACCTTATTTCCTTTATCATCCATTAAAATCCAGCCAAATCCCGCCCTCTGTGTAGATGATATCCACGAGCTATCTACAAAACAACACCAAGTTTTAACACTTTGTATTACCTCCCTTTCAGAATTTGGTTGATCAATTAGATGATTGCTCTCCTCTATTTGATTCTGATGCGAATCATTTAAAGCCTCTATCCACTGATGACAGTCAGAAACAACTCTATTAATCACAGAAGGAATCATCTCTCTTCGTCCATTAAAAACCAGATTATTCCGCATTTTCCATAGCCGCCATCCAACAAAGGAATATAAAGGACAATTTTTAACCAATGGCACATTATTCTCCATTAAAGTTACAACATTATGAAATAAATTAGGCTGCAGTTGATCACCTGATAATTGACAAATTGGAGAATGCTCCCAAATTTCTTTGGATACTCTACATTCAAAGAGCAAATGATTTGCTGTTTCTTCTCCTTCACCACAAACTTGGCATGTTGTGTCAACATGCCATCCTCTTTTCCTTAGACCATCTGCAACAGGTAATGCATTGTGTAAAGTTTTCCACCAGAAATGCTTAATTTTTGGAGGAATATTAAGCAACCAAAGTTTTTTAAAAACAGGAGTTGCTGCAGATTGAGGGAAGTTCAAAGATCGAAGGAAATGATAACCAGATTTAACAGTATATTCTCCATTTGTTGTAGGCGCCCAGAATAATTGATCATCCAAACTCCTTGTGCTAGGTTTAATAAGCTTAATGATGGGAATATCATCTGGATGCACCATAGAATTGATCCTTTCCATGTTCCATAGTGCAGTTCCTGGAATCAAGAGATTTGAAACTGTGAGATTAGCACATACTTCCGGATCAATACTCTTGGCAGATCGTGGGATATCCCCTTGAATCCAATTATCTGCCCATGCTCTCACCCTCTCTCCATTCCCTATTTTCCATATTAAACCTTTAGCAAGTAGTTGAGTTCGTTGATAAAGGCTTTTCCAAGCGTAACTAGATCGCCTACCTCTCCTAGCATCTAATAATGTAGTATTGGCAAAATATTTTGCCTTGAATACCCTAGAAAGCAAACTTTTTGGATGCTGTAAAATTCTCCAACTCTGCTTAGCTAACAACGCAATATTAAAGAATTCTGAATCTTTATATATATCGTTTCAAGGATTTACACCCAAATCAAAAGGATATTGGTATTGTTTATTTTGTTGGGTCAAAGCATTGGTAATTTTTGTTTTGTTTTTAATTATGGTAGATAATACTCTAAATAATTAGTTTTCCAATCAATAGTTATTAATTATGCAGTTAAAAAGAAAAGAAAAAATCTCCTAATGCTAAAAGTAGGCCTAGCTAAAAGAGTGAAATCATGAGTCTCTGTAGTCATATCAATCTGCCACATCGTTTTATGGAGCAAACTAACGGATTTTAAAAAAGAAAAATCAATTATAGCTCATTTTCTCTAGAAAGGATTTTATGTCAACTCTAGATACTAGTTCAACTTCATACAATTATAGCTCATACAATTTGGTTCAAGTTCGGTTCAATTTGGTTTATATGCCAAAACTTGGGATGTTTAGAGAGAGAGAGAGATAAAGAGAAGAGGAAGAGAGAGAAAGGGTTCACTCTGAATTTTAATACATTTTTATAATGAGGAACCATACTAATATTATACCCATACTTGGGATGTTTAGGGTTCACTCCTAACATATCACTCGAGTTTTTTTTTTTAATGTACTCTTGTCTATATCAGATGTATTTCATAAGGGATAATATGGGACGTAACCCAACAAGCCCTTGACGTTAGCCACAACATCGTTACACCTTAATAACAGCTTCACCATCTCCTCTGATATGTTCACCTGCGACTGGTCTAGTGGTGGCTCGACGTGGTCAACTTGATTATTAACATGCTTCAGTTTCGAGTTTTGTGAAGATAGAGGAAGAATCGGAGGCAATGTTGATGGAACAATGTTTTGAGTGTTCTTACTAACAAATTCCATTGCAACATATGATGATGAAGAAGCATTGTTTCTACCCGAAACCGGAAATGTTGTCTCTGTTTCTTTCCCACCCAACATGAATTTCACTCGTGCTGTTCCGCGGTTACCATTACCGTTTTTGCCAGGAGTTTTCAAACAGGACTTGAGCCGGATGTTTGGCTGGTGGACTGGTGGTGTTCGCTCTAGCCGCTGGCCCAGTGGTTCAATGATTGGTTCATCTGTTTTGGCCTTCTTCAGTTCATAATCTCCGGATGCAAAAGAAGCTTTCACGTCACGCAGAAAGTACGTCACATTCACGTTGCCAAAGAGAGAGTTGCTTCCTGATGCATACCTTAAGGCAGTCTGCGCATCGAGTTTGTACAGAAAGACAACACGGCAGATGGAGGCTTTCCAGAAAACTCTAATGGCTGATTGATCCAATGGTCCAAAGTGACCAAACCTTGATTTAAGCAGAGCGGTTGAAGGGAGAGATGTACCGTAGGGAAACTTCATGACCAGCATCGTTGGCTCGATTACCTTTGCAGATGGAGCCATCTTCTTTTCTGGTTGAGGTTTGGCATTGATAGAGACTGGACCACCTTGGTTTCTTCCAGGAATCAAAGGTGCAAGATTTGAAATCTTCTTTGCTTCTTGGTTGGTTTTCTTGTCAGAAGCCATAGGTTTCTTTAGCTTCTTAGTTGATGGGATATCTTTTTGATGGCCAGATGAGAGGCGTTTTTCCCCGGCCTTTGATGATTCATTGGTGCTGCTCAAATTCTTTGCAGATTTTGACGGTTTTGCTGCGAAAGGTGATTTGGCCAAGCTTTTCTGGTAAGCAAGTGACCGAAAACGCAAAAAGAACTGCTTTACAGCTTTAATAGAACTTCTATCCAAGGATCCAAAGAAAGGGTCAAGCGAGAGAGCTTGCAAATTATTCAATAGCTGCAGAACGTCGAGTTTAGAGTTTCTCACAGTCATATTGGAGTGTCTTTCTGCTGAATCTAATTGTGATGGTTTCTTGGCCCAAGGTTCCACAAAAGTTAAAGCTTTCCTCTTATCTGGATTGCCACGGTTCAGCTCTGACCGAGGCTCTTTCTTCTCTTTCAGTTTCTTCTTCGGACCATTCTTGGAATTCATTTCGCTAGAAGACCGTTTCAGGACATTGACTTTCCTTATCCCAACCCCTGCAGAACATTCACGCTCAATAAATGGCTGGAGAGAGCCTTCGTGTGATCTAGTTAGCGTGCCCCTGCCAGTCTCATCTTGTTGAAGGTTGGTCATTGCTGAAAATTTCTCATGCTCTGGAAAAAGCGCACCTTTTTCTCCCATTCTCACCTTTGATTCTTGAGCTAAACTCATGTCCTCATAACGAGAGAGCTTTGAAACCGTAGATTCCTCTCCAGGAGTATCACCGCTTGGAGTTTTGAGATTTGGAGTTCTCCTCGGCACTACATGATCCCCTGCTAAAGCTACCGTGATCCCGGGAAGTTGAGAAGATGCTTGGATCTGACCAAAGTGCACTGTCATATCATCACATTCCTCTCTTTTATTGGGAAGATATTTGTCTTGTGTAGTAGACTCTTTTACTTTCATAGCGTTTTGAGAGCTCTTTGGGTCGCCTAGAGTTTCTGCAATGACCAGTGAGCCACTCAAGAGGGCTGTAAACATAAGCAATGCATGAGGAATGATGAAATTTACTCCAACCACGCAAACAATGAAAGTAAAACAAACAATAAAGGTTATATGACACAACTTCAAAGCTATAAATCCTACAAAAAAAAAAACTTGCAAGGATTTTTGGACTTTCAAGGATATCAGAGTCCCCAAACTCAAGAAAGTAGTATAGCCTATATGACTTGAGAAAGAAAAAAACAAAACTCAAGAGATCACCAATTTATAGACTAAATAGGATAAAGGTCCAACATAATTCCATAAAATCCGTAAAAAGGAAGTTGAAGTATCACAAATATATTCAAACAAAGCCAGGATCGCTGAAAGGTGATGCTACCTCGAGAAGGTGTTCTAGTAAATGGTTCTTGTGTCTTCACTAAAGTGTAAGCAGATTTTGCCTTGAAAGCCTGTTCATACGTTTCATCAAACTCCTCATACACTGCCCTGCGGAAAGCATAAACCGCTGCTTTCTTCTGGTAAAACTTTATACTCTCTGAACCAAACTCTCGAGGTGCTAATGCACACCGCTTCACGAACAAGAGAGTTTGAGCAGACGAAAAACTATCCCTAGCTTTCTTAATCTGCTTAGAAGAGTAAACAGCTTGAACTTCGTAATCAGGCACATCAACAACAAAGTAACCTTGTACATTACTATCCCTAAAGTTATGAGGATTCCGACATTTACAAGTCAATCCAAGAGCTGACCTTTTACATGCTTCCTCCATAGCTTCTTCCAAAGCTTTTACAAAGTTACTCGAATTAGTTTGGTGAGATTTCTCTGTAACATGAGGCTCAAAAGGAATAAGCTCACAAGGATCGAACCAACCATAGCTATTATCTCCGAAGAAAGCAACCAGAACGTAACCCATCTTCTTCATACCACGAACAGAAGGTGAAACAAAAGCTTCGTTGAATACACGACCTGGCCACCATGGATGTGATTTTACTTTTCCCCATACCATATCACCCATTTCAAATCCATAGCGCAATGACCTAGAAACTCCAGAACGGATTTTCTCGTTTGCAACATAATCGTCGAACTCTGATATGAGCGATTTGTAGTCCGGAACTTGTTTTTTGTCCTCCTTCGAAACCATACCGATTTTCTTCTCATCATCAGCTTCGTTGAGCTCATAAAATTGGTAATCAGAGTCTTTAGGTAAACCAAAAACCCTATGATTCACCTCGGTCTCATGAGCAGAATCCATTTGTCTAACCATCTCTAAACCCTTGCCCTTCGCGTGTAGCAGCATCGTAGTGAAACAGTTTCATAACAATGGCGAAAAACGAGTGTTTTGATTGCCAGAAAGAAAAAAAGATTGGAGAAGCTGGAAAAAGCGTTCCCTTTGCTTCAGAGGGTATTTTGGGAATTTTACCGCGCCATGAATGATGTTGAACGGTCGAGCTTCCAGATCGAATACCAAGCTGCCACGTCATGGGACGATAAAAACATGACCTTTTTTTCTGTAAAGTGCTTTTTCATCCTCTTACGAAATGATAAAAAATAGGATCGGTGATACTAACAAATTGGTATCTAGGTTTTGTAAATCTGATTAAAATTTTTAATCATTGTCTCTGACTCTTACACTCGCCCATACAAAAATTTCAAAAAAGTTGACAAATATTCTGGTGATAAACTTGTATTACAAAGAACTAACACGAATCAAAAGCAATATAGAAACAAAGCTAAACATCAGATGGTAATTTAAAGCTCGAAAAGGACGGTATTGAAAAATCTTATTGGAAGAAGAAAAGAACCCATGGGAGGGAGACCCAAGACAAAAACAAAAAACAAAAACGTATATATTTCTTTACTGCAACCAAATATCGACTGAGGCAAATGGCAATACCGGAGGAAGCAAATTTTTCATGGCGAATCATCTTTCTCCTGAGGGCTTCCAGCGAGCCAGCCCCAGACGCCACCTGAGCTCTGTCGTTTAGCGTTCATTGCGGCTTGTTCAGATGCAGCCTTTTGACGCTGAAGAAGTTCGAGTTCCTTTTGTAGTGTTTCCAATGTTTGAAGCTTTTGCCTTAGCTCTGCAACATCAACCTGCAGAGATTCAAAAGGAGATTGAAACTGATTTGCTTTAGTTTAGTTTCAATGACGTAATGAAGCTTGTCAAGAGATGACAGAGAGCTTGGTGACGGATCTAGTGGTTGGAATGGATGTGTATTATGGTATAATAGAGACGTGTTAAATACCTCCAGTTTGAAACACCTTGATTGTTCGGCTGCAAGTTGGCCACGAACAGACTGAAGTTCCTATAAAATTTCAGGTACAAAGTTAAGTAATGTTAAATGTAACCAATTTATTCATGTCGGCTTTAGTTCCAAGAAGGTGATAATATTATTTACCTTGTACAAATCTGTATTTCGTGATTCTCCTTCTGCTAACTCTTGCCTTAGTTGGAGAGTCTGCATCTTCTCCTTGTTCAGTGATGCCTCCAGTTCTTCCTTCTCGGATTTAAGAGTCGCAATAATGTGTTCGCTGTTACCTTCGGCCTGGGGATTCATTACCCAAAAAAAGAGAGGTTAAGATGCTTTAACTATCCCAAACAAATCAAAAGATGCTGCTGTTCAAATATACCAAGGAGGGAAATTCTGACAAGAAGATACCTTTGATCCAGGGTTAACATTGTCCATGACAATTTCCCGTACTCTGCCTTCTTGGCTCACCTCAACCTCTGACTCAATGTCTCTGGTTGTCGCGTTATTAACAGCAGAAAGACTACCTGGCAAAGGCGGTTCTAGAGTCTTTGTTTGCAGTGTTGATTTGTTGCTTGGTTTAAGCAGATTAATCTAAAGCAAAGAAAGAATTAGAAGCAGAACTGAAAGCAAAATCAAGAGAATGGTACTTATGGGTTTAGCTCATAGTCCCCACCTCGTTGTTGTAACGTCCGTTATATCCACCAAAAGCAACTAGTACGTCTTCACCATTGTATGAACTCACAACTAAACTTAATCCCTGTCAATAGAACAGAAAAGGAAGATTTGCGCTTATTCTGTCTGAATGATGAAAATGAAACACACAAGGCTGATTCCTTTCGAAGGCTTAAAAAGATTACTACCGTGTTTCAGGAATGATGAGGTAAAATTACTATTTTTATAGTTATCGTGAAATTAATATGATAAAGTCTGTTCATTTAAGTACCTCGCTAGCAAGAGGTACACGTCCTTCAACTGAAGCGACTACCGACCAGGCAAGAGTTGACATGTTTAGTACAACACTCTCAGATGCCCCTGCAGAAATTTATGACAATCAATCACCACACACAAAAATTAAAACGCAAAGCAAATATCATTCTTTCCAAAGAAAAGGTTCCAGGGGTGATAGACAGAAATGGCAGGGAAAAGAAGAGAATATCCAAGGAAAAGTGCATAAACTTACCACTCTTGTTATCACCGCCACCAACAATAAACCAGTTCTCCCCAACTGTCACGCCAGCATGTCCAGCTCGTGGAGTAGGTGCATCACCTTGTTGTGCTGGTCTTGACCACTCCATCTGTATGTAACAGTTCTATAAGACACTGACAAAGAATGTTTCAAAGCCAGCTGAAACAATAGACGCTTAGCTCAACTTACGGTCTGCAAATCAAGAACATGCAGATCATCGAAACAGGTTGCATGTGAGCCCCCACCAAAGATAAGAAGGTAACGTTCCGCATGCACTGCAGCAGCATGATCAGACCTCGGAGATGGAGATAAACCTCTGCAAGTTGAAACCAGTTTAAACCCTGAATTGCTAATCTTTCATGAACAACTAAGATATATTATAGTTATAGGAGATACATGATGGCTTTCTAAAACTATTCATATTCTGGACATAAATCTAATCTTAAATGGATTGACTTCTTTGAAAGAGAACAAAATGCAGAAACGTCATCAAATCTTACACGGCATCTATCTCATCCCAGGTCATCGTTTCTAGGTCAAGTATATGCAAATCGTTCAGAAGTGATCTCTTTGCATCTTGACCGCCAAATATCACCAAGGTTTTACCCACGATTGTGACTGAATGGCCTCCACGTGAAACCTGAAAACATAATGACAAACAAAGCCTCAGTTTAAGTAACCCAACTGCGTACTTGACTTCCAATCAGAAAGGAAATCAATAAATTCTGGATTCAGATGCAACTTAACCCTGAAGATATAATGGGAGGGTAAGCAAATAAAACAACTTTCCAGAAAAATTAACTGTTTACAGGACTGGAATATTTCCAAGTAAATGTGATGGAAACAAATGAGACAACATGAGAGAAGCAAAGATATACCGGTGCTTTTCCATATGTCTTTAACATTGACCATGTACAGGTATGGGTATCAAAGACCTTCACTGTGACAGGAAAACAGTGAAAAAAATTATATGTAATAATTGAGATTCCACAAAAATGCAATAAGATATGTGCAAATAACCGCCTTTGAAGGCATATATATATATGCTTACCTTGCATAGATTCTGAGGGATCCTTTGTATGACCACCAATAGACAACAGTTTGTTGTCCCATGGTATCTACAAAACAAAGAAGGCAAGTGAAAATAATATATAGCAAGAGTCTTCTTTGTTGCAAACTAATAAAGCAAGTGACTATTATGAAGAGACTAATTTGATTTAGCTGAAACCCCTGTCTTGAATATTGCTAGGCTGGCAAGCCAAAAGAGAGAAACCAAAACAAAACGCAAGAAGTTTAAGCACTAACCAAAGAATGACCAGCACAAGGAGATAGTAATGTTGGAGTTGATGTTTCCTGTGACTCAGTTGCAACCTTGGTTTCAACTCTTGACCAAGTCCAATTTTTTAAATCTAGAACCTGTATACATTCCACAGAAGACTTGCTTAGGAACTGCCAGCAGGACTGGTATCGCCAAGTTAGGTTAAAATGAAGCAACATACTTCAATTACATCACCAGCTTATGCTTAAGAATCATATAAGTTGCTTACATGAAGATCACCAAGGTAACGGCCATTGTGATTTCCACCATATATATACATCTTATCTTGAATAACTGCTGCTCCGTGCTGAAATGAATATGATAAACAAGACTTAGAAAATAGAGAAGATACATGAATAACAGGAACTTTACTTATCTTCAAAAGGAGAGAGAAAATATATTACCTCATATCGAGCTTTTGGCCGCTGACCTGATGTTTGGGGTGCAGTCCACTGGTTATATACAGAAACAGTAGTTGGGGCTTCCGAGACTACATCCTTGTCTTGGGTTTCTGCCAATAGTCCATTCTCAGTAGAAATTGTCTTTGTCTCGCCAAATGAGTTCCCATTTTCAACAACAGGCTCATCTTTTTTCCCCTGCTACAGCGAACGAATGCACTAAAAGACTCAAATACTTTGCTTCGGCGAAAAAAGATGTGTAATACTTCCCATGTTTTGGACATAGAATCCAACGGATGCAAAGCTCACATTGATTTGGACATCTACGACAGGATCTGGAATATCATTAGATGCCCTCGAATACCATCCAGGATCTTCTTCCTGATCAAACGTGAGCAATAGGGAAGAAATCAAGCCTATGCTCCAGTAAAGTCTTTAAAAAACTAACCATAGACCTCTCTGTCGGTTACCTCCAAAATTTTCACAAAGAGACGCATTGCCTCGATGGAGGGCATGGTTCCAAGCCCCTGCCAACTAAGTACATATGGAAATGCTTCAGAACAGTCTCAAGTACTTCCCTCAGGAAATTTCATAAGAACTATGCAGTAACAATCTCGGTTATGTATGATTTTCTTTGCAAGATAACAATATCTGCAATCACTTTTATCAACATGTCACACGATCTTTAAATGTATACTAAATTATAGGTAAGCATTTAGTTTTTTCCCCCATGGATGCAAAAACAAATCCAGCATTTCTAATTTGTCTCTAGCAGCTTACATCTAGAACAATCCTTTCATGTTTCTCTGATTCATGAGGCATCTGGATTTTCTACTCTAGTAATTAATGAGATCGAAAGGCATCTCCTAACTATATCTACCACAAAGCTTCTACCTACGAGTATGATTCACAAACTCAAGCATAGAAACGTAAAAGGTCCTGAGATAAATGCATAAATGTTAAGTTGTAGATAAGTATTGGCAGACTCAGCACCGAATCTAACCTTTTCCACTTGCTCTGCTCCACTGGTCTCCATGCACTTGGTTTTGGAGTGTTGCATGGTCCTACAGTAGCCTGTTTACAAGTTAAATCCAATATATCATCAACACTGAGCCCATATATCCT
The DNA here is from genome assembly GCA_964056655.1 of Arabis hirsuta. Taxonomy (NCBI): domain Eukaryota; kingdom Viridiplantae; phylum Streptophyta; class Magnoliopsida; order Brassicales; family Brassicaceae; genus Arabis; species Arabis hirsuta. The sequence continues at coordinate 41,432,245 of OZ053301.1, forward strand.
AAGGTTGAAGACCAAAAGATGCAGAACAATAAGAACACATGTGTTGTGAAAAGGCTAATTTTCTGACATTACAGTCACATATCAAATTACAGAACCAATACAGATCTAAGTAAACAACGATTGAAGGTTGGATGATCCATGAGATCTGATTAACAAAAACTATTTCAATCAACTCGATAATCAAAATGGATCTATAATGTTGAATTTTTCTTAACTCGTACTCTTTTGGTAATACCCGAAAATCCTAACCAGGATCGGAAACAACGATCAAGCTAACTCAGACACGCAAAGTGTACCATTTCAAAAATCTGATAAGAATTCGACAAGACGAATACGAATCGACGAATGAAAACAGAAAAATCAACATCCAAACCACCAGATCTCGTGAAATTCAAAACCAAAATCCAGAATCGTGAATTTAGCAATGGAAGAGATCAGAAATGGAAGTTTCTGACCTGCTGATACAACGCATAGAGAATCAGTGCAGTATCATTGGAGAATTTCGAGCTGACTTGTTTCGCCGACGAATCAGATCCGTCGAGACCGACGAAAGATGCGGCTGCGTAGAACCTCTCCGGGTAAGCGGGGCCAGATGTTGCTCTAGCCATAGACATTTGTCTCCTTTATCTGACTTCGACCGTGGATTTTGATCGGAGAATGGAGAAGCCGAGAAGCAGCGATAGGCGTTTTGTAGTTTCGTTTTATGTTTAAAGATTCAAGTTTAGAAGATGACTCAAAGATATATTTTTAATTAATTGAATATGACCATCATTAAATTAATTGAAAATTAGTAATTGCTAGATGATGTCACTTCGTATTTTTTTCCTCAATCTTCTACCTTTTTTTGTCATCTGAAATTTTATTAAACAAGATAAAATACAGAGTGGAATACGGAATAGAATATAAAGCCGGAATGGATCCAGAAACTAAGAGCATGTTTATCAATGATACTGATAGAGTATCATTGATTAAATAAATATTATTATTTGTGATATTCTGCTGATTTATCTTTAAAAGTTAATAAATATTATTATTTGTAATACTCTGCTGATTTATCTTCAAAAGTCTCAGCTGACTGAGACTTTAGAAGAGTATCATAGCGACGTAACGCGATACAATTGGTCCGAAATTAATTTTTTTTTTTTGTTAAATAGTAAATATTAATGATTTTTTGCTAAATAATGAATATTAATGATAGCCAAGTGGATTTTATAGATAAAAATGGTCTAAACCGTGGACAAACACATGTCCCCACACGAGGGAAACATGATTTTAAACCAAAACATACAAAGGCTAGAGATTCACCACTTTGACAACTAAAAAATGTAGATAACCAAGCTCAACCATGATCTTTACCCGAGGAAAACCTGAGCAAAAGGATGGTGGAAAGACAATGACCAAATCGGACTACAAGATGCGTTAGCCAGAAGGAGCTAGTCCGATATGCCACTGCCCAAAATACAACACCACCGGAACAGAGAATGGTTATCACCACATCTAGACATCAAAGCAAGAGCAACTTGGAAAAGACCAAAGCAAAGGGATTGAACAGGAAGCACACCACACAAACCAGTATTGCAACGGTCTTTGAAGGCGCAGAATCAACTCAAATAGTCCGAACTGAGTATGTAAACCACTCCTCTCTTCAAAGAACATAAACAACAATAGCATCAGGTAAAAACACTTTGCCAAAGAAGGAGACCAAGGTGACCCGGATCAACAAGGAGCACAGAAAGATCAAGAAGTGAGGAAAGCTTAGTGGAGGCGCGTGCTAAAGCGGTGAAACCGCATCGAAAGCCAGACCCAACGCCAACTAATCCACCATAACCCAACTCACTGGTATTATAATGAAAAATCACAAGAACCGGAACCAAAATCGCCTTCAAACATAACGACACAACATCACCAATGCGACAGTCCGATCTAAATCACCGGAAAAACTAAAACCCACAAAGAAAATATACAGAAAAAGCTCCACCAGAACGGACCATGGCGAGAGGAAAGAAGAGAGATCACATCTAACCTTGAAGATAGACGGAGGCAGCAACCATTAGATAAAAACCACCAGTCTAAATCTGTAGTGATAGCAAGCTCGTTGCTCCGATGCTCATAGAGTCGAGACCACGGAGGTCTTCACCTCGACGAGAGCCAGCACATCCGAACCAGCCACAACCTGAAAGCACCAACGCCGAGAACAAGGGAAGTAAAGCCCTAAGAGAAGCCAAGTTCTAAGCCTCAAACCCGACGAGCCGCAACAGGACCATAATTCAGATCCAAACAGAGATGAGCAAGGCCGAAAGGAAAGTGGTTGCTCCAGACTGCAAGGTCGACGACCTTGGACAGATCCGACACCTTCTTACCGGCACAGACCAAATCATCCATAAACCGAGAATATAAATTGGCAATCTTCCACAAACATGGCAATTTTGATTAAACGTTTTGAATATAAATTGTTGAGCTTACAACTTCAACTTGATATGAATTAATTAAGAAAAACTTAATATTAATCGACCTAATGAACAAACATTATAAGCCTTGCTTTCTAGTGTCTTGTTTCTTTTTTGGTAACTACAATCTGTTCTCCTTCACATTCAAGAAATGATATTGAATGATTTGGCAATTGTGTGAAACTCCGATCTCACCTCCGACCAAGCTGCTTCTGGAGCCTGCGCATTCAGCGTGTAAAGCCGACCACCGTGAGCGCAACAAACAGCCACGTTATGTCGCTGGAAGAGCGGTGATTCAACTTTAAACTCCAACTCATAGTACTTCAAGTGTCTCTCTGAATCTTCTCTGAGATTCGCTTCTAGCAAAGTTCCTTTTAAATCCGTTTGCTGACCCGATCCTGTCACTGTTCTTACTATTGCTTCTCCTACTTCCTTTGGTCCTCCAAATGCTTCAATTCTACATTTCATAAACAATACGAATAGTTCATATTTCCGCCTCTTGAAAACAAAATGCCAATTGTTTCGTTTTTGATTGTCGTATCAATACAAAACATCGACCCTCTAAAAATCGTGCTACACGACTTTATCGAACGGATTAACACTCCTAGCATTTGGGTGCCTAGACCAACTTGTATGATAGATTCAAAGTAGTAAATAGACTTTTACATTGAGATCAATTGTTTCAAACAATCTTGAACCATATCTCGCAAACCATATCACCTAGTTGTTACCATAGAACAATGCAATATACTCATGATCTTGAATTTTTTTTGGGAATGATGTTTACTTACGAGAAACTAGGTGAGACAAGAGAGACGATAACACTGACATTGAGCTCTCCGGTTGAACCGGGGGGTCCAAATGCAACAACCGGTTCATTGACGTTTTTCCGGCGACTGTTTCTCGCCGGAGGAAGGTCTAGCGAAATATCCCGTTCTGATTTCTCCGCCGCTCTATACAAGAGCGTCTGGTCTCCAACCCACGTATCCGGATATATAAATTCTGTAATCAAATACCAAATTGACAATCATTGATTCATTTTCGATCGGAGAAATTTCAAAATAAAGATTATTGAATTTGATGAGTTAAAGAGATGACTTACTAACCGAATCCTTCAACGGTTTCGATACATCTTCTATAACCTCCGACCGGGTAAACGACGTCTAGTTTCAGATTCCGGCCGAATTCCGGCGATAAACCGAGTAAAAAACTCGTGATTCCTCCGAAATTAGCACCGATCGCGAGCACAGAGGACGATCCTATACCCAGAAGAAGCCGCCGGTTGAATTTCTCAGCCAGTGGAGAAAATTCGTCGGCCGGGGAACTTTTCCGATCATCGGATAATTGTTGAGCGATCAAAAAGTTGGAGAGATTTGCATTTTTGGGAGATGAGTGTAGAGAGAAGTAAGGCTTTAGAGACATTTCTCGTCTCTTCTTCGTTAAGTGAGGAGGTGACAGTGTTGCCGTCGACTCTCTTATCACATAAATAGAGAAGTACTTAAACGACATCGTTTTAGCTTCAAACCCAAACGATAACGTTTTACAAACACTAATCAAACGACGTCGTTTATGAAATCAACTATTTGGAGACGCAAATAGTTGATAACCAAACGAATATTAAGAGTTGATTAACAAATAATCAATTTAGTGATATTGTAATTTTTTTTGGTTCTGAAATGTGGTACAGACAGTTAAGCTATATACGCAATAAATTGAGTGTATATTCTGTTTTTTGGTGATTTTTTACATGTACGTACCATACTATATTTTATATAAAAAAAAATTGTGATTTTTTACATATGTACGTACAACACTACATTTTATAAAAAAAATAGTGTATATATGACAATAATGTTGATGATATATAACAAAATTATTAAAAAATCATTAAAAGTATATATATCATGAATACAGTAAAATCTCTAATGAAATCAATCAAATAATGGAAACTTTATGCTGAAACTAGTTTTTACTTTATGCTAAAACTAATCGAACAAACTATAAATACGAATATATAACAACTTTTTATGTATCAAATATTTAATATGAACCCTAAATATTGGCGAACGAGAGTTGAATTTCTTCTAACGTTAATCCTTGAGTCTCTGGCACCAAGCACCAGGTGAATACAATTGTTGCTCCACAAATTAAACCGGATATAATAAAAGTTCCTGCAAGTTAATTTCATAAAGACAAGTTAACCATTTTAGTCTAATTAGTTCCTCTTTTTCAACATTTAATAGAAAACTGGATTCAATTTGTTTAAAAGTACGTAGTTTAAGGATACGTACCGGTAGGGCTCCACACCAACATAAAATTGAAACAATAGTTTGCCATCCAACCAGTGAACCAATTGGCTATGGTCACTAAACTCCCAGCTAATACCTTTATATCCATTGGAAATATCTGCCAATAACATATAACAATAATATTCATCCGAATGATAGTTTGAATAATTAAAATGAATGGTAGACAAAAAAAATGAATAATTAAAATGAATATAATCCAAAAAAGAAGAAGAAGTAAAAGAACAAGTTTGATCTTATGTTTACCTCAGACATTATTATCCATGGCAATGCTCCCATTCCAACTGCGAACATCATCGTGAATGACTGTTTGGATTTTAAGTTGTTAGATCTTGTCACATTCTGAAAAACTAACTATACTCATATATATATATATATATATACATATAAATGTGTATATATATAATTTGAATTTTTGTGAGTTTGTAATTAGACCAAAAATCGAACTTACCAATATTCCAATAAAGGTGAAAATTGGAGTAATGTTTGCAAACTGGGGGACATCTTTAACTCCAAAAGCTACCGCCAATGTAAAACAGCTTAAACATAACCCAAAAGCTGAAGTCTGCAAATTCGACACATTAAATCTATGTTCAATAAAACCGCTACAAATCGACAGTTTAGCCGCTTACACAACCATTTAGGTGACTGTAGGATCATTTAAGCTTAAGAGAGAATATTCCGAAAGAAACACAATAATGCTATATAAATTAACCTCGTTTCACTTGTGCATAATGTTTTGTGGATATTTATTTATTCATAGACTTTCAATTCATGACCGATTAACAAAACAAAGACAGACTATACAATTGACCAAAAAAAAGAAGATAGACTATACAAAAAAAAAAAAATCTAACCATAAGAAGTGGTCGTCTTCCCCATCGATCCACGAGAATTAAGCCCATAAAAGATTTTGGTACCTATATCATTGATCAGATATTAGGGTTACCATGTGGCAAAACAATTAATGACGCAATCATTGCAAATGATGAGTATATTAAGGGGTCAAACTGCAATTTAAAAGAAAAAAAATCCGATTTAATACATTATACTTACGACGATAAGAGACAACACCGTCATCCCAATCCTAGCAGAAAATCCTACAAAAGAAAAAAGTGTTAATTTAATTGTCGTCTAACTAACTTTTACGAAATTTAGTTATTAACTATAAAAAGCTTTTTTTTTCTTTTTCAAAAAAACTTTTACGAAATTTAGTTATAAAATAATAATAAATAATATTTTTACCGCCAAGTTTAAATAGAGAGCTTCCGTAAGAGCCTATCCCCGCAGTTCCACATAATTGTTGTAGAAGCATCAAACCTATGCCGATCTGAACATAATTTACCAAATCCAAAAATTTAAAAATCACTTGTTATTGATTTTTGTTTTTCGGATCCAAATCATATTCAAATATATTTTTGAATGAACAGAAACAATTTAATCTTACCGTAAGTTGATGAGCATATCTCTTTCTGAAAAGACTACCAATGCCGATATTCGAATTTTGCTTGGAAACTTCAACAGAAATCTACAAAAAAGACATTTAAAAATTATCTATAAGTGTTTCTAAAAGTCTGTCAAACATCTAATTTTTAGAATGATTAATATCTATGGGTACCTTGATCTCGCGGGATTCACGAGCAATATCATATCCTTTTCCTCTTAACTTCTGAAGAGAATCTTCAAATGCTTTATCACGACCCTTTTTTGCCTGTATTATTCAGGTTCAAATTAACATTTAGTTATTAACTATAAAAATCATGTTCAAACTAATATGTATTTATTAAGTACCATAAGTTTAATTTATGTGACTAACCAGCCATCTCGGAGACTCAGGTACGAAGAACAAACCAATAACTTGTATCCCACATGGAATAATACCTGGTTGGAAATGAATTTTAGTTAAATAAATTTATTGTGATAAAGTAATTAATTTGGAGAAATGAAACTCGAAGAAGATTGAATAGTAGATGGGAATAAATCACCGATTAAGGCTAGAGTTCTCCATGAAATGAAATTTCCAAAGTAATATGCGATTGCAACTCCACAGTTTTGCAACAACTGAAAAGTATTGCTTATGAAATTATAATTCAAACATGTATATATAAATATATTGATGATTATACCTAAACCTCGAGCTTGAATTTGTCTGTTACCTGATTGCTAAATGTAAAAGCTCCTCTTACGTGCTTGGGTGTAATCTCTGCAACATATACAGGAACCTACAAAATTTTCAACTAAAGACAATTAGGAATATTTATGAGCATCATGGACATGATACTATGTGGGTATTATTAATATTAGTTTAATATTAATTTTAATAATAATTAATCTTTGAGATTCATTAAGAATTTTATATGTTTTGTATGTCAAATGGTGATACTCAATGGGGTTCTAAAGAATAAAAAAAATAATTTATTTTGTATAAAAAATAAAATGAAAAAATTAAATTAGTATATATAAATATACAAGATTTTATAAAAACTTGAATTTATTATGTTTCATAAATTTTAAACATATATTACAATCCGTTAAAACAAATTGAAACATAAAATCGCATATATTAAAATAAAAAAACGTAAAATGATAAAAAAACATATAAAAACATGATGAAAAATACAATTAACTCGATTCTAGTATTCAGTAGTGCCAAATTTTTGCCAAATATGTAGATGTATCTGTAGAATACGTGTAGATGTCTCTGAGTGATATAACCGCATCCGAATTTTTTAGGTACAATTAATTGTGACCCGACCCGAACTTGTACCTAAAAAACTTGAACATATACCCGATCCGAAACTTTACAGGTACCTGTATGAATATAAAATTTCTATACCCGATAGAACTCTTGTTTAATTAGTTTTTTATTTAATTTTTTCTTTATGATACCCACATAATATTATAGATAATGATGATCAATGGGAAGAGAAAATTTTACCACGTAGCTAATGAGACCAACTCCAATTCCCACAAAAAGTCGTCCCAAATCGAGCCAAATAATACTCTGTGCCAAAATAAAATTCAAAATAAGAATATTTATTTATTTATTTATTTTTGGTTATGACGAAAGAGTATTAGATGGGTTATGGGGAAACCTTGGCTAGTGCAATAGCAAGCCAACCAGTTATGCAGAATAAATCAGCGAGCCATAACGTCTAAGCAAAATTGAAAGAAAACAAAAAGGTTTAGAATTTTACGTTATCATAGTTAGGGCATATAATAGAATATTAAAAATATAGGGGTGATTTTAAGAACAATGAGTACTTAACCATTTTATTACCGAAAGCAGCTGCGGCTTTGGCGCTGACTATTGCACCGATCATTCCACCAAACGTCATAAGCGAACCAAACAGTGAAAACTGCAAAAATACTTTTAATAAATTTAGATTTAACTTGTTACATTTATTTAAAATAATATGAATACTACTTGTAGTAGTCAAATTTTCTAAGAAATTAGCAATTAAGTTTTTTTTCTTGCATTTCAGTATTTTTTCCATCTAACTAGTTTCCTAGTGGACTTACTTGTGCGAGAGAAAGATCCAAGTCTGTCATAATGGATGACATTGTATCTGCGGTATAGCCCCCCTGTGTACCATAAAATGATTTAAAAAAAAATCAAGTTAAATACATGAACTTATAATCCGAATTTCTTACATATATAAAAGAAGATGCAAGAGCAAAAAAAAATGCAAGAAATTGTAAATTTGCTTTTGCAATTTATATTTCTTTTTTCTTTGTCAAGCTCTGAGTTTGAACTCAAATGCGGCGCATCGGACAATACTATAGCATAAAGCATTCGGCTATATGTTCTTACCAGTTTCACAACATATAATTCTAACACAAAATATAATAGTTTAAATAGTTTCATAAATATAAACTGTGGCCACATTTATATCAATAATATGGTTCTGAACTTTTGAATAATAAATCTGGCCGTTATGACAAAAGTTCTTTCAATTTGAAAGTTTATTAATGAGCAAAAACGACAGGGAGAAGGCAACACAAGTACACAACGTAACGGTAGAAGATAACATGATATTGATACACAAACCACAAAAAAAAAATATAGGTGCCGCATTTAATTTACAGCTAAATTTTGTTTGTTCGTATTCTATATTAGCTACACACTCCTTCTTTTTTTTTTTTTTTAAATTCATTAAACTTAAATATCATTAAACAAAGTTAAAATTCAACCATTGTCTCTTCTCCTATATAAGAATCCAAGAATTCGAGACTCAGATTTATATAACCAAATTTCATGGATAAAACTGTTTAAAAAAAAAAAATGGTTAACCGTATGACTTCGGGACACTAAACTTTGGTTCTATAATATGAACATGTATGTATATGTGGGTGCATATATAGACACATGACTCGTCCTGAGACCACAAACATCACAGTTTACAGTATGCTCTCCTCAGGACCGGTCTTGTATAAAGAGAGAAGAAAAATCGAGTTTTTTTAGCAAAAGCAAATTTTTGCTTAACCATATGCATTCGAGACACGAAACTTTGGTTAGAAGAACATGAATATATGTGGGTGCATATGTAAACTTTGAGATATACGGAGCGAAATAACAATTACTATAAATTTATCCTCATGATCGACATATATAGAGAAAGAGAGAGAGATATGAGAACATACGGCAACACCATAGGTGAAGGAGGCAGAGACAATGATGAAAGTGGAGAAGACAAGAAGTGGAGTTGTATTTGCAGATACTTCATCATCACTATCTTCCCTCTTTACCAACAATAATCCTTTCTCCATATTATTATCTCCCTTCATTTTCTTCACTCAAGCCTTAATGAAGAACAAAGAACAAGAGAGAGATTTGCGTGAAGTGGAATGTTGTCTCCTTTTTTGTATTTAAAAAATAATTGTTTTCTCCGCTTCCCTATGATATATAGACTTATCTACTATTTTATTAACCATATATTGTGGTGTAGATGTATCTAGCTTTTATCGTGTCTAGGTTCATGTTCAATGTGTGTGTTAACCAACATTACGGTTTGTTACATTTTGGTTATTTTCTGGTTTAAAGCTTCGGTTTTGTTTTTGTAATTCAACGAATCATTAAATTCGTCACGTTTCTGTTTTCGTTGTTAAAATTTATAGACTAAAAAAGACATACGTATTAAGAGTTTACGTAAAGAAGAAAACTAAAGGCGAGAACAAAGGACAAGTTATCTTATCTTAGTTCAAGATGCTCACGAAACAATAGTAAACATGTGGCTCTTATTTAATTAATAAGAGTCTTGAATTGAATGTTTATCGTTAACAAATTTATAAAAACACAAATCAAATCGTAATTAGTCCACGTTTGTTAAAACTTGGCATACAACTATCCATTTGGATGTAGAAATGTACAATTTAAGATGTGACGAGAAAATAAAAATAAAAGCATATTTTAAGAGGTTTGATTCATTGAATAAAGACGCAACAAGAAAAATGTCAATCAAACGTATTGAAATTCCACCTACTTATCACGATCAATCGACGTTATAATATTTAGAGGTTAGACGTTGAACGATTTTGGCTTGGTTTGACCAATAAGTTAGATTTCCACGCGCAATGCAGAAAAAGTTCAAGACCCAACAAGACCTAAAATTGTCAGGTTAAATCATTAAACCGGTCAGAACCGCTCCAAACGTAAAGCTGCGTTTGCATTTGCCTCGAATTGGATTTTCACTTTTTGGGAGTGCAATGTTATGTCTTTCTTTCTTCTAGAATTCAGTAATCCAAGTCCAAACCAACTACTTCGGAGGTGGATACAAACAATACTATGTTATGTTAATATCGGCGAAGTGGTCCAACAATAGCAAAGTTGTCTAAAATGAGAGAAAAAAACAAATTTACGCTTTGTTTTTAGTCAATAACCACCTACCGTCACTTATATTTTTTTAATCATTAATTGATAGAGGGAAGCAAATTATTTCCTAGCTAATTAACAATTCCACGAGATTTCATACTCTTCAAATATATATATATATTTACTTTCTTTTCCAAAATATTATTATATAAGTGCTCCAATGGTCAAGATTAGGTATGCTCAACATACAGTAGATGTGTATACATAACATAAGCCATATATGTATGTGGCAATATTATATAGTTATGGTTGACTTTTGAACTATCTTCAAAGACGCGGAGACCACCGAAGGTTAAGGGATTAGGCACGTTGGTGAAAGTGAGAAGACTCATCAGTTAGTGGATTTTTTCCTAAAACTAGTCACAATAAGTCAGCTTTACGCTTCAGCTTTAAGTGTCTCCAGCTCCTTAATTCTTCAAGCAGACACAAACACACACCTTTTCTCCGCAGCTCTCGGATCTCTAGGTTCAAATAGCGTTTCAACTTCGAGGTTGAGAAACAAAACTCATGAATCTTTTCGACTCTTCTTGGAGAAACCATAGAGGAAAGGTTTCCATCAAAACATCAAGGAATATCTCTTCTTGTCCGGTAATGTTCTTCTTCATCTAATGTTGTTAGATAGAAATTAGGCCTTAGCTCTGTGATTTTGTCTGTTTGATTCCCCGGAAATGTAGGAAAATCGACGTAAGCTAGAGAATTCGAAACAAGCGCGAGTAAAAGATTCATACTTTACTCTGTTTTCCTAGGTCAAGATTAGAATCAATCACTGAAAGAAATTAGCTTTTTGGTGAACTGAAGGAGAAATGGGGAGATCATGTTTGCCGAGATGGCGATTAGGAAGGCTAATGGCAGGATTACAAGTGATCTTAGGGTTACTAGTGATCACTGTGAGCCTCTCATGTCTCTATAGATTCCATTCCGCGGGTTACTTCTTGCACAACGAAGACATTTGCCACAATATCTACACGATCAAAGAAGTCAGCAATGAAGGATTCGACATAAAGGCGCTGCATGATCGCGTTGATGAAGTCCTGGAAAAGATGGATAACTTGTATGAGAAGCTCGAAAAGACGGTAAAAGAAATGGAGAAGAGCAAAGAGGGAAGCAAAAAAGAGATCAAGAAGTTTCTTGAAGATGAGGTGATGAAGCCATTTTATTCTGCTCATATCGGTTTAAGGCAAATCCGGTTACCAAAACCCGAAGGAATCAGAAACTCGACGGAAAAGGAAGAGCCTTTGATCAATAAGTTTCTCATTGAGGAGATAAGGAAGTACATTACCCCGAAGGAAAATCGGGTGGGGAAGATAAACATGTTTGGAACAGAGAAAGTTTACAACACTATAGGACATGCTTGTGTGCTGATGAAGATGGATCTAGAGAAGTATATGGACTACGATGTTGGAGCCTATTGCGATGATGATTGGAACTTAGCACAAAAGCTTATACTTAACGGGTGTGACCCATTGCCTAGAAGACGATGCTTAACAAGAGCATCAATGACTTACCAGAAACCTTATCCGATCAACGAGTCATTATGGAAACTTCCTGATGATAGAAATGTAAGATGGGGAAACTACCAATGCAGGAATTTCGCGTGCTTATCAAGCAAGAATCCAAAAAGAGGTTACACGAAATGCAGTGGATGCTTTGAAATGGAGAAAGAGAATGATAAATGGGTCAAGAACAGTACCTTGTTGGTTGATTTCATGATTGAAGATGTTTTGAGAGTGAAGCCAGGTGAGATTAGGATTGGACTGGATTATGGTGTTGGGACTGGAACATTTGCAGCAAGAATGAGAGAGGAGAATGTGACTATTGTCACAACTGCTTTGAATTTGGGAGCTCCTTTCAATGAGATGATCGCGTTGAGAGGTTTAATCCCTTTGTACATCTCTTTGAACCAGAGGCTACCGTTCTTCGACAATACTATGGATATGATTCATACCGCCGGGCTAATGGATGGTTGGATCGATCTACTTCTGATGGATTTCGTGTTATATGATTGGGATCGAGTGCTGAGACCGGGTGGTTTACTTTGGATTGATAGATTCTTCTGTAAAAAGAAGGATCTGGATGATTATATGTACATGTTCCTGCAGTTTAGGTATAAGAAGCACAAGTGGGCTATTTCTCCTAAATCGAAGGATGAGGTTTATCTCTCAGCATTGCTCGAGAAACCTCCTCGTGCAATCTGAACAAGCTAATATAAAATTTAAATTTGATTGTAATTGAAATTCTTATTCATTTCATTGTCTAATCTTTGTCTTAATTTGAATAAAATTAGAGATTTTTCAGCTCTGTTTCCCTTTACTAGTTGAGGATTTTCTTGCCTGACAGCTAAATTGGAGACTATTTATATCTGACCTTGAAACTGGCTAAAGTAGAGAAAAACAAATTGGGGGCATTTTAGCAGTTTCTAAACGACATTGATGGAGAATTACTATAATAAAACCATAAATATCAGCTTAAGTTACAGAACCAATGGTTCACTACCAAAAGCCCCTGAATTAGCCAAAAGCTTGTTCAGTAACTAAAATACCTCTGGTCAAGCTGTTATCTTGAATCCGTGAACTTCTAACACCATCTTCTCAGGTGAAGATGTCATCCATCTACTCTAGTTAAAAGGAGACTGGGACTTACCTAACGGAGATTCAAAAACAAACACACCCAAATGAGTTGGCTTTTCAAGTTGGTACTAGAGCCAGGATTTGAGTCTTGATCCGTCCCATGCACATTTGGATTTCTCTATAGATCGGTAGGTTCTGAGGGCATCGAGGCTGCAAGCTCGTGACTGCTGTGTCTATAAGCTGTGCCACATCAGCTGGAGGGTAATGTCTCTCAGTGCACATCTGCAAGTCACGAGAAAGTAAAGTACAATGTATTTAGTATGAAAATGCAGTTTGATTCCGATTTAGGATGAATGATGAAATCAATGCTGTCTAGGTTAAGTGGCATTTGACACATGAGGATCTAAGCAAAGACTTAAAACTTCCATAGAATTTCAATGCCCCAAAAAAAAAACAGAGGCTACTAAGCCAACCATATTTCAGTTTACTACCAAAGACAAGTCTAAACTTAAGTATAATAGATTCATAAAGGCTTCCAGATGATCTCGTTGGGTATGCAATCTTTCCAAGCAATTTCCTGATTACCTGAATCATGAGCCACGTGGCAACACAGGAGGAAATTAGCTCTGAAGGCATTTGAGCCTCGTTTTTCTCTGAACCATCTTGTGAGACGAGATAGTTGTTAGCCATAGGTTCTGAGGGAGTTGGGTTGTGATGATGCTCTATGCTGCCATTTGAATGCTCGTGATGTTTGACCACAGAGCCGTGTAACGGCTGGTGTTTGCCAATCAAGTCCAAGGCTACTTGGATCATTTTCCTCGCATCTTCTCCTTCCTTCACAGATGATGCAGCCTAGGACCATAGTGACCAAACCTTTAACAAAAACATATGTATGTTGCAAGAGAATATAGGAAAGCGGCTGAATCGATACCTTAATAGCTGCATCCACCATTGCTTGCGCTCTTGTCTTTGAACTCTTAACAATTTCTAGCATCTCTGGCTCCATTTCCTGTCACACAGCACAAATATAAGCTTATTCAAGTTAATCAGAAAGCAGAGTTTCCGTCGTCACTCAAAGGCCCATTTGCTTTCATCCCATTCAGCTTCTAAAACATATTAACAATATGTACCATTATGAACAATAAGATATCAGTAGTCCATTACCTTATCATCTAAAGCATGATGTAGCGCAAGTGCTCGTTGAATCTCAGCTTCTCTTTCTTTGCTATAAGTTGTGATATATGACTGATTAGTCTGCTGTGAACCACGAGTGTTGGTTGATACTTTACCATGCAGAATGGGAGCAATCATATCACCCTGTAGAGAATGAATTGGTTAGCATAAAATTTACAGAACATGTGCGGGAAGATCTAAGAAGGTTTAAGGCTCTGACAGAACTAGTCAAATCCATCTTTCCCTACCTGATTCAGAGGAGGATTCATGGAAAAGTCGATATTTTCAAGTCCGGATGGAGGGAATATAATAGACACACCAAGGTTTGAATTCCCGTTTAGCTGTGCTTCTTTCTTCATAGACAAGCACTTATCAATATCCATCCGTAGATCCTCTGGCATGTATTCCAATGGATTTGAAGGCATGCAATCAATGTCCTGTCAAAAAAAGGAGATGATCAAACGACTGGACCTCATTATCTATAAATCATAGAAGAGTGGATTTTGTGAATGGAACTTGTATAGTATATAAATTACCATAACTAACTCAACGCCCAAGTCATCGAACATAACATTGCATTTGTTATGGTCAACAGTGAGAATTTTCCCATCATGAATCTCTCGTGTTTTCGGATGGATGGCAATGACTCTATTCCCAACTGCTAATGGCCGAGCCAAATCTGTAGGAAGCCCTTCCCTAGCACCTGTTCGAAACTCTGTGTAATGCTTTCTCACAGATTCACGGTACTGTGTGAGTTTTTCCCGCTCTTCCTGTAAAAATCTCTCAGAGAATCTTCGCGGTCTACCAAGAGAACTGCAAAAACAGAAAGAGCAACCTTTTTTATTCTACCTATATTCTCTGGGAGCATTTCCAGTAACATAACTTGAACAAACCTTTTAATGACGCTCCATTCAAGACGAGTAAGTCTTGGAATGTGACCAAGTCCCACGTGATTTAGGTAATCAACAAACTCCATCTTTGCAAACCAGGGATGGTCGATAGCACTATAAAACCATTCAAATATGCACCTTCGACGTGCCAAGGGAAACGAAAGACAAGTTGAAAGCTTATCCTGAAATTGGAGTTAGCAAATGAATATACTAGCTTTTGGATGTGCATAGAGAAGTGAAGTTAGAGGCTCCACCTTTAATAGAAACTCCTGAACTGAAAGAGATCTAGTACTACGTGAAGCTTTATGAATGGTTTCAGAAGATCTATCCCTTTCTTGCAAGCTTTTCTTCAGACTCACCTTACGCCTGCTTGGAGGTTTCTGTGGTAAACTGGCTGGGCCCAAATCAGAAACTTGTATAGTTGGCATCAATACATCCATCACAGGGCTTTTTTTATCGATTGCTATAGTAGATTCCTCCAACGGCTTAACAGTTTTCAACTGTTTTGACTGAGCTGGACCTTGACCAGCCCGTTTTGTTCTAACCAAAGACTTGATATTATTCTCTTGTTGGGCCAATTCCTGAAATACAATAAACCAAATTATATGAGGTAATGATTTCTTCAGAAGCTCAAACTTGAATACTCGGTATGCTTTTTAAATGGAAATACTTTGTCTAGGATTTCGAACTTGCTTCAAAGGATAGTAATCACAGATCACAGAGTTCAACTAAAGTTAAAATTTAATGTGCAAATGAAGCAATATAGGAGTCAAGACAGGTTTCAACTAAATCAACAAACATAGAAAATACCTTCTTGGTCATTGTTTTGTTCTGCCTAGAATATGTTGGAGCTTCATCCCCTAGCACCTGAAAATTGAAAATAATTCACACATATAGTTAAAAGATGCCTAGAAGATAGTGAATAGAAAAATTAAGAGAACTGTCTTGCTAACCTTTGGTTTACGTTTTCTTCTTAAACTGCCACTAGTAGTCTGCGGTTGTAGCTTCCCAGTGGGAACATCATTACAATCAGTGGACTGCCTTGAAGGTTGCAGTTTTTTATTATTAGCATTCTCAAGAGCAGAAATTGCATGAAGGAGATTATCATCTGGTTCTGCATCTGCTCTTTCCTCATGGCTGCTTGTGGATGTAGCTTCTGGTGTGGTGGATTTCTCATCCATGTCGTTATCTCTTTCTTCCTTCAACAGAGCCGATGATTCTGGACCAATCCCAATATAGTAAAATTAATACATAAAAACGAACAGTCAAAGCGGCAGGATTACATAAGTTTCACTGACTGGGAAAATCTAGAAAACATAAGTTTCAGGTATGTTGGAAGTTGGGACACCATGGTTTAAGTGACAAAGCAAAACCGAACAAAGCTCACCTGATTCCATAAAAGCTGCCGGAAGCATTGAAGCTGACAACTCAGCCAACGCTTGCAGAGCATCAAATTCATCTACAAAAGAAAAGACTGGCGATAAGTTTCAGGTTCTCATATGTTCAGCAGAAGATCAAGATATTGCGCTTAAACCGACAACGCAGAATAGATAAGTAATCAAATATCACAACAGTAAAGCTTGTAAATGAAAATATGCTAGAGCCTACAAGAGATAAATATTTCTAACTTTCCTGACACAGAGGGCTAACATTGGAACATATTATTGGACCTTTGAAATTGTAATCAGATCTTAATATTGGAACAGAGTGAAATTATTATTGGTTTTTACCTCCGGAAGTAAGTTTTGTATCCCTTTTCTTTGGGCTGCGCGGTGAATATGTCCCTCTCGAGGCTCCAACATCTGCCTTTCGTCCCTGTGATTTAATTCTGAACCCCTGTGTGGCACTGCATGCTTCTCCATTTCCATCAGAATCATTACCTTCTGCTTCTTCGACTTTCACTTTTCTCTTGTAGGTTTTTTTTACCTTCCGCGGAACCTCCATTTCGCCAACGCCTTCCATATCCATCAACAAGGCAGCATCTCTGTCACAGTACTTGGATTGAGTTTTTCTTGTTCGCGACTGGTCAAAAGCACAGAGTTGAACAGTGTTTTCCAGTGAATCAAGATTACGCAGAGAATAAATAAAAAGATAACCGACTGAAATTTCTAGAGCTCGAAAGATACCATTTTCCCCCAACTCTTTATCGGCGAGCTATCGCTGAGTTCTGTTCTTCTATTTGGTGATTCAGAAACTTTTGGAGACCCTCCCCTTCTCGATGTATCTGTTAATGCTAATGCTATAAAATGTGCATAATCATCTGGGGAACCGAGTTGCTTCCTGGCTCTTTTACTAGGTGGAGTAGATCTATCATCCCTCATGTCTGAAGTTTGTACAGGAATCCGAGGTGTACGTTTTCCCGTGGCACGTCGCTGGGTTCCTACATGAACTAAGAGTTAAATTTCTACATTCTTGAACAAATCGGTTCACAGGTACTAGACAGATGGATATTAAATGTTGGACTATACAAACTCAATAACAATTGCATAACAAGTAATCAACTTCATCACCCGCTTCAGTGACATGAGAGAGAGGGGGGGGGGGGGGGGGGGAATCATATAGTAATCATTAATAAAATGTAGGCACTTTACCATTAGCCCGTGCTTGCTTCAAAAAAGTGAGGCATCCATCTGTTGACGCAGTTGAATTTTGTACATCAACTTCCTCCTGAGAATCACTACGCTGAGGTTTTGCATGTTTGCCCTTTTGCTGTTTCCTAGGTACTTCTGGAGCAACATGGCCTTCTCCTTCACTGCCACTCCCTTCCTAGAAGAAATACCATAAGAATGGGATACAAACAATCCACATAACTTTATCAAATATACAACCTGACCCAACAGATTGGCCACATAAGGTAACACAAGCTCATAGCCTTATAAAGTCACCGGTTTTACTGTCTATTCACATAGTTTAACTATCCATTCATGTTAACAATTAGAGTTTTTATTACCAACCACACATTTTCAACAACGAAATTTCAATTTCCCATCTACTTGTAGGTCACTTCACATCGTGTCCTTGGTGTGCCAGCTGCAGTAAAATAAATTTCTCACCATGACACTGTAATGATCCGTCATCATCGCAATAAGGCCAACTACAGAGGCAGTTCCCTCCGGAAGAGATAAATATGCCTGGAAGAACATGCAAAGTTATGTAGGTTTTACAAGATTCAGGTCAATACTAACTAAAACCGAAATACAAGATGCGGTAACTCATACCCGATTCATATTAAAAAGGGCTTCCACCATGTCAACAGACCTGCTATTCCGAATTGCAGTAGCAACCTATGACAAAAACAGTCTTCAGAACTCTAATGCATAGAAACTCACATAAACAAATGTCAATTAAAGCAGTAATCTATCTACCTTTTTCCAATCTTGCCCGTGCTTTCGGTAAGCGTCATAGAAACGCTCAAGCTCTCCTTTGCTCCACTGAGGTCCCAACTTGTCAGACAATTTCTTCTTCTAAAATAAGCAAAAACATATAATTAAAAATTATCATCTGAGTAACACATATCATTCAACTTTCAAGCAAATGAAACGCGATTACACTCACACGCTGCTTATTTTTCTTCGATTTACCAACATTTTTTCGTGGTGAAGTTTCATTGGTGAAACGCTTGTTCACACTCCTCGACTTCCTAACCGGTGCCATTTACAGGTTTCTCTGCCCAACTATTTCAACAAAAATGCTACTGTTAAACAACAACAAAAAAGACAACTTTAAACTGAGAAGGACAAGATACGACACTAAATTGATAATCAAATTTGGCTTCCTCTGAGAAATGGACAAGCTAATAGCAATTCACCAGAGGAAAATTAAGAGAAATAAAAACTTTACTTAGAAACAATACTCCATTCTTGGATCAGACAAAAAAGCACTGTTGGGGAAGATAAATAGCTGCAGTATCGAGAAAGGGGAAAATAACGAAACTCAGAATCAGATTTAAATTTTGGGCATTCAAAAGTACCCAAATTCAGGAATCAGTACTCATTGTGATTAAAAAAAACACGAAAATCATTCACAAAAGAACAAAAGTCAGGAATTAGAATCCAAATTTCGGGGAAATGTGTTTAAGAAATTGTTTAAATTTTTTAATTAGAACACACAAATTCGAATCGAAACTCCAATCAGCTAACCTGAAATTATCAATAAAAACGTAGCCTCCACAAATCTGAAACTGGTTTCCCTAAAAATTGGGAAAAAAACTTCAATCGAGTGAACTTCGAATAAAACCCATGCAATTTGAAACGAAGAACTAACACAGAAGTGTAGAGAAATCCAAAAATTTCCTGCGAAAAATTCACAGTCAAAAGGAGGAAAATTCAAACGAAAAAAAAGGAAAACCCTTTAAAAACCCTAATTGAAACAGATCCGCAGAAGATTCTCACTCACCAATTAGAGTGACTTGAAGAGAGAAAAGCGAAACGCAGGTTTAAGGTCGAAGGAGAGAGAGAGGAAGGAAGCACGAGCCCTTTTCTTTCAAAAAGAGAGATCGATGAGAAAAAATTTGAATAAGGGTTTTAAGAGAGAAAAGGAATTGAAAAAATAAAATTAAAAAGAGAGAGATAATATTTAGGGACTGAAATGAGAAATATGGTGTTGCCGCGAAACTTGAATAGAAAGACGATTTCAGCCAATCAGCTTTCCCGATTTGTCATATTTTCCTGCTTTTCATTATTTATTTATTTCGTTATGAACATCAAAAGCTAATGCATATGTGTGATCACGAACGTACACGTGGATTGTGAAGGTGTAAACACCGTTTGATGTTTTGGTTTCAATTGTTGGGATTGTGGTATCGGTAGCAGAGGATCATATTCGAAAATTCCATGTTTTTAAAATCGAAATGGGAATATAACAAATTCTTGAAGATATCATAACGTCAAGTATTAGTAGATTACTAATCGAAGGAAAATTAGGATTAGGTTAGTTTCCAAAAAAAACTTTGTTTCAACAGCATGAGATATGGCAAAATCAAATTAATTTTCGGTTTAGTTCATTTGGGTACTATATCTGGCCCAAAAACAAAACCTAAATACAAATTCATGACATATATAAGCCCATACCCAAAAACAAAAGCCAAAACTCGTGTGTGTGTTGTAAAGACTTGATTGTTTTTGTGAGGGCATGCTATTAAGTGTTACTTAAAATATTTGAACAACGTAATTCATGTTATAGAAGCTTGTAATGGTTCATATGTGTGGAAATTAACAGAGGACACTGAAAAGAAGAAGCCAAAAGTCTTCTTGGAAGAGATGCGCACTAGACACTAGACACCGAGTGAGACAGAGGTTCTTCAAAACAAAGACTTGTTTACACGTCTAGAAGGGGTTTTGACGTCAATTTCACCGTTACGTGCTCTCATCCGAGTAAGAGAATCAATATACACATAACTCTCGACTGTGGAGACAAAGGAACAGACTTCAAGATCAAGTCGTCACTCTTCACTGTTCAATATCTTAGGGTTACTTGGTGAAGAAAGAAACTATTAAGACTTTGTGTGGAAATTTTTTTTTTTTTTTTTGTGGAAAAATCTAGACATTCTTCACAGCTGATTTGCTAAGAAAAAAAAAGATGACCCATTTCTCACTACAGTCAAGCTTTGTGGAAAAGCAACAATGTTATAAGTAAAGAAGGCTCTTTATTTAGTTCCTTGACTTTGCTTGATTATGAACTTAGGCAAGTCAGGTGATACTAATTAAAACCTCTATGAACCAAAAGTAACGTTACACTAAGAGCCAAGAAAAGACTGTGATGGATAATTTACGAGTGGGAACGAATGAGCCAATATTGGTCTTTGTGGAAAAGTTTGAGCCGTGAGGATATTAAAACTTTGACAAAATCAACCGAGTCCGACAAGTTACTCAAGACTTGCCTGATCCCTCTTCTTTTTAATGAGAGCCTCGAGAACCAAATGATCATAACCTATTACTTACAACACAAACATGATTCCGCGCCAATCTTATTTCTTGTTCCTGGTTTCCTTCGTTTTACACACACTTGCTTCTCCTACACTTCAGTATTGCCCCCATGACCAGAGAGATGCTCTTATGGAGTTCAAACACGAGTTTCCGTTGAATGATTCCAACTCAAGTTCTAACGATGCATCTTTAACATCATGGAACAAGAGCAATGATTGCTGTTTTTGGAAAGGTGTCACGTGCGGTGCTAAATCTGGCGAGGTGATTTCACTTAACCTTAGTTACATCCCTCTCAACAACTCTTTGAAACCAAATAGTAGTCTTTTCAAACTCCAGCATCTTCGTAACCTCATCCTTATAGATTGCGATCTCTATGGAGAAATTCCTTCTTCGTTAGGAAACCTTTCTCGTCTCACACTTCTTGAGCTTCAAAGTAATAAACTAGTAGGTGAATTTCCGGCTTCAGTCGGAAACCTAACCCAGCTAAGAGTCCTGAGCCTTTCCTACAACAATTTCAATGGAAGTACTCCTGTTTCATTAGCCAATTTAACGAAACTTTCCATCTTAGACATCTCAGGAAATCAATTCACTGGTGAAAACATCCTTCCTATACTAGCAAATTTAACCAGGAAGACATCCTTCCTATCTCCATATCTATTTGTCATATGCATGGATGTGTTGTCAAAAATGATCAACAAGGCGGCGGAGGAGCGAAGGATCGGATACCACCCAAAGTGTAAGAATGTAAAAATAACACATTTATGCTTTGCAGATGATTTGATGGTGTTCTTAGATGGTACGAGAAGATCAATTGATGAAATGATTCAAATATTTGACGAGTTTGCTGCTTGTTCGGGGCTGAAAATTAGCACACAAAAATCGACACTATTCGTTGCAGGGATAACGCAAGCTAGGCGCGACAATATATTGGCTAATCTATCATTCAATACGGGTGAGTTACCGGTGAGATACCTTGGACTACCGTTGCTATCAAAAAGGATGCGAGCTGTGGATTATGAAGCGCTAATAGACAGAATTAGAACCCGGATGAGCTCGTGGACAGCAAGATTCTTATCGTATGCGGGTAGATTACAACTACTACAATCGGTTATTCAAGGTATTATTAATTTTTGGATGCAAGCTTTTCGTCTACCTAATCAATGTATCAATAGATTGGAAGGGTTGTGTGCTGCATTCCTATGGTCTGGACCTTCATTGAATACAAGGAAAGCAAAGGTTGCTTGGGTGGATATATGCAAACCGAAGAAAGAAGGGGGTTTGGGATTTAAATCGTTAAAAGATGCAAATCTTGTATGCTGCTTGAAGTTAATTTGGAGCATTGTGGGGAACAAAGAGTCATTATGGGTAAGATGGATCAACAAAGCTCTACTACGAAACAACTCTATATGGTCTATCAACGAAAATACAAGTTCCGGATCTTGGATTTGGAGAAAGCTTTTGAAATATAGAGAAGTGGCAAGAGGGTTGCTAAGAGTAAAAGTGGGAGATGGGACGAGCATTTCTTTTTGGTACGACAACTGGTCATCTATGGGGACTTTACGTCATGTGGTCGGATTGAGAGGTCCTATTGACATTGGAATTTCAGAGCATGAAACACTGGCGACGGTGCTGCAAACTCATACCCGACGAAGGCACCGGTTAGAAAGTTTAGAAAAGATCGAAGATGAAATAGCAAAAGCACGACTGATGCGATCAGAAGAACGAGACACGACACTTTGGAAAAGTGGGGAGAATAAATACAAGACAACATTCAACTCAAAAACAACGTGGAATCTTATTCGCACAATAACATCACCGATAAATTGGTACAACGGTGTGTGGTTTATCCACGCAACACCAAAGTACTCGTTTATGGTGTGGCTTGCGGTGTTGAATAGATTATCGACAGGTGACAGAACAAAAGTGTGGACAGGGCACATGAATTGTGTCTTGTGCAACAATGCCGAAGAAAGTCGAGACCATTTGTTCTTCTTGTGTAGGTTTTCCTCGCGAGTGTGGAGGTATCTAATAGGTCGGGTACTGGGCAATCAATATTCAACGAGCTGGAGTGTGTTACTTGCGCTTATCCAAGGGAACAACTTAGATCAACTTCGGACATTCATCACTAGGTACACATTCCAAACAACAATCTACAACCTGTGGCAAGAAAGAAATAGGAGACGACATGGAGATCAACCGCTCAAGGTGGAGCAATTGGTAACTAAAGTGGACAAACAAATTAGAAATCGTCTTAGCACTTTACGAAGAACGGGGGATCAAAGATACAGTCAAGGATTGGAAAGGTGGTTCGAAACAAGGCCTCGGTGGAGGCAACAAACATCTTAACTTTGTTGTAATGTAGACTATCGATAAGAAAATGTCGAAACTCATAATCATCATTGTACAAACGTTGGTTTTGGTTTGAATAAATTTAACATTCATCCAAAAAAAAAAAAAAAAAAAAAAAAAAAAAATTTAACCAGTTTGTCTATGTTACGCTTGAACTCTAATCAATTTAAATCCACGCTTCCACTTGACATGAGTGGATTACAAAACTTGGAGTATTTTGATGTGAGTGGAAACTCATTTCTCGGGCCTTTTCCTACATCCTTGTTTATGATTCCTTCATTAACATGGGTTTATTTGGGAGGAAACCAGTTCAATGGACCTATAGAGTTTAGGAATATGTCTTCTTCATCTTCTAGTCTTCAGTATCTAGACCTTTCTCAGAACAAATTCAATGGACCAATCCCCAAATCTATATCTGAATTTGTCAATCTCGAAAATCTTTATCTTAGTCACAACAATTTTAGTGGGCCAATCCCCAAATCCATATCAAAGTTAGTCAACCTCAATTCTCTTGATCTTAGCCAAGGCAATTTCATTGGCCCAATCCCCACATTTTTATCAAAGCTAGTAAATCTCGAGTCTCTTGATCTTTCCAACAATAAGTTGGAAGGCCAAGTACCAGGTTTCTTATGGAGTGTGCCCATGTTGACGCTTTCTCATAACTCTTTGAGCAGTTTTGGAAAACCATCGCAAGTTTCCAATATCCAAGAGTTGGATCTTAGTTCAAATTCTTTCCGAGGACCATTACCCGAATGGATATGCAAGCTTAGATCGACACTGTTCTTAGATTTCTCTAACAATAGCTTCAATGGATCCATCCCTCAATGTTTAGAGAATTCCTTTGTTTTCCTCAGAGAGCTAAGTATGCATAACAACAATTTCAGTGGAACTCTTCCTGATATGTTTATTAATGCTACCATCTTACTGTCAGTCGATGTTAGTGGCAACCAGTTGGAAGGAAAACTTCCAAAATCATTGATCAAATGCAAAGAATTGGAGTTTCTAAACGTGGAAAGAAACAGAATCAAGGACAAGTTTCCTTCTTGGTTGGGTTCTCTGCCTTCGTTAAACGTCCTCTTTCTCCGATCAAACCAATTCTACGGACCGTTGTATCATCCCCATGTATCCATTGGGTTTCAAAGTTTAAAAGTCGTCGATATCTCACACAATGACTTCTCTGGAACGTTGCCACCATTCTATTTTTCCAACTGGCTCGAAATGACCACATCAACCCAAGGAAATAATTATCACATGTACATGGAAGATCCCGTGTATATGGATGCTTATCGTATTTCAATGGAAATGGTGCATAAAGGAGTCGATACGGAATTTGAGCTCATCAGAAGAGACTTCAAAGCCATTGATTTTTCAGGAAACAGATTTTCTGGAAACATCCCTGAATCCATTGGCTTGTTGAAGGGATTGCGTCTTCTCAACTTGTCAGGTAACGCATTCACAAGCAGTATTCCTGGATCATTGGCAAATTTGACTAACCTCGAGGCACTAGACCTATCTCGGAATCATTTGTCGGGTCAGATTCCTCGAGATCTTGGGAGCCTCTCTTTTCTCTCAACCATGAATTTCTCCCACAACAATCTCGAAGGTCCAATACCACGAGGCACACAGTTTCAAAGGCAAAACTGTTCTTCATTCATGTACAACCCCAAACTCAACGGTCTCGAAGATATTTGTGGCGAAACTCATGTCCCGAATCCTACACCACAAGAATATGAGGATTTAATGTCGGAGCCAGAAGAAGAAGTCATTAACTGGATAGCAGCGGCAATAGCCTATGGACCTGGTGTGTTTTGCGGATTGGTGATCGGACATATCTTTGCTTCACACAAACATGAGTGGTTCATGGAAAAGTTTGGTCGTAACAAGCGAAGAGGATCTATCAGATGTACTCGTTAAGCGGCTTAACTTAAGCCCATCTCTCACAGTTTCTCTAAGTGTTTTGTGAAACATATAATGTGTTTGTAATAATGACATTTTGTCAAATGTATTCTCCAAAAACTCGTTTGTGTTTGTACTTTTCTGTTTCATGGTTTTGAGATAAACGTCTTTGCCTTTGGTGGTATTTGAAATTATATATTTTACAGACTCCATAGTTAAAATACTCGGGGATTTTTCTTTTTTTGTGTCGACGGGGTTTTTAATGTAATTATCAAAGTTATGCACATTCCCTATTTTATATTTACAATAATATAGGGGTTGCTTTGTAATTTTCACTAATTATACTTGTACACACATTCAAAAGTACCAAAAAAAGAAAGAAAAAAGGCCAAATTTAGGAATCAATTTCGCTTCTATTATATATTAATTGGAGAGTAATTTGTGAGAATATGTTTATGTATTATTTCCACAATCACTTTCACCAAAACAAATTGTAACATATTTGTCAAAATTGTGACATGCTTTAAAAAAAAGAAATAATGCGAGATAATAATGTAAGGATCATTGATATTAAATTCCTAATCGACAATCACTACGACATTTTATTTTAAAAACTATAAGCACTATGACATTTGATGTTTCCTTTTTAATTTATTCAATAAAGATAGGTTACCTGTTTTAGGGCTAGCTATTTTGATTAATGAAATAAAGATAATTACGCATTCTATGTTTTAAAAATTAAATATTCCACAAAGTTAATCGTCTCTCGATTCTATTTCATAAATCAATGCGAATCGTAAAATGATTTAATATTGGTATTAGAAAAGTAATTTATGCTGCCAATCTTTGTGTGTAATCGCATAAAGGGAAATAACCAATAAGGTTATAAAGGGAACAAATTCATATACTTTTATTTGAATATACGTAACTTAGTGCCCTAATTGATTAGAACATTTTTAAAATGGATAACATTTTGTAAGAGAGAAACGATTTTCATTCCTGACCAAGAAAAGAGGTTTCGTTTATGTTGTCTCGATGCCACGTCATCAGAGTTTCGTTATATGTAACGGACAAATTATCCGTAATTCAGATTGAATAAAAGATGCATGGTGCATACACATAAATGATTTGCTAAACGAACCAAACTAGATACTTTCAAACCAAACTATTGTAGTTTATAAGTGTGTATGTTAATATTATAATTTTGATTTGTTACTTATTTTATCTTGGGTACCGTCTATATTTTCTTTCAGTGGGTACTGTCTATCAATTGATTTGAAATTTGGAATCATCTCGGTTTTCCTCGTATCTTGGATAATGCGCTACATATATTTTGTCCAACGGATATGCATAGCAACAGGTAAAAAAAGAAAACAAATAAACAAATACTAGTAATGAAATCAGACCTTGGTTTGGACCACAACCACAACCCAATCAGAAGGAAACTTTTCAGGCGGCCATTAATGCTTTCCTTCTGTCTTGTGAATTCTGGCAAACACTGCCTGTTATATATACATAGTCATATGTAATCATGTATTGGATGCATTATGCATATATAAAGCTCACAATTTTTTTGTACCTAGGTCATAAGTTACATTTGATGAAACAAAAAAAATAAGACTGAAAGAAGTTATTAATAAGCAATCCACTGTTTACATACAAGCTTTAAAACTCTTATCACGTTTTGAATGAGCAAATAGCCAATAGATAACCATATGGTGTTTGTATATATAGCTAGTTTTTATATCTATTTCACTAATTTATAAGAAATATTATCACTAGAAAAAAATAAAATCAAGGAAGAAAAATATCAGTTATGTAATAAACAACATGATGAGTAGCAATGAATAATTATTTTATCATAGATACAGATTTGGATTGAGCATATGAGTATGAGATAGTGACTTGGTGTGGTTTTTTCTTCAAACGTTGTTGAATTCTTTCTTAGAAGAATATCTTTTTTTGGACATTTCTTTATATATTACCTTCCCAACGCCGTATTTGGGGGACCGACAACAAATCTCACTGTTCTTTCTAAAAATAAAAAAAATCTCACTGTTTGTGTTTGTGTTTGTGTTTGTGTTTGTGTTTGTATTGTATTATATCTGCTGTGTATAAAAAAACTTTTGATTTTCTTTTTCTAGTGCGAGAAAAACCCTGAGATTGTTGTCCTGCAGATTATAATCCTTTGTGCCAAAGAAGATGATGTTCACAGTCTCATCTTCTCGCTCTACGGAGATATAGGTGTGGACTTCTAGGATTTTAAAGGATCATGTTGGAAGAGAAATTTTGGGCAATAAAATAATCTTCATAGGGAAAATCGATTATATGCTTCGTTGTATATATGTTGGTCTAGCTAGCTAGAGTCTGTGAGTGATGTGATGCTATGAAGATACATGCTGATAGCAGTGTAATGCAACAGTCTGTGATGTCCTCACACTTGTCTTCATCCAGAGCATGAAAGAGTGTTTCAACAATCTGTTTTTTAGTTTTCTCTTTTGTTTGGTTGGAGAACCCTATCATTCTCCATTCTTCAACTCCAGAACAAGTTAAGAAAAAAAACCCTCCATAATTTGTTTTCATGATATTGGTTTTTTTCCCTATATTATTTGGTCCATAAGAACTCCTTATATTTGCATATGGATGTCTCTAATGAAAAATAATCAGATTACACAAAGAAAGGGAATAAAAAATTAACCAGTTATGTCATACTTTCATCGATGTATAACACACACACTGATGGAAGTCATTAGATTAAATAAAAATAGGTACTCATACATCATACTGGAAACACGAGGGAAGTCAAATAGAACTAAATTAAAATGTTTACACGAACCACTAAATCATTAACGATCTGACTTCATATTAGATGCCTTGTTTGCCAACTTCATCCCATGCATCCACCAAGAGAACAAAGAAAGCCAAGTTAATCTACAAGAAAGGCCTTGTTAAAGTTTCTTATCTACCTATGAAAATCTTTGTATTCTGAAACATTCACATATAGATTACAAGTACAAATAGACTTTAACAAGTCACAAGCTTCGTCTCCAACTTTAGCATCGTAACTAGTGAATTGTAATGCTACAGATGACCCGAGAACTCTCACTAACAACTAAGTAAGCAAATAGTGAACAAGACTTGCTAGATAATTGTAGGGACAGAACTGGCCAGCCAAGACAAAAGAGAATCAAGTCAGCAACTTAGACTCTAATCACCATGGGCTTCTATAAAAGCTTTAGTAGTGCCAAGTATTTTCTATTTGTGAAAAAGCATATATGACATCAATTATTTAAACATGTTTGAGCTTGGACATATATTACATATCGAAACATGCACACCATCTAAAGCATTCTATACAACAAAAGAAAAGCTGTGTCCAACAAAACCATACCTTTTACTAGTTTTGGTTTGAAGGCTTTACCGCAGAAGCCGGTCTACAGAGAATGGGATAGTTCTCGTTTTTAACCAAGGTACACCACACCTTAGCTTGATACTCGACAAGAGGTCCATCAGGCTTCTCCCTAGCCATAAAGGTAATGTACGTCTTGGATCTTGATCCTGATGTATAATTACCACTCACCACTTCCACAAACTCCACATTGAAACCCTATTTGAAAAACAATAAGAAAGGAACCAGATTTAGTTAACCGCATACACAACTGGTTAAAGATGATACTTAGCCAAAAATAAAACTAACATTTTTTTGGCTGTTCTCTTGGTTGTATCTTTGGAGACAGAGACAAGCCATCTCTGCAAAGTACTCACGGTAGGTTTGGCCTAAACCCGCAGGCAATTCCAAATCCGAATCACTGACCGATTTGTAACGTGAGTAGGGGTACAATGTACTAAGCTCTGGGTCCACGGAAAAGCCCTAAATCCAGGTACACGTTTATTTACTCTTGTTCATCAAGCTAACAAATTAGCAACTCAAATTTCATGAATTTAGGTCAAAACTCAACCTTGTTCTTGACGAGTTGGCGTTTAAAGCGGCGCCAATTGCGTTCATCCTCGTCATTGGAGAATTCATTATTCTCTTTAGAGGAATCATACTCGAATTCATCGAAGCTGTCTTCTCCCCATTCAGGCACCTTAAACCACGTCGGCTCTATGAGCTCATCGTCAGAGTCGATGTATCCGTCGTCGTCGTCGTCGTCGCTCTCTTCAATCTCACCGCCGCCGCTCTCTTCAAACTCTTCCACCGGATCGGAATCGGCCTTACGTTTCGTCAGGTAAGCTGTGTCGACGGCTCCCACCATCGATTCTGTCATCGTCTCGGCTGGGTCTCTGGGAGCCATTGATTCTCGATTCGCAAAGTAAACCCTAGACTAATGGATTGGGGTTGCCAAATACTCAAGTCCTTTTAAATCTCCCCGACATTCACTTATTTACCAAAATATCACCAAAAACCATAATTACCTTCTGCCCATAAAACATTCACTTATTTACGCTACTGCCATCGATAACCTTTATCCTACATCAATAATTTATTTTTTTCTTATACATTTTCCCAAACAATGTCCGAAAAAACTCATTTATCCTGCATAATATATTACTATCAACTATTGTAGTACCCGCACTAGTTATACAATAAACAAAATATAACTTTAAGTATTGAAAAATACTTATATATCATATTTAAGATTTGATAAATTAATAGATTAAAAATGCAATATATTTAAAATACAATAAACAAAATATAACTTTATAAATTATAAAATCAAAATTATTAAACCAAAAAAATCTTAATTTATTACAACAAACCATGATAACATTAAAGTAACTAAGCACCAAAACAATTAATAAAAAAAGATATGATATTTTATAATGCAAAAAAATAACTATATTCCAAACCACCACATGTAAAAACACGGACACGGACAACGACAATAAACCATATTCTGTTTTATGGTTTTGTAATAAACGTGTATTTGATATTACATACTTTGGCCTCAAAATGCATTCAGAAACTTCTTCCCACTCAAATCACAACCTGTGATAGTACGATGTTTAAATTATACTCCATAGTTGGCGAGTTATGTAATTATAAAAGTTACGCATAATTTATTAATATTTGTAATAACATAGGGGTTGTTTTGCAATTTTCACTAGTTATACACATTTATCCGCAATCACTCGCTAGCAGAAGAATCTTCTCGTCTCGTCTGATTCCTCCGTCATCGCCGGCGATGATTCCACTAACACTTTCGTCGCCGTCTCTGAATCGGCTTGTTTTCTTCACTTCTCGCTACTCTCACTCTCCATATCTCCGCAATCAAATCGCTCCCTTTAAAAACCCTAATTGAAACAGATCCGGAGAAGATTCTCACTCACCAATTAGTGACTTGAAGAGAGAAAAGCGAAACGCAGGTTTAAGGTCGGAGGGGAGAGGAAGAAGCACGAGCCCCCTTTCTTTCAGAAAGAGAGATCGACGAGAAAAAATTGGAATTAAAAAAAAAAAGGAATTGAAAAATAAAATTAAAAAGAGAGAGAGAGAGAGAGAGAGAGAGAGAGAGATAATATTTAGGGACTGAAATGAGAAATATGGTGTTGCCGCGAAACTTGAATAGAAAGACGATTTCAGCCAATCAGCTTTCATCATATTTTCTGTTTTTTCATTATTTATTTATTTCTTTATGAACATCAAAAGCTAATGCATGTGTGATCGTGAACGTACACGTTGATCGTGAGGGTGTATAACCGTTGGTATCGGTAGCAGAGGATCATATTTGAAAATTCGATGTTTTTAATAAATCGAAATGGTAATATAACAAATTCTTGAAGATATCATTAACTTGAAGTATTAGTAGATATACCCGAAGTAAAATTAGGTTTAGGTTAGTTTCCAAATAAAACTTTGTTTCAACAGCATTAGATATTGCCAAATTTCGGTTTAGTTCATTGGGTACTATATGTGGCCCAATAACAAAGCCCAAATACAAATTCGAAAAACTCTCTCGTGTGTTGTATATATCTCCAGTTTTGGTGGTGGTGACTGTTTTTGTGAGATCATGCTAGCTAAGTGTTACTTATGACATTTGAACAATGTAATTCATGTTATAGTAGCTTTTAATCGTTTATGTGTGTAGAAACTAACAGAGGACACAGAACAAAGAAGCCAAAAATTTTGGCTAGATAAGAGATGCGAAGACACCGAGTGAAACAGAGGGTTTGTCGATCCAGAGGTTCTTCAAAACAGAGATTTTTTTACGTCTACAAGGGTTTAACGTCACTTTCACCGTTACGTATACTCTCATCCAATTAAGAGCATCAATAGACACATAACTCTCGACTGTGGAGACAAAGGAAGAGACTTAAAGATCGAATCATCATCACTCTTGACTGTTCAATATCTTAGGGTTACTTCATGAAGCTTCTTAAGAAAGAGACTTTTAAAGACTTTGTACGGAAATATTTTTTTGTGTGTGGAAAAATCTAGACATGCCGCATAATTATTCATTCTTCACAGCAGACTTGATTATGAAGTAAGGGAAGTCATGTGATACTAAGTAAAACCTCTATGAACCAAAAGTAACGTTACATTAAAAGCCAAGAATGAGATGGATAATTTTATGTGTGGGAACAAATGAGACAATAAAGAGGATATGA
Organism: Arabis hirsuta; assembly: GCA_964056655.1. Lineage (NCBI taxonomy): Eukaryota > Viridiplantae > Streptophyta > Magnoliopsida > Brassicales > Brassicaceae > Arabis > Arabis hirsuta. The sequence goes on from OZ053301.1 coordinate 41,464,275, forward strand.
AGACTTGGACAAATCAACCGAATCCGACAAGTTGACTCAAGACTTGCCCATATCAAGCGCTACCATGTTTTTTTCTCCTCTTCTTTTTAAATGGAGCCTCAGAATCCATTATCATCATAACCTATTACAAATTTACAACAAACTAAAAAAAAAAAAATTGTGGGTGATGATGATTCCACGCCAGTCTTATTTCTTCTTTTTGGTTTCTCTCATTTTACCCACATTTGCTTCTCCTACACTCCAATATTGCCGCCATGACCAGAGAGATGCTCTTATGGAGTTCAAACACGAGTTTCCGATGAATGAATCCAACATAAGTCCTTACGATCCATCTTTAAGATCATGGAACAAGAGCAGTGATTGCTGTTTTTGGGAGGGTGTCACGTGCGATGCTAAATCTGGCGAGGTGATTTCACTTGACCTTAGTTACGTCCCTCTCAACAACTCTTTGAAACCAAATAGTGGTCTTTTCAAACTCCACCATCTTCGTAACCTAACCCTTGAAAATTGCGATCTCTATGGAGAGATTCCTTCTTCATTAGGAAACCTTTTTAGTCTCACACTTCTTAACCTTGATCGTAATCGTTTAGCAGGTGAATTTCCGGCTTCATTAGGAAACCTTTCTCGTCTCACATCTCTTAGCCTTAATGATATTTCCTTAATAGGTCAACTTCCATCTTCAATCGGAAACCTAACCCAACTAAGATACCTTGGCCTTTCCGACAACAATTTCAATGGAAGCATTCCTGTTTCATTAGCCAATTTAACAAAACTGTCCTGGTTAGACATCTCAGAAAATCAATTCACGGGTGAAAACATCCCTCTTATACTAGCAAATTTAACCAGTTTGTCCTCCTTAGACATGTCCTATAATCAAATTAAATCCACGCTTCCACTTGACTTGAGTGGATTACACAACTTGGAGTTCTTTAGTGTGAGTGGAAACTCATTTGTAGGGCCATTTCCTAAATTTTTGTTCATGATTCCTTCATTAACATGGGTTGATTTGGGGGGAAACCAATTCAAGGGACCAAATATGTATTCTTTATCTTCTAGGCTTGAGTATCTAGACCTTTCTGATAACAAATTCGATGGCCCAATCCCCAAATCTTTGTTCACGATTCCTTCATTAATATCGGTTGATTTGGCGGGAAACCAGTTTAAGGGACCTATAGAGTTTGGGAATATGTCTTCTTTATCTTCTAGGCTTGAGACTTTAGACCTTTCTCAGAACAAATTCGATGACCCGATCCCCAAATCTATATCTGAGTTTCTCAAACTCGAAGAACTTGATCTTAGTCACAACAATTTCAGTGGGCCAATCCCCAAATCCATATCAAAGTTGCTCAAACTCGAAAGACTTGATCTTAGTCGAAACAATTTCAGTGGGCCAATCCCTAAATTCATATCAAAGTTAGCAAGACTCTACTCTCTTGATCTTTCCAACAATAAGTTGGAAGGCCAAGTACCAAGTTTCTTATGGAGGGTGCCGCTGTTGATGCTTTCTCACAACTCTTTGAGCAGTTTTGGAAAACCATCGCAAGTTTCCAATATCCAAGAGTTGGATCTTAGTTCAAATTCTTTCCGAGGACCATTACCCCATTGGATATGCAAGCTTGGACGCATACGGCTCTTAGATTTCTCCAACAATAGCTTCAGCGGCTCCATTCCTCAATGTTTGGAGAATTCCACTTTTCACCTCGTACAACTAAGAATGCATAACAACAATTTCAGTGGAACTCTTCCTGATATATTTGTCAATGCTGCTAGCTTAATGTCAATCGACGTTAGCGGCAACCAGTTGGAGGGAAAACTTCCAAAATCATTGATCAATTGCAGATATTTGGAATTTCTGAATGTGGAAAGCAACAGAATCAAGGATAAGTTTCCATCTTGGTTGGGATCTCTGTCGTCGTTAAATGTCCTCATCCTCCGATCAAACCAATTCTACGGACCGTTGTACCATCCCCATTTGTCCATTGGGTTTCAAAGTTTAAAAGTCGTCGATGTCTCAAACAATGACTTCTCTGGAACTTTGCCACCTTTCTATTTCTCCAAGTGGCGTAAAATGACCGCATCAGCCGAACAAGTTGACTCTCTCATTTACATGGATGATCCCCCCTTTAGTTATTCTTTTCGTTTTTCCATGGAAATGGTGCGTAAAGGAGTATATACGGAATTTGAGCGGATCCGAAACGACTTCAAAGCCATTGACTTTTCAGGAAACAGATTTTATGGAAACATCCCTGAATCCATTGGTTTCTTGAAGGGGTTGCGTCTTCTCAACTTGTCAGGTAACGCATTCACAAGCAAGATTCCTCCATCGTTGGCAAATTTGACAAACCTCGAGGCATTAGACCTATCTCGCAATCAGCTTTCAGGTGAGATTCCTCGAGATCTTGGCAGCCTCTCTTTTCTCTCATCCATGAACTTTTCCCACAACAATCTCCAAGGTCCAATACCACGAGGCACACAGTTTCAAAGCCAAAACTGTTCTTCCTTCATGGACAACCCCAAACTCTACGGTCTCGAAGATATCTGTGGAGAAACTCATCATGTCCCGAATCCTACACCACAAGAATCCGACGATTCGATGTCGGAGCCAGAAGAAGAAGTCATTAGTTGGATAGCAGCGGCAATAGCTTATGGACCTGGTGTGTTCTGCGGGTTGGTGATCGGACATATCTTTGCAGCACACAAACATGAGTGGTTCATGGAAAAGTTTGGTCGCAACAAGCCAAGAGCAACAATCAGAAGTACTCGTTAAGCCCATCTCTCACAGTTTCTCCAAGTGTTTTGTGAAACATATAAATGTGTTTGTAAATAATGACATTTTGTCATGTGTTCTCCAAAAACTCGTCTGTGTTTGTAATTTTCAGTTTTATGGCTTTGTAATAAGAGCATCCTTAACCTTGACACTATCAAGGGTGTCTTTAAATAAACAAATATTAAAAACACTCTCTTTTCCTTTTACTCAACTTTATTATACATTCTCTTTCATCATTTTACTCAACTTTTATTAATTTTATATTTAAATACACCCCAACTAAAAGATATCATCTCTCCAAAAGTGTCTTTCTAAAGACACTCTCTTTCCAAAAATATCCACTATCTCCTCTCTTTACTCAAATTTTATTAATTTTATATTTCAATACACCCCATTATTTCAACTAAAAACACTTTCTTTTTTTCTTTTACTCAAATTTTAATAATTTTATATTTAAAGACACCAAAAAAAAATCACCATTAATGATGCTCTAAAGGTCTTTGCCTTTGGTGGTATTTGAAATTATATATAGTTATTTAATGTGTTGGATTAACTCGGGGGGTTTAATGTCATTATTAAAGCTATGCACATTATATTAATATTTACAATAATATAGGGGTTGTTTTCCAATTTTCACTAGTTATGCACATTTATCCGTGAACAAAATCACTCGCTTGTAGAATCTTCTCGTCTCGTGTGATTCTTGCTATCGCCGGCGATGATTCCACTAACACTTTCGTCGCCGTCTCTGAATCGGCTTGTTTTCTTCACTTCTCGTTACTCTCACTTTCCATTTCTCCGCAATTTCAAATCGCTTCCTTTGATCCACCGGAAAGTACCGTACAACCATCTTCTCGGCGTAAGGTGTCATGCTAGTAGTAGCACCGGTTCTTCTTCCTCCTTCACCGCGAAGCCTTCCAAAGAGATTCGGAGAGCTCCAACCGAAGCAGTCGTTGACGAGAAGCTTACCGCGATTCGGAGGCTTTTCTCCGATCCCGGTGTTGGAATCGATGCTTATATCGTACCTTCACAAGATGCCCATCAGGTTTTGTTTCTAAGCCTTTTCTTCACACAAAATTCAAGAGTTTGCATCATTCAATGATTCTTCTAACTGATAAATTTTGTTTTGGTTCTAGAGCGAGTTCATTGCAGAGTGCTATGCGAGGAGGGCTTTTATATCTGGATTTACTGGAAGTGCTGGTACTGCTGTTGTCACCAAAGATAAGGCAGCTCTGTGGACAGATGGTCGCTATTTTCTTCAGGTTTTGATCATATTCATCATTTCCAAGCATTTTGATTGCCATCTTGTACATACATTTGAAAGGAAACTTATCTTACATTCTCTACAATTATTGTGTCAAAGGCGGAGAAGCAATTAAACTCTAGTTGGATTCTCATGCGTGCTGGCAATCCGGGAGTCCCCACCGCAAGTGAATGGGTAGCTGATGTCTTGGCTCCTGGTGGAAGAGTTGGTATTGATCCTGTAAGCTACTGTCAAACCTTCTAAATTGTGTCCTTAGTATCTTACCCTTGCATCAGTTTTTATGAATTTACATATAGGGGTTGATAAAGTCTAAACCATTGGGTCATCATTATTCAAGTTCTGTGTACGAGGCAAATAATATGGGTTTCTGTCATACTTATCGAAAGTAGTCTGGTGGACATGGTGGTGTTTAGGCTGCTAGAAAAGATAAACTAAAGATCATAGTTTGTAATTTGTGTTTACGATACTTTGGAATTCATGAAGGGAGCAGTTCCTTTTTTCTGCCGATGCTGCTGAGGAATTGAAAGAGGCTATATCAAAGAAGAATCATGAGTTGGTTTACCTGTACAATGTAAATCTTGTGGATGAAATATGGAAGGACTCAAGGCCAAAGCCTCCAAGCAAACAAATAAGGATACATGACTTGAAGTATGCTGGTGTAGATGTGGCATCAAAATTGGCGGCTCTGAGAAATGAAATTATGGATGCCGGCGCATCTGCCATAGTCATATCCATGCTTGATGAGATTGCATGGGTGCTTAATCTGGTAATAGTCTTGATCAACGTCTTACTTTTGTCTCTTGATCTGTGTGCCAATACATGGTACATCCCAATGTGTTGACGTTGAATTGTACCTTTTCTGATTGCAGAGAGGGAGTGATGTTCCACATTCACCTGTTATGTACGCATATCTGGTTGTAGAGGTGGACCAAGCGAAACTCTTTGTGGACAGTGCTAAAGTGACCGCGGAGGTGAAAGGCCATTTGACAAATGCAGGGATAGAGCTCAGACCTTACGATTCCATTCTTTCAGAAATAGATAGGTAAAGATTTGATTGTTTAGGTCTATAAGAAGCTTCAGAAAAGGAAATCTACTTCCTGCTCTGTTCACCATTAACTCTACCTCACTCTGAGTTTTCTCAGTTTGGCAGCACGAGGAGCCCAGCTCTTGATGGATCCATCAACCCTCAATATAGCTATCATTAGCACCTACAAATCTGCATGTGAGAGATATTCGAGGAAGTCTGAAAACAAAGACAAGGCTAAGGAAAAGTTAAGTGTTGGCTCTAGTGGGTACTCTGCAAAACCCTCTGGGATTTTCAGGCCGTCTCCTATTTCATGGGCGAAGGCCATCAAAAACGATGCCGAGTTACAGGGGATGAAGAATTCTCATTTGAGGTAAGGAAATCCATTGCAACCTCATCTTCCCCTAATCTTTCCACCTATAGATGATACAAGTTTCCTATCTCGAGAAGTTAGATTTCTTTTTTGGTAAATGTCTTCAGTTGACCACATATATTATTATGCAGAGATGCTGCCGCTCTAGCTCATTTTTGGACTTGGTTGGAAGAGGAAGTGCACAAGAATGTGAACCTAACAGAGGTAGATGTGGCTGACAAGCTTCTTGAATTCCGTTCAGTGCAAGATGGTTTTATGGATACAAGCTTTGATACTATAAGTGGTATGGTTATTTTCCATCCTTGCTACTGGAGCTTGATTTTCGATTATAATACCATACCTAAATACAGATTCTATATATATTCACTGAGTGATATGCATTCCTTTCCTCAAACCACTTCTGCAGGCTCTGGTGCAAATGGTGCTATTATACATTATAAACCTGAACCAGAGAGCTGCAGTCGTGTAGACCCTCAAAAACTTTTCTTGCTTGATAGTGGAGCTCAATATGTTGATGGAACAACAGATATCACCAGAACAGTACATTTTAGTGAACCTTCTGCCCGAGAAAAAGAATGTTTCACCCGAGTTTTGCAGGTGGAGGATTGGGTTCTTTTTTTCCCATCTTTCTTGATTACCTATCTTGAACAAACAAGGCTGCGTGGGATGCCTTTGCTTATTGTTTCTTTTGGTTGTAGGGTCATATAGCTCTCGATCAAGCTGTTTTCCCAGAAGGTACTCCTGGTTTTGTATTGGATGGGTTTGCACGCTCTTCTCTATGGAAAATTGGACTTGATTACCGCCATGGTACTTGATTCTACCCTTTGACCTTTCTTCAGAGAACAAATTTTTATTTTAAGAAACTCATGTTGATCTGATATTTTGTCTCCCTAACAGGGACAGGACACGGCGTTGGTGCTGCACTCAATGTACATGAAGGTCCTCAAAGTATTAGCTTTCGGTATGGAAACATGACCCCTCTTCAGAATGGCATGATAGTAAGCAATGAACCTGGATATTACGAAGACCATGCTTTTGGAATCAGAATTGAGGTGCGAATTGGTCACCCGTCCATTATAGTCGTGATAAGATATATCAGATCAGTTAACAATCCTATGGCATACTTTTGCAGAATCTCCTTCATGTGAAAGATGCTGAAACACCGAACCGGTTTGGTGGTGCTACTTACCTTGGATTTGAGAAGCTTACATTCTTCCCCATTCAGGTAAGGAGTGACTTATCCATGGGTCGGAGGAGTCATCCGGTTTTCTTCTAGCTTCTCTCTTTTCTTTTCATTTGATCTCACACGCTTTTCGTTCACCAAACCATGCAGACAAAAATGGTTGATGTCTCTTTGCTATCTGCTGCTGAGATCGACTGGCTTAATAATTACCACGCTGAAGTCTGGGTAAAGGTTAGTCCACAAAATTTCTTCGACTTTCACCGTTTTCTTCTCCAAAAGCCAAGTAGATGAGTCTAAGACACAAGGCCTGCATGTGCCTTAAAAGCAAAGCCAGATCAGATCAACACATGAAGGAACCATGGCTTTGCTTTTCCTCTAGTGTAATAGACCAAAGATCTTAACATAAGCTGCATTTGTTTGAACTGGGCTTTGTTTCCTTGGCAGGTTTCACCATTATTGGAAGGTTCTACTCAGCAATGGCTCTGGAACAACACACGTCCGTTAGCCAAACCATGATCGAACCCGCAAAGTGTTATCCCCGCTTTGGAAGCTTAGACTTGACCACACACTGCCGCAAGCAACGTCCATTTGATCATGGAACACACAAGAAAGAAAGAGCTTTGCTCCTTGAAATTTAGAACAGAAGCTGCTCCTTTTATTACAAACAGAAATGTAACATTTTCCTTTATAATCTTACAACAAAAAATTCCCAGTTTTTACTTAAATCTTCTTGCATTAACATAAGTATCTCTCTTCCAAAGACTAAAATCAAACCAAAACCTTTCTTGAGTTAAATTGCACAACTTTCAATTTCATATACTTTGAGAGTTTCAGATACATATTTCACTGATATTGATAGTCGACTCTATTTTTGTTTTCTCGTGGACTTTGGTAATTTTGGGGAATGAATTCGAGATGGGTGATACAGAAACTTACCTCTCACCTTCCTTCTTGCTTGTCTACCATTTTGTCCCCTTCGAAAGTCCTAATCCGAGAGAGCCCAAGCTACCAAGTCTCCACTTTTCTCCTCAACCATGTCGATATAAGCCTTCTCCTATCCATCTGCGGAAGAGAAGGCTGGTTTCCTCATCTGGGTCCTTGTCTCCACGCCTCCATTATAAAAAATTCTGAGTTTTTCGAGCCTGTAGATGCTGATATCCATCGAAACGCTCTTGTTGTTTGGAACTCTTTGCTCGCTCTGTATGTCAGACGTGGAAAGTTAGTTGATGCGCTCAAGCTGTTCGACGAAATGCCTATGATAGATAGTATTTCGCAGAATACATTGTTTAGTGGGTTTCTGAAGAACAGAGAGACCGAGTCTGGTTTTGTATTGCTTAAACGAATGGTTAGGTCGGGTGGGTTTGATCAAGCAACATTGACGATTGTGTTATCTGTGTGTGATATACCAGAACTCTGTTTGGTGACCAAGATGATTCACGGTTTAGCAATTTTAAGCGGTTATGACAAGGAAATTTCTGTGGGTAATGCATTGATCACATCCTACTTCCACTCTGGATGTTCGGTATCTGGAAGACAGGTTTTTGATGAGGTGGTGCAAAGAAATGTCATCACTTGGACGGCTGTGATTTCGGGTCTGATTCAGAATGAGTTACATGAAGATGGTCTAAGATTGTTTAGTTTGATGCGTAGAGGATTGGTCCATCCAAACTCTGTAACATATCTGAGCGCTCTAGCTGCTTGTTCAGGCTCACAGAGGATAATGGAAGGGCAACAGATTCATGCTCTTTTGTGGAAATTTGGATTTGAATCAGAAATGTGCATTGAGAGTGCGCTAATGGATATGTACTCTAAATGTGGAAGCATTGAAGATGCTTGGAAGATTTTTGAGTCCACAGAAGAAATTGATGAAGTTTCAATGACGGTGATATTAGTTGGTTTAGCACAGAATGGGTCAGAGGAAGAAGCTGTACATTTCTTCATTAGAATGCTTGAAGCTGGTGTAGAGATTGATGCAAATGTAGTCTCGGCTGTTCTTGGAGTTTCGTTTGTCGATAATTCTTTGGGTTTAGGCAAGCAACTGCATTCTTTGGTTGTCAAACGAAGATTCTCCGGTAACACCTTTGTTAACAATGGACTCATTAACATGTACTCAAAATGCGGAGATCTGACTGATTCACTCAGTGTCTTTAGAAGGATGTCAAAAAAGAACTATGTTTCATGGAACTCGATGGTTGCAGCATTTGCTCGCCATGGTGACGTAGTAGCTGCCTTGAAACTTTACGAAGAAATGATAAAGCAAGACGTGAAGCCCACAGATGTTACCTTTTTGTCACTACTCCATGCTTGTAGCCACGTAGGGTTGATCGACAAAGGCAGAGAACTCTTAAACATGATGCAAGATGTCCATGGAATTGAACCTAGGACACAGCATTATGCATGTATCGTTGACATGTTGGGTCGAGCTGGTCTTCTAAAAGAAGCAAAGAGCTTCGTAGACTCATTGCCTATGAAACCTGACTGTCTGATTTGGCAGGCATTGCTGGGTGCTTGTAGTTTCCATGGTGACACGGAAATTGGGAAGTATGCAGCTGAACAATTGTTTCAGACTGCACCTGATAGCTCAGCAGCTCATGTTCTCATGGCCAACATTTACTCATCCAGAGGACAATGGAAGGAGAGAGCGAAGACGATCAAGAGAATGAAAGCAATTGGAGTGACTAAAGAAACAGGCATAAGTTGGATTGAAATCGAGAATACAATACACAGCTTTGTTGTTGAGGACAAATTGCATCCACAAGCAGAGGCTATATACGATGTTTTGTCTGCATTGTATCCTGTTGTGGTAGATGAAGGTTACAGACCTGAGAAGAAAATTGTTCTCAATTATACAGGGGAAGACCAAAAGGGAGTAGCTGTCTCAGTTCCTTAATTACTTCCCTCCACATCTATACATAAATCAAGAATGAATTCTGGAAATTCATGGGGGCTGTAGAATTGAAGACCCTCTAGCTGAAACAGAGGCTTTGTGGTCTCTTTGTCTCTCTGGTCCCGGGTAATATGTGGACATTTGTCTGGTCATTAGTTAACGCCTCAAAAGGGACAAACTTTGGGGAAGAGAGAGGGTAAGAGATACAATGGAATGTTTTCGTGTATCTGCTTCGATACCTAAAATCTCTTTCATCTCCAATCCAAGAAACTCAACCAGTCGGCAATTCATCCTTAGTTGCAGAGAGAGAAGCAGAGAGGATCCACTCTCTAGCTCTTCACCGTACTCAATACTCGGCGTAGAGCCAAACTGTTCATCTTCCGAGCTAAAGGCAGCTTTCCGGGCCAAAGTATGAATCCAAGAACTCAAAAATAGTACTTTTCTTTCTGCAAAGTAAATCCCTTCTGATAGTATTCGTGAATTGGTTCTGTCTTCACTCGGCTAAATTTGTCTTTTACTTTCCCCATTCGTTGCTTGAATTTTGGATTCTTCATATCTCTCGGTTTTGTTGATTACTTTGTGTGCTTTGTCAAGGTGAAACAATATCATCCTGATGTAAACAGAGAGGGAAGCAGCTCTGATATTATGATCCGTCGCATAATCCAGGCTTATGAGGTAAGAAAACTTGTTCTACATGTGTTAAAAAATATTTCATAACTTACAGAATCTCGATAATACTTTTCTATTGGCAGACTTTAACAAACTATAGCCGATCAGAGATAATTGAAGGGTATCTTTCAGAAAATTCTCTTAATACATTCTAGAAATGGTTCTGGAATGCCACCAAGATCAACCAATTAATGTTTTTTTTCTGTAAATCACATTGGCAGAGAATGCTTGGACCCTTTTGACCATCCAGAGTGTGAGGCACTTGATGTGTTTGTGAATGAGGTCCTCTGTGTTGGAGAAAGTACAAAACTTTTGTTCCTCTTCCTTGGATTTTGCTCAATTTCTTCTTGAACTCTTTTCGAGAGAAGTTTAGAACAGTTTTGTTGATATGTAGACTTGTTTCTTCCATTGCAGGATGTCCATACCCATGTTTTAAAACAGTTTCTCATGTCTTCTCATGTGCTTCAACTGGAACAGCTCGAGCAATGTCTCAAGGTCTCGATCGTTTACTTCCTCCATATCATCCTTCTACATAGCCTCCATTTCTTCTAATAATATATCTGTTTTGTATATATGACCAGGGCACGGTGAAGATTACCGTGTACAAACTGCAGTAAATCAGTGCCCGAGGAACTGCATACATTACCTCACACCTTCACAGAGAATCATTCTAGAAGAGTTACTGGACAGGTATCTGCTTCTCTCTACCCTTCTTGAGAAATTCTCTGTGCTTCTGAATTTCTCACTCACTAGTCACATATTGTTCAAATTCCAGTGTTCTGGACAAACCGTATGATTGTTCCGCGGAGGCAGAGTTGCTCTATGCTCTTATAGTCAAAGCTCAGTTTGAGAACAATCGTTACCAGAAGCCGAAGAAGAAACAACCTGAATCTTCAGGCAAACATGTAGACTGGTTCTGAAGTTGAAGTTCCCGCCTATTTTCTAATAACTGCAGCTGAGGAACTAAGAACTCTCCACCTACACAGTTAGCGAATTAATCCGACTCGCAAAGCTAATTAAGTTTCTGTCTTCAAAAAGCTATAGTAACATTAGTTTTGGGTCGGTATGTTTTCAAATGATGTAACCTACATAAGAACAAAAAGATAGGAATATAATATTGAGATCTTATTAGTATTTCAAACTCAATTGGGAAAATACGACTAATTAAACAATTTTGTGGCGTAATTAAACAAATCTATAACGGCTCATGTAGTCCCACATGCCACTAAATTCCCCTCAAATTTGGTTTGAAGATTAAAAGTAGAATAAAAGGTAGCCGTTATGTGTAAATAGACCGTTGGGACCAAATAACAAAATAAAATTTAAAATAAAAAAAATAATAATAACGAAAGATCCGTTACGAAAGTAAACCCCTTTATCCGCTCTTCTCCTTCTCTCTCATTTCTCGTGCCTGGTTTTGACTTTTTGTTCAGACAAGACCCAAATCGAAGAGAAGATTCGAGTTTATGTTCGTGTCTGAAAGTTTAAAAGTCTAGAGAGAGAGAGAGAGAGAGATCTGGGTTTCTGGAAGTTCTTGTGAGAATCTCATGGGTTTTGTTACAAATTAAGGTTTGAGCTTTAATCTTCAAAGCCCAGTTTTTATTTGCAAAGCTAAAGAGAGGAATTTGGTGAGATTTTTGAGAAAGATTTATAGAAGATGGTTGCAAGAACCCCACAAAAGCAGAGGAAAGTGGCGATGGTGGTGCCTCCTCTCAACTCAAATCTTCTCAAAGAAACAATTAACAAGGTAATTGGTCTAATTTAATTACAAAATTAGCATAAAGTTTATAACTTTTTAAAAAATTTCTTAAGAAGTTTCGCAAACGCTCCAGTTCTTAGGCTCCTTCCCATTATGTTAAAAGCCTTACTTTAGTACAATAATTGAAACCACTGCAAATAAAATTGTCTATTTTTCTGGCCCCAACTTAAAATGATCTTTCTCTTAATTGGAAATATATAAGTAATGGAGTTTCATTTCAAGATGAGCTTATGTTAGTTTCCACCATTGATGGGATCTTCTTGATATCCAGCTAGAAGACAATTTAGTGGGTCAATTTAATTAGGCCTTGAAATTTGATTTTTTGGAATTATAAAAACATTGGAGGTCGTTTTAGCTGATTTTATCAATTTTGGTAATGATATGTCAAGGTTGACAAATGTATGGAAAGACTGCAAGAGCTACAGTACACAATAGCAGGAGGAACAAAAGTTGTTTCTGGTGTGAATCTTAGCCCAAGGAGCACTAGAACTTACTTGAAGACTAGTCTTAGATGCAAGCAAGAAACTTTAAGGTAAATCCAAAAGAAACAAAACCAAAACTTTACTTACATAAACATTGATCTTGATCTAAATTCGGAAGCTTCTTAGACGGGTTTTAATTGTCTCCCATGTTACACTCTTGTAGGATCAAGAATGCTACTAATAAGAAATCTCCAGTAGGAAAGTTTCCAGCTTCCTCACCAGGTGAGTCTCTATTCTCTCTCTCTCTCACACACACAATCATTAAGCAAAGAGGTCACTGCAAAAGGATATTTGATTGTGTTTCAACTGTTGGAGAAATTTTTTATTAGATTTCATAACTTTTTTGTTGGATTCTTGGATCAAAAGTTCCTGTATTTCACCAAGTTGTTCCTACTTTCTGTAGTTTGTGTGCAATGTATAATCTTTTGCTCCAATGCAGGAGACTGGAGGAAGATGTCACTCCCAGCAATGCTACTAGGAGAGACAGTAAACGAAATCTTACAAGCCTCACAGGTCACAAGAGACATTGTAGATGCCCTAGCACCAAAGAAGAGTAGAAAGTCTAGGAGATCAACAATGCCAGAAGAACCGGAAGGCCCTAAAACACCCGAGACACAGCGCAAACCCCGGGAATCAAACCCTGAAACTGTCAGCAGCAACATCAAAGCGAGAAGGAAGAAAGAGAAGCAGAACAAACGAACAGAATCAGATTCTCCTCCTTCTATACAAAGGGCTCGTTCAAGAATCGTGTTCAAGATCGTCTCTCCACAGAACATTGGAGAGAAAGTTCAGGAAAAGGGGAATGGTGAGAATAGTTTCCGGCATTTGGCTAACAGGGTTTCGCCAAAGCACAAACCTTGGGTTAAAAAGGCGGTTCTTTTTCCGAATCCTCTGTTTATTTCTGGTACATCTACACAACAAGCTAAGTTCAGTAGAACAATGTCTCCGGTCATAGCCAGAAATGACCCAACCAGCAGCAAGAACAGTAAAGAGACGCCACACAAGTTCTTGATCAAATCTCCTCCCACATCAGCATCGAAGTTTCAGGTCAAGATCAAGAGCCCGCCTAAATTCTCCGTTTCTCCTACAAGAAATGAAAGCAGCATGGCTCGGAAGTCTCCTAAAAGCTCTACTTCTCCGACAAGAAACGTTACCTTGGGAAAGAAGTCGCCTACATCGTCGATTTCTCCTATTAGAAACTTGAGAAAGAAGTCTCCTAAGCTATCAACCGCTGCGAAGCTCAGAAGGTCATTCACTCCTACGAGAAATGGCAGTAAAGTGGCCATTTCTCCGAAAAGAGTCACGCTTCAAGCATTTATTTCTCCGTCAAGAAACGTTAATTTGGTTAAGAAATCACCCAAAGCTTCGGTTTCTCCAACTAGGGTGGGAAATAAGACACAGAAGCTATCAACCGCCGCAAAGCTAAGGAGGTCATTTTCGCCATCAAGACTAGCGATGAGGTTGGTGTCTCCAATGAAGAGCAGGAAAAGTGTTGGAAAGTGTGATGATTATGAAATGGGGATGATGGTAAGTGGATTGAAACAACGTCCGGTAATGGTTCCTAAGAGATTCTCGATGGGGAGAATCTAATGAGAGACAGAGAGTTTGTAATGAAATAAGATGTTATTTGAGTTTTGATGTGTGTTTTGTATTTGTTTATAAGTTTATTCTTTCAGATGTTTCATCGTCAAGAATTAAAATTCAGCTACTAATTAGGCAACTACTTCCTTTTGCTTTAAGTTGTCACTTCTCAGTTTATCTCTTTGCCTTTTCATGACATAAAAAGAAAAGCATTATAACACACTTATTGAGCCATATACTACAAGTTACTTTCCCTCAAAGCAAAGAATCTAAAGTGACAAAAACTTTAACAAAAGAGTTTCTAACTTTGCTTCTCCCCTTCCATTGACACTCCTTTTGCTTCCTCAACCAGAGAGATGATCTAAATCTCTCTCAAATATCGGCTTCAACACAAGAATGGAAACTTCTAGAAACTCATCCAACTCATCATCACTCTTCCAAGAGTTAGGTCTTATAGAAGATTCTGATCTTCAGCCTCCTGATTCCACCCCTCCTCGAGTCATCACCCTTCTTGCTTCTGTTCTTGAGAAGATGATTCAAAAGAACGAAAAAACATTCCACAGAAGACGCAACAAGTTTCGTTTTTCAATATCTAAATTGACATTTCTCTTAAATGTTTTCTATATCCTCCGGTCTCATATTTCAATCTCATGGTAACAGGAACGATGAGATCACTATGTTCCATGGCTCAAGAGCACCATCCATGTCCATTCATCGTTACATAGAGAGAATCCATAGGTACGCTCAGTGTAGCCCTGCGTGCTTCGTTGCAGCCTTTGCCTACATCCTTAGGTATCTACAAAGACCAGTGGCTACAAACACAACCAGTCGTCTCACATCACTCAACATTCATCGCATTCTAATCACCAGTCTCTTAGTCGCAGCCAAATTCTTGGACCGCAAGTTAGTATCTTCTTGATTAGACCTAAACTTTCTCCAACTCTAGTTGATGATTGTAACTAGAGTTTGATCTCTTGTTTAGGTGTTATAACAATGCGTATTACGCGAAAATCGGAGGAGTGAGCACCGAAGAAATGAATAGGCTGGAGAGAACGTTCTTGTTCGAAATCGATTTCAGATTAAACATTACATTAGAGAATTTCGAGAAACATGGTCTCATGTTGCAAAGAGAAACGGTGCCTTGTCATTCAAGAAAACTTAGAACAGTTCTTGGTGAGTTAGCTTGTAGCTGCCAAGCGATTTAATAAAAAACCTTAACAAAGAAAAATAAATAACATTGCTTAAAATTTTGTTTTTTCTACACACTTTGGTTTCAGTCTAATGTGTTTTCTCATGATTGTTTGAAGAAACAGAGCAATAACGAACAAGAAGTCAAATATAAATTAAGTTTGGAATCAAAACATTCTTTTCTCATTGAACAAGTCATCTCTGCACAACAATCTCTTTGATAAACTTGAAGAAAACAATGAATCTTATTGTAATTTTTGTTTGAACACAAAACAGAGTTTCATAAGAAGATAAAGCATAACGTTTTCATACATAAAAAAGGAAAAGGAAGGATGATATTACAGGAGAAAATATTTTTCCGAGCCTCAAAAGCCTAAATATGTTGGGCCTTAAGATCAAATCGGTCCAACAAATTGAGTCAACTTGTTCCTGTCGAAAAAGATATTAAAAAGTTAAAAACTTGATTGTGTAAAATATGGCTTTACAAAAATCAAAACGCAGTTATTTGAAATTTCTAACCAATTAATTTGATAGTAGGCTCCGATCTAATGACAGTTCACAAAATCAGAATCATTACTTAAACACTTATTTATTGATGCATATGCATGGAATAAACCCGTATTTGTACAACTAATATATGAATTTTAATTAACAAACAATTTGCATACCTACCAAACTTTATGCCGATTTTTGTTCAAAAGTTAACTTCCACGGACCCACACTGGTCATTGCCTTGGTGTGTTTGACAAATACGAGTGGGATTACGCAAATGACACCGGTGGATATGCTAAAAACAAAGAACCATATTAAACCATACATGTTTTCTTAATCCAAACAAAATTCTTACTTTCCGTTACTACTCTTAAACTTTTACACTAGTTATATACAATATACTATTTAGTTATTTTTATCTAACCACCTTAAAATTGGGTCCCAAATCTCACACACCGTTACTATCAGGATTACAAGTTGCATAACCTATTAATCTATGGGATATATATTGGCTTTGAGTTTCCTTGTTGGTTCCATGTTGCAAAGCATTAATGAAAAGTGAGCGAGATACTCTTTTTGTCAACCATTTTTAAAAATTAAATTACACTGCATGGTATTCAACTCTCTCTTTTTGTTTAGCTGCACATGGTGTTTAGCTCTTTCGGTGGCCAATATAAAACAGAACTAAAAGTCAATAGAGGTTAATGCAAAAAAGAAGAAGAGGAATTAGAAAACAGTCTTTTTTGACTTTCGAGTTTCGACAATTTAATACTAATTGTTTGTAGAGGAGAAAATAAGCTTTTGTTTTCATTTTTTCCACACAAAAAGAGCAAAAAAAGAGAGGAAACGATCTCGGATTATTAGCTACTGACTAATGTGTAAATGGTCGTCCATGTGCTCTTGAATTAATTAAATTAAAATGGAATCGTTTGACAAATTTCAGAAGCTTCTATATGTTGTCAGTTAACATATACATATGTCCTGATTTGGTATTCTGTAAATTTTTATAATTTATTTGTGAATGGCTAATTGCAATGTATGGCAGTGGACAGTCATGATTCTTAAGAGCATGTTTAGTGGTGATACTTTTGTGGGTTTTGTGGGTTTTTTTAAATATAAAATTATTAAAATTTGAATAAAAAGAAAAAAAAAAGAGTGTTTTTGGTTGAAATAATAGGGTGTATTGAAATATAAAATTAATAAAAAAAGGAGATAGTAGGTATGTTTAAATATAAAATTAATAAAAGTTGAGTAAAATGAAGAGAGAGTTTCTTTAAGTTGATACTTTTGGAGAGTTTTGTAGGAAAAAGTGGGTGTGTTTAAATATAAAATTAATAAACGTTTAGTAAAAGGATGAAAGAAAATGTATAAAGTTGAGTAAAAAGAAGAAAGAGTGTGTATTTTAATAATTTTATATTTAAAAAAACCCACAAAACCCACAAAAGTATCATCACTAAACATGCCCTAAGATAATAATAAAAATTTACTTTAGAAAATTAATTGGAAAAATCACAGATGTACAATAGAAATTTGATTATTATTTCATTTTTATATGACGAGGCTTTATTTTTTTATTTTAGGTACTACAATCTTTGGTTTTTTGAACGTGACTTTAAAAAAAAAAAAAAGTTTCATAAATTGTGAAGTTGATAAAGAAACGAATATAGCGACTTTATTTTCTTGTTAAATGAATATAGCGACTTGTTCGAGGCCATCATCAACACGAAAGAAATTAATATTGTGTTTTCCGTTAGTGGTCAAAAGAAGGAAATTCCTTTAATGATAATTTCGATACGAGGACGTTTACAAACTCATACTACTAATTAAAATGGAACGCGTGAACTTAAAAAAATAATAGATTTCACCAAACCCTTACCAGATTATTTGAAATATTAAATTCAACTTTTACCTATTTATCTTTATTTTATTCACAAGATTTCACTTTAAATCTCTCTCTTTTTGCACTTTTCTCCGTGATTCTGTTCTATATTCAAGAAGCTTCTATCATCCCCGTTTTTATCTCAATATTTTAAAATATTTAATTTCTTAAAAAAAACTAATTTTTCCATCTTCTCGAAACCTCAATTTGCATATTCTTGTGGGTTCTTAGTTGTCAGTGACTACGATGGGCTCGATTCTATAATCCTTAAGTTTTAAATTTTATTACTTATCTTTTTTATTCTCTCTTTTTCGCTTTGCGTTGCTTTAACGTTTTCTCCAAAATTAAAGAAAAATTCATAATCCGTGATTTGAGCGAATTGATCGTTGATTTCCCTTTTTTTCTATTCTGGGTTTATGGGTCTGATTTGTCTCATCTTCACGATATTGCCAGATTAGTGAAAACAAAATCAGATTTTGATTAAAAGGTAAGCCAATTTTTTTTCCTTTTTGTAAAATTTGGTCTTCTCTCTCTTTCTCTCTGGGTTTTTAGTTTGGTTTGTTCTAAAATTTCCTTTTTTAGTCTTTATTCCTTCTGATTTTCTCCTGCAACTTCGACCTAAAAAGATGCGATTTTGATTAAATTCCGATCGGTGAAAAGATTCGATTTTTTCGTACTATCTGGGTTTCTTTCTTCTTCAAGGTTTCTTCTTTATCTCTCTGCAATCGATTTGCATGTTTGAAACAAATTCAAGCTTTTTACTTTATGGATTCTTAGGGTTCTTATCTCTGCAAATTGCATGCATGTTACTTTTGGGGTCTGATTAAAGCTTTGATTTTTTCGATTCATGCAGGTTTCTGACATTGTCGGTTCGACTCAGATTTTGATTTTGGATTCCTGAGTTGAAGAAGAAGGTGGATCTGAAGCAGTTTTGTCTCTCTTTCTCTCGGATGAATTCTCCGTTGAGTAGCAAGAATCTGAGACTTTTTTCAAAATCTGTTGCTTGCAAATGTCTTGTTCTTGTTGGTATTGCTCTGTTTTACAGAGCTTTGTTAGTCTCTTACTCTCCCAGAAACGCTCTGAGCAGTAGTAGCTTATTAGGTCGAGCCCGGTACATGTCAGATTCCTCCTTACCCGGTGGAGTCCGGACCGATAAGTTTCTCGAGGTTCCTCAGATCGTATGGGGACTAAACAATCAGAAGATTGCTTTTGCCAGAGCTTGCTTGACGGCGAGAACGATGAACAGAACGCTTCTCTTGCCTAGTCTAAGTGCTTCCTTGTTCTACAAGGAAGTCGATAAGCTCCGTCCGATTCCTTTCGATAAAGTGTTTCAGTTCGAAAGATTCAACTCGCTCTGTTCAGGGTTTGTGCGGCTTGCTCGGTTTTCGGATGTTAGAAACAGAACACAAGTGTTTGATCTTGAGAAAGGTAGTGGAAGAAGATGGACAGTGGAAAGAGACTTGGAACAATTGAAACAATCCGCCCGTAATGGATCCATCGATGAGTTTGAAGTGATCCGTGTCATAGGGAAAAACCCGTTCTTGTGGCACGATCATTGGCCGGTAAAGGACTACGCTAAGGTCTTTGAGTGTATGGTGGTGGTTGATGAAATAGCAAGAGAAGCAGATAAAGTTGTGATGAAAATCAGAGAAGCAGGGGAAAAAGAGGCAAGAGCAAAACTCGAATCCAAAACCGAAATCCCGTGTCCTGTTCCTTTTGTTGCGGTTCACATGAGGATAGAGATAGATTGGATGATACATTGTAAGAAACTAGAGCAAAGGAAAAAGGTTTCAGAGATTTGTAGTAGTAAAAGAGAGATTGTGGAGAGAGTAGGGAACATTTCCGGTTTAAAGACTCCAACAGTTCTTTACCTAGCGGTAGCGGATAGTCTTTTAGAAGAAAAAGAAGAAGATTCATCGGTTCTAACGGGTTGGAGAGACGGGTTAATACCGTTTGAGAAGAAGAAGCTTGGGGTTAAAGAAGAGATTTACGGGAAGTATTCGTATTTGATTCAATCGGCTATAGATTACGAGGTGTGTTTAAGAGCGGATGTTTTTGTTGGTAATAGTTTCTCGACGTTCTCTAGTCTCATTGTTCTTGAAAGGACACAGAAGGCGATTCGGTTAGGGTTTACGAGTTCTTGCGACAATGGTGAAAATGAGTGGAGATCGTATGCGTATAATCTGGCTGGAGAATCAATGGAAGTTCCAAGGAGATGGATGACGAATATGACGGATTCGAGCTTGCAAGCTATTAGCTATGGCTCTAATTCCGTTTCTTGTTCAAGTGGGTGAAATTGATATTGTAGATACTTAGTTTTTTTTTTCTTATACAATTCGTTTATTTGTGGGTACAAATTTGTTTAGATTAGATATGTTTTTCTTCACTTTGTTATCAAGTTAATCTGTATTTTTTGTTGTTAATCATTTGGAGATAAAATGTATGGAAAACAATTCTTTACTTATTGAACAAGGCATCATCTATGCATAAACAAACAATAAAAACACAGTATCTTCGTTTAAACTTCAAGAACTAGAATGGAATTTGCAGGTCTGGATCTTTTCTTCAGCTAAGAATTAGCTCTGCTTTCTTGCGGCGTAGAGACGGAATGAAGCTAGCCCGACGACCAAAGACGCTGTCCCGACTGTTAAAAACACATTTTAGGAATGCAGAAATCATGATGAGATACAGAAGCAATTGACCAAACATTTTGGAATCCAAGAACTCATGAACATACTTGAAACCACCATTAGAGATTTCTTCATTAGCTTGCATCTCCTTTCCTTGTTTGACTCAATCTTTGGAATACACATATGAGGATGCTCTGCCGCGGCTAAGATCATTTGGAATAATTTATCGAATTCTCCCAATTTGGAACTGATTGGTATTGGAGCTTCAATCCCTATCTCTTGAGTAACCTGTAAATATCAGTACCATGACATGTTATCTTAGGTTATGATTACAATATTTTGATGATTATAAATCAAGAAGAAAGATCAGTATTACTCTAGTGGATTCTTCAATTGCCATTGGGAATGAATCAAGATCAGTTTTTGCTGCAACCATAAGGCAAGGAAACTCGAAACCCGCGTCTTTGCTAGTGGTTGCAACTTCAGCAAGCAGATCAATGGCTTTCTTCCACGAAGACTCATCAGAAGAATCGAAAACGAAGATTGCTACATCGCAAGAAGCCAATGCTTCATTTGATAATGAGAATCCATGTTCTTCTAGGATTTGAATTTCTTTCATTACCAGAGTTTTCTTTGTATTTGCATTTACTCTGGATTTGTCAACGGTATTAACAGCATAACGTTCCTCAGTTGATTCATTGTTCTTGTCATCATTGTATGACCTAAGGTTCATATAATCACACGAGAATGTAACTTATTGGTATGTATATTAAATTTCTTGTGAAAAAATGGACAGACCTTCCGATAAACCGATTGAGCAATGCAGATTTTCCAGCATGCTTGGGTCCAAACACAAAACACTGAACAACTTTTCTTTCGGATTTTTGCTCCTTACGATCAAGAACTCGCCTCCTAGTCACGTGAATCGCTGAAGATGGATCATTTGAGAATCGAATGTAAATCAAATATTCCAGAGTCCTAGCTGGATCTATTAGTGTCATCAATGACCACTGCAAAAATATAGTAAAAATTTCAAAATTTTGGAAATGGGTTACTCTTAAGACAGTTAATATAGACTTGTGTTTGATTACCAGTGACAAGAAAGATTCAAGAGATAATCCTCCATTCTTATTTTCCTCCGCGGCATTCTTATAAGGAGCTTCATTCCAAGGACTGTTCATTAATGATTCAAATCAACATTACACAAAGCAAACATTGTAATTCACAAATCGCGCGTCAAAGTGGAAAATGTTACCTTTCAGGTGCAGTTTGAAAGAGATATCCAATCTCATAACGTCCCAAGTTATTACCCTGAGAAATTCAAAATATGCTTTTTAATAAATTTAAACTCCCACAACTATATATACACTAAAACATAAACTAGAAAAAAGCAAGAATTTACATTGTCTTCAACACAAAGCACATAGAAGTTTCTTAAGAACCGAATAGCATCATTTATCAGCTCAACACTCTACACAATTACGTTCAAAGAAATGCCAAATCAGGAAATAGCAAGAAATAATCACAATGAAGTTCCATTTATTTAGATTTTTTACCTGATCAGCCTCGCGTTTGAACGATGAATAAGGAATCATATGATCCGCGAGTCTTAAATCGTTGTTATACCCGAATTTCCTAAGTATAGTCCACAATGTTTTGATTTGTCCTTGTTCAACAATATTTGTGCATAGAAACAAGAAACCTTCCCATGTGATTCCTCCTTCATTAACTCCTAGTGGAAACCGTACTTTCATAATGTCTCTTATCTCTTTTCTTTTCTCAGGCTCCAATGGTCCATCGAAGCATCGAATCTAGTTTTTTTTTTTTAAACTGTTTTATATAAGCACTCAACTCAAGAAGAACACTATGAAACATAAGAGTGAATACGAGGAAACCTGAAATTCATTTAAGGCGGCGTCACTGAGAACACCATCCATTTGACAGAGTAGAAAGATACGTTTCAAGGCAGCGACACAACGAGGCTTTAATGAATTGGTATCTTGATCATATATAGGTCCTCCAGGGTGATTAACCGCATGATACGCATGCTTGAAAACCATTCGAGCCTACACAATAAACTTTTGATTGATTAGGATCGTCATTTTTAGAAAAGGGTTGACACAATTGTGAATGTTTTTGTAATGCTTAAAGTTTTAAGATCTTCACGCACAAGCCAAATGATATGTTCTAGATCCTGAGCAGACCACATGATAGATGTCTCGATCTCTCGATTTTGTTTCATTATAGGTGTTGTTATTTCTTCAATGCTGATTTGATTATTAGCCTCATTCATGTCAACTTTATAACCTGCCATTACGATAGGAACTTTCACCTGTTCAACAAAAGAGTAACAAGACAAATTTGTATTAGTTACAATTTAATTGAGTTTACATATGTTACAAACATCTAAATTAATTTGCTCTCACTATGATTCAAATACAACACAGTTTTATGGATTTAGAAAAAACAATAATGCAAATCTTGTAAACATAGTATATTAATTCCAAATGAGTTTCCGCGCGATTTTACGCGGGTACAAATCCTAGTTCCCGCGCAAAATTCAAATCCTAGTTCCCGCGCAAAATTCAAATCCTAGTTTTAATAAGTAAGGTCAGAAAAATTCAGGGGAATGAGCATAAGCTCTACCCTTTCGTACTCACAAATCGATTGATGAAGACGAAAAATGAAGAAATTAAAACCTCTAATTGTCGAAACAGAGGAAGCCAGTATTCATTCAAACGGTCAAGAGTTTCCGATCTATCGAATGCACATGTCAAGACAATTGCATCTGCTTGTTTTAGTTCCTTAATTACCTTTCCCTTATCTTCCGGTCTGCATAATTTATTAACAAAGACATCAATAGTAAACCATTTCCAATCATTAAATTCATTTTTCCTCTGTTTTGCATACCTTATGGAGAACAATTTATACAATCAGAAGAAACATTTACCTTGTAGAAGTGTCGATAATTGTCGCGGGAATACGGTCAGAGAAACAATCAGCAGGTAAATTGATATAAGGTAACGTAGGAGGGATGTTTGGATCTAAAAAACCAGTTAATGCAGCCTTAATCAAACTTGATTTTCCAGTGCCTTTTTCACCAACCACAACGAGCCTTATCGGTTTCCGCGAGCCACGAGGATCTCTTGCACCGATCCTCGTCATCTAATTATCCAAACAATATCAAAATACTTTCAGACTAAAAAATACTGATCATGTAAAAACATTTGAGAAGATCTGAAATAGAGGAGGAGACTATACAATGGCCAACATCAAATTACTAAGCATGACTCGGAGACAGTAAAATAAAAGTTAACTTTGAAGAAGATCAAAATGCAGAAACAGGCGGGATGGTAACTAAAGCTTGTGAAAGATGAGAAAATTCAAAAGAAGAAAAGAAAGCTTCTTCAATTTTTGTTTTTTTGTTTATCTTTTCTTTTCTCATTTCATCTCCATTTATTTACTGATTTAATTACCAGTAGATTAGCCATGTGTCTTATAGTTCTTAGTGAAGTAGATTTGTTTTTTTTTAACGGTGAAATTGGCATTTGTGGGAAAAGATTGGACGGATGAGATTAAGGATCTTGATGTGGATACAACTGGTTTCTTGGTTTTGTTTTGTTTTTTTACCTTTTTCGTGTTCAAAGCTTTTAATTACTTGCATTAATTTGGATACTCTATTTTTGAATAAAAATAAAATATATACCTATTCTTTGTTAATATTTCATTTGTTACAAAGAATTTAAGTGTAAGGTTATAGTAAATTATAATTTGTTAATAACTTTTACAAAAATATATGATGCATACAACAATGTACCCGTAATTAGTTTTTAAATTTACGCGCGTAATTTTAAATTTTAAATTTTACGCGTAATTTCTAATTTCAGTATCAGTCGTTATAATATTTTTAGCTTCTCACATAACCCATTTAAATTAATCACCAAAAAAAATTAACCCAATTTACTCATTTACCTAATTATTCCAAGTTTATTTTCTTTCTCCTTTTTGGAGTTTGACTAGTAATAACTGTTTGTTTCTTTCTATATTGAACTAGTGTAGTATTTGAAAAAGAAAAAAAAAATTGAGATTAGAGAAATACATTAATTTTGTATGATTTGCAAATTAATGAAATGAAACTAAATTACATTAGAAAAAGTAGCTTTAGAGATTTTGTATTGGAAGAGAATGAATTGGTACATTTATTACAGGATTTTATTTCTGTGAGAAAACCAATGATAATAAGAACAATAATTCATTGAAAATATAATAATTTTAGGTCACATAGGAAAGAAATATTTTGGTCTGTATTATTGATAAACAAGTGTTGAAAAGATATACTATGGGTATTTAACTATATTTGTATTGGTTCATATTTTTTTCTAATAACATTGCATTCTATTGGATTTATATTTACACAATCATACAAAATCTTATTCAGAAAGAATTTATTTATACAATCATATAAAATCTTATTTCCAAAATTATCTGAATAAGAATTTAGTTAAATAACCCGTTATAGTCTTATCAATTCAGGTTATTTAACTAAATTCTTATTCAGATAATTTTGGATGATCCTTCTCGTTAAAGCCCATTGGGCCAGTGTAGTTCAGTACAAGGGCCCACTTCGTTCCTCAAGAGAGCTGCGAGACGAACGGAAGATCGGAAAAGAGCATAACAAAATGATGTCCGGCGAAAACACGATCATCGACAACCAAAAAGTCTCTGAATCTATACCTGTAAGCTCACCCATTCTTGATTTTATTACATGAGTATGTACGTGTGTGCTTGTGATTCTTCTGATCTGATCTAGTTTCGATGTTTTGTTTCGTTTGCGACGGTCTTAGTCTGTTCCAGATCCAGTCCATGCCACCGTTGAATTCGCCGGTAACATTTTCGTGATTTTTGATATTTTCGGCTGCTTAGGTGAATTAGTGTAGGAGAAAGAACGAATATGTTGATTTAGCCAAGACGACAGTAATTAGTGTGGATTAAGCTAAGAATGGTTTGATTTAGCCAAGATCACCGTATTGTTACATGAATCTGTGTTTCATGTATCACCACATGTAACACAGATTCTCTTGTGTCTTATTGATTTTTGTTCGATTTTAGTTGATAGACACTAGCTGTTTTGAGTTATGTTGTTGTTGTCTTCTTCACCGGAGTGAGTTTGATTGCTCTGTGATTGAACTATGTAGCGGTTTAAGCAAAAGGCAGAACCATCTCCGTGGCTTCTGCATCTTCTGTTCATTGGCATTGGCCTAATGTAATTGATAGTTGATACATCAAAATGCAGCTATATACATTAGGTTTACATATCTAGCTTATTTATTCATGACATGAACTGTGTCAGCTAACACGATCACAGTTATCATTCACTGATTACTTTTTGTGTTTATATTTCTTCGTTCTTTACTTTACTTCTTTCCTTCTTTATCGATTTGGTCAGCTTCCGATGATAGGGATCATAAATACTTAACCCAAGCTGTTGAAGAAGCATACATAGGAGTCGAGTGTGGTGATGGCCGCCCTTTTGGAGCGGTTATTGTTCATAAGAACGAGATCGTTGTCAGCTGCCATAATATGGTTTTGAAATACAAAGATCCAACTGCACATGCTGAAATCGTAGCCATTAGAGAGGTAGGTAACCTTCAAGAAACAAACATATCTTTTAACTCACATTGTTTGCGGAATGTTGCACATAATGCAAAAAAAAAAACTGTTTCTAATCTTTTGGCGAACACGCAGGCATGTAAGAAACTGAACGAAATCAAGCTATCAGAATGCGAGATTTACGCATCATGCGAGCCTTGTCCGATGTGTTTTGGAGCAATCCATCTCTCAAGACTCAAGGTACTAATAGTTGTAACAAAAATGAAATATGAAAACTTCTTCGTACCAAAGCGGCTTCTTTTATGTTTCTTCTTTCTGAAACCTCTTCTTGATTGCCTGTGAACAGAGATTGGTGTATGGGGCCAAAGCCGAAGCAGCTGTAGCCATCGGGTTCAATAGCTGCATAGCCAACGGTGTAAAAGACACTGAGCTTTACCGTAAGTCTAACCTAGAGATCGTAAAACTCGATGTGAGTATCGCCGAGCAAGTGTTCCAGAATACAAAAGGGAAGTTCAGTTTCAGTTTATAGTTTAGCTCTCTTATAGAACAAGAAAAAGACGCATTTGCTTATCAAGTATATATATTTTTCTTGGATTATTGTGTCACTTCATTTGTTGGCTTGTATTGTTTTCATCCATTTGCAAATGTTTTGTAATCTAAGACGCAGAACGCAAAAACGCGAACGATCTACCACAGAATCGCGTTTTTGAAACGCTATTTGGTTATCTGCAAATTTATCTGAGATTTTGGTTTTTTTTCGTTGAACCGATATTATACTACTATACCAAACCGAGAAACAGAGAAAGATCACACTCCAATATATAACGGCGATGTTAACGCCGTCAAGGTTCACGGCCGTTTAAACTCCCAAGGCACGATCATATGATCGGGGTTACGTTCTTTACCTACCCAGTTGTTCCCTTAACGAGAGGAAAATCTCTATTTGATTGTCGCTCTAGCAGATTGGACGATCAGACAAGATGGGTGTTGATTTGGAGTCGGTGTCGGAAGCCACCTCCGGTGCGGTGGGATCGCTTCTGAGCACGACGATCTTATATCCGCTTGATACATGTAAATCAAAGTTCCAAGCTGAGATTCGAGCTCGAGGTCAGCAGAAATACAGGTTCTTCCTCGAATTGTGTCTCCATGTTTTCGTTTTTGTATTTCGCTTTTGTTCTGATTTGAAAATGATCTCCGTTTTTGAAATTTGAATAAATGAGTGTTCATGTAAATTTTACTTGGATTTTTTCAATGGTTTCTTGTTATATGCAGATATCTTTCAGATGTGTTGTGGGAAGCAATTTCTAAACGACAGATTCTGTCGCTGTATCAAGGCCTAGGGACAAAGAATTTGCAGTCTTTTGTTTCGCAGTTTATCTACTTTTATAGCTATAGCTATTTCAAGAGGGTGCATAGTGAGAGAACAGGTTCTAAATCAATCGGAACAAAGGCAAACTTGCTCATTGCTGCTGCTGCTGGGGCTTGTACTTCCGTCTTAACTCAGGCACGTTTACTTTGATGAATCACAAGATTCAGCTATGTTATGTCTTTGTCTGTTGTTTATTTAGTCAAAAATTCAGACTTTGAAGTATTGGTGTTGGGATGAAAAATCAAGGTTTTGTTTCGTACACTGCTACCATCGCTTTGTTGCAGTATCGATGAATAAAAGACTTGAGTCTTATCTTTGTGTAGCCTCTAGATACAGCTTCATCGAGGATGCAAACGAGTGAGTTTGGAGAATCAAAAGGGTTATGGAAGACTTTAACAGAGGGTACATGGGGAGATGCATTTGATGGCCTAGGGATCTCTCTTTTATTGACTTCTAATCCCGCAATTCAGGTAGAGTTGTCATTCTAAACCATGAGCTACCAACTCGTGTGGCTCACTTGAATTTGGCTGGTTTATTTGCAATTTGTTACCTAGACAACATTACTGGATGAACAAGTAGCTTTTCGTTGCAGTATACGGTGTTCGATCAGCTCAAACAGCACCTGCTTAAACAGAAAACTGAAAAAGCCGAGAATGGTTCTTCCCCAGTAGTGCTCTCTGCCTTTATGGCGTTCGTGTTGGGTGCTGTCTCCAAAAGTGTTGCCACAGTCCTCACATATCCAGCAATCAGGTATTAACCATAGTGAATTAGTTTGTATGTGGAATAGACTAAAGTATCTATCTCAGAGAAACTTCTCAACTCACATAATTTAAAGGCTGTGGCCGATTCAGACACGATATTGGGTTGTTGATCTATATATATCTCTTGGGTTTTGCAGGTGCAAAGTGATGATTCAAGCTGCTGATGACTCAAAGGAAAACGAAACTAAGAAGCCGAGAAGAAGGACAAGAAAAACGATTCCAAGTGTTGTCTATGCCATATGGGGAAAAGAAGGAATGTTAGGATTCTTCAAGGGCTTGCAGGCTCAGATCTTGAAGACAGTTCTGAGCTCAGCGTTGCTACTGATGATCAAGGAGAAAATCACTGCAACGACATGGATTCTCATTCTAGCTATACGTAGAACACTGTTTCTCACAAAGGGTAGGTTGAAAAATCCTTAGACTCGCAAATCTGTTTGTTACCGCCAAGCTTCCAGGCAAAGCAAGGATAGATGCTTTTTCGGGTGTTTCAAGAACAAAATTCTGATTTTTGATCTGATGTAAGATCAGATTTTAAAAAATTGGATTAAGTTTGTAGACGTAGCGTTGTGTTATTATGTAATTGGGGTTGTAATAAAGGAAACTATGTAATAAAAAGAAACTCAATATCTAAACTGATAGTATTGTTATGGATTGTTGAGCTTCACAAGTCTTGGAATCTTCAATACTAAAAATTTTAAGTAAAGTTTGCAAAGGCCAATATTTGTATGAACTTAGATCATTTCGTTAATTTTGTATCTTTTTGTTGACATGTTTATGAATTGAATAAAATATATTTAAAACGAATAAATATATAGAGAATATAATAGTGGGACGATGCTTCTAAATGAAAAAGAAGGTTAGCCTCTGGTTCCCGTCAAATCAAATCTCATTGGACCGTAGTAGTATAGTTTCAAGGCCAATTTCGTTTCTTAGAGAGAGAGAGAGAGCTACGAGACGATCGGAGAACAAGATGATGTCCGGCGGGAACTACTCGACTATCGACAACCAGAAAGTCTCTGGATCTGTACCTGTAAGTTCTCTTCCATTTACGTTTTCTCGATCTCGATTGTTTTACATGAGTATGTCGACGCTTGTGCTCGTCCATACACTGATTTTGATTCCTTCCGATCTGATCTAGTTTCCATGTTTTTTGTTCTTGTTTCGTAGTCTGTTCCAGATCCAGGCCATACCACCGTCAAATTCGCAGGTAACATTGTCGTTTTCTGAAAAAAAATCCGGTTGCTTAGGTGAATTTGATTTTAGACCGCTTTAGGAAAGAACGATTTGATGGAATTAGAGGCAAGATTACGTTGGTTTTTAGCTAAGAAGAAAGGAATTTGTAAGGAAATTCATATGAATTTTGAAAGAATCTCTAGTTTAAACAGATAAGGGTTTTGCGAATAGGAGATACAGAGATCTTAAGTCCTATAATTGCAAATGTATTTGACATGGTTATGTTAATGTCACATTGTGATTGAGAGATGCTTGTTTTTCATTTTGCAGAATCAAATCTACAAACTTTTCCTCCATCTGCTACTCAGGGCAAGATCTCTGGTGGTAGTAATCCCCCTCGTGATGCTGACGGTAGGATTTCTCTAGAGTTGTTATTCTGTAATGGTTACGAATTTCGAATGTTAATCTAGTTGATTGAGGAATGTAGGATGTGGAAACGTTCATCGACTGCTTTATGTTGATTTGCCCCGTGCTAGACTTTAGAATTCGGTATATCTTATGGCTTATAGTATAAATTTTTAACCCTGGTGCAGATACATTTTCTGGACATGGTAATGGTAGTACAGATGAACCTCAATCTGGTGGCTGGCTCCATAAATTCACTGTTGGTGCTTACAAGCCCTTCTTTGATGTCGACACTTCGGATGTTGTAGAGAGACTTAAAGAATCTCTCTTCCCATTCCGTGGAACATTTACAGAGAAGACAGCTGATAAGCCTGACTTGTAAGAGTTGTGTCATTTTCTTTTCTTTTTCAACTTAGAGAGGTTTTTTTTTTTATTTCGTTTCTCAAATGCTCAAAGTTGATTGTGTTTTGCAGGTATGGTCCATTCTGGATATGCACCACTTTGATATTTGTGGCAGCATCTATCGGCACATTTGTCACATACATAGCACACAAATGGAAGAAACAAGAATGGAACTACGATATCAATCTGGTGACTTGGTCTGCAGGAGTGTTCTACGGATATGTCACAATTGTTCCTCTAGCATTATATGTCGTTCTCAAATACTTCTCTGCACCATCAGGCCTAGTCCAACTCTTCTGTCTCTACGGCTATTCCCTGTTCATCTTTATCCCTGCATTGGTACCAATTTTATCCTTATAAAAGAATGTGATTCGTATTAAAACATCTGAATATGACAGACCTGACATTTGTATCTGTTTCTGACTCGACAGTGCCTCTCGATCGTGCCAGTGGAGATCTTCAGATGGGTTATCGCGGGTGTAGCCGGGTTCATGTCTGCAACATTTGTGGCTCTAAACCTCAAAGCGCATATCAATTCCGCTGGAGAGAGATCGATCCTGATCATCGCGAGTATCTTTCTTTTGCAGCTCGGTCTTGCAGTTGTGTTGAAGCTCTATCTCTTCACTGTCACCGTATAATTCATAAAAAGTTTTAGACCTTTGTTCTTTATAATACTAAAGGTAATGATTTTCTGATAAGCTGTAGATCCATAAACGTTTCTTCTCCTCAGATTTATCCAAATTTTTGTTACTGTTTGGAAACAGAACTCCATGATTCCCATTCATTTACTTTACCTTTTATGATGTACTTTTAGAAAATAGTGTAATAATAAATCGATTTGTTACTAGCACTGCTTGTGATGTTCTAACTAAATTGAAAAGAAGTTAAGTGAAAAGACTTACAACAACTCCTTGACACGAAAAGAACATGTGTTATTTCATTTGAGCCGCCAAGAAAAACAAACTCTTTTGAAAAAATGAAAAAAAAAATTGATAATGTGAAAATTGAAAATGAAAAGACCCACCATGTTAAATTCTATAGGGTATTTACAAGATTTGTACGGATACGGCTTGTCTCCTTCACAGGAATTTCTGAAAACATACACTGACAATTTTGTAAAATATTCTTCTACACATTACGTCAATAACCAATTCGAATCATCTTCGATTTTCTCTTTTTATATTATATATATATATATGATATAAATTATTTTGATACTTCACTTTCTTTCTTGTAAAATCTTGGTTGTTTGTCAGTGTTTGGCTGTAATAGTAATGTCGAATTTCTCCATTGATAATTCTAAATTAAAATTTTAAAATAATAACAAGTATTTTAGCTACTTGTGGTTTTTTTTTTTTTCAATTTTCCTTATCTATCATGTGGGTCTCAATCATCGAGACTTCCACTTTTAATTTTTTTTTTTTTTTCCTTCATCTTTTTTTTTTAATTAATCTGTTCTTTTCTGAACATGGCCGTTGAATTTGATAGCCAGATTCACACTAAGCTTCTTCTTCCTTCAATTATTTCTTCTTCTTCTTCTCTTGGCGTGAGATTTGAGGTATGTATATTGTGCGTTAGGTACCTTGTTACGTTTCTTAGTTTGTTCATCTTTTACATCTCAAGCAATCATCAATCACCCAACACTTTTTCCTCTAAAAAGATTACACCTTTAGACATAGAGATTTTCTAGTTGGGGAAAAAAAAATTGAATTTTTTTCTTTTTTTTGTGGGTTTTGTCAGAGAGTAAATTCTAAGTGAGATCAACAAATTTTCCCCATTTTTGAAGCTTTGTCGTTTATTTATTTAATTTTTTTTCAGGTCACAATTAAATTGGAAGTTGAGATTCTTGAAGATGATGAGTTTGGTTTGAATGTTTGGTGGGTTTGGCAATGGACAGGAGAAGCTGGTTATGGCGGAGGAAGTCATCAGAGAAAAGTCCCGGCGAAACTGAGAGTATTGGCTCTGTCTCTTCTCACTCTGAAAGATTCTCAGACGATCAGGTATAATCAAGATTCAAGAACTTGTTTATGTTAGAATGTGATTGAAGCTAGGAGAAGTTTAGTTGTTGTTGTTTGGTTATGTCTACATTTTGCAGAAACGTTGGTTTGGTGATAGTGTTGTTTATCATTTTGATTGTGTAATGTTGTGTATGTGAAACTCAGAGATCTCAATCGCCGGAATTATTCTCTAAACCGGTAACAAGAGAAGAAGAAGAGGCAACGGCGGATATCAAGATTTTAACGGAGAGGCTCTCTGCAGCTCTTTTAAATGTAAGTTTAAAGGAGGACCTTGCTAAGCAGCATGCTAAGGTTGCAGAGGAAGCTGTCACAGGTTAGTACTTGTTGTAGTCACCGCAACCGAAATTAGAGAATGTCGGTAATTGAACGAGAATGCACATGGCAATTTTGGTTGATAGGTTGGGAAAAGGCGGAGAATGAAGCTGCGGTTTTGAAGCAACAGCTTGATGCTTCTACTAGCAAGGTTTCGGCTCTTGAGGATCGGAATAGTCATCTTGATAGTGCGCTTAAAGAATGTGTGAGGCAACTCTGGCAAGGAAGAGAAGAGCAGAATCAGAAGATCGAAGAAGCTATAAACAAGAAATGCGCAGAGTGGGAAACGAAAAAATCTGAACTTGAATCACAAATCGAGGAGCTTCAAGCTAGACTTCGAACGGGAAAAGAAGAGGATACTACAGCTTCAGTCCACAAAGACCTTTACCCGAAACTTGAGGCTTTAGAGAAAGAGAACTCAGCTTTGAAGCTTCAACTACATTCGAAAACTGAGGAGGCTGAGATTAGAACTATAGAGAGGGACTTAAGCACTCAAGCTGCTGAATCTGCAAGTAAACAACAATTGGAAGGGATAAAAAAGTTAACTAAACTTGAAGCGGAATGCAGGAAACTAAGAGTCATGGTTAAAAGATCCAATGAGCTTAAATCTTCTATGGATAACCAATCAGACTACTCCGGGAGAGTTTCGTTTAGTGACAATGAAATGCAGAGTCCCTCTGCAAAGATCACCGGGAAAACTTCAATGGCTCCTTCAGTAGAAATCGGTATAATGGATGATTTTCTCGAGATGGAAAGGCTCGCGGCTCAGCCGCATTCTGAACCAGGAAGAAAACATTCAGAGAGTAAAAAGGAATTTGGGAAACCTGATGCTGAATCAAGCCACTTAAAACATGAACTCGAAACCTCACTTCGCAGAATTTCTGAACTCGAGGAAAAAGTAGAGATGGTAGAGGTAGAGAAACTGCAGTTGGAGATGGCTTTGAATGGATCAAGTGAGCAAATGGAGGCATTGCAGAGACGGCTAATGGAGACAGAGGAGAAGTTATCCGAGTTGACAAAACTAGAAGCAGAAAATCAAGATCTTGACTTGTCGTTGGGTGAATCGTCAAAGCAAATTCAGGATCTTCAAAGACAGCTAAACAAAGCACAAGTGAATCTATCAGAACTAGAGACTGCAAGAGCAGAAAACAAGGATCTAGAGTTGTTGTTGGGTGAATCTGAAAAGCAAATTCAGGATCTTCAAAGACAACTAAACGAAGCACAAGCGAATCTGTCAGAACTAGAGACCACAAGAGCAGAGAAGCTGGAACTAACCATATGTTTAAATGGGACAAAGAAGCAGCTCGAGACATCGCAAAATCGGCTAAAAGAAACAGAAAGAAAGTTAACAGAGCTTCAAACTCTGCTGCGTCTAACAAAAGATGCAAAAGAAGCGGCTGAGGATGGTGAAAAAGCTGCAAACGCGAAAACAGAAG
Source organism: Arabis hirsuta (assembly GCA_964056655.1). NCBI lineage: Eukaryota > Viridiplantae > Streptophyta > Magnoliopsida > Brassicales > Brassicaceae > Arabis > Arabis hirsuta. Next base: position 41,497,939 of record OZ053301.1, read on the forward strand.
CGGTTGAATCAAGACTCAGAGATGTCGAAGCAGCAGCGGAATCTTTGATCTTGAAAATCGGATCTTTAGAAGAAAGTACAAGAAAGGAACGTGCTTTATCAGCAAAACACATTTCAAAGTGCGAAGAACTACAAGATGAGATCTCAAAACTAAAACACGAACTTGAGGATCATCAAGAAACAGAGCTCGAGCCTATCCATATGAAAGGTTTTGATGAGGAATATAAGCTGAAGCAGGTCAGATTCTCTTCTTATCTGAATGCAATATTACATAATACTTATCTATGGACATATACTGAAACAGTTGTACAACCCTGAACTAAGAAATTTCCATAGAAGCATAAACAAACACAATGTAGAAGACAAATGTACCTCTTAGGACTTGAATGTTGTTTTAATACTTGTTAATGACAATGTGGCAATGGCAGGAGAAGGAATTAGCAGTGGCTGCCTCGAAATTTGCAGAGTGCCAAAGAACTATCGCTTCGTTGGGACAGCGATTACAGTCACTCGCTACATTTGAAGATTTCTTGATTGAATCTTGAGGAAGAACTCTCTGATCAGCATCTTGATCTTTCTAATGGAATCAATAGAGACTGGAGTCTGAATGATGAGCAAGTGAATATCTGCGAAAGTGACTTGGAATTGCATCCATGAACACAAGTGTGTAAAGGACAAGACATGAAGAGAGAGGAGAGTCTCTATATACATCAGAAAAAGTAAGGCTAAGCCAAAAACAGAGTTGAGATATTTGTCAATAGAAACAAGGGAAAGAAAAAGGATATAGTTTTTTTTCTTTCAACTTTTCCTAAAATCCACGTATTTTTTACGTATATATATATATACAAAAAAACTTGCATTAAACCTCATGTTCATGACGTGGGTTAATTAATGGGGACTAATGCAAGCTGATGCTTACGAAAAGTCTGTGGATTTGTCGAAAAAATTCACAAATTTGGAAATGTCGAAATCCCATTTCTGCTTATCTTTCATTCAAACAAAATGTTCCTCTCTGTCTTTATTTCTTTTTCACTCTCTAACATTAAATGGTTCCACATAGAAATCGTCGTTCATTACTCAATGAGCAAAAGTGGAAGGATTTAGAAGTGTTGAAACTCTGTGTATTCCATTTCTGCATGGTTCATGACTTATCATTACTGAATCGAGGAGAATATTCCTAGGGGAATGATGATGACGGATAACAGCTAAAATTTATATGTGTTATATTTAAAATTCACAAATTCGGATCATTTTTTCACCCAAAATAAGAATTTAAAATGGTTCATGACTCGATTATTATAAGGAAATAGAGAGTGAGGGTACGTGACAAGATCATTGTCTACTCGATTATTATTCTCATTGTCTACTCTTCTAATGCCCAATAATCTACAAAATATGGACTTTTCTGTTGGTAAACATATCTCCCTAATAATGTTTCTTTTTCATTTTTCCCTATATCAAAATCCTTGTTTTACAATGTTTCTTTTTCATTTTTCCCTATATCAAAATCCTTGTTTTGCAAAAGCTAATAATGTTTCTTTTTGTCATATGCTCATTTGCTGGATATCTTTAACAAGTCCAACTCGGATTGGTTGGATTACGATTCTCTCAAATACCTGTTCGAGGTAGCAGAAGAGAAGGCAGCAAAAGGAAGAGCAATACGTCGATATTGGTAAAGGCATGCAAACGTTTGTTGTGAAAACAGGGTTTGAAGTGAATATGTATGTTTCTACTTACTTGCTTCATATATAAATTCTATAAATTAATATTTCATAAAGTAATAAATTTAATAAACTAATAAATTTTTTTGATACCGAAATGGGTTAATGCAAAATATCATAATTCAATAAGACAATAAAAAAAAGATAATAAGATAATAAATATTTATAAAAATTCAAAGGACCATAAAAATGGTCCCAATAATATTATAAATCAATATATAGTATATAAATTTTATATATACACAACTAAGTTATATTTAATAATTATATATATATAATTTTATTGTTGTTTGTTATTTTCTTAAAACTTAAATTCTAATAACTTAATTATTACTGGATAGAAAAAATAATTTAAGAAAAATGTAGTCTAATATATAATAAAATATTTTAACTAAAAGAAAAATTTAGAAGATTAAGAAAAAAAAGAATTTAATAAATTAATAATTTTAAAAATTAATAAAATATTATAGTCCTTAACACTTAATATGTAGGTTAAGACTTAATATGTGTAGCGTACAAATGTTAACTTTGTGATTTTTTTTTTTTTAACGCTAATATTTTTTTAGTCAAAACTCCTAACCAAAACTTATTCCGTTAAATAATGTACTAACCAAAAGAAGGAGTATTTGAGAGTACTCCTGTTAACGGGTACCTTATGTTATTGACAAATTAATAAGTCCAAAATCAAAATATATAGTAGTTGTTTTTTAACTGAATAAATTCAATGTATTCATTCAATTCACTAAATTTAATTGAATATACTCACTAAATTTAATTCAAAAGGTTTGATTGAATCAAATCAATTTCAAGTACATGAAATAATATAATTTCGCCTGCCTCGAACAAATTAAGATAGACCCTTCAAATATGTTTTTCACTCAAGAAATAGTTGTATGTGTCATGTGTAAATACATTCATGCATATGTTTGAATATATCTAACACGTGGACTCCTATGTGGCTGCACGTCATCGAAATAGCGATGCAACGTGGTATATCATTCACAATCCTTCACGGCTTTGACTTCTACTTTCACTTATCTGTTTATCCCAATATATCGAGTGCAATTTTTCTCAAATTGCGAAAACAACAAAACGCAAAAACACTTCGGAAAATTTTCAGTTTAAAAAGGAAATAAAGAAAAAATGGCCAGTGGGTTTCCGCCGCAGAAGCAAGAGACACAACCAGGGAAAGAACATGTCATGGACCCAACTCCTCAATTCTCTAGCCCTAACTACAAGCCCTCAAACAAACTCCATGTACATACATACCTAGGCTTCTAATTATTTGTTTGCAGCTACAATAAGTATTTGAAACGTTCAAATTTTCCTAAAATGTAAAAAATGAAAATACAAGAGCCATTTAAAAAACATATCTCAAGCTATATATAGGAACAAAATTAACCTTTTTATACATACAATTTACTTGTATTATAAGGTACGTTTGAAATTGTGTGTAGGGAAAAGTGGCACTTGTTACAGGAGGAGACTCAGGGATAGGTAAAGCAGTGTGTCACTGCTACGCACTTGAAGGAGCGACCGTGGCTTTCACATACGTCAAAGGTCGAGAAGACAAAGACGCGGACGAAACGCTGCGTTTGCTTCACGAGGTTAAGACAAAGGAAGCTAAAGAACCTATCATGATCGCTACTGATTTAGGGTTCGAAGAGAATTGCAAGAGAGTCATCGAGGAAGTTGTCAACGCCTTTGGACGCATCGATGTGCTCGTGAATTGTGCAGCGGAACAACACGAGGTTTCGATTGAAGATATCGATGAAGCGAGGCTCGAGAGAGTGTTTCGTACAAACATCTTCTCGCAGTTTTTCTTGGTCAAGTGAGTACATAAAACATGAAACTCGGTTTTTTCGGATTTCGGACCAACTGATTCCTCTATGTTGTATCTTCTAATAGGTATGCATTGAAGCACATGAAAGAAGGGAGCAGTATCATCAATACGACGTCGGTTGTTGCATACGGAGGACACCCGAGTTTGCTTGAGTACACATCTACCAAAGGAGCCATCCTTTCATTCACACGTGGGTTAGCTCTTCAGCTAGCACCTAAGGGCATACGTGTCAACGGAGTGGCTCCTGGTCCGGTCTGGACTCCATTGATAACTGCATCGTTCTCCGAAGAAGCGATCAAGCAGTTTGGGTCAGAGACACCGATGAAAAGAGCGGCTCAGCCTGTGGAAGTGGCTCCTTCCTACGTCTTCTTGGCTTGTAACCATTGCTCTTCTTACTTCACAGGCCAAATTCTCCATCCAAACGGTACGTGTAATTAATTAGAGGTGTCTAATCCGGTATTTGGCGGTTTATGGAATGTAAAACCGAATATAAACCAAATACCATTTGGTTTGAATTCGTTTTTTGGATGAGGTAACTCTTCCTTGCATCGGTTTGATATGGTTTCGATTGGTTTTTATCTCTTGAGTTTGGTTTTTGATCGATTAGACCGGAAAATTCCGAGTCCATCTTTTTCCATCCTCTGTTTCCTACAGAGTCCTCTGTTTTCATCTAGGTGTTAAGTCTTTTGTTGTGGGCTATTGTAACTCAAACGCGTCGCGTGTTTTTTCTTTTTGCGCAGGTGGTCTTATCGTGAACGCTTGAGCTTTGCCCTAAGGTGTTTTGTCTCTGTTAGTGTGAATGTATACAACCCTGTTTAGGGAGTTCGTACAAAGAGTATATAGTTGTGTTAAATAAAAATGCTGAAATGTTGTTTGTGTGTTTGTTGTATGATGAATAATGTAAAAAGTATTTGAATAAATTGTGTAGTTGGCTTTGTTAAGGAAAAGATCTCAATTGTACACAAAGTGAAGCAAATCGAAACAGATAAAAAATCATTACATGTTTCTTATGTGAACAGTACAGATCACTAGAAGTTGTGTGTTTTGTCTCAATCTGAGTCTTACTCGAAAAGGAACAAGTATGGAGTCCAAGATGAGAAAAGAAACAGGACAATAGAAATGAATATAGATTAGGGATTTGCACGGAGCTTGGAACATAACAGCACACAAGTGGCCGACACAATCTGTCTCTAGATTCGCCGAGATCCCAAGTGAAATCACAAATGACCTTCCATGAATTAGAGTGTAAACTGTACATCTCAAACTCACAAACTCGGTTCCTGATACTCCGCTCGTAATTATACAGAAATCTCAAGACTTTGTACTTCTTCTCCTTGTCGTATCCATATGCGACATGTATCAAGATAAGATTACAAGATCATTGCTCGACAAGAAGCAAGAACTGCAGAGACGGATCAAGAACAGGATACGACAAGGATCATTGTCTACTCGATTATTATTCTCACTAGAGATATATAACTTCTAAATAAAATTTTGTTCCAAAAAGCGATCACAACCTTATGTATACCTAATTAGTTGAACAAAAAAGTAATCTTCAACGCTGATCTCACAAAGGCGCCACTGAACAAAAAAGGAACCGATATAAATAAGTAAATGACTACATAATAATGGTGTGCATAGTCTAAGAAAGCTCACCTTCTGGCGTATTGCAGCAGCAACATCAAGAGTATCTTTAATGAAACCGTTATTAAGTACCATTATAATTATAAAAATGACTTTTAGATAAGCAAGAGAATGCATGGTTTTTAAAATATTCGAGAACATTGCTTTATTCTCCCAATGCATCAATGGGCTATAAACATGAAAAATTTCACTCTCATGAAGAGACTACAATAACAACTTTGGAAGGATGATTGTGTCACAGTATATCAAATGATGTATTGTACTTGCTGAACATATCAAATGTGTCACAAACATTTCTCCTTTTGTGATTTTTCTAATACGCACCATTTTAAGGATTGATTTTTTTTTCCTTTTCTTAAAAAAAAAAAGAATGCAACCAAGAACGGGGTGGCTATTGATTTGAACTGCATCTCTATGGTAGCTAATAATTGTACACTAATATTGTTGTGCCTCAGGCATACCACTTCAGATCATGTAAGAAAACCCAATAAATATTGCATACTTTTTTTCAGGAAAAACGATATGAACCATTCATTACCTAATCATATCCGTCGTTTATTTGAACGCAAAGGCAGTCTAGATCATGGCTTGAGCATGACTGAACATTACAGTTCCAGTTGATGACTGAAGGATTGGTGGAATCCAGATGAAGGGTCTAGATTGAGCTTGTGTAGTTTAAACCCTCAGGAACCGTCTTGTCGTTATCATCGACTTCATTCAAGAGCGCGATTGGTAAAGTTTTGTTTCCCTTAAAAAGATCTTCCAGTATGAAACCTTTTCTTGTATGCAAACCATTAATCTTTCGTTTCTCAACTTGATTCCAAATCGCGTAAGCATAAGGCTGATAAGGTTTTCTGATAAGTGTGAACTTGAATTGAGCAAAAACCGTCTTGATTTTTCACCGTAGCAAATCCAACAACCTTATGGGAAAACCTGATCAACCTTCTGCTTACGTAGTTGGGTAACAAGTTGTGAAACGGAAGACGAATGGTTTGCATACAAGAAAGGGTTTCATATTTGGAGATCTTTCTAAGGGAAACGAGACTTTACCAATCGTGCTCTTGAATGAAGTCGATGATAACGACAAGATGGAAACTGAGGGTTTTAACTACACAAGCTCAATCCAGACCCTTAATATGGATTCCACCAATCCTCCAGTCATCAACTGTTCAAGCCACGATCTAGACTGCGTTTGCGTTAGAATAAACATCAGATATTTGCCCTACCGGGAGCATTTAACAATGTAAACGCAGAGAAACTATTGTTACAGCTTAGAAGCATAAGTATATACTTGATTTCAGCTAACATAGGCAACTCTTCTTTTCGAAGACAGCTTCACGGGTGCAGGTGTTTCTGTGACAATAGAATTTGAGCTTAGCATAATCCTTTTTTCATCAAGGTAATATATGAGTCTCGAATCAACAAGCAAAATCCACGTAATAATACAAGATGCAATGTCCAAATATAATAGAAATATAAAATTATACAACACAATTAAGATTTTGTAATGGTGGTAAGAAGAGCTATTCACTATAAAAACATATCAATAAAATTGTACACGAATATGCTTGTACAAAAGAAAAGATGGATGTACAGAAGACAATAGATATGGTAGTACAAAGAAACAATGGTGGTTCACATAATGTTTAAAAAGGTGGTACATACCATTTTTAAATCTTCTCAATGCCCATACCTATTCAATTGTTGTTTACGTTACCAATCGGAGATGCGAAAATTAGTTCGATTTGGTAACACTCCAAAAAATACAAGTAAAGAGATAAATTAAAAAAAAAATTCATTAAATGGCAACCAAAATTTTGATTTAGCTAGATATTTTTTTCAGATTCAAGATTGGGGCGGTCATACCTTCATCATGATCGAGAACGCTGAAGCTACCATAGTGGCTTGAAAATAGTTTGCACCAGACATCATAGTTATGTTTGGTCATGTCAAAAGTGATGGGGATGTAAGTGTTGATTTGGGTGATACTAAATGGTTTATAATTGGATGGAGTTGCGATGCTAGTCACCATGGTAGCCATGATATTGGTTAGAAGAGAGGAGAAGGTGTTTGATTTAAGAAAAATTATGAGAGATAAGGTTGCCAAGAAAAGATAGCGGCGGTGGCTGGGAAAGAAAAAATAAGAGATTAGGTTTAGAAGAGAGCGGAGAATTTTATGTTTTAACTTGGTGCTTTAATTTGCTCTGATATCATGTAAGAATGAATAAATTTATATGTCGGCTGATAATATCATGATAATATATATATATATATATATATATATATATATGTAAAACAAGGTCTTTTATGGTTTCCATAAGAGTATATAAGTTATTATATATATATTCTAACATCATATATATATATATATATATATATTCTAACATAATCTGTGTATAAAATGATTATTTATGAGCGTGCATATGTCTGTTAGAGTTTACCAAAACTAGAAGATTTTTTCTTTCAATAAACATTATACATATTAAATATTATAATGTGTATGAATTTTATAGATGAGATAGAAATTAACTTATAGTAAAAATTAAATGATTTAACAATATTTCTAAAATGTTAAAAGAAAACAAAATCTAATTTTAAAAATAAATAAACATACGATATTATGTCGTTTAAAAGAATCCATGAAAAAAGATTACTAAAACACATTATAGTAACAAATTCACCCAACGAGTGGATCAGTTTCTAATTAAAATATTGCTATCTTTTGTTTAGAAAATAGTAGAAGAATATGAGATTTTTTTTCAACCGTAAAATATAATTTTTATATTACAGAAATGTGTATAAATCATGAGAAATTTTAAAAAATAACACTTTTCAAGTAACACTTTTCAAAAATGTCACTTTTTCAAAATCTTTGCAAAAATACTACTTTTAAAAAAAAATTCATTATATCATTTATGTTTGGGTTAACTATGTTGTATTAGGGTTTAGTTTTGAGGGTTTAAGAGGTTTTAGGGGTCAAAACATTTTTTAAGATTTATAATTTTTTGCATTTGTTCATACTAAAAATGACATTTTTGCATATGTACATAACAAAAATGTCATTTTTGCAATTGCCTCATAAATCATTATTTTATTATTTCATTTAGAATTTATAAGAAAAATACACAAAATCAATTATTTAAAACAATAACTTCCGACTAGTGACATAAAAGAATAGTGAAATGGTAGCAAGTTTTAAGGTGTTAAGAAAAATAAAGATAATAGTGGAGGTGGTAAGAAAGAAAAAAACAAAATTATAAATACTAGATTATGGTTCGCGTAATGTGCGAGTTTTTCTTTTATAATATTGTGAAATATAGCGAAGAAATTTTTTAATTAATCTAATTTTATATTTATGGCAAATCACCCAATATTCTTGAGATATAAATTAATTAAAAATTAATTGAACATTTAAAATAAAATTTTATTGTAGAAAAAATATTTGGCTTAGGTGGACACCTTAAATGGAGAGAAAACTCCCTAGTTATAAATATAATTGTCTACTCTTCTAAAATGCCCGATAATCTACAAAATATGAATTTTTCTGCTGGTAAACATATCCCTCTAATAATGTTTCTTTTTCATTTTTCCCTATATCAATATACTTTATTACAAAATCTAATAATGTTTCTTTTTCTCAAATGCTCATTTGCAGGATATCTTTAACAAGTCCAAGTCGGATTGGTTGGATTACTAATCTCTCAAATACCTGTTCGAGGTAGCATAAGAACATTTGCCAAAATCCTATGGAAGTCACCATGTTGACCAATATAACCTAGATTGCCCTGGCTTTTTCGTGTTCAAGCATTCACCTACAATCGATGAGTTCGAGGAGTGGTATGAGGAAGATGCTTCTTTTGTAATGGAGGAGGGAGATTGGCAAATTATGTACGGCAATGTGCACTACTGTGGTTTCTATAGTGATGAGAGGGCTGAACTTTAAAGATAAGAATCTATCAAGCCAACAATCTAAGCGGAAGTATTCCTACGACCTTTGGAAAGATACAGAACTTGCAACTGTTGTCAGTTCAGCACAATTCATTGGGAAGTTACTCGTTTGGAGATCTTGATTTTCTTGGGTTAATGCCTGGACTAATGCAAGTTGATGCTTAAGAAATAGTTTTCTACTTAACAAATTCCGAATTTACTAGTCTACTAAATATAAGTTGGAAGGGCCTATAAGGAGAAATGAGTGAAAAAGGTATAACTTTGGTTCCGCTATAATTATGTCACTTTTTATGCATATTAACTTAAAATTTGCTTAAAATTTGCTCAACATTTTCTGAAAATTTGCTAGATTGACTAGTTTTTGAATCTTACTATACTTTTATTTTTCTTGTTTAAATATAACTCACATTCTGGAATCAATTTATAGATAAAAAAAAGGTATGGACTCAATACATTCCCTGGATCCAAATGATTTGCCAGCCCTAAAAGTCAAGGTGGATTAACCAAGAGTTGCAGTCTCTATTCCATATCGCACAAACATTGCCTTTCTCTCATGGGTCTTGTTGAATCCAGGGAAGGGGGACTGTATGTCTTTGCGACGAATGGCAATCCTCTGGATTCCTTCGAGTGGGATAGTGTCGAGGACGGTTCCGTCGACATGGAAGAAATAAGCTACCAGACTGTGTCCTCTACTATCACACAGGATACAAATCCCACTCACGTCGATGTTGACTACGCCCATCTCTTGGCCATGGAAGGTGAAATCACCAGTACCGTGGAGAGGCGAGTGTATCGATCCCAGCACCAGCGCAACTTCCGCATTGTGCATTACCTGACTCTCCCGCCTGTATCATCATCCTCCAGCTCCGGACGACGAATACTACTATCATCCTCCGGTTCTCAATATGAGAGGAGGTAACGTTTTGTCATTATGGACCACCTCCTCCCGGTTGGTTTTAATTGAACGATCATATGATTGTGAATAGAAAAAGAATGGTGTAAATAAATAATATGGATCCCTTTGTTGTAAATAGGATCGATGATTGTGAATACATGGGTGGAAGATCTGATTATTGTAAGTAAATTTGGATGATTAAGTGAATATGATCGATTATGATTGTAAATAAATAAATGATTTGTGAATATGATCGATTTGGTGATATGTATGCCAAATCAGGTGATATTACCGCTGCTTCACATGTGTTTAAATTCGAAACAGAGCTTTGTAATAATTGTTAGTCACCTATTGTCGACACTAAAACGAATCCGTCCAGAACTAAAAGCCCAAACGAAGAAAACAGTTTCAAAAAACTACCAAAACAAGGGAACAACTGATATCCTATTATATCTTCTTCTTTTTGACGTTATTTTTTTAATATAATCACTTAACATTGGAGTAAATAATCTGTATTTTTTTTTTTTTTTTGTGCAATTTCTTTTGCTATTAACAAAGAACAAAAAGATAAGAACTAAGCCATAATTGGCATGGTTGGCTACGATTTATTTTCTTTGGATAGAAAGAAATCATCAACTACTTCGGAAATTAATGCTCTGATGGATAGACTCGACGATTCGAATCAAAGTTTCCAACATACGAGACGCAAAACCCAAATTCGCCTCTACCACTTTTAATATGGGCTTGCTCGATCATGATCTCTATGCTTGTTTCTATTGGGTTAGTTTATGGGCTTATTATGTAAGAAAAAACATTGGGCCATTGCTAGGTTTCTGTATTATTTTGATAACGTAACATGTGTTTGTTGGAGATGAATTGTTCTGAAATATGTTAAGAAAATCAAATAAAAATATAAAAATTAGTTGAACAAAACTTTGAAAACAAAAAATTAGATATATGAGTATCAAAATAGTAAAAAGTATATATAATCTAAATAGGAATACGAAAAACTAATTATTTGAAAACATGTAATCAAATTAATTAGAAATAATAATATAATAAAAGAATAAAAATAAAAAGTAATTGTTAGGCTTCCCCATCAATGATTTCACATTAATATTTTTAATCTTAATTAATATATTCACAGGTAAATTGATTTTTTTTTTTTTGGAAACTTTGATTATAAATCTAGTTGTTTTATACGTTTATATTTTTGGGAGTTATATCACTTTTAAAAATTTTATTATAGCCGGCATCACATCTATTTTTTTTTAGCTAAATAATAATTTTATTTAGTTTATTATTAAGTTAATTTTTAATAGTGATTGTATTTAAACTTTGGTATTTTAGGATATTTCAAAACTAAAAAATATGAGAGGTAGTAAATAAATCAGAAATCTATTACAAAACTAAAAAAAAATGTGAAACTAATCAAACTGATCATCCTAATCTTACTTGTGTTTGGTGTCTGTCATTTTGGTTATTCGCCTATAAAAACATATATGAGATGAGATATCGCAGACAGATATCAAAGAGAAAAAGAAAACAAAATCAGATCTCAAAGAACCTAATTTTTCGATGTCGAATTCCGAAAAGCGACCGCAAGAGAAGAGCAAGGAAGAGGCTTTCTGTTTGTTGCCATATGATTTGGCTCTAAACTGCCTGGCCCGAGTCTCGAGATCGGACCACGCGGCTTTATCTGTCGCTTCCAAGAGTTATCGATCTCTAGTTGCTTCCTCTGATCTCTACAAGATCCGATCACTTTTAACACGGAGTGGTGATATTGTGGTGCTGCGTCACCAAGATCTCTGAGTGGTGCTGCTCAACACAAACTCAGACATTGATGCAGAACGTGAGAATCTAGTGGCGGAAAATGAATTCAGTAGCTACAGTACTCCTATTGACTAAGTAGAACAGTCTCTGAGACTAAATCAAGGCTTGTAAATGTCAAGGATTAACAAACCAAGAATGTTATTCTCTCTCTATTGATGGAGTAGAGAACGAGAACACGAACTCAAGCAAGGCTGAAAAACAAGTATCGGGAATTGGAAAAGATGTACAAAAGATGAACAGATTGAGCCAAGATTATTCAACAAGATCTACAAAATATAGTTCCACAAACCTCTGTTCTTGGTCACCTTAAGGGTCACCTTCGATCTGGTTCATCAAACTTTCAGCAACTTCAATCTGTGAGATCATCATTTATTCATCATTGGAATCTATGGCAACCCAGAGAATAAGATTTTGAGCCTCGAGTCCAGCTATGTTTTCTTGAGTAATCCCAGGATTTAGTATCACAGTATACTCTAGCAGCCCGAGCACACTTCTGCTTTATCTATAGTACTCATACCATTATCGACCAAATCAATGGAAGGTTTTTCATCTCCAACTTCATCCAATTCGGCAAGATCAGCTTCAAGGTTTTGTGCAAATGACATTGCTCAACTGGATGAAGTTGGAGATGAAAAGCCTTCCATTGATTTGGTCGATAATGGTATGAGTACTATAGATAAAGCAGAAGTGTGTTCGGGCTGTCTAGAGTATACTCTGATACTAAATCTTGGGATTACTCAAGAAAACATAGCTGCACTCGAGGCTCAAAATCTTACTCTCATGGCTGCCATAGATTCCAATGATGAAGAAATGATGATCTCACAGATTGAAGTTGCTTAAAGTTTGATGAACCAGATCGAAGGTGGCCTTAAGGTGACCAAGAATAGAGGTTTGTGGAATTATGTTTGGTAGATCTTGTTGAATAATCTTGGCTCAATCTGTACATCTTTTCCAATTCCCGATACTTGTTTTTCAGCCTTGCTTGAGTTCATGTTCTCGTTCTCGTTCTCGTTCTCGTTCTCGTTCTCTACTCCATCAATAGAGAGAATAGCATTCTTGGTTTGTTAATCCTTGGACATTTGCAAACCTTGATTGAGTCTGAAACAAGGTCCGAGTGCTCCATTCAACTTTTACTTTTTAAATCATCAGGTTTTGTTCCTCCATGTTGGTACTCTGCAAAGGCATCTTCATGTCGATTTTTGAATTCAGAAACTTTTCAGTTTTCTTCTTGAGATTTACATATCTGTAACTCCTTCTGAAGATACTCTGAGATTCTAATCTGGTCTGAAAGTGTAGATCTTTCTTCATCCTTCTCATATGCTTCCTCAAGATGCTTAAACTGGCTTGAAGAGATTAGATTTCTGAGTTTTTTGCTCTTCCATTTTCATTATATCATCTCCCTCTCAATTCTTTCAAAGCTTTAGCAGTTTTCTCAAATTCCATTTTTTCTTCTTCTTTTCTACTGCTAAAAGCCCTTTAAGTCCCTCAATCTCAGCTCTGTATACATTGTTTTCGGCTCCATATCAATGTTCTTCTCACTTGCTTCATCCAAAGCTAAGATCATCTTCTTTTTCTGGTTTTTATCTTCCCCATTATTAGCTCTTAGCTTATCATCAGCTTCATTCACATTGTAGATCCTCGTTTGGTCGTTTCAACTCAGAAATCTCTCTTGTTTTCTCCTCAATTTTAAAGCATTGCTTCTCAATTACCAATCTCGCCCTATGGAAATCTCTTCTGATTGCTCCTTCTGTGCCTTCTTCATATTCAAGAAGCTCCGTTTTGCTTCTATACACCATTTTAAGCTTTTCATCTGCGGATTACTTCATCTAGCTCTTCATAAACCTTCTCCATTTTAGCTATGTTCAAGCCAAAATACTCAAACAACTACCTACAAAAGCAAATGAACATGACCACAAAGCCGATCGATACGAAACAGAAAATAGACTAAAATTTGATTCTACATATATCTATAGAAAACTAGAAACACCTGCAGGAATCTCTCTTTCATTCTGCAACTTTCTATCTGCATTTAAATGCTCAAAGTAGCTTCCTCAAGCTTCCTTCTAAGTTATCCTTGTTCCAATAACAACTCTACCTCTCTTGGGACTTCTCTCAAGATCTTGTCCTTTTCATCTCCTTCGAATATGCTGCTTACATGCTCGCAATTTCCTCATCTCTTTTGCCAGCCAGACTGGAAAGCCTAATTAACCATAAAACAAAAACGTTAAAAACAATTATTAACCACATACATATGATTTGATTCTTTGAAACAAGTCATAGAGTTGAGTATTGTCCCTGTTTTTTACCATTACTTCTATTATTGTTGTGTCATAAACCAAAAAATAAAAGGGGTTGTTTGGTTCGTTTAGATAAAAGTGCAGGACCATGTATAGTAACTGTATCTGTTTCAAATATATGTTTTGCCTTTCGTTCAAGCCAATGTCTAGCTTATGAAAGAAGAGGACGAAAACTGATCATTTTACAGTATGGTGTTAGTTTTGATGAGAGCTCCAAGTGTTTTCTTCTTCTGTAAATGCAGTGATTAGATAAGAGAGGGGCTCATACGGTGATCCTCAACATAAGCATTTTTCTGAAGAAGATGATGTGTGGATGCCAGATGGCGCCGGGTTTCATTAACCAATTTTACGGAGTAGGTCATTTTCTTATCAAGCTTTTCAAGTTAGTTCTCTGATCACACAAGGGACTTAAGAAACTGTATTTTTGGTAGGTACCTGAGCATTGGGAAACCTACGTAGACTCTACGAGGTGGATCAGAAAGGGAAATGTGGTTGAACTCTTTTTACAGAGCTCGTGCCCGCTGTGTCTGAAAAGATCCATACTAGATGGCTTGCTTCTCAACATCTATTTATGTGGTTTGGGCTAATATGTTGATTTACTGACCTCTTGAGATATACTGCTGGACTAGGCGATTACTTGAACTAAAATATTAACTAGAAAAAAATGTAATTGTAGTTGTTTTCCTCTCTATGCTTTGTTTTACTCACATTGTAGATTATATGGTTTTTGTATCAGGGAGAAAGGTTAGGATCGCTATGCTGGTCAATGGAAGTACGGTACAATGCATGGGTTTGGTGTCTACAAAGTTAACGAACGCATCCTATATGTGAGTAGTTTGAAAAATTGGTCGTTTACATCAAACTTCTATCTAATCTGTTGATCCTAAAATTGCTTCTATATTTGGTATACCTGGTATGATTTCATGATGGTTTTAGTATAATCTTGTTCTCCATGACACATTTTCTTTAGTGATTATTCGTGGTTGTGCACTAGTTCACATTCTTCATGGCAGTGCAGGGTAGATTCAATTCTGGGGAGCTATTGGAAGAGGAGCATGGCTGTACTGTAGATATTTGTGCAGTAGTTACCCATTTTATTCATTTTCTTTTGTGATACATACAACTTGAAGCAAAGAAGAATTGGATGATGTGGAAACGTTTTCAGCTGCATTCTGGTTTGTCGGAGGTTACTGCAGCTAAAGCTCGAATGTTTGTTAACATCCCTGACAGAAGTATTGTCCCTCTTTTTTACCATTACTACTGTTATTGTTATTATGTCTATAACTTATAAACCAAGACATAGAAGGGGTTGTTTGATTCTTTTAGATCAGTGCAGGACCTTGTCTAGTAACTGTCAGTTATGTTTCAAATATATGTTTCGCCTTTCTTTGAAGCAATGTCCTGCTCAGAGTGTTTTCTATCTTCTGTATATACAGTGGTTTGAGAAGGGAGGGCCCATACGGTGATCCTCAACATGCTTTTTTTTATGAAGAAGATGATGCATGGGTGGCGCCGGATTTCATAAGATGACCTAATACTCCCAAGTCCTATCAGAGAACTAACTTGGAAAGCTTGATAAGAAAATGACCTACTTCGTGCAATTAGCTGGAATTCTCCTTTTTCATCATCCTCATTGTCTTTTGCTTTGTGTACCCTCTTTCCTGCGGTAACATTCTCTCTTTTTTTCAACATGCCTTCTGGTTTTTCTCGATTAGACAATAAAACTGAGCAAAGCCATCAAAACTGATCCCCAGGTGCAGATAATAATGCGTTAGCTTCAATCCATTTTCCTCCGTTGTCAAGTAATAAAGCCAGATTGAAGAGGGAAAGATATCAAACCCGGGTTGTGTCCAGAAAAGCTATGGAACCTCAAGATTTCATGTGTTTCTTTTTATGTTAGGCTCCTGTCTAAGGAAAGAAATAGAAAATTCTAATTAGTATTTGCAATTTATCTCACTGGTAGACCAAATGGGTAAGCAACAATAACTTGTCTGTTTCTGTGTTTACGTCAAGGCAGGCCAGTATGATGATACAGAAGTGATCTCTAGATCATATCTCCTGTTTGTTGGATTTCCAACACTATACTGAAAACTATTGAGCCTTTGCAGGTTGGCAATGAATTGGAAGAAGTACTAGACTGGTACAAAACAACTGGTATTATGACAATATAAATTAATAGAGATTAGGGTGGTGCGATTTGCACCGAGCTTTGAACATAAGAGCACACAAGTGGCCAGCAGACTCTGTCTCTAGATTCGCCGAGATCCACTTGTTTGAAGTATCCATTATCTCCAATGATGTGAGCAATGTTGCGAGTGGGGGGGTCAGATTTACATATGTCTTTATCAAGAATCACCGCGACCTTGTTGTCCTCGTCAAGAAAGAAACTCGAAGCAATATAAGGAAACGGGATACCAATGAGTGGATTCATATCAACAGCTAAGAACAAGTTGCTCCACGACACTGCATTGGAAGCAATCTTACTAGTAATCCATATCTTGACAGTCATTGCAGGTGCACGCCGTTCCTGGAATAGCACCGCAAGCTGCTCTTCTCTAACACTAGAGAGACTGATAGTATCTTGAAAGACAGCGTGGAAAGGCAGAGGCAGACGCGGTCCAAATCTCTCACTTGTATAATCAAAGCAGCGTAGGAAATCGGGTCTATCTACTATCTTTGGTGGACCATCTACTGCTTGAGCATACCAGTAAGTGTTGCCCTTTAGAGTCAAGCCACGGGGACGAAACGGAACATACCAGTTCGGTTCCGGTTCCCAAGTGAAATCATAAATGACCTTCCATGAATTAGAGTGTAAACTGTACATCTCAAACTCACAAACTCGGTTCCTGATACTCCGCTCGTTATTATACAGAAATCGCAAGACTTTGTGCTCCTTCTTCTCCTTGTCGTATCCGAGAGCGTACTTGTCAAATATGTGGTAACAACTGGTGGGTTCGATCCACCTCGTCTGTCCCAAAAAAGGGTTCCAAAGAAGAAGCCTAAAGGAGTGTTTGTTGTATTTGGTGATGTAGCATAAATATAAACCGTCGCAGTGGAAGATCTGAGATATGTTGTATACTCCATTTGCGTTGAGATTACCTATACGCTCTATAGATGGAGAGAGGAGACCGACGCTCATCAACGAAACTCTATGTTCCACCATCATCACCACCTCAATTCCCTGTTTCCTCTGCTTCTTCTTTGCTACAAAGCTCTCATCTTTCGTTAAACTGTTCCACGTTTTGCAAGTCGATCGCACTTCTCTCACAGATTTCACCGGAACCCTAGAGAGCACCTCCTCCTCCATATCCCTTGGAAGACTGGACATTCTGTAATTGAAATAATAAGTTTGGTCCGATATGATAAAGCAGAGTCCTTTTAGTTTTAAATTCCATGTAATTCGTTTCTTTTAATAAATTTGAAACGAATCTATATTCATAGAAATATATCTATGAAATGATATTGACTAAGGGAACGTGTCTTTTTCCCAAGATACGTTTTGAATGAAATGATATTGACTCAATAAGACATTAATTACGTACTTGTGATCTTCTAGTCAAATTCAAAAAGATACGAATCCCTTATGCTCACGTGCTCTTGGATATCTCACGTCTTCCCTTCAGTCACATTTGATTGTGAAACTGTGTTGTTGTTGTTTTTGTGCGTTTTGAGGTTTTTATAACTTGCAGATAGCATTTGTAAACGATATCGGGGGATGGTCAAGCCTAAGCCATCTTCATTCTTCCGTGAGCCCCCTAGGGATCCACACTTCCCTAACAAAGCGCGACCATCTTATCTAAACAGAAAAGTCGCTTACAAATGCTCTTGATGAATCCAATGTTAGATATTTCGTTTGTATTTTACTAACTTGCGGATATCGTTTTGTTTTGTTGCGGCTTAATTGTGTTATCATCTCAAATGTCAAGTTGCTTGAGTAAGACTAATATGTAGGTGTAGTGTACAAGTGAGTGAGTGATTTGTCTCAGTCTGAATCTTCCTCGAAAAGGAACAAGTAAGGAGTCACTCTTGTTCTTTCGTTGTCTTCTCCTCTTGCTACATTAGCTGCACCCATCTCTCTTGAACCTAACCGCTGCTTATAGATTGCATCATAAGCCTCTATGTTTAGTCCTGATGCGAGGAAGAGTTCTATCTCATCCACAAACCGGCCTGTTCTCGCCATTATGAACGGAAGAGCTGCCTCTGCGATAACCGCTTTGAACTGTTCTTGATCCGTCTCCGCAGTTCTTGTTTCTTGTTTGGGTCTCTGTTCGATTCTGAAATGAGAGGAAGTAATCATGTTTCAAGTGCCATGGTCTTTCATAAACATCTTCAAGCGAGCATAAACATTGTTCGAAAGAGATCAAACTTATTTTGAAACTGCAAGCCAATCAAGATAACTCTGATCCATGAAATCTAGTTCTTTAAGTTGAGTTTTGTACCTTTTTCGAAAAGAATCCATTACTCCAACCAAATGATGCAGAACAATATCAACATCTGCCTCCTATAGAAAATGAAGAAAATTGAATTAAAGCATGAACAAATGATCTTTGCGAACAACTGAACAAGAAGATAACAGAGAAAAGACATGAACGGATTGCACGTGCCTGCATCAGAGCTTGAAGCTCCCTCCTCAACCAGGCTTCAAGCCACCGGTTTGGCTGAAGACACTTTTGCATCTTCCAAAACCTTGGAACATCAAATACATCAGCCAAGAGACCTGGTCACAACGAAACCCGAGTAAGAATTATTATTTTTGAACTTATCTAATAAAGTAATAAACATATATTTGAGTCTAACTCATAAGAAGTAAAAGAAATATGAAAAACCAATCAGAAATGCAGAGAAGGGCAGAACCTGACTCTGTGTAGTAACATAGCAACCTGTATCTCTGTTCTTTTGTCAGGACAAAACTGCACAAAGAAGATGAAATTAAAACTCTGGTATCAAAATATACACAAAACAAATATAAGCAACTCAAGAGAAAACACCATATAACCTACCCATCTGTAATATTCCTATTGATATAATGCCGGTCAAAAGAGTGGCCATCGTAGTTGTGGATGATTGAGATGTTATCAGTCTGCAGATTGATATGGTCATTCCTGTAATTAAGTTCTCGAAGTTTTTCTGCGCAGAAAAGAACGTTTCATGGAAGCAGACCTTACAGAGAGGACACTTGACAGAGGACAATTCCTTACAGACCTTGCTGGAAACAACTTTGATCCATTGTTTGATGCAGTTAAAACAAAATTTATCTGCAACACAACACAAAGACATGATTAACATTACATCTCTAGTCTAAATCATAAACCTATGGCCTATCTTCTAAGATACACACAAGACCTAATCAATCAAAATCCTTTTATGAATCCGTTCAAATTGTTCACAGAAGAAAGTGAGAGGATCAAAAACCCAGATTGAAATCTTTGAATACACCCTTTAAACACTTCAAATTCTTAATGAAATCGAGGAATCATCCAAAAAAATTTAACAGAGAATTGAGAGAGAGAGAGAGAGAGAGAAGCGTACGGAAACATGTATCAAGATAGGATTCTTGGAGTATGGGTCCAAGGCAAATAGGACATGGATCTCGATCGGAACCGTCGTCGACGGATTTGCTCTCGCCGGCGATCTCCTTCGCCGACATATCTCAAGGTCGCCGCTCCAGTTTATGCTTATTCATAGTTACGACGTCGTTATGACCAAACACCCCTTATATGTTATTTGGGGAAATTGCAAATTTAACCTTATACTCTTTTAAAATGAAATATAAACCCGTAACTATTTAAACTTTGTAAAACTCAATCAACATTTTGTCAACTTTTGTATTAGAGAAGACAAATGAAGAAACACTACAAACCAATTCTCTCCCAACTGGAGAATTGTAGATCAATGGTGGAACTGAGTCAACTCCATGGCTTGATGATCAAATCATCAGTCATCAGAAACATCATTCCTCTAAGTCGGCTCATAGATTTCGTCACTACTTGTCCCGAGACTATGAATCTCAGCTACGCGAGATCAGTTTTCGAAAGTATCGATTATCCAAGCGTGTATATATGGAACTCGATGATCAGATGCTACTCAAACAGTCCAAATCCAGATAAAGCATTGATCTTTTACCAAGAAATGCTTCGAAAAGGGTATTCTCCGGATTATTTCACGTTTCCTTATGTGTTTAAAGCTTGTTCTGGGTTAAAGGATGTTCGATTTGGGAGCTGTGTTCATGGGTTTGTAGTGAAAACTGGGTTTGAAGTGAATATGTATGTTTCTACTTGCTTGCTTCATATGTATATGTGTTGTGGAGAAGTTAATTGTGGTTTAAGGGTTTTTGAGGATATTCCAAAGTGGAATGTTGTTGCTTGGGGAAGTTTGGTTTCTGGGTTTGTGAATAACAATCGGTTTAGTGATGCGTTTCAAGCGTTTAGGGAGATGCAGAGTAATGGTGTGAAGCCAAATGAGACTATAATGGTGGATCTTCTTGTTGCTTGTGGTAGATGTAAAGACATTACGACTGGGAAATGGTTTCATGGGCTAATTCAAGAATTAGGCTTTGATCCGTATTTGCAGTCAAAATTTGTTTTTAATGTGATATTGGCTACAAGTATGATTGATATGTATGGCAAATGTGGAGATTTGAGAACTGCGAGGACTCTGTTCGATGAAATGCCTAAGAGAAATTTGGTTTCTTGGAATTCCATTATCACAGGGTACAGTCAGAACGGTGATGCACAGGAAGCAATGCGTTTGTTTTCAGACATGCTTGCTTTGGGTATAGCTCCTGATAAAGTAACGTTTTTGAGTATCATCAGAGCTTCAATGATTCAAGGATGCTCAAAGTTGGGACAATCGATTCATGCTTATGTATCGAAAACTGGCTTTGTGAAGGATGCTGCCGTAGTTTGTGCACTTGTGAATATGTATGCTAAAACCGGTGATGCAGAGAGCGCGGAGAAAGCGTTTGAAGATCTGGAGAAGAAAGATACAATAGCTTGGACTGTTGTGATCATCGGGTTAGCCAGTCACGGACACGGAAATGAAGCATTGAGTATATTCAAGAGAATGCAAGAGGAAGGTAATGCTACACCTGATGGAATCACATATCTCGGGGTATTATATGCGTGCAGCCACGTAGGTCTAGTCGAGGATGGACAAAGATACTTTGCAGAAATGAGAGATCTTTATGGAATAGAACCAACGGTTGAACACTATGGATGTATGGTTGATATCTTGAGCCGTGCTGGTCATTTCGAAGAAGCAGAGAGATTGGTAAAGACTATGCCAATAAAGCCGAATGTTAATATATGGAGTGCATTGCTGAATGGTTGTGAGATACACGAAAATTTTGATCTGGCTGATCAGATAAGATCCATGGTTAGTGAATCAGAAGAACTCGGTAGCGGATTCTACGTTCTTCTATCTAATATATACGCCAAAGCGGGCAGGTGGACTGATGTGAAGGTAGTGAGAGAATCCATGAAGTGCAAAAGAATAGCTAAAGGTTTAGGTTATAGTTCTGTTGGAACAATGTTCTAAACTTTCAGGGTCTATTTTCAGATTTGTATTAGAAAGATCTAAGAGACCAATAGTACTTTCAACTCTGGTTTACAGAACAAAAGAAGGAAACGTCTCCATAATAACGAAATTCAAAATTTCTTAAGACGATGTTTTGTGTTTTCTTCAGTCTTGATCATCTGTATGCATCTGGTAAACTGTAACCAGACATCACTATTTTGTCAGCAAACATCTTTCCGGTCTTGGGCATGACATGCCAATGTAATGTTAAGTTGAAGTCTTTTCCGCGAAGATTATGTCCCTGAAAGTTCCCAAATGATGATCAGTTTCTGTTTCTGAAGAAGTAAAAAAGCAGCAAGACTTGGTTGGTTTGATTACTGTACCTGATCGATGAAACGGTACTTGTTTGAGACTTGAATCCGGAATTTGGCATGTTCCTTGGCAGGGATTATAGCATCCCATAGGGAAACCTGCAAAAGATTGTCGATATCCATTCATAATTCATTGAAAGAGTTCTGATCCTGAAGTCAAATCCAGAACTTGATAATGGGAAATTTTTCACAACAAGAGGCTTTGCATTCAACATACCTGATTCAGGGAATTCTTTGGGGTCTCATACTCAGCTGCTACGAAAACGAAAACCTGCAAACATTTTTGTTTCATGTCTGGGTTTGCGTAAATGAGCAGGACCTATCTATTTAACAATGGCTTCCGGTAATAGCAAAAACAAAAGGTTCTCAGATGTTAAACCTGTTTGGTGTTCCAAGTAAATAGTGACTGTAAGTCTGCTGCTATGTCCAGTGTCAAGCTAACCTGCAGGACATGTAAAATGCTCAGCAATAAGCAATAGATCAAAGCGAAGGCGACAGATGTATGTATATTGTATAAGGTGAATGATATTCAGAAACCAGATGTATCAATAATCTGAGAATACTCTTATAAACTACTATCACTAGTGAGTTAAGTTCGAAGCTTTGAGATGTATGAATTAGTACGATTGAACCGATTCATCAACATTTATGATGAAGAAAAACATTAGATAAAGATGGCAACAATGAAAGCTTACCTCATCATTTCCATGAGATTGCTTCTTAAACCGATTGATGTTAAGTATCTGCAACACACAAGACAACCAAAAACCCCAAATCAAAATTCAGTGTTCTCCATGATTCCAAAACCCATTGAAACACAGCTTAAGACATTTGCATTAAAATCCCCCAAATCAAAAACAAACGACATTCAATTCACAAGCCACAATTCCAGAATCTAAAATCCGTCACAAATCAAAACATTCATACGCAGATCCACCGCAAACGAAGCGATCGATACGTGTTCCAATTACCTGGATCTCAACAGAGGGATTTTGGTTGCTGAATTTGTCTGAGAAAGACGCGATTGCGCAAATGAATGCGAGCGCCGTGACGGCGAAAGTAAGCAGAGCATTTGCTCTGTAACCAAAAGAATGCATCTTATGGGTTTTTCGATCACCGGAATCTTGACGCAATCCCGTCTACGTTGCAAAATTAATCTGTGTGCGAGAGGAACAAGTGATAAAACAAGACGAAGACGAAGACGACGACGAGCGTTTTATTTGTTTTTCAAGTATCCATTAATTCTCTAATTAGTGATCGTCTTTGTAATGTGATTGGCCAAGACACGTATGATCCCCGATTGGATACTATGTAAACCGGACTTCCGGTTAAAGAATATTCAATGGATTTGAGTCTTATTATGGTTGACTGATTAAACCGGAATTGGTTTAGAACCAGGCATGCGCGGCACATGCCACTCTTTTAGGCCCGATAGATGCAATTATTGATTGTTCCTTTAGAAGCCCAGTTTGTAAGAAACTCGCACAATTTGTTTTAGATTTGTAGAAAATAAAAACTACAGTAAGTCAAAAATTAGCATTACCTTCTTCTTTTTTATTCCATTGCCTCCTTAACAGAAGAAAAATATTACGATTATTGAATTTTTTTATATGTCCATTAAATTTAGATAATGACAGAATGTCTTAAAAATTGTACTTTTTGTATAAGTTGAATAAAAACATATCACATGGTTTGAGAATTATCAATCATAAATTCATAACCAATACACAAAAACGAAAGTGGACTCACAAAAACAAAACAGTATTATGATTTATGACCAATGGAAAAGGACACGGCGGTTTTTAGTGAAACCATTGGAGTGATTTCTCGAATCATACACTTCGACCAATGGAAAAATTATTAGGTAGAACATATTATTGCTATTTCTCCAAAGATTTATCCACACTTTTTGTGATTGATTTTTTTTTTTTTTTCAAACATCACAGTCAACTCATGGCTTTGGTACTTTATTGGTCAAATTAGTGGCACACTACACAAATTAATATGGTGTGATCACAAATTTAGTGGCACACTATACAAGTTGATTATCATAAATGATAATGCTATTGTACCTACTGCTGCTGCAAAATCCTTTTCACACACGGAAAGAGGAAATCTAAAATATCTAATTTTTATAACCATCTTTTTTCTGAAATCAAGATATATTATAAACATCATTCCACTAACAAAATTAAAGCACATTTTGTTTCCAATCCTTGGCAGATAAAAAAAAAACATAAGACTAAGACAAACATTCATGTCCATACTCTAATTACTATTACAAAGATCTCTCACATGATACTACAACTCTCAGGATTCTCATCGCTGAACATATTCGTATAAGAATCCGAGTGTGGAGGCGGCATCGGTGGCGGATGAGCATAATTTACTGCCGGATTAGGCCGAGCATACATCATTGGATGGTACATATCCCCACCGTGACCACCGCCGTAACCTCCATGAGCTGCGGCTTGCTGTTGTTGTTGTTGTTGCTGTTGCTGCATCATCATCATTTGCATATACTGTTGTTGTTGGCTCATTGGATGATTTGCTTGAGGTGGCGGGTAATATCCTCCCCCTCCGCTCATTGGCAAGCCTTGAACCGCAGGGTAAGCGCCGCCTTGATGACCCATAGGACCCATCGGACCGCCTGGACCCATCATACCCATTGGCCCACCTTGACCCATCATACCCATCGGACCGCCTTGACCCATTGGCCCACCAATCCCTTTAGCACTATGATTATGATTGCCCTTGTTCCCTCCACCTCCTCCTCCTTTGCTGTGTTTCATGAGCTCTTCAATATCATGGGCTCCTCCTTTGGACCCACCTCCACCTTTTTTAGGAGGCCCATTATCATAATGAAGAACTCCTCCTCCACCACTTGATTTTCCCTTATTACCCCCACCGCCTTCTTTCTTTGAAGCTCCCTTCTTCTCATCTTTCTTTCCACTTTTACCCTTTTTGAAAAACCCTAGAAGGCCACCACCACTTTTGGCATCTGTTTTTCCCGTTTTGCCCCCACCTCCTTTATTCTCTTTCCCTTCTTTCTTACCCTTCTCTCCTCCTTTACCTCCTTTTTTACCATCTTTTCCCATTTTACCCTCCCCCATTCCCATCATTTGCACCGGAATCTCAAACCCGCCACCTCCGCCGCCTTTCTTCCCTCCTCCTCCTCCTCCTCCGCCACCACCACCGCCTTTGAACCCATTCATCATCATCATGATCTCATTAGGCCCCTTAGGTCCAGCACCACCACCACCACCATGATGACCCATAGGAGGCATCTTGTTTTGCATCATCATCTTATTAGGAGGCATGTGATTACCTCCTCCATGACCATGTCCTCCCATGACATCATCATCATCCTCATCATCATCAAACTCGTCATCATCATAATCATCCTCACTGAAATCCTCATCATCATAATCATCCTCACTAAACTCATCCTCATCCGCAAACTTAACAGACTTCTTCTGCTCTTTAGATGCCATAGGAGGCATCATCTTCATATCCTTCCCACCAGCTTGAGCAGCAGCAGCAGCTTTCATCATCATCATTTGTTGAATCTGTTGAGGATTCAACTGCATTGGTTGACCATGACTCTGACCACCACCACCACCACCATTACCACCTTTCCCTTTCACTTGGTTACTCTCTTTTCCACCTTTAGCCTTACTGTTTCCATTCATGTTCAGATTACCGAATTGCCCATTCAGACTAGGAAACCCTTTTCCTCCACCACCGCCACCGCCGCCTAAGATCTCGGCGTGTTTACCAGATTTGCTAAGTTTCTTAATCAGAAGAGATGGGTCAACGTTTCCTGTGACAGTGACTCTCCCCTGTTCTACATCTGCTTTTACAGAGTACACGCCTGAAATCAAGCAAATCAAATGAAAAATACCAAACCCCATGTCAGATCCTTCTCACTAACGTAATTTTGGGGAAATTAAAATGGAAAGAGACAACCCCATGTTGCAAATCTCTAAACTTTAAGACTCCATTGTTAAAATTAGAAACCTTTTTATGTCAGATCAGTTCCAACAATTGAAGTTTTTCAAGCTGCAATTTTCGTAAATTGCCAATTAAGAGAAAAACCAGATGGTAAATCTCAAAATTTTGGACTCCATAGTTTTGGAAAATTAGAAACTTTTTTACACAACACTTCTCATCAATTTCAAAAGTTCCTATGTTGGCTAAGTAAGTAACCAATGTTTATATAGTAGATCCATGGTTAATGAGAGACAACCTACTTCATAAATTTAAAAACTTTGTGTTTAGATAACACTATACTCAACAAATTAACAAGTCATAGAGAGAAAATTTTGGGCTCAGGGAAGAAAAAGCAAGAACATACCTTCGATTTTCTGCAACTGTTTCTTCACTTTATGCTTACAACCTTCACAGTGTACGTTCACTTTCAGAACACAAGTCTGCAGCAAAAACATCAAATCCGAGTAAACAATTAGCACAATAATCTATATATACACACACACACACACAGCTTCAAGAGACAGAGAGACAGTAAGAAGAGAAGGAGACGTATACCTGAAGCTTCATAACATCTTGTTTATTCATAATTTCTCTTAGATTTATCTATTTTCACAGACAAAACTCTAGCTACAGAGAGAGAAAGAGTTTCTAACTCAACTTTCTTTCTCCTTTGTGAGTTTCTGAAGAGAGGAGAGAAGAACCAGTAAAGAGAATGATTATGAGAAGGGGTGTTTTGTGTAATAAAGGCGCTTGTTATTGTTTAAGGAGAGAGAAAGAAAGAATGAGAGAGAAAGAGAAACTCGAAAGAACACACTCAAAACTTGTGTTTTGTTTTATCTCTGTTTCAGGGTTTCTTATTTCTATATGTCTGTAAAACCTAAGAGAGAGAGAGGGCGGTGGCACAAGAAGCAAGGAAATCTTCTAATTTTGATTTGCAAAATATCTTTTTTTAAACTTGACATTTTAAATATTATTAATTTTCCTTTTTCTTATTGTTTTTACAATTTTTCGACTTTAATTTTAAATTTTTTGTACTTCTTTTGTGTTACAGAGAGTTAAGGGAAAGAAGAAGCTTAAAGGCAGCTTCTTCCACTTTAGCAGAATTCAGTACAGCTTCGTTTTCGTTTTTGTACTTAGCTGTATTTTCATCTTATAGAATACGATTGATTAACAACCAAATTCGAATATTTAAGGTTCCTTAACGACATTACTTAGCTGTCTTCATTTTTCTTCCTAATTAAATTTTGATTTTTATTCATAATTTCATATATCTAATGTGTGGTTTAGATGTAATCCAACTTTCATTTGCTCAATAATTTAGCTCTTATCATGTACTGTATTGGTTTTATCTACTGTTATAAAAATTGACTATTAATCACTATACATTTTGTCAAAATATCTAAATTAATGGTATTTTCATTCAGAGATACGTGTGTTAAGTAATTCTCCAAATATTCGATTACGCTAACAAGTTTTAGACCATGGATTTTATATTAATGGTCGTAACATACTATCATTTCTTTGGAAACTAAACTAAGACTACAATAATTTATGTATGACACTGATATTAATACGAAAATTTCAGGATCATAAATGATTTTAATGATCGTTGACGAGAGGGTTTAGGATCCAATCGCAAGCAAGAAAGCGTCTTTGTCACCAAAATGGACTTGTTTAAATATCATCACTTACGCAAAACAATGCAAGTATTGAATTTAATCACTAATTATAGACTCCTATAATGGTAAACTATGCGATCTAGATCTTACGTATATACTAATATACCTCACACTAAACGGTTTCTTATGAACTGTTAGTTTGTCAACATAATGTGGTTAGCTCAATTAGTTAAAAATTATATAATTCGATTAAATTTACAAATAGTATCAAACCAAGATCTTTTGAAAGCTCGAATTGAAAACTAAACATAAACAACAACAACAACAACAAACAAACTTATATGCTCATTTTATGTTCCAATTTTTTATAACTAGAACCGAAACGGACTAATTGTAACTTTAAAAATCTTAAAGTTTTGTTTTGGTTTAGTTTATTAAAAAAAAGTTGGTTTATACGTTTCATTCACAACTCGAAAAAAAAAAAAAAAATCCAAAAAATGGATTTCAGGACTTATGGTTATTGTGGATGCTTAATAATTTTTCAGAAATGAAGAGTATAATTTTTAATTATTATTCTTATAATATTATCAGAAAGAAAAAAGGAACAATAATTGTAGAGTTTTAATGGGTCATGAGACAGGTTGGTCGCTTCCACTCTTTGCTCTAGATAGAGTTGTCTTGGGCCAGCTTTCAACCACCAATTAGTCCAAAATAAATAACTATTTATGAACTAATTAATTATGTAGTTGAAATATTTTGTGGATTTTAAGTTTGAAATATAATTCGACTTAATTGCTTATGCATGTGACGCATGTGCACCACTTCACTGATATAGTACCATAATAGTAAGAGATATTTGTTTTTGCTCATACAATAATGAAACCAATCCGTATTAATTGAGTACATAACATGAAAGAAAAAACTAATAATTGTATTTGTCATAGTAGTTTTTTTTTAATTCCCATCGTGCATCTTCAAAGTTCGTATAACTTCGAGTCTTTGACTGTATTAATAAAATTAATATAATCCCCACACTCAGCTTAGAAGTCTCGCATGTAGGTCCATAGTAAGTTAATATTAAAAGGGGGAAAGCTGAAGAAAAAATAACTAAAATCAACTGATTTAAGTAAAATAATTCACAATTTGAAAATAACTAACTTTTAGATGTAATTACATTCTCCATGGACCTACAAGTGAATATTAAAATTACAATCACACACACTAAACTTAGATAGATTAACATGTCATCAAACCGAACCAAACCAAACATAACCGTGTATATCATACAGTCGTCCATAAAACCTCAGAAGTCACTTTTTTTTCTCATACCATTAAGAAGTCAAATTAAAACACGAAAGCTATACAAGAAAAAAAAAAGATGGGACAAAAAAATGTAAAGGGTTTTTGAATTTTGAGCAATCGTTTTCGGAGGTATTTTAAGACTTTATTTTTAGATTAAATTCTCAACTTTCTCTGTTGTTTTTTCGTCTTGTATATACTAAGAAAAACAAAACTCGTGACGAATATTGCTGTCAGTTTGATTATTTTTTTGTCACCTATCAGTTTGGTTGTTTTCTTTAATTATATAGAAGCTTTTAATTATATGTATTATCAGTTTTGATCTTATCGTTTAAATTCATTACTGTTAAAAGAGAACTTTAGAATTCGTTAAGCAAAATTGTAACGTGGTTTAAACCCAATAAAATAAAGTAACATGGTTGTTTTTTTTTTTTTTTCACAGACACATTTCACTAATTGATTACAAAAATATAGAAATATCAATAAATCAAGAAAAAATCGAAGTGTTAATAAATAAAATATTTGAGTTCTTGAAGCGATCGTTCCTAGCAAGTAGATCCGCTTTTGTATTCCTTCCCCCGGACAAAACATTAGAGTAAAGTCCATGAATAATGGTAATAGCGCCTTTAACTCATCCAATTCTGTTGTAAAACTTGCCCATTCTTCTGGCTGCGAGACTTGGTAATAGTTGCAACATGGTTGTTTATATAAAAAGAATATGAAAGAAATGAATGGACACAGATTAGTCCCATAGTTATGCTATGAAAGACATCATCAAACTGAAAGTATCATAGCTCTGTTCCTACAATATTTCTTCAGTTGATTTTCTTTTATAAGAAGAAACTAGGCTTTACTTTTTCTTTATCTTTTCCATAAAATTATCGTAAAAATGATATTTTTATTTGCTTTTAGTACCACTTCTATACACATTTGACTAATCAATAAAATTGTTAAATTTTTGGATCCATTATAAGGTGTGGGGTATTTTTGAAGCACATGCCAATGAGTATCCAAATCAAACTGTTGTTTTATGAACTTTTTTTTTTTTTAATTTTGCTTTTTAGACGTTGGACCTAAACTATATGTTTTTGTCCTCATCTACTCTATTCAAATCGAGTGCAGTGAATTTGATTGTAAATAAATTGCTACCTTTTGAAAACAAAAAACAACTAAATATGTCAATTATGACATGTGATATAACAAAGTCTAGTTTATTTTGTTTTATTTTATATAGAGATTTGTACTTTATGAATCTTAATCATTTGTTATGACGAAATAACAATAATTTAGGGATTATTATATGACTCAATCTCAAATGTGTGATATTAATAAGTTTTTTTTTTGTAATGCAATAGAGACATGGAAAGCAACTACTATAAAAAGAAAGGCAAAAAGTAAAAACTACAAAGATGTATACACAACATTTACCATGAGTCAATTCTATATACACATATTCGACTGAACTCACCATTTTTACATTTAAAAGAAACTAATTAATAAAAAGAGCTTCAAAGAAACAAAAAAACTGATCGCATACTAAAAAAGTTTTGTGTCAAAAGCCAAAAAGAAGTTTATCCAAATATGCAATATCTCTTCATTAGCAACAAGGAGCCTCCATACATGAGTGAAAACATATTCGTTTATAATTCCGTTAAATAAAACTCTTTACACCTTTCACGACATTAGACGTAAACAGTTGAAAACAACGTTAAACAGTGCGCTACAAGCATGCACGTTAAGAGATAAATTCAATAAAATGCATCTATCAAAATATAAATGGCCCTAAAAATGATGTTTGACCCCATGAAAATAGGAAGAAAAATTAGAATATAAGATTTTTTAAAAAATTTACGTATCTCTATTTATAATCAGATTATATTTAAACACTAACAGTAACATATAAGAATTCACTGAGACTAAGTCATTTGTCGCTCAGATTCGACCCGTTTTCAAAAAACCAAAACATATAATTTAGCAATAAAGTTTTTTTTTTTTTTTTTTTTCATAAATCAGAAGTACTTGAATTTGAACAAATAAAAAATTATGCTTTCAGAATTATTGAGAGAAAAAGTGGTTTTCCATAGTAACTTTAAACTATTTGGCAGCAATTTGATTGTGTTGCCATCAGCTTTTATCTCCTTGTACGAACCACACAGAAGACTAACAAAAATAATAAATTTGTAATTCTATATATCACTAATTGTACAATTATGTAAAATCACGATTCTAATTCAATTCTATTATGATGCTGAAGATGAAGAAATCAAAAATGTCATTTAAATGCTTTCAGACTAATTTTGTAGGGGAATTAGTGATGAGATCTCCAACTCTGTCAAAACATCTCACTAATTTCAAAAGTGAGCGTATACTCCTTGCTATTTTTGTTTTCCATCTAAATAAAGCATCCACATCGAAATCCAAGTTAAAAATTACTCACACATAGTGACTGTAGCAAGTTTACGCAATTAGTATTAAACTTCGATTATTTCACATTTAATTAATTTTTAAAAATCCGTCTCATTTTTATCATTGTGTCATTTTTACAATACTACCAGCCAAAGCTGTCATGGTGACAACAACAAATATTGTGTAATTCTACACAATTGTCAAGTATGGTTTCTTGGAAGATATTCAATTTTGGACCCGAGTATCTTAGAGTAACCGACCATAATCATATACATACTTTTCCTAATAAATATGTGTATTTACATAATAGTCATGAAAATAGGGATTTATTTGTATCCTGGCCAGCATAAGAACAAACACAAGAGCTAGATGTATCATGTGTTAGGTTTGATTTTGAAGACCAAATGACGAATGGGAAGATACGTGTGTAGGAATGTAGACGAAGTTTGTTAGTAGTCGAAATCTCAAAACAATTTATAAAAAGCAAATTTGTCAACACCTTTGACTTCGTTTTTTTCTGTAAATATCTCTCAGAAATATATTTCACAATGAAACTATACGATTTTTAGACGTGAAACACATGTATTAAACATTTTTGGCTCACGCTTTGGAATTTTTTTTTCCTCATAAAAATTAAAATAAACTCATAAGAATTTATTTTTTTCATCAATAATACACATAAGAATTACCAATCATTTCTTATGACAAAGACAAAAGATATTTCTATTCATTCTGATGAATTTGAATTTCTAATAAATCATGAATATGTAAAAACACGAAAAAGCAAAACAAAACTTATTTGATTCATATCATGCGTATTTATATCGAAATCCGAAGGTGATGTAAGTTCACACGTCTCTAACATATACATAAACCTGAATGACTTTCACGACATTTTGTGTTTTGGATAAGTCTTACTTCATTATTTGTCTTTGGAATCAACCTCACTTTAGATAAACTATTATAGTTGAATCAACAGAACTTCAGCTTTGTTCAAAATCCGAACTATGATCTCTATTGTGTGTGATTTAATTTTTTGTTTTTAGGTTTGTATAGTTTTTCATGGATCATGCGAAAAGTGGCTCTTCAGTGATATTTGACGCGATAAATTTCAAAATTAACGAAAGAAAACTACATAAACATTTGTCTTTAATTTATTGGATAAAATATTTACAAATCACAAATTTCACCAATGTTTAAGATTAAATCCGTATGAATGTATATATATATATATATATATGTATTAAAAAAATCTGTTAATGATAAATTTTTTACAGAAACTTAAAAAAGGAAAAAATAACAATGGACATCTATGGTAAAAGAAAAGAAAGTGTGAGGGAGACTCAGTTGCAATAAGAGAAGATGTATTGTAAGGATGTTCACAGCTGGAGTCTTGGGACTCCATATCCAAAATTGGGTCACAAACTTTTAAGTACATAAACTTATGACATTTCTATGGTATCTATCAATGTGTCTATATTTATATTGTTATTATTAAAGAGAGGTATTGTATTGTTTGGTTAGGTACAATTGCAATCAACTTTTGAATCTATATGTATGTACACATATGTGCAATAGACATATATACCCTTACTTGCAAGGACACCTACCCTTACATATACAAAAATGACAAATCACTAAAATATCTATTTCGAATGACCCGTTCTTGTTGATGATAAGATTGTGATTTTAGTGGTTCTTGTCGTTTTTTATTTCTTTTTCGTTTTTAACTTTTACAATTTATATTTCATGGGAAAAATTTAGATGAACTTAACCACTATAATAGATGATTCATAAACAATTTTATAAACGACAAATAAAAATTTCGTGCATATTTGTATTCTATATTATCAAAGAGTTAAAGCTATAAAATTGGTAGGTAACGAGCAATAGCAAGAAAGTTAGGTGATGGAAAAAAAGTTATATCACTTCCATTTATTTTTTTTCTCAAATTTCACTTTTTGATTAACTCACAAAATATAAGGCCGTTGAAACAAACTGTGTTTAACACAGATATCAAAGTCTCGTCTTTCATCGAGCTATAAGTGAAATTCTCTAAACACAACCTAAAAGTTATCACAGGGTAAATTCCATAAGAAAAGAAGAGTATTGGGGCAAAATCGAAAGTTGTATAAAAATAGCAAATCCCAAGGATCAAGAAAAAGAAAAAGAGAAGTAAGGTGTAAAATGCTTTATTGGGTTTTGCTAAGAGATGAAGAAACAGAATGAAAAACATTTGCTTTCGTCCGAAAAAGAGGGAAGTCAGATTCCAAAAACTGCACATACATTATTTACATACACACAAATTCATGTAATATACTGTTATGTAATAATTAATATTTATATAGTTTCTTTGTTCTTTTTTTAGTATTACTGATCTCTCTTTTTCTCCATCCTAGGCTTTCACTTTTGTCCCCTTCATGTTCCAACATCCTCAGTAACTCGATTCACTTTCATTAAACACATCTATATATATACAAATATGAGATCTCATATATATATATACATATGTGCAAAAGCTGGTTCTATAAAAATTGATTTATTCTCTCAAAATTGTAAAATTTATTTCGATTTGATTTCGACAATACTGAACTGAATGGACCAGCAATCTTTTTGGTTGATCAAAACATTTTTTTTTATTAATGTGTCTTTGTAATTAAGAATTCACCTTTAACTTTTTTCAGGTTTATTTATTTACTTGTTTACCCAAGTCTCTCATGACCGGTTTACTTACACTTGAAATATTCTCTGCACTTTTCTTTTACCAGTCTTTTGCAACTTTACTTTTTTTGTCGATTGCAATTTAAAACCATTTACACCGAAAGTCTTTTCTTTAATTAAAAACAAAAATATATTAGTTGATAATAATGCAAAGAGTGGTGCACAAAGTTCAAGTGTTTGCGTCTATGGTCGACAAGACATTGACTAAAGCATTTGAAACATGTCAATAAAACACAAATCTAAAATATCTAACTGCAAAAAGCTGCTATAACGGTCCATTTGCATTAAACACGCACTCTATACAAAGAAACCAAACTAAACCAAACAAACCTAATTATTGTCTTTAAACTATATTGCTAATTATCAAACCAAAACTAATACACGATGCGTATCTTCTATAATTACTGCATATGTAAGTGATTGTTACTGTAACTTAAGGCATGAATAATCAAAACTACACCTAAAAAATGTTACTGAAGATCATCAAAGCTCAAAATCACGTTAGAACCGAATTTTCAAACCATGGCCTCGGACTAACCATTTCGAGAACCGAATCTTTTTTTCCCTATGAATTATTGAATAATAAGTTTGTCATAAAATTATTGAATAATATGGCACAAACAGAGAACGAACTAATAACAATCAATCGTTTGAAACTAATACACAGGCACTCTACGTTAGAGATAACACAAATTAGATCCAACAAGCTAATAAAATTTAACATTATGGTACAATTTTACGAAGGTCTTACTCAACGAACAAGAATGTGCTAATCTCGGTGGGTTTCAGCATCTGACTCTGTTGTTGTATCTTTCTCCTTCTGTTTATCCTTTTTCTTGCTGAGTTTATCCGAGTATCGAGCAAAAACAGCCGAGAGTGCGGTCTTCACAGTCTTCTCGGGCTCTTTCTTCTTGCGTTTTCTCGAGTCCTCAACAAAATCCCCGTCTGCATCAGGTTCCTCTGAGCTTACATCTTTCTGAACTGGAGTTTCTGGGATTGTTGGTTCTATAACAGACGGGTAGCTTGAAGTTGCACGCTTGAAAGGTTCGTGGAATGTATCATATAACCGCTTCACCTGAGGTTTCAAAGTGATTTTCAGGTCAAACTCTGCTCCTATATCACAAGAACTATGGATTAGATTATTGGCGAAGAAAAATGTACCTTGCGTTCGCCAATCCCGGGACAACGAGCTAAATCTTCCATGGATGCATCCATTACATGAGCAAGAGACTGCATTAAACATGTTTTTGAGGTTTCCAACTTCAGTTGAGAAACAGAAAACATAAAATTCAAAATAATTGATCAAAAAGGTTTTTTCAGCTCAACCCCGAATGTAGAACCAAGTGTGACTACATCGCTCTTGTTCACATGCCGAATGCTTGTAAGAGAATGGTTTAGCTGCAAACAACAATTACTCCGTGAGAATTTACAAAAAACGACAAAAAGATCGATCTAAAGAGTTTCCTTACTCGTGAAAGATAATCTGTATCCATTTGGCCTTGGATGAGATCAGCTGGTTTGTTTTCATAGACTTTTATCGTTTCCAAATAACGTGCACATTCCGTCAAGCTGCAAGATATTTTACACAGACAGTTGTATCAACGAGAAGCAGAGTCATTAAAATGTGTGTTTTCGCGTAAGCTGCAAAAGAGTAGATTGATATATAGATAGATACCTCCAGGCGCACAATAGGGTGCAATCATGGAGAAGAGCGGTTTTGGTGACTTCAAGCAACGGTTTTACAGCATCTTCCTGCATAAGTATTATAAGACGTAATGAAAACACCAGATGCAACTTTGAAATTTCGGTTCAGATTTAGCATTGAAATATGGTTTAAGGACTTACAACGTCGACATGGCAAAGAACAACACGGAGCTTAAAATCCTTTTGCAGTTCCCTAATGCGGAAATAGAGATAATCTGTATGTAGCAGATGATACCGCAAGCTGCAGATAATCAACATGACTTGCAATGAGATAACATTTTGTGAATTATTACACATCAATGGAAAATGAAAGTCGTAGAGTTTCACCTCAAATACAACGCGCAAGTGCTTTGACTAAGCAAGTAGTCCGGAATGATATCTGAGTGAACCCATTTCACATTCCTTATATGTTTAAGAAGCGGGTTTCCTTTCTGCAAAAACGTTATTCGACAAACGAAACTCAGACGAGTTCCAAAGAACATGGAAACTGAATCATGGAGGTTTAAGTCTCCTCCTCACCTGTCTATTGCTAACAAGAATCGCGACGTTACGAGAGTGAGTTGTGTTCGACGACAAACAGCCAGTAGCTACCGGAGTAGAAGACGAAGCCACATCAGTGTGAAGCGTTTGGCTACTACAAAAAGCAATATATACCAAAACACACATGTAAAAGTTAAGTATGCAAGAAACAATGTGATCATCCAAATCAACCACACAATTGAATGTGATTGTTCGCATACTACAAATGAACAAGGAAACACTAAAGTTTTCGACTTTTCAACCTCAAACTCCTAAAAACTCTATCAATCAATAATCCATACACATAGATCAATACCCAAATGACTAAGAATGTTAAAATCAACAGAAAGTTTCGGAATTGCATCACTAACATCATCAAATTAATCTAAAATTTGGTAAACAATCAGATACATATCTAATTCCAAATCAATTCACACATAACATATAACACCTTGAATTGGGCACCTGAGAAGCACCCGGAGGCTGCGACGGAGATGCGGTGGAGGAAGGCGGAGGAGGAGGAGTGTAGACGTCGGAAGATTTGACGAAAGCGAATGCCTGAGAGAAACTCTGGGAAGGTTTGAAGAAAGATGGAGGAGTAGACTTAGTCTGTGAGCTTTCCAAGACTTCCTGGTACGATGGTACACCGATTATGATCTGGGTTTTTGGTTTGTTCGGAATCTGCTGGGGCAAACCTCCGGATTTCTCTCCGTCGTCGTCTTCGTTCGCCATGAGTGATCGAATCGCCGAAGCTTTTTTTTTTTGTTTCTCGTTCTCAACTTCCTCCCATGGAAGAACATAACCTTTATTGGGCCTTAATTTTTACAAGCCCAAAGCCTAAAGCCCAGTTACATGGTAAAGAGCACGATAAAATACTATTTATCATTTTAGGAGTATTCGGATTTGAAAAATACTTTATTTTCAAATGTTATGTTACCATATTTTTTTTTCGAGTTATGTTGACATTGACAAGAGTTTTTTTAGAGGCTAAAAATTGGAAATTTTGATTTTCTTATATGGGTTCTTTAGATTTCGAAATGTATGTTGGATTTGTCTTTTATTCCTTAATATGATAATTTTTCATGTTTGATTCCAGCTAATGTTTTGCAACCGATACAAATGAGAAATTTTTAAATTGTGAAGAATGTGTTTGAAAGTTATTGTTGCACATATACAGTAGTTTGAATTTTGAGATGAAGTTGCGCATTTTGTTCCTTTTTAGTCAATGACTCAATTGTTTACTATTGAAGTCACCAATTTCAATATTATACCTTATAAGGATCAACCAAAACACATGATACTGATCTATAATAAATAGTAAAGCAGAACTTTGTATATCTATCTGCGTGTTTATTTAAATATGAGTCAGTAAGACATTTATGTTTAGATAGATGCTTAAATATGAGCCAACATGTTTATAGTTAGATAAGTTCGTTAACACATTTGTTCTTACCCGAACGAAAATAAGTTTTATGAGTAAATCTATTTGTAAGACTAATTATTATGAAAACACATTTAGATTAAAAATAACATGTAACCATATTATATATAAGTATATCACAACAAAACATATGAAGATTTAACACTATTAGACCAACTCCAACCTAACACTATAACACTATCTTTAGTGTAATTCCATCTCCAACCATACACTATAATTGACACAAAAACACTAAATTTAGTGTGTTGTGAATAGTGTTACACCAAATATAGTGTAACACTATTCATCACACTAAACTTTAAAATATTATATTTTTCATCTAATAATACATTAATTCAATATTATTAATTAGTCAATATAATTTTGTTTAATTATCAATTAATTAAAGTTTTTATTTTTGAAATATTAATAATATAACATTTAAATTATACTTAATATTTATACATAAAAATTATAGATTGATACACAAATTATTAAAATAAAAGTACATATTAAAACTTAAATAAAGACTGGAAACATAAAATTACAAAATTAAAACCAAACAAACATAAAAATTAAATGCAACAAGATAATTTTTGAAAATATAATATAAATTTAAACATTAGTCTAATATCCGGGAAATTCATTTCCGCTAAGATAATAATAATACGGAGTATAATCTTGTTGATCACTTGGTGAAATTTGATCTTCACCTTGAGGTTGTTTTCCTTGAACATTTTCTCTGTGAATTTGTTCTTCTTGAGTTTGATCTCCTTTATAATTAGATGCTCGATATTGAGATCCATGATATTCGCTTTGAAAACTTTCACCATGTTCTTCAGATTGGGTTGTTGGTGCTCTTCTTCTCAAAATTGTTGCTCTTTCATTTTCAATATATGCACGAATTGCTAGACAAGAGGAAATCCCACCTGTCGAAGCTGAAATGGCGGGTGATAATAATACTCGTTTTCAAGAATTTTTGGCCCGACACAAAAAAATTAGGGATCGAGAAGCTCATATTGAACTTCGAAATGCATTGATCGAACATTTGTGATCCGAATATACTAATTCTGAGAATTAGTACAATGTAATATTTATGTTTATTATCAGTTGTAATTTTATGTTTAAATTTTAATTAATGAATTATGTATAATTAATATTTTCTATAATTATTAAAAATATTAAATTTAATAATATAATAATAGAGAATATTTTTTTAGTGTAAAATTTGGTGTTGTGATTGGAGATGAAAAAAAAATTCAACACAAAAACACTAAATTTAGTGTGATTTTAATACTAAATATAGTGTTGTGGTTGGATTTGCTCTTATGGACGCACCACTAAATTTTTTTATCTTGAGAACCAGAAGAAATTTTTCTTATGCATTTATGATTGGTAAAGGAAATGGAATAAATGAAAAGAAAAAGTTGGAAAAAAAGAAAAGTCTTTTCAATAGAATAATTACTCTATGTTAGTTACTTTTTGATATTTTTAGAAGAAAACATTTTCTTCTCATTTCTTTTTGATTGGTAAATTTAGAGAATAATTTTTTTTTATACCTTTTCTTTTCTTCTAACTGTGCCATACAATCACACCTAAAGGTAGACGGTTTTCTACCCAATGAAAAAGTAAAACATTTTGTAAAAAAAAAAAAATATGGTGGGCCAGAGTAATTAAAGAGGAAAAATAAATCTTTTAAATGACCTATCAATCAGACCCTTAACGATGAACAAATAATGATAGTTTTTCTATATTCTTCCACACTTCTCTAGAAAGTTTTAAACATTTTCCAATTTTTTTAGAACTTCTAAAATGTATACGTAAAGAAAAGCTTAAAATGACATAAATGTTAAACTACTAGTAAATAAACTTTTTTGATTTGGCCCAGTTAACTTAAAAATTTGTAGACTTTTTTTTTTATCGAAAAAAAAAAATGGTCGTCTATAATCTCGACACGTAACATGTTATATCCGGTTTAAACCTAAATAATGAAGTAATCTAACCACATGTTGGTTTTTTTTTTTTTTTTTTTGTCACAACCACATGTTGGTTATAAAGGTTAAAAAAAAAACTTGTTGGTTATAATTTGGGATTAAGATATGCATATGATGCGCTCAGATTACATGTGAAATATAACATCATGCATTAATTATATTTATTTATTTGTTTTTATTATGTCCTTCTGGATGAAAATTGAATAATGATAATTCATATCCGATGAGATCCGTGACCTCACTGGTGACCCAGTGGCGGTCAATAATTTTCTTATATAACCAAAAATTCCATTAAATTATTTATATTAGTATATTATATCTTGTAAAATCGACAATAATTCAAAATCGTATCCTAGTATATAATTATTTTATCTCACAACCTGAATCTCGTATTTCAAAGCGCACATGTAATATTGCGTTGTGTGTATTATAATAGTATTAAACTTAAATGATGAACTAAACTCTGGTGTATTATAACATGTAATCTTGTGTTGTGTGTATTATAATATCCAACAGGTGCACTGCAACTGCATTTCAACTTGTAATATTTTTTTATATAACCAATCAGCAAAATAGTATTATAAACTATAATATCACTATTTTTATTTTGTACTATCATCTTTAAACAATGTGTTTATACTACTTGTAATTGTACTATCATTTTTTTGTATTACTCTATATTACCAATCGGATCCATAGGTCCTTGAGTGTTTATTTTATTTTGTACAATCGAATTAAGAAGAGCTAGCCATATTATATTTAAAGCAACAACAACAAAACTATATTCTAATTCGATTATTTATCTTGATAGATGTATAATATATTCTTTGTCGACGAATAAGACATTTTTTTATTTGAAGAATATGACATTTTATATTTGGAAAACCCATAAACCCACATGGACCACACTGCACCTCATGAGAGAGAACGACCAATTTGGACTTCGATGATTTGTGTCGTATTGTTTTAGACATAAATTTTTATTTATGATTATTTTAAATCTGAACTCTAAATAAATTCAAATCTTATATATTAACTAACATATTTTGTGTCGAATTCTACTTTGATCAAGATTTTGTTAGTCAACGTTAATAAAATATTAAATAAAATAACACGTGGATTAGCTGGTTTGGTTTCGTCGGCTTAAAACGATATTGTTTTATTGTTTTCATAAAACGATATTTTTTTCATTTAGAAATTGAAATTGAATCTGATAAATCTTCAAATCTTAAGAATTCAAATTTAATTAACTATAAACAAAAGTTCAGATCTAAAACACGATGTAAATTATTATAGTCCAAATTGATATTTTTCCCACTTGACCACTCTCCGTTGTTTATTGTTCTCTTCTTCTTTATTTAACTTGTTTATACTTTATACACTTTTTAATTATAAAAAGTAGATCTCTCTTTCGGATTTGACTTTATATGTACGTTTAGAAATTTATAGATATAAGAATAATTAAAAAAGAAATTAAAGGAAAATGTATTGCGTGTTTTATCAACAATCATAACAAAAAAAATAGAAAAGATGCTAAAAGAAAAAGTCAACTAAACCGGTATTCTTATCGAACCGCTAGTTGAACCACTTGTACCGGTCGATTTAACCGAAGTTCCTTCGCCGTCTTTATTGACTCCTCCTTTTGTCACATGTACCGAAGAGTTCCTCCACAAAAACGATCCGGTTCTAAGAAAAGCCCAACGGTCTGGTCGTACCGAATCACCTGGTACAGCATTCGCTCGAACGCTACCGGTAGCACCTAGCCTAATCGAACCATCATCTCGACTCCTCCATAGAAACGAAGGCGTTTTACGGAACAACCATCGATCAGACCGAGCCCTTGACCGGTCAATCGGTTTACCTCTCCTCGAACTCCCTCCTCTAGGAAGAACCAAAAGACTATTGGACCGGTTTAATTTCCAATTCGCCATTATCCTCTTCCTCACATCTTCCGGTAACCGAAGAGTAAACCGTTCTGTAGATTCTCCCGGTTGAACCACCGAATGTCCCGTCGTATGCGATCTCGAGAACTTAACCCGTTTAAGATCAACCGGTACTCCCGGTAATCTCCTCGAATCGATTTCAGCCGTAACCGATTGTTGTTCCGGTACCGGAGCAACAACCACCGGTTCTAGATTCACAACAACCTGCTCCAACTCACGATCCGGTTCGGTACCTCCCGGTTCGACAGATTCTCCTTCAGCTACTTGCTCGGCGAGATTCGCTCTGCAAACGGGACAAGTCACGTGAGCTTCGAGCCACGCGCCGATGCAGTGAGGGTGAAACACGTGATCGCACTTGGGTAATAAACGCAGCGTTTCGTCGTCTTCGAACTCGTTCAGACAAATCGCACACTCCAACTCTCCTTTCCCTAGCTTCTGCGTTTTCACCTCCGAGTAAACGAACGTCGGAAAAGTCTCCACCACAGACGCGTCTAGCCCACGCGCCGCAGCGTTTACGGTTCCTCTGTTTCTTGCTCCTCCTGCTGGAGAAACTCCGGCGTCTGGTACGCCGGAGCAGTGACGGAAGTAGATGGAGAAGAAGCCCATGAAGAAGAGAGCAGCGATCAAGATCACGACGATCACTGCCATGGCTGGACTTAGCTTGCCGTAGTTGTAAACTTCATTTCTTTGATCGGGTTGTCCTTGACCCGCCGCTAGATACGCCGATGATGATATAAGCAAGAAAACAATCGGCAAAACGCCGGAAAAATCAGATCTTCGCATGATTTTTTTTTGTTTGTGAGTGGTTTGTGATATTTGGTATTGGAGGAAGAAGAAAAGTGAGTTTATAGCGTAAAAAGGAGATTTTGAAGGAACGAAGAGATTGGGCTGCCAGTGACGTCAGCAATTGAGTCAGTCCTTGGTTCCACGTGGCAAGAGGAAGGTTCCTCCAATCAACGGACATTATTTTTCTTGTGTAACGATGTGTCTTATTTATAACTTTTTTTTTTTGAATTAAATTAATTTCGTATCATTCATAGAAAACATTTCTAACGGTATTTCTTTAAGTTTGTTATTTTTCCATATTTATGTTCATGGTATTCATATGGCTGATATAATTTTGCTTATTTTCTGTGATTGTGTTGTAAAATGCGTTGTTCAAAAAAAAAAAATGTGTTGTAAAATGGAAGTCGTTGGTCGTTGCCTTATTGGTAAATGATGTCGAATATAAAAGTTGCTAAGAAATCTCTCTCTCTCTCCATTGATTTCTTTGTGTTTATTTGTGTGTTTCTTGTTAAAAAAAAAAAAAACTATGCGAAATTTCTATATTTCGTTCTCACTTCATTGTATGTCACACAAAGGACTTTTAGTTTTGGGTTAAAGTTTCAACTATTATCTAGAATCTCTTTTATATGCGCCCAAATGAAAATTTGTTTTCATCGATATATTTGGATATTTCTTTATATAAAGCACTTTCCATTTCGATTTACTACCAATTGACTTGTAATTAAAAACAAAAATTTAAAGAGACGACAAGACTCCTCCTCCTAAAGAATCGGGTTCCACATTAATAAAATTGAAACAAAATTTCATAGGCCATTAGCAAGTTATGCCTTCTAAAATCATTTTTTTGGGGATCATGAAGCATTTATACCGAAAATTATTGGTGACAAACAAATTAAAATAAAATATTTGAAATGATATTATTCGGTCCCCATCAAACGTTGGACCCCTTAGAGAATCTTCAAAACCTATCAACATTCTATTATAATTGTTCTTGATTTCATATATATATGACATGGGTTTAAATATGGCATTCCAAGACGAATGTTCACTAGTTTTACGTTCATTACTATTACTCTCTATTAGTCCGACGACAAAAAAATGTTCACTATTTTTTTTTCTTTCGTTCAACTTTTTTTTCCAACAACATGCAAATACACTAGCCTGCCTACATATTTGGTCCGCATATTTCAACCATGAATTTAACATATTATTCATTAAACATGAAAGCGTGTTTAATTCATAAAGCTGATGCATATACACCATATTTTTTCACTTTTAATTGTTGATTATTGTTTCATTTATTCTCTCCAATCCTTCACTTGAATGATGAACTTCGAAAATACGAAATGGCAAAAATCTTATATTGTTCATAATGGTCTTTTTTGTTCGCTTTCCTCGACCACTGC
This sequence comes from Arabis hirsuta, assembly GCA_964056655.1. Classification (NCBI taxonomy): domain Eukaryota; kingdom Viridiplantae; phylum Streptophyta; class Magnoliopsida; order Brassicales; family Brassicaceae; genus Arabis; species Arabis hirsuta. The sequence goes on from OZ053301.1 coordinate 41,541,815, forward strand.
TTTTTTTTTTTAATAACATTTAGATTATAGTTGCAAATTGCAATTACAATGCTCTTTTTTGTTTTTGATCAAAATAATTTTGATATATTTATTTAAAAGAAAAAGAATCAACGCTCGATTCGTGGTGGCTTTATCTATGGTCATAGTTTTGACGTTGGGTCAAACAAGAAACGCTGAGTTTAATAGTATGTTGACTCTTTCAAGAAGTAAAACAGCACGCACTTCCTACCACCCCCTGAGTAGCGTAACTGCACACTGTTGTACATCACCACGCAAAAACTACTTGCCGTTTGTGTTTCTCAAGAGCAACAAGTAAGAAGAAACAACCGTAGGGACGACTAATACAAGTCTTGATATCCCCTGAAAAGAAAGAGCCTTTCAAAACCATGAATCACGTGAAAGTTGAATATGCTATTTATTTTCTCTTTTCTTATTAAGTTCCCTCGTGTTCAAATCCTAGCTAAACAGTATAAAGCCCACGTGAATCATGTGAAAGTTGAATGCTTTTTTCTACTCTTGCATTTGCTAAGCTATTATTGAATCATTAATAACACCTACCAAAAACTTTGATATGCTACTTTGTCAGATAGATGCATATATCAGCAACTTTTGGTTACCTTATTTTTGTATTTCAGGGCTCTTGGTATGTAGGTATTGGCACACCTGAATCCTCCGTGAGTTTCTTGTAAGCGTTTTGTAACGTTCTCGTGACCGGCCCAACTTTTCCGTCACCAATCACACGACCATCGATTTTCACAACCTATCACAAAAGAACATATATTGATATTATAGATCAAATTTCCCATTGTTTAGTAAGATCATCAAGAATCCTTTTCTACAAATTTTTACGATAAGTCACTCTTTTTCCAGTTAGAGAATGTCAATGGATTCAGGTTTACAGAACGATTGAGGATGTTTTATCCGTAAGCTACTGAAGAATGTACATACCGGGCTTAGTTCTCCCATAGTTCCTGTTGTCCATACCTGAATAAGAAACAACATTATCAGGTTTTGCTAGAGAAAGAAAGAGGCACGGATAAACGCCCCAAAATATGATAATTTCTTGGTGAAAAACCTCATCAGCTGTATGGAACTCTGAGAGACTGATTCTTCGTTCTTCTAAGATAAAATTCTCTTTAACCACAAGTTCCATGACCTTGAAAGAATCGAAGGAAGATAAATAGAAAATAATGGTTTATATAAATTTTGAACAAAAGAATGTGAATTTTTCTCTCTTACAGTAGCTCTGGTTATACCAGGGAGACAGTAATCTGCGTGAGGAGTAAGAACACAGCCTTTCTTCACCATGAACTGAATGTATTACAGGGAGTAGATATGTTAACAACACAAGCTTCTCTAGTATATAATAAATCAATCGAATTTCGATGCAAAAGCCTGTGGATGAATCATCAAAGGCTTGCTTACAATGTTAGTTGCATTGGTTTCAGACACATAGCCATCCTTGTCAAGCATAATTGCATCCGCAACATTCGCATTGTTACTTTCAATCTGTTTTTTTCCATTACAAAGAAAATTAATCTCACAAAACAATGTCATTTCTTGCACTTTGTTGTTTTGAAGACAGTACCTTTGCAAGTATGTTATTGAGAAGGTTGTTGTGATGAATCTTGGAATCCAAATTCTGGAAAAATAAGAATTCGAACAAGTTTATAGATAAAGACCTTTTCAAGCTAAATCACGAAGAGCCAATTTCATACATTGGGGGAATTGCGGCGTGTAGTTGCGGTCACCAGCACAATTCCACCATCATTGTCATAAACCGGAGGTTTCCATTCCGCAAGCACTGCATTATTCGAAAGAAAGAACACAAAATTTCCATGTAAGTCGAACTCAAAGTAATCATTTTTTTCCCCCACTCTAGAGTTGTTAGGATAAAAGTGAAAGGTTACCAATAAGAGTACATCCATATTGGTTAAATGCAGGGCTCATTCCAGAAGTTACCTTAAATAAACAAGATCCATGGTTTTCTTTAGAACAAATGCCCAAAATGAAAACATAAGTTTCATAAATCGGTTTAGAAGAAAGTGTAATACCTTTTTGCCTCGAGTTAGAGATAACCTGATATGTGTATTGTCAAACATACCATTTGTTATGAGAGTTGTGAATATTGCTTCTCTTATCTGTATGTTTTGCCACAATAAAGTTGTCGTGATGGCGTCGTTTTTACAGAACACAACTTAGAACTACCGCTCGTTAGATGCTTACCTCTTCACGCGATGGAACATTTTCGAAAGCCAGAGCCTTTGCTGAATCAAACATCCTAATCCAACATGTCAACATATAAAGATTGCTTAAGAAACTCATATACTCGCTTCTTGGTTCATGGAGTTGACTGTTCATACCTATCTAGATGTTCTTCAAGCTTGAATATCTTCCCCTTGTAAATACGAAGTCCTTCCCATACCGAGTCACCGCCTTGTACAACCGAGTCAAAAACAGAAACCTTAACAAGGATTAAAAGACAAATAACATAATCAGTGCATATCAAAGAACAGTGAGTTGTTAAGTTTTTTGAAACATTTCAAGCATACCTTTGCCATTTCACGAGGCAAAATCTCGTCACCGACCCATGCAAGAAGTTTTGCGTTTTCAGGAACTGGAAGACTAGGAGGAGGCAAGGGACTGCTTAAGAGGGAGGAGTTGTGCTTCACATGTCTCCTAAGAATGTTGTAAAGCGGTAGAGTTTGCTCCAGCAAATCGTAATGCGACATAGAAAACGTCTGAAAACAACAATACCAAACCCATTCAAGACTGAATCCAGAATCATTAACCGTAACAAACTAGAGCTTTACCCCGGGGTACTTCTTCGAAGATGAGAAACCCGTTGATTCGTGCACACTCTTGTACCACCATGGTGCCCATACTCCATCTTCTGGTCTAGGACCAGCCTCCCATCTTAAGTAAACAGAACAAACAAAAGAGAATTATAGTTCTTTGCCATTGATAAAACCCAAAGAGCATACAAGGAGAGAGCTTACTTAAGCATAGAGGCTTGAAATGGAATCTCCAAATCATCGCAAAGACTGCGTAAAGTGGTCTATATATATACATGAATGGAATAACATGTAAGGACTAGAGTATAAGAGAAATGACACCTTTGTGACATTGTTTACATATTACAGAAACAAAACCTCGGGATCTCGCTGAAGCTCATCCGCATCAATGACTGCTGGTGGTGTTCCCATCTGACAGAGATCGCTATATATCGACACTAATTCCCCCAAGCCTAATTCGAGAAACGATGGAGGGTGTACCTTCTCAAAGGAAGGCTGCAAAAAGGATAAAACAAAGAAGAACATGAGATGAGACATTGGTTTAAGCTGAGAACCAGGGATTGATGAGAATGCTAACCAGTATGTTCAGAGGATTGCGTATCAATATGAAATGCTTTCCTTTACTCATCAGTTCACTAGGCAAACCGAAAAGCCTTTCCTTCGAGATATGCTGTTCGGGAAAAAGATCAGATCAAACAAACGCTATCTTTTAGCGAAATAGACAAAGAGAAAGTTTGATAACATAAATCTTCAAGCTTCCACCTTACAATACCGGTACTTCTTTGATCCTGAACCATAAATAATATCTTTCACAACCTTATCTCCATTGCACTCCTATTAAAAATACGAGATGGAGAATTAAACTTGTGTTTTCAAAGAAGGACTATGTAAGAACTAAAATCCTAATCAGATAATATACATAGACATACCATTTTGGAGAGAACCTCGTCTCTGTATGGCCTATCAACACCTGTAGCTTTAAGAAATGGAGCATACAACGGCTCGTCAACAACTTCAATGTCATCTCTCTGAAAAAAAGGACACAAAAGCATACAACGGCTCGTTAACAACAGAACAGAGAAAGCATTTCCACAGTGATTCTTCCTAAGGATCTCAAGTTTTTGTTGTTTTTATACAAATAAACAGAGAACTGTTTCTTCCACTGCAGAGGAGAAGGGATCCAAAACACAAAGTTTAACCTTTTCAGTAACTTCCAATCAGAATAATGTCCAATTTTCCACCAATCTAAAACTCAACTTTCTCAGGAGACCCAAAACGAGCAATATTAGAATCTGCTTTTATAATCTTTAGCTTATCTATACTCATATTCCTGGAAAATTTCTCAACAAATTGAAACAAGTTGGGTAGGTTACCTGAGCAAATGAGTACATGAGGCTGGTGCTGAGAGATCTTGGAGCAGACCATGAGTGAATCACCTCCGGTTCAGCCATTGAAGACAGTGATTGAAACCACACAGAAACTCTCTCAACTCTGGTCTCTATGATCACTTTTGTTATCACTTGTAAATAAGGAAAAAAAGGACAAAAATTTGGATCAGCAGAACTTGCACGCATATCAATTCTTTGTCTGCTTGGAAGTTAGTAAGAGATAAAGATTCCGACTTTATCACCAATTTTTTTATTAGAAAAAAAAACTTCATTAAAATGGAAATAATGAAACAAAAATGTAAGGAATTTCCATTTAAATGGACTCGATGGGTAATTTAGAGAGGATTTGATGATATTGTGGCTTCCCGTAGCCATAGCTCCGCCGTGAACTATCGTCGGAGAATCAAAACCGACGAGGACAAGGGACATATTGGGCTTAGTGGGCCTATCATGTTAGGGCCCATTCTAAACCTTAAACGCAGTGGAGAGGAAAAAACAATTTTTTTAGATCTGAAAATTATTTAATTTTCTTTGTGATTAAAAGGGGATTGAACATGAGATTATTAAACTATATAGTCGACGCCAAAAAAAAATAAAAAATTATATAGTCTTTCACGTTACTCTCGCATGATGGTATCATATGAAATATAGTTTTAGAAAAGAAAAAAAACCCAAAATGAAGCACAATCATAAGCCTTTAGATCCAAGTCATTCTATTGCAGATTCATAATGTGCATCATGAATTCATTAAATTCAGATAATACAAATATTCATTAAATAAAGGACTACGAACTAAGTTTCTAAATATTTCAAAAAAATATTAGTCCATCATTATACAAATAATGACTCTAATCAGACAATATAATCAGTTTCTTTTTTTGTAAGGAGATAATATAAGTAACAAGACTCACCATTAAAAGTGTTTTCAATCATTAACGACAAAAATAGAAGGTGTTTTCAATCAATTATATATCTGAATTACATAATGTGAAAACTTTCGTCACAGGACCTATGATATTTTCATACTTAAAGCCACTGATTTGATTGAGTATTATCAACAAGGATTGGAGTTTCAAGATATCTCTATACAGATTTGAATCTCCAAGATATTCGAAACTTTCCCAAATATCGAGCTTATCTATACATATCATTAAACTAAAACAAATTCGTCTCAAAGTCTAACCACACGTAGTGAATTTGATGTGGTTTCCAAAAATAAAACAAAAGTATCACGGGAGTAACACAATCATTTTGTTTGTTTCCAAATTTCCAAGCAATCTCCATTCCACATTTATTAAACTATACACAGTACACACGTGTACGTATATATAAAGTATATAGATATACGATCCAAATACGAATACAAATATATGCACGTATATATATTTGTGTGTATGTATGAATGATAAGGCAAAAAATCCCTTGATTAAGCCATGAAAACCCTTTTCCACACTATTCTCACATTGTTATTCTTTGTAGCCATCTCTCATACTCTGCCTCCTCTAGCCGGTTCTTTTCCGATATCTCCTAATTTTCCGGCGGTTTTTAACTTCGGAGACTCTAATTCCGATACCGGAGAACTCGGCTCTGGTCTTGGATTCCGTCTCCAACCTTCTTATGGACAATCCTACTTCTTCAATCCTCCATCTTCCGGAAGATTTTGTAATGGACGTCTTATCGTCGATTTTCTAAGTAATAATTCATTTCTAAACCCTACCTGTTTTATATTTTTCATGTATTTTTTGTACAAACAATTTTTCTAAACGTATGGTTACATGATTTTTTATTGTTTTACAAATTGTACCACGGCAAAACTTGAATTGTGATGGTTGCATGTACCACAACAAACTAGTCGACTAAAGAAGCATGACTTTTTAATAATGCGGTTTTCACGCTCATGTAATTTACATTTTGTAGTGGAAGCGATTGATCGGCCATATTTGAGGCCTTATTTGGATTCGATAAGCACACAAAGTTACCGAAGAGGCTGCGATTTTGCGGCGGGTGGATCAACGATTCAGAAGGCAAATGCTGCATCCATTAGTCCCTTTGGTTTTGGTGTACAAGTCTCTCAATTCATCACCTTTAAATATAAAGTCCTTCAATTGATACAACAAGGTACTTAAAACAATAATTTTTTTTTAAAACAATTAACATTATAATAGACTTAGCTGAATCATTTAGTAGGGGAACAATGTGCTAATTTTTTGTTCTATTTTATTTTTCAGATGGAGAGCTTGAAAGATACTTACCGTCGGAAGATTATTTCAAAAATGGATTGTATATGTTTGATATCGGACAAAATGATCTTGCCGGAGCATTTTACAGCAAGACCTTAGATCAAGTTTTTGCTCTGATTCCTACAATCTTAGATATATTTCAAGATGGAATAAAGGTCAGTATACATGAATCTTAATTCTTTTTTATATAACGACTTACTACAAAGTCATAGATATCTATCATTCTTATTAATTTTTCTTTCTTTGATTGTAATTTTGTTTTTGCCTAGAGATTATATGTAGAAGGAGCAAGAAACTTTTGGATACATAACACAGGACCACAAGGGTGCTTAGCTCAGGTTGTGTCACTATTTGGGAGAGACAAATCAAAACTTGATGAGTTTGGTTGTGTTAGTGACCATAACCAAGCTGCTAAGCTCTTCAATTTACAACTTCATGGTCTTTTCAAAAAACTCCCTCAACTATATCCGGATTCTCGTTTCACATATGTCGATATTTTCGCGATAAAATCCGACCTCATCCTCAATCATTCCAATTATGGTACGTATAATGATAAGTTCACTATTTTGACTAGAATTATATAAAACGTAGCTACTACTAGCTGTGATTGAAAAACTTAATTTTGTGTTGAATGAAAAAAGGTTTCGATCATTCGATAATGGTATGTTGTGGAACCGGAGGACCTCCACTGAACTACAATGATAAGATTAATTGTGGTTCGACAGCAAACTTGAACGGTACGATAATTACAGCCAAACCTTGTAATGATAGTTCCAAATACGTTAATTGGGATGGAATTCATTACACCGAAGCTGCAAATCGGTTTGTTGCACTGCACATTCTCACTGGTAATTATTCCGAGACGGCGTCGTTTTGTAACCTTTAGAAATGCTTCCAGAAACATTGTGTTTGTGGAGAACTAATTAAGAGAATTACAACTTACTTTTCTGTACATATAGATATTTATTTATCTAAATATATAGTTGTATGTTAGCTGGTAATAGTTTAGAAGTAGATCATTTTCATGAATTTAAAAGTTGTGGTATGTATCTGTTGAGATATATATGCATACAAGTACCAATGGCTTTTGTTGTTCAAGTGTAAAACAGAGCATTCTGTAACTTTTCTTCAAATTTCATGTAATTTTTTTTTTTGCTAAATAATTTCATGTAATTTTTTTTTTTTTTTGAAACAGTAATTTCATGTAATGTCTCTGTGTTATAAGCAATATATGTGTATCCATAGACACCACACTCATAGGTTTGTACAACACTGTTCCATTGATATTTGCATAGATAGTTGGGGGTGGGTGGGTGGGGGTAGATTTCCCAAATATCGAGCTTATCTATACATTAAACTAAAACAAATTCATTAAACTAAAACAAATTCGTCTCAAAGTCTAACTAACCACACGTAGTGAATATCATTAAACTAAAACAAATTCGTCTCAAAGTCTAACCAAATATCATTCCCAAATAATCTTTCCCAAATATCATTAAACTAAAACAAATTCGTCTCAAAGTCTAACCACACGTAATGAATTTGATGTGGTTTCCTTAAAATAAAACAAAAGTATCACGGGAGTAACACAATCATTTTGTTTGTTTCCAAATTTCAAGCAATCTCCATTCCACATTTATTACACTATACACAGTACACACGGGTACGTATATATAAAGTATATAGATATACGATCCAAATACGAATACAAAAATATGCACATATATATATTTGTGTGAATGATAAGGCAAAAAATCCATTGATTAAGCCATGAAAACCCTTTTCCACACTATTCTCACATTGTTATTCTTTGTAGCCATCTCTCATACTCTGCTTCCTCTAGCCGGTTCTTTTCCGATATCTCCTAATTTTCCGGCGGTTTTTAACTTCGGAGACTCTAATTCCGATACCGGAGAACTCGGCTCTGGTCTTGGATTCCGTCTCCCACCTTCTTATGGACAATCCTACTTCTTCAATCCTCCATCTTCCGGAAGATTTTGTGATGGACGTCTTATCGTCGATTTTCTAAGTAATAATTCATTTCTAAACCCTACCTGTTTTTTTATTTTTCATGTATTTTTTGTACAAACAATTTTTCTAAACGTATGGTTACATGATTTTTTATTGTTTTACAAATTGTACCACGGCAAAACTTGAATTGTCATGGTTGCATGTACCACAACAAACTAGTCGACTAAAGCAGCATGATTTTTTAATAATGCGGTTTTCACGTTCATGTAATTTACATTTTGTAGTGGAAGCAATTGATTGGCCATATTTGAGGCCTTATTTGGATTCGATAAGCACACAAAGTTACCGAAGAGGCTGCAATTTTGCAGCGGCTGGATCAACGATTCAGAAGGCAAATGCGACATCCATTAGTCCCTTTGGTTTTGGTGTACAAGTCTCTCAATTCATCACCTTTAAATATAGAGTCCTTCAATTGATACAACAAGGTACTTAAAACAATAATTTTTTTTAAAACAATTAACATTATAATAGACTTATTTGAATCATTTAGTAGGGGAACAATGTGTTAATTTTTTGTTCTATTTTATTTTTCAGATGGAGAATTTGAAAGATTCTTACCGTCGGAAGATTATTTCAAAAATGGATTGTATATGTTTGATATCGGACAAAATGATCTTACTGGAGCATTTTACAGCAAGACCTTAGATCAAGTTTTTGCTCTGATTCCTACAATCTTAGATATATTTCAAGATGGAATAAAGGTCAATATACATGAATCTTAATTCTTTTTTATATAACGACTTACTACAAAGTCATAGATATCTATCATTCTTATTAGTTTTTCTTTCTTTGATTGTAATTTTGTTTTGCCTAGAGATTATATGTAGAAGGAGCAAGAAACTTTTGGATACATAACACAGGACCACAAGGGTGCTTAGCTCAGGTTGTGTCACTATTTGGGAGAGACAAATCAAAACTTGATGAGTTTGGTTGTGTTAAATACCATAACCAAGCTGCTAAGCTCTTCAATTTACAACTTCATGGTCTTTTCAAAAAACTCCCTCAACTATATCCGGATTCTCGTTTCACATATGTCGATATTTTCGCGATAAAATCCGACCTCATCCTCAATCATTCCAATTATGGTACGTATAATAATAAGTTCACTATTTTGACTAGAATTATATACAACGTAGCTACTACTAGCTGTGATTGAAAAACTTAATTTTGTGTTGAATGAAAACAAGGTTTCGATCATTCGATAATGGTATGTTGTGGAACCGGAGGACCTCCACTGAACTACAATGATAAGGTTAATTGCGGTTCGACAGCAAACTTGAATGGTACGATAATTACAGCCAAACCTTGTAATGATAGTTCCAAATACGTCAATTGGGATGGAATTCATTACACCGAAGCTGCAAATCGGTTTGTTGCACTGCACATTCTCACTGGTAAATATTCCGAGACAGTGTCGTTTTTAGCCTTTAGAAATGCTTCCAGAAACATTGTGTTTATGGAGAACTAATTAAGAGAATTACTTTTCTATATATATAGATATTTATTTATCTAAATATATAGTTGTATGTTAGCTGGTAATAGTTTAGAAGTAGATCATTTTCATGAATTTAAAAGTTGTGGTCTGTATCTGTTGAGATATATATATATATATATACATATATATATATTTGTTGTACATGTGTAAAATCGAGCATTCTGTAACTTTTTTTCAAATTTCATGTAATTTTTTTTTTGAAACAGTGATTTCATGTAATGTCTATGTGTTATAAGCAATATATGTGTATCTATAGACACCACACACATAGGTTTGTACAACACTGTTCCACAAACCAAAAGCTACAAACTAAGAAAATTCAAGAAGAGATTTGATGAAAAGGAAATATGTCTTTTAACGACATACATTAAAACCTCTATAAATTAATAATGTTGAGACTTTGAAATTTTATTAAATTAGAGAGATATTAATTAATCGATAAATTATTAATAATTAATTTATAGAGAAATATCTGTAATAATTCTTTTAAAACAATAAAAAAAATCAAACGATGTTATATTACATAATTAAATTGATTTGCATTAACTTGAGATTATAATTTATACTTTTAGTTATCGCAATAGAATGAATGTTAATATCATAATATACTTTCCATATAAAAATGATACATGTTATTACTCTTAATGTGGATGATAAATTCAAAAACGATATATATTACAATACATTTAGAAAGAGTTATGTGTTAATAATTAGATATCGTATTAATAATTTTTCACAAGTTTTGGCAACCGAGAAAACAATCATAAAAGTTTTTTGATGTATTAAATAAAATAAAAATCAGTGAACCCATATTTTATTACATTATCATAGTTATACTTATATATGCATAATTATACATGATTATTAATTTATACAATTATTGGGACTATATTTTACATAGGAGTTTCAAAAAACATTATTATTTTATTATCTTATAAAATTTTGTTAATTTTTACATTGACCTAACTCGAAACTGAAAAATTATTAATTTATAGTGATTATTAATTTATAGAATATTAATTTATGGAGGTTTTACTGTACTTAAGAAGGCTAACCTTCTAATCAAGTATCAGAAAGCTCCGTAGACTTAGCCTTTTCCACGAGTTCTTTGAGAGAAAGAAACGATTCCTCTGCGGCTCGACCAACCAGAGCGGAGAAATCCACCGTTTCAGGAATAGGGTTTTTCAATCCTCCGCGACAGAAATTGCTCAGAAGCTTCCCCTTTTCCAGAAATTGGTTTGATTCGGGAGGGAGGGAGGGAGGGAGGGAGGGAGGGAGAGGTTGAAAATTGAAGGGGGGGCAAGGAAGAAGAAGAAGCAAACGTTGAACCTAGTTTCCCCTTTTTTGGTCACGAAATATTTCCTTTTGAAACAAATCATACCCTATTATTAATAACGTTTTTTGTTTCATATATAATCCAACACTTATTGTTACATTCTATATCCCTACCTTTTTCTGGTATACAGTGCATGGTTAGGTTTCAGCTGAGAAGAAGAGTCATGAACTCTCAAGAGATTCTGAACAAGTCTCATGAGTCATGAGCTCCATTGATGACCAAAAAGACTTATATGATATTTTTCTTGTCAACAATTGATGGTATATATATATATATATTTTTTTTAGAAAACATTTGATGGTGAGCTATTTGCCATTTCCATTACTACTATTGAAATAAATGAAAACTAGGGGGTGGACAATAATACCTACGTAGATATTTTCGCGATCAAATCCGACCTCATCCTCAATCATTCCAATTATGGTACGTATACTAATTTCACTATATTGAGTGGGATTATGTTTGTTTGTTTTCACGATACATAACAAACAAACAAACAAAAATACGTGCGCGTGATTCTATTCTATCACGTGGTTCCGTTTTTGGATCAGGTATTTAAGATCACATGTATCAAAATCGGCCCATTTAGAAAGCTACGAAAGCCCATTAGCAACTTCTAAAATTCGATTTTCGGTTCTAGAATATGACTGCAGAGGCTTCTTCTTCTCTGTTCCAGCTCCATCGAGTGTCCCTGGTCAATAGAGACGAAGGAAATTCATTAACAGAAGAAAGCCAATACTGTTCTTATTCCACAATATGTAGCGAATAAAAAAAACCTATGTTTTACCTTCTGTAGTTATGCAAGAAGAAGAAGAAGAAGAAGCAGAGAGGACTTCACTGTCAGCAGATTCTTCCAAGTGTCATGCTTCTTCTTCTTCTCAGTGGTTCCAGCTCGAACAGAATCCCAGAGTTTCTTCACTGCTTGTCTCTGCTGTGATGGGAACCTTGTCACATTATCAAAGGCATGTTTTACGAACCTGTCTACAACAGCGTGGGACTTGAAAATGATTCCAATCATTCCTCGATTTAGGAGTTTTGACATAATAACAAGTTCAATAGGCTCATTTCAGTTTAATGGATAAGAAATCTTACCATGGAAGATTACAACGGCGTACAACAATCTCCAGACATGTTATCTGAGCCTCTCTTTTCGACATAAGAAATCTCTTATTCTCTTCGGCATCTGTTGTTCCCGATTTACCATGTTTCTTCACAAGATCGGACTCGGCATCCTCTTGATCACCAGTATAAGCAGCTTCAGTTACACCACAGCCTCTTCTGAGTCATTCTCTTTAGTCGAAAGAAGAAGAAGAGATATAGCCTCCTTTATCTGAGTGACACCCTTGGAAAACTAAATCAAAATATAAAAAATATATATATATATATATATAAATGAGACAGACACTACGAAACCTCAGAGGATGATGGTTCATGAGGAAGAAAGAAGGTCCTTACCATGGAGCGGTCATCAATGAAGAGATCATTAGCAATGACGGCCTTGATTGTCCATATGGTCAAAAGATTCTTCTGGCTTTTATCAAGGAACTACATGGGATTAGAAGTTTCTAAGAAACACTCATCAATATCTCAACCTCTTTTGAACATGCCAAATGATTTAGTTCAATTTTTTATATACCTCGGTGATATAACCTGTGCTGCTGAGAACAATGCGTGAAAGTCTGCTCGAACCAAAGGATCTGTACAAGGATTTTTTTATGCCATTGCAGCTTCAAGTATCGCAATGAACTGACTGCTTGTTTCTGGCGTCACACTTCCAGTGTGAATCAAGCTGATTGCAAGCTTTGAGGCTTTAGAGAACTTTGAAGGTCTCTTGATGTGAAATGTTATCTTCTGCATCTTTTCAAGAGACTTTTGAACAACTATTTCAAAAGAGGGAAAACAAAATCATTACCAAAGAGCTATTTCGGTTCTTATTGAAGAATGTAAAGAAACTTGTAGATATTCAAACATATATACCTTGTTTGGAAGAAGAAGAATCAGCGTCTTCCAGCATGTAGCAACATCCTCACTGTCTTCCTCCTCTTCACTTGGCTCTTACGGATGATCAGAAAGAGGAGGAGACACGAGTTATGATTCAAATGTAATTGTACAAAATTTTCATAACTATGATAAGGATTTCACAATCTATTTGATTGTGATCAATTCACTAAGGGAAAAAACACGATTCTCTTTTTTATTCAAAACCCAAACTTTTTATTAATCGATACTATTTTATAAAAAAAGTCATAAGAGTCATGCAAATTCTCCTTGTCCAAATTTGTAACAACAATTTTTCGATTAATAAAAAAGTAAGGATTTTGAATAAAAAAGAGAATCGTGTTTTTTCCCTTACTGAATTGATCACAATCAAATACATGCTTTTTAAATAATATGTTAAGAGTAACTTAGAGTAATCCATGCTTTTTTCCCGAGTATCTTAGAGTAACCAACCCTAATCATATATAGTACATGCTTTTTTAATAATATGTGTCGTTAGATTAGAAAATTTGAAAAGAAAAATCCATGTTTTTTAATATATCAGAGAAATTAGAAATAACAAATATCAAATGGTACATTTTCTCACATAAACAAAAATATTTTATTATACAATGACAATTGGGTTGCATGTAAGCATTTTTGTGAATTGAATACGTTTGAGATTATAGGTTTTCTCAAACTTTTGAGTTCACCAAAACCAAAAAATAATATCGCTTTAGTATATATATGCATACAAGTACCAAAGGGTTTTGTTGTTCAAGTGTAACAGAGGCATTCGGTAACTTTTCTTCAACTTTCATGTAATGTTTCTGTGTTATAAGCAAGATGTGTGTCCATAGACCATGCATACACATAGGTTTGTACACCACTTTTCCACAAACTAAAAGCTACAAATTAAGAAACCAGAAAGCTTCATTTTCAAAATCAATTTTTTGAATTCTTTAGTTAAAATGTTTCTTTTTTTTCACGTATACTTTTGTTTCTGTAAAATTATCACTAGCATTGTCCATTGCATAGCTCCTGCTCATTGTTATCTTCAGAATTCGTTAGCAGTTTTACTTTTTGTTCTTCTTCTTCTTCATCTTCTCCTTCTTCAATGGCCTCGGTCTCACATTCTTTATCAGAATCTGTCAAATGATCGAAGAAATCACCAAAGTACCACTTACAATCTTCTTTCCATTCTCCTTTATGTGCGTTAACCCGCCATTTCTGATCTGCAATCATCTCTGGTGACAGTCCCCATTTCTCTAACTCTTCATCTGTGTGATGAATCGCCAAACTGTAATCACCGCCTGGTCCTAATTGCATAACTCTGATCTCGCTGTTGCCCGGATTAATTAGTCCCTCAAACTGTTCCACAGACCACTTGAACCATTTCATCAGAAACACACGCGATGTTAAGCCATGTGAGACAATCACAAAGTTTAGCTCATGAGATGGGTTGATGTGCAATCTATTCATGTCGATATCTCTCCATAAAGACTCGAGAAAACCTGTAAAACAACACGCAGATGACCAAAATTATGAGTCTTTACTTCTGGTTGTTCATTCACACAGAGATTGATGAAAGAAACACAAAACAAAGAGAAGACAACAACAACAACAAATGTAACAATCATATCCCAGGACGAGCTAGATTCTTGCTAGGCCTTCATTTTCAAGGACATATATCTGAAAGCTGACTTTCTTGTCCTTGGTGAAAACAAATCTCTTCTTTTTCTTTTTCAAGACCACAGCTTGTAAAAGACTAAACGAGTTTCAGCAATTTCGATGATCAGAGACTTCATCACAGTGACACATCAAAGTCAAATCTGTCATCAAAACCTGAAAACAATAAATTTCACTCGATCTAATCCTCTTAACAGATGCATTTGGTTCATTGTCAATGTTCTGCTACTCAACCAAAAACTTTCTTAATTTTCTGGACATGATCATACATAATCATATCAGATCAGTTCTCAGAGAGAATTTTCTTCTAACACCAACATGATCATCACATCAGTAATATGCATAAACCATCAACAGTGTGTGTAAAGCTAGAAAAATCTCGAACAAGCAGGGAGAATCGAAAAACATACTGGAGACTCGATCGAAGACGTCGGCGGCGGATTCTCCCTCCGGGAACCGGTAGAAAAACCGGCCAAACCTCTCTCTGACCTTTTTCGTCGCTCTCATTCGCTCTTTAACCTGAAAATTCCCAAAATCCTGTTCTCGAATCCGACATTCTTCGCGAACACCAATCACACGGCGACGCGAGAACGACCTTCCGATCTCCCGTAGAGTAGATCTCGTCCGATCGTACGGCGAAACGTAAAAGTAAACACGCCACTCCGGCGAAGAAGAATTCGAAGAGATCAAATCGTGTAAACGAGCTCCGGCTTCCTGCGCCTGAAGCAAACCGGATTCCGTTAACTGGATCTTATGATCCGGCGTCGTCGTGTACGCCGCCGTGTCGAGATTCCCTTCCGATTCGCCGTGCCGTACAAGGATGATCCGCTTCGGAAGCAGTTTATTGTCCGGACTCATGGATGACTGAAACGAAGATCAAAATTTTCTTCCCCAGATTTTCCCGGAATCTGAGAAATTGGTATTGAAAATTCACAAAATGTGAGTATCCAATTTCTTTGAAATTATCCAACTTTTTTCTGTCTTCGAAGACTTTGCTTTTTGCATTACCTTCTTGCTCAAGCTTAAGCACAAACAATTGAGTTCCAATTTTTTTCTTATTTGTAATTAAGTAAGATTTGGAACCTAATATCATTAAAATTAATACTTTTGGGGGGTCAATAATTAATATTGTAAATTTTTAAAAAGGTAGTAAATTATACAACTAATCTCTTATTGTTTCTGTTTTTTGTCAGTAAGATTAACAACAACAGCAAAAAAACTTGATGAACAACGAAAGATTCCAAAATACCAACTGAACATTTGATAATGTTTAATAACTAATACAATATTATCCACGTCTGCTCCATTCCGATTCCACTAATTATATGTCAAAAAAAAAAACTAAATAGAGATTAAAGGTCAATCTGGAAAGTTACAAAGTGGCATACCACCATCTTTTAAAAAACAGAATTTTTAAAAATAAAAATAAAACCTGATCATTGTTTCTATAAATCATAAATATGTCTGTATTTTCTAAATTATTAATGTGCCATTAAGAGAAATTATTTGGGTTAGCCTAATTAGTTCCAAGATTTGTAGCCATTTGTAGTCCGAGACAAGCCCAAGTAAAATAATTCAGAAGATCTAAAACATGCAGCTAATCTATAGGCCTTTGAAAACCCATTGGGCTTTATCAAACAGTTAGGCCTATGAAAATGTAACCTAATTTCATTACAAATTTGTCAGGTAAGTAAATAGCCTAAAATCCTGAATGCTTTTCTCAACCCAAATTCATTAAAGGTTCCTTAAGCCCATTACCTTCTTTTGACTTATTTTGACTATCCCACCTTTGCGACACAAATTTTGAATAAGTCTTTTAAGATTTTCCATAGGTTAGAAGGTTCAGCTCAGTATCAAGTTCATGGTCAATATCATCTTTAACAGGGGTGATTACGAAACGGATATCCAGTATTTTGGTGGTATTCGTAATCCGCTCCGCTCCGCACCAAATCGGATATCCGCTAAAATCCTATTTTTTGCCGGATATTCGATATGCTTCATAACAATTTTTTTGTTTTTTATAAAAATAAATAAAAATTCAGATTTAACCTAAAATGACATTTTTATTTTAAAAATAATATTTTTTTCTTAATTTGTTAGTCTTCAATATTAAAATAATTAATTTAATGTATAAAAATTCATAAAACTTACATACATATATAATTATTATACAATCCATATGAAATGATCTATACATAAATATATTTACCAAGCAGAGTGAATATCCATTTTTTAAATTTTAATATTTGTGATTTGTTTTGTTTTTAATGGATATTAAATTTTAGTATTTGTTTTGTTTTGTAAAATTAGGCATATCCATATTTTTGGATTGGATCGAAACTGATAATGAATCGAAATATATTTCACCCAGTCCGTAAGCTTTCTTTTTCTGTTTCATCTGGTGTAATTTAATAGTGCCTTGATTTTGACTATCCCGCCTTTGGGACACCATTTTAGAATAAGTCTTTACTAATGATTACAAATATACGCACATGTAGATTTGATTTATGTATATATATTATTTTTTGTCGGCAAACAAGATTTGGACAGGTAACATAATTCTGCAAATTTTCTAAATTTAGCAAATTTTACAAATTTCGCAATTATTATTTAAGTTTAACATATTATTCAGCAAATTTTGCAATTCAGCAAATTCTACAATTCAGCAAATTCTGCAATTCAGCAAATTTTGCAATTCAGCAGAAATTATACGGTTACCACTTACACCCATAAAGTTTAGAATTTTAAGATTAGACTCTAAAAATTTATAATTAGTGACATTTTTGCAAATGAACAATCTATAGTGGTATTTTTGCAAATATAACCAAAATTGATATTTTTGCAATTGTCCCCTAAATATATATGTAGTGTGATTAAATCTTACTAAATTTGCTTGATAATTCTAAAATAACATTGTAACATTTTAAAATTTAGGTTTACTAAAAAATAATTCAATTTTAATAACAAAATATTATATCATAATTTATGAATATAAATTTGTTTTATCAATATATTAATTTATTTAAGAGGCAATTGCAAAATACTATTTTTAGTGCGTATATTTGCAAGAATACCACTTAAAAGTGTCTATTTTCAAAAATGACACTAATTATGGATTTTTAAAGCATAAATCTTAAAATTATAGCCCCTAAAAAATGTTTTAACCCCTAAAATCACGTAAACCATCGAAACTAAACTCTAATATAACATAATTAACTCAAACATAAATGATATAATGAAATTTGTTTTTTTATAAAAATTTTGAAAAGTAGCATTTTTTTGTTTATTTATTCAATTACTTTTTAAAAAACTTCAGCTGATTCAACAAATTCTGCAAATTCTGCAGTTACCATTTAAGTTTTATATTATTCAGCAAATTTTGCAAAAAATCAATAGTAATTCAACAAATTTTACAATTCAACAGTAATTCAACAAAAATTATGTGGTTACCATTTAGACCCTTAATTTATATATTCTTGTTATTTGGCATTTTCAAGAAAAAATGAGATATTTTCGATGTCAAGTACCATCTGTTAAAAAGATAATTAGAGATAATATGTCACTATTACGTCCAAGTAATTTTAGGCTTACTCAATATCTTTCTTTTTTTGGTCGAAAGGCTTAGTCAATATCTAACATGTCTTGTTCTATAGAAAATTGATAAAATGTTGCTTCTGATATATAAATCAACATCCTACAAAAAGAAAAAAACATAACAATAATATTTTGATAACCCGCAAATCTTTGGATCGTGGAAATGAATAGGTTTCTGTCCTTTTTCACTC
The DNA here is from genome assembly GCA_964056655.1 of Arabis hirsuta. Taxonomy (NCBI): domain Eukaryota; kingdom Viridiplantae; phylum Streptophyta; class Magnoliopsida; order Brassicales; family Brassicaceae; genus Arabis; species Arabis hirsuta. Next base: position 41,560,551 of record OZ053301.1, read on the forward strand.
TTGATTCCTTTCAGACTTTATCTTTAGTTTGTAAATAAATATTATTTTGATTACTAAGCCTAAAACCAAAAAATGCCTTTTATGTTTTTTTATTTATAAAATTTAATGTATTATTTTAAAATATTAATTTTTTTCCCCCAGTATGCGTATTTGTAACATGTAAATATTGAAAAGTCGAGTGATTTATTTCAAAAAAAAAAAAAAATCGAGTGATTAAACCTCGTCAAAGCTAATTGGTCTTTTAAGGTCACACAATAACAATGTTGACAGTATCGAATTAAAAAAATGTCGGGCGGCGACTCTAGGGTTTTGGGTGATCACGATACAACTATGATGGAGATTGGAGAGAAAGAGAAGCCACCGGACAAGCAACATGATTTATCCGGATCGTGGGCGAGGATGGTGAGAGGGTCGAGTGTTGGGGGACGACTAAACCCAGAGGAGGTGTTGAATGATGAGTTTGTCTCAGCAAGATTGAGGGTGGAGTTTCCGAATGAGGAGGATGGTGAACCTGTGGTGACGATTGAGAGAGAGGTGCTGGAAGCGATGAATGGTCTGTGGAAGAATTGTATGATCGTGAAAGCTTTGGGAAGGAATATTAATATCGCAGTCTTAAACCGCAAGCTTAAAGAGATGTGGCAGCCTAAAGGGTCGATGTTTGTCATCGATTTACCCAGGCAGTTCTTTATGGTCAGGTTTGGATTGGAGGAGGAGTATATGGCGGCTTTGACAGGAGGGCCATGGAGGACGTTTGGGAGTTACCTTACGGTGCAAGCTTGGTCGCCTGAGTTCGACCCGCTTAGTGACAACATTGTGACAACGCCTGTTTGGGTACGATTGTCGAATATCCCGGTGAATCTGTATCATAAATCAATTCTGATGGGGATAGCAAGGGGACTAGGGAAGCCTATTCGTGTGGATGACACTACTCTGAATTTAGAGAGAGCAAGATATGCGAGAGTATGTGTCGAGGTTAACTTAGCAAAGCCATTGAAAGGGACGGTTCTAATTAACGGGGAGAGATACTTTGTAGCCTATGAAGGCTTGTCAACAATTTGCTCACGGTGTGGTATGTATGGGCATCTTGTGCATACTTGCCCTCAAGGGGTAACAGAGAAAGTGGCCGATGTTATTGTCCCGCAGGGAGGTAGTGGAGGGATTGTAATCACGGAGACAGTTGATGGTTTTACGGAAGTGAGGCGAATGGGGCGACGGAGCCAGGAGACGTCGAATCAGATTGTTTTTACGGTGGGAGGAGCTAGGAGAAATGAGAGTCGGAATTTACGTGAAATCCCGCAAATTACGGGGGGAGAAAATATTGCAATTTCGAATCGATTTATGAATCTGGAGGAGGATAGGAATCCCGCTGAATTAGGAAATACAATTAATGTGGATGTGGAGGATAAAGAAAATCACGATATGGTGAATAAACAGAGGATTAGTCAGGGTAGAGAACAAGGGATAGATGTGAAACGAGGAGGAGCTTCGGGTAAGCCAAAGAATGGGCTCAAAGTTGGGCCGGTGGATCGAAGAGGAGTGAACCAAAAGCCTAATGAAGCTGGGCGACAAAAGGCGAAGGGTAACTCGAATAGGCCTATGAGGGGGCTGGTTTTTGGGACAACGAAGGGTGAGGTGAATTTATCTGCTTCAGGCAAACGACTTCGTGTCGAGAAAGAAAATGCAGGTGAGAGAGGTGGAGTGTTTGCAACAGACCAAAGTGGGGAGATGGGTAGCGAAGAGATACGACATTCTAATTCTAAGACCCTAACAGCAAGTGTGTCGGAAACAAGTTCTAGGCAGTTAGAGGAGAGCTTGCGGATGAACATGGGGCATAACGGGTTGCCCCGGTAATTCTTTGGATCATAAAACATCAAGTATCGATGAATTGTTTATTGTGGAATTGCCGGGGGGCGAATAAACCCAACTTTCGACGATCAATTCGTTATATGTTGAAGAGATATAAGACGGATGTATTAGCCTTGTTCGAAACTCATGCGGGAGGAGATAGGGCGATGAACATTTGTCGGAGTCTCGGGTTTGAGAATTCTTTCCGGGTTGATGCAATTGGGCAGAGTGGGGGAATATGGCTATTGTGGAGAGCCGAAGTGGGGGAGATTGACATTATTTTGTCAACATCTCAGTTTGTACATGCACGGATTACGAGTAGGATGGACGTGGTGCATTTGATTGTAGTTTATGCTGCTCCAACCGTGAGTCGACGAAGTGGTTTATGGAGTGAGTTGAGTCAGGTGATTGGGGGAATTAGTCAACCTCTTCTTATTGGTGAAGACTTTAATACTATCCTACGACTTGATGAGAGAACCGGGGGGAATGGGAGGCTTTCACCAGATTCTTTAGCATTCGGAGATTGGTTGAATGAGCTCTCTTTGATAGATATGGGTTTCAAAGGCAGTAAATATACTTGGAAACGAGGTCGTGTGGAGGATACTTTTGTGGCTAAGAGATTGGATAGGGTACTATGTTGTGCCCAAGCAAGATTAAAATGGCAAGAAGCGAGTGTTACCCACTTGCCGTTTTTGTCGTCGGACCACGCTCCAATCTATATGGAGTTGGTTCCAGAAACTAGAGGAAATCCGTGTAGGAGACCCTTTAGGTTCGAAGCTGCTTGGTTAAAGCATGAGAGTTTTCGAGAGTTGCTAGCAACGTCCTGGAATGGAGATATAAGTACTCCGGAAGCACTGGATAGACTTCGGAGATCTTTGAAGAGATGGAATAAGGATGTCTTTGGAGATATACACCAGAAGAAAGAGAGATTGATGCACGAGATTAAGGAGGTCCAAACTTCTTTAGAAATGAACCAAACCGATATTCTTATGGCAAAGGAGGCGGAGTTGCTGAAAGAGTTTGACATCGTCTTAGAACAAGAAGAAGTTTTGTGGTTTCAAAAGTCTAGAGAGAGGTATATCGTCCTAGGTGATCGGAATACCAAATTCTTTCATACTACTACGATTGTGCGCCGGAGAAGAAATAAGATTGAGAGTTTGAAAAATGATGAGGGGAGATGGGTTTCGGATGGAAAGGAGCTTGAGGAGCTGGCTATTAACTATTACAAGCGCTTGTACTCTATGGAAGATGTCGATGCAGTTGTGGAGAGTCTACCGCATGAAGGTTTTGTCGGGTTAAGTGGAGGAGATATCCGAGAGTTGAATAAGCCGTTCTCGGCTCTTGAAGTTGAGAGTGCAGTTAAGAGTATGGGAAAGTATAAAGCTCCGGGTCCGGATGGTTTTCAACCGGTATTTTATCAGGATTGTTGGGATGTGGTTGGGAACTCAGTGGTTCGATTTGTTTTGGATTTCTTTGAGACAGGGATTCTACCGAATGGTACTAATGATGCGCTTGTGGTGTTAATAGCAAAGGTGTTGAATCCCGAGAGAATTATGCAGTTTCGTCCGATTAGTCTATGTAATGTTTTATTCAAAACAATTACAAAGACTATGGTTTTACGTTTGAAGCATATAATGGAGAAGTTGGTAGGGCCGGCTCAATCAAGCTTTATACCAGGGCGACTAAGCTTAGATAATATTGTGGTGGTACAAGAAGCTGTACACTCAATGCGGCGTAAGAAAGGAAAGAAAGGGTGGATGCTTTTGAAACTTGATCTAGAGAAGGCTTATGATCGTATTAGATGGGATTTTCTGGAGGATACACTTCGAGCGGCTCGATTACCAGAGACTTGGGTACGGTGGATTCTTATGTGTGTAAAAGAGCCAAAGATGAGTTTAATGTGGAATGGAGAGAAGACGGATGGTTTTACACCGGCTCGGGGTCTAAGACAAGGAGACCCACTTTCCCCATACCTTTTTGTCCTATGCATGGAAAGGCTTTGTCACCTCATTGAAGAATCGGTTGGCTTGAAGAAATGGAAACCGATTAGCCTGTCTCGGGGTGGTCCAAAATTATCACATATATGCTTTGCGGATGACCTAAACCTTTTTGCGGAAGCATCGGTGGCCCAAATTCGAGTTATTCGGAGTGTGCTTGAGCGTTTCTATACTGCGTCGGGACAGAAGGTCAGCTTGGAGAAGTCAAAGATCTTTTTCTCGAATAATGTTCATCGAGATACGGAGAAGCTAATAAGCGACGAGAGTGGAATCCAAGCGACAAGAGAGTTGGGTAAATATTTGGGGATTCCGGTTCTACTGAAACGAATTAATAAGGAGACGTTTGGGGAAGTTCTTGAGAAAGTATCGTCGCGGTTGGCAGGTTGGAAAGGGAGGATGTTGAGCTTTGCGGGTCGGGTTACTCTGACCAAATCAGTTTTAGCTTCGATACCGGTACATACGATGAGTGCGATTGCACTACCGCAGGCTACTCTACAAGGTCTAGAGAGAATTTCAAGATCTTTCGTCTGGGGTAGCACAGTAGAGAAGAAGAAACAGCATTTATTAGCTTGGAGAAAAGTTTGTCGCCCGAAAAAAATGGGAGGGCTGGGGATAAGGAGAGCTTCAGATATGAATAAAGCACTTCTTGCAAAGCTCGGGTGGAGATTATTGAAGGAGGATACGAGCTTATGGGCTCGGGTATTACGAAGCAAGTACAAGGTTAACGATGTTAAAGATGCATCTTGGCTTGTGACCAAAGGCATATGGTCATCTACATGGAGAAGTATACGGTTAGGAGTGAGAGAAGTGGTCTTACCAGGAGTGAGTTGGTGTCTTGGAGATGGACGTATGATTAAGTTTTGGAATGATAAATGGATCCGTAATGAGCCTCTTTCGAAGATGATAGTAGGAGAAGTACCGGAGGAGTTACGGGATGTTTGTGTAAGAGATATGTGGAGACCGGGTATGGGATGGAGGATGGATCGTATTACTCCATATGTACCTGTTCATATACGCCTACAGCTCACATCTATGGTGGTTGATGATGTTACGGGTGCTAAAGACAGGTTGTCTTGGGGCGCAAGTCAAAGCGGAGAGTTCTCGGTCAGTTCCGCTTATGAGCTAATCACGAGAGAAGCGATTCATGGGGTGAATATGCAAAGCTTTTTTGATCGAATTTGGAAAGCTTTGATACCCGAGAGGGTAAGGATGTTTATTTGGTTGGTTGTTCACCAGGTTATCATGACGAATAAGGAGAGACATAGAAGACATCTAAGTGCTACGAGTACTTGTCCGGTTTGTCAGGGAGGAGAGGAGTCAATCCTACATGTGTTGCGTGACTGCCCTGCAATGGAGGGAATTTGGAGGAGAATTGTTCCTCTGCGACACCATCGGGCTTTTTTTGGTTACTCTTTGTTTGAATGGGTTTATACAAACTTGGGAGTGAATCGGGTGGTAGAGGAGTCCGCATGGTCAACGACTTTTGGAATGGCTATATGGTGGGGTTGGAAGTGGAGGTGTTGGAATGTTTTCGGAGAAAAGGGGAGATGTCGGGATCGGACCAGATTTCTTAGAGAATTAAGTAAGGAAGTGTACGGCTTCCACTTGAAGGAGACGGGTCGGATGAGTCTATGATCGCGAGTTGAGAGACAGGTTGCGTGGGTTATGCCGCAAGGTGATTGGCTTAAGTTGAACACGGATGGAGCGTCACGTGGGAATCCGGGCTTGGCTACAGCTGGCGGAGTTTTGCGAGACAATGAGGGGAACTGGAAGTGTGGATTTGCGTTGAATATTGGTATTTGTTCGGCTCCGTTAGCAGAGCTATGGGGGGTGTACTATGGGCTATACATAGCCTGGGAGCAACGAGTGACACGATTGGAACTAGAGGTGGATTCAGAAATAGTAGCAGGTTTTCTTACGACAGGGATCAGCGACGAGCATCCTTTGTCATTCCTAGTACGTTTGTGCTATGGCTTTTTAGCGAAGGACTGGATTGTCCGAATCAAGCATGTGTATAGGGAGGCTAATCGTCTTGCAGATGGATTAGCGAACTATGCATTTTCACTACCGTTAGGCTTTCTTTTGTTAACATCTGCTCCAGTATGTGTTCATGAAATCTGGGTGGATGATGTTAATGGGTTTACACGACCGAGACTTGTGCGGGAATGATTTATGTATGACTTTTCTTAAATAAAACAAGGGAGACATATGTCTTCCTTCTTTCTACCAAAAAAAAAATAACAATGTTGACAGTCACTACAAGAAAAAAGGGATTTAGCATCGGCAAAATCCGACGCTATTTCGACGCTAAAAGCACTTAGCGTCGAAATAGCATCGAAAAACAAGTCGACGCATAACGCTCGACGCTAAACAATTTCCGATACTAATTCGACGCTAAATTTGCGTCGTAAAGGTATTCGACGCTATTCCGATGCTACACAATTCGACGCTATTTCGATGCTAAAATAGCATCGAAATAGCGTCGATAATATTCCGATGCAATATTCCGATGCTATTTCGATGCTATTTTAGCATCAAATTAGCGTCGAAATGTTGCATCGGAATATTCTCGACGCTAAGTCGATGCTAAAATAGCATCGAAATAGCAACGCAAATTCGATGCTATATGTCAACTGTATTAAAAATTATATTTTTAAAAAATTATTAAATTTTTTTGAAAATTATACAAAATTATAATATTTATATATAATCTGAAATAAAATTAAAATATTATAAAATTTATTAAAAAAAAACCACAAATTTAAATTATCCAAAAACAGCAAATTAATAGTCTGAAAACAGGGAAATAAAAAACGAAATCTACTCATATTGGTTCCGAAGAAGATCTTCGGCTTCCTGCTCGAACTGCGTCGGCCCGGTAGGTGGAGAAGGCGATGGAGGACGCGGTAACTGTCGCAACGCAGCTGCTAAAGTCGGGTTATCCACTGCAATAATGTTGAACAGACCGGTCAACTGTGAGAGTGTACCTTCGACCGAGTTGTACTTCTCCTGGACCGAAGTGTAGGATGACTGAAGTGCCTCTTGTGACGTCTTTAGCCGGTCAATCTCAGCATGAGCAGCGGTCAACTGCGTCATCAACGGCTCCGAGTACTGAGAAGCATAAGAATACTGAGAAGACGAAGAAGCTGCTGGAACATCTCTGATGGATCCAACACCAAACGTCCGTCCTTTCTTCTTCGGTGCAACCTATAAAATAAAAGTGTTATACAATAAATTTATTAAAATTGTAATAAAAATTAATTTATAAATTTACAAAAATTACCTCCTCGTAAAGTCGATCGTAAGCTTCGAGACCCAAATCATGAGATCCTTCTGACTCAAGCTCTGCTAATCGTTCGTTGTAGGTGTTAAACGTTTGTTCCGCCTGAGCGGTAACAAACGTTCCATCCTTGCGCCGATGAGTTTTCTCCATCACTTTAATCATCGGGGGAAGATCACTGCCATCAGCCTGTTAAACAAAAATAAACATATATAAAAATAAAATAATAAGTAAATAAATATATAAAATAAATTAATCAAATAATTTAAAAACTTATCAAAAATTAAGATAGTATCATATCCAATCGTATACTGGCGTATGATGAAGGACCTGCACAATGCTTAGAAGGTCCATCTCCTTCGGCAACGGGCGTGAGACGAGCTGCAGAGCACTTCTTTGATTTGATCTCCGATTTGGGATCCTCCCAAAACCGTACTAGACCCGACCAAACATCGGTATCCCAATTCCTCGGCATTGCTTCATCGCCCTTCTCGCGCCAAGCTTTCTTCAAATTGCCGATTGCGACGTTGAGACGCAACATGGCCTTCTTCTGGAAAGCCGCTCTCACGTCATGGCTATGCATGTCATCCCAGTGCCAGCGTTGCTACAAAATACAATTAATGTAATTAATATATTTAAAATCAAATAATTTAATATTTATAAATAAATAATTTAATTTTACTAACCGCCCATGACTCAAACCAAATATCCCGAATGGACTGCGGCGTTTGGCTCCAATTAGCATGCGCCATTGTGAAATGGGCCATGCAAGCTTTGGTGACCGAACGAGCAACTTTGTTATCGGTAAACCTGTAAAAAAAAATTTAGATGTTACTAATGTAATTATAACTTGTGAAGAATAATTAATTATAAAAAAATTAAATATTGAAAAAAATTATCCATACCATAAAGTGCCTCGAGGTCTCAACGGATGGAGCGTTGGAAGCCGACCCTGACGTCCAGGTTGGCTCTGAAACTGACTAATCTGCAACATAAGACCAGGGTTTGGCGGTGGAGGCTCCTCAACGTGATCATCGTCGTGGGTTGCTTCGTCTTCGTCCGGCTCATGATCTGGCTGTGTGGGTGGCGGTGCCGGTGCCGGAGCTCGACGATGACCATAAGTTGGCGGAGCCCATCCTGCTGGAGGCTGCCGTGTGTGATGGGTCGAACGCTGGGAACTCGACCCTGATCCTGTTCCGCGACGACCTTCCCTGTATCCGGGAATCGTAGCATTCTCGGGGAATAAATCTTCGTATGAAGGTGGTCCATCAGACTGTAAAATGAAACAAATTTATTAATTATACTCTTTTATATATAAAATATGAATTAAAACACACAAATCAATTTAAAAAATCAAATTGAAAATAATTTATATTTTCCATAAATAACTTATAAAATACTTGTCAACTCACAAATCCGTAAATTAATATCTTAAATTCTAGTTTTAAATAATTTCTAGTTTAAATTCATAAAATCCGTAAATTAATATCTTAAATTCTTTTTTATTTTACTTTCCCAAAATAAGTTGATAAATAATTTCATATAACATCAATATTCATAAATTCGTATTTTTCCATATATTTAAAAATTGTAAATAAAAATTACCAATACAAACACATAAATTAAGAAATAAATCAATACAACAAATTTAAATTCATAAATAAATCAATACTAAATACCATATGAAATCTAAATTCATTTACATTTTCTACAAATCTAATTAATAATTTCTATTTACATTACTAATTAATAATACCATATAAAATCTAAATTCAATTACATATTCTACAAATCTAATTTATAATTTATATTGTAAATTCATAAAATCCATAAATTAATATCTTAAATTCCTTTTTATTTTACTTTCCCAAAATAAGTTGAAAAATAATTTCATATAACATTAATATTCATAAATTCGTTTTATTTCCATAAATTTAAAAATTTTAAATAAAAATTACCAATACAAACACATAAATTAAGAAATAAATCAATACAACAAATTTAAATTCATAAATAAATCAATACTAATTACCATATGAAATCTAAATTCATTTACATTTTCTACAAATCTAATTAATAATTTCTATTTACATTACTAATTAATAATACCATATAAAATCTAAATTCAATTACATATTCTACAAATCTAATTTATAATTTATATTGTAAATTCATAAAATCCATAAATTAATATCTTAAATTCCTTTTTATTTTACTTTCCCAAAATAAGTTGAAAAATAATTTCATATAACATTAATATTCATAAATTCGTTTTATTTCCATAAATTTAAAAATTTTAAATAAAAATTACCAATACAAACACATAAATTAAGAAATAAATCAATACAACAAATTTAAATTCATAAATAAATCAATACTAATTACCATATCAAATCTAAATTCATTTAGATATTCTACAAATCTAATTCCTACAAATCCATTCCATTTCCTACCAATCTATTCTATTTCCTACAAATCAATAACCAATTCACATAACAAATTTAAAAAAAAAAAAAAAATATACATACCATGATCGGTGAGGAGGAGGAGGAGGAAGTCGTGTGAGGAGGAGGAGGAGGAGGAAGAAGTCGTGTGAGGAGGAGGAGGAGGAGGAAGAAGGTGTGCGGGAGAGAGGAGGAGGAAGAGGAGCAGTTCGGCGGGAGCGAGGAGGAGGAAGAAGGTGGTGACAGATCGGGAGAGAGAGAGGAGAACAGAGGAGCAGTCCGGCGGAGAGAACAGAGAAGAGAGAAGATAGAAGAAGGAAAGTCGCGTGGGGATTTTATTACCCTAGTCGACGCTATTTCGACGCTATTTAGCGTCGAAATAGCGTCGCATATGTACTAATCGACGCTATTTCGACGCAATTTAGCGTCGAAATAGCGTCGCATAGAGTATTAAAATCCCAACTCGAATTTTGTTCCGCGTGTTGGCGCGGGTATTAATTAAGCGGTAAATCCAAAAATTTTAGATATAGCGTCGAATTAGCGTCGGATAGTAACAATCCGAAGCTATTTCGACGCTAAATTATTTGACCGCAATTTTGGTCAGACTTCTTCGGCAGTCTGACGGAAATATTGACTTTTCATCGGACCGCCTTAGAAGTCTGACATGAAAAGTCAATATTTCCGTCAGACTGCCGAAGAAGTCTGACCAAAATTGATTTTTTCCAATTTTTGATTGGTTTGGGCAAGGGATCGATCGATCGATCCTTAACGATACACGATACCCTAAATCATTTAGCATCGAATTAGCATCGGATTGGCCTAATCCGATGCTAATTCGATGCTAAATGATTTAGGGTATCGTTTTTAAAACCCGCAATCAATATATAGGGAAACCATCCTAAACATAAGTGTTTTCGATAATAATCAACTAATTTCAAATTTGAATTTTTACAATCATACTTCGGTACGCGAAAGTTTATTGTGGCCGCTAATTAATTAAAACTATATAAGTTTTATGAAATTAGAATACTATATCGATAACACTTATGTTTTGCTGTCCGGTAATCGTCTGAGTTAACGATACACGATACCCTAAATCATTTAGCATCGAATTAGCATCGGATTGGCCTGATCCGATGCTAATTCGATGCTAAATAGCGTCGAATTAGCATCGGATCAGGCTAATCCGATGCTAATTCGATGCTAAATGATTTAGGGTATCGTTTTTAAAACCCGCAATCAATATATAGGGAAACCATCCTAAACATAAGTGTTTTCGATAATAATCAACTAATTTCAAATTTGAATTTTTACAATCATACTTCGGTACGCGAAAGTTTATTGTGGCCGCTAATTAATTAAAACTATATAAGTTTTATGAAATTAGAATACTATATCGATAACACTTATGTTTTGCTGTCCGGTAATCGTCTGAGTTAACGATACACGATACCCTAAATCATATAGCATCGAATTAGCATCGGATTGGCCTGATCCGATGCTAATTCGATGCTAAATAGCGTCGAATTAGCATCGGATCAGGCTAATCCGATGCTAATTCGATGCTAAATGATTTAGGGTATCGTTTTTAAAACCCGCAATCAATATATAGGGAAACCATCCTAAACATAAGTGTTTTCGATAAAAATCAACTAATTTTAAATTTGAATTTTTACAATCATACTTCGGTACGCGAAAGTTTATTGTGGCCGCTAATTAATTAAAACTATATAAGTTTTATGAAATTAGAATACTATATCGATAACACTTATGTTTTGCTGTCCGGTAATCGTCTGAGTTAACGATACACGATACCCTAAATCATTTAGCATCGAATTAGCATCGGATTGGCCTGATCCGATGCTAATTCGATGCTAAATAGCGTCGAATTAGCATCGGATCAGGCTAATCCGATGCTAATTCGATGCTAAATGATTTAGGGTATCGTTTTTAAAACCCGCAATCAATATATAGGGAAACCATCCTAAACATAAGTGTTTTCGATAAAAATCAACTAATTTTAAATTTGAATTTTTACAATCATACTTCGGTACGCGAAAGTTTATTGTGACCGCTAATTAATTAAAACTATATAAGTTTTATGAAATTAGAATACTATATCGATAACACTTATGTTTTGCTGTCCGGTAATCGTCTGAGTTAACGATACACGATACCCTAAATCATTTAGCATCGAATTAGCATCGGATTGGCCTGATCCGATGCTAATTCGATGCTAAATAGCGTCGAATTAGCATCGGATCAGGCTAATCTGATGCTAATTCGATGCTAAATGATTTAGGGTATCGTTTTTAAAACCCGCAATCAATATATAGGGAAACCATCCTAAACATAAGTGTTTTCGATAATAATCAACTAATTTCAAATTTGAATTTTTACAATCATACTTCGGTACGCGAAAGTTTATTGTGGCCGCTAATTAATTAAAACTATATAAGTTTATAGGTTCGGACTCGGGTTTACTAGATCTTAACATGTGATGATTTTACTATTTGGCGACGACCAAATTATGTTTCTTTTTATCTTTCACGAATATATTTATCTTAAAACGCGTTATAATATTACATTACTTAGAAAATAAGAATATTACACATAACAACTTTATTGTGAACTCGTACATTGGATAGTAGGAAAATATTAAACATTAAAGCAACATAAAGCCTTAATTATGATTTTTCATAACCATTGCTGACTCAGATGTTTAATTATCATCTGAGTCTGGAACTGTTTCATATTCGTACCCAGTAGTTTCTTCATCTTCATCGTTGATAGTAGATGCTTCGGTTGTTTCGTATTCAGCAATCATCGTATTAGCACCAATTATCTGTTTCGAAAAAGAATTTAGTTTTTAAATATCAGAAATATTAAGACACTTATGGAAAATGTACCTTAACAATGTTTCGCTCTGTGATGTTGAGGTAATTAGAGTTCATGTTAAAACGACATACGGTAACATTCTTTAGAATGACCACCGCACCTACAACAGTGGAGAGTTTGTACTCGTCATTATTGAAGATGTTATGGTGCATGGTTCCCTCGATTTTTCCTGACGGATCTTTTAAGGTTACTAGCAGATCTCCCTGGCCATTAGGGGTCAAACTGGCGAGCATAGCCACAATCTAAAAATGAGATACAATTTACGTGTCAGATAAATTGTATTTATAAAATGGAATAATATTGCTCGACTATGTGAACCTTTTTGACTTTCAGAAATTGTGAATGCGACGATTGAATTTCTGCAACATGGGTCCAGAATGGTGTGCTCCTGTTGTTATAAGAACCTACATGTATGAAAGATATATTTTATATGCCATAAACAATCATTATTGTAATGGTAAAACCATTAATTATATATATATATATACCTTCACGGATTATGTAATCGATAGTAGTAGTCCACCGAGGACTACTAAAATCCTGGTCGCCATGTCTTGGCTCATTAATTACCTCACGTATGAAATCTTGCGTTGGACGTGTCTGAGAACTTTCACCTCGCAATACCTTTGCATCGTGAGACCTCTTGCGAAACAGTCCTCGCCGTATGAGTTGGCCAGGTCCTGGTATCTCGGGCGTTTGGTTTTGGGATCCTTGAGTTGGTGGGAGTGAAACTGTCGGTGGAGCATCAATAACATTTAAGTTATCGTATGGTGGGCTTGAAGGAACAAGATTTTGGTTTTGAGGGTTTTGAACGGAGGCTCGGTTTTGTATATAATAATTCCAAAGATCTCTGTTCGCCATATGTTTTGGGAGATTTTTTTTTTTAAAACTTTAAATATTTTTTTGCAATGGATGGAGGATGCGCTCGGTTGGGGTATTTATAGTACAATTTAGCATCGACTTAGCATCGACTTAGCGTCGTATTAGTGTCGGACAGAACCGCCGCTAACGAAGTAGGTAAACCCATTAAAAACGTGTTACCTAACTACCAAGTTCGACGCAATATCCGATGCAATATTCGACGCTATTAGGTCGATGCTAATTCCTCGCTAATTCCAAAGATCTCTGTCCACTTATATAGGCAAAATAAAGAGATATTTAAAGCTTAACGTGTCGCAGTATATGTGGTTATAAGAGAAGAACAAAAACTGATGCGACATTACAGCTCAGTGGGCAATAAAGATGGTAATTCCGTCAATGCAATTGTCGGCCACATAATGATGAATGACACTGTGAATGACAATGTCGGCCATTGAATGATGATTTGACAACTCGTTTTAATGGTTCATATATGACTGAAAAATTTCAAAGGCTTAGATCGATTCTGTAAAGGTACTAGGCAGATGTAGGTAAACCCTTTAAAAACGTGTTACCTAACTACCAAGTTCGATGCAATATCCGACGCTATGTTCGACGCAATATCCGACGCTATATTCGACGCTATAACATATAACTTCTACTATAAATACATATGATGAAGTGTATATCTTCTACACCTATCAATAACACAAATAATGTCTTCTAGCTCTCCTAATGAAGACTATAAATCAAAAAACGTGGAAAACTACCCGCTAGACATTCCAAAATACTCATGGGAAACCCAAACTCAATGCGACGAATTCACTCAAGAGATACCCCCTTACTCGTGGGAATTTGATACGTGCTCACCAATCCATATTGAAGATTCTTCATCATCAATAGTGCCGGATAGCCAGTGCTTGCCAACCATCCAACACATTCCAAAATACTCGGGCTCTCCGGAGGATCCTCCCAATGTTCTGTGTCTCGAATATGATAAGCAGAAAGAATGTCCTGACCGAAAGCGTGTTCTCGAAGACGTACAACCATCTCAATTGATTGAAAAGGCAGATACTTACGGTGGAAGTACTTCAAATGAATGTAAGGATCATTACTATGATTATGAATTTACCCAAAGACCTGAAAGCCCCAACTTAAATCTAGATGTTGATGCAATCAAGAAGGAATTGTGCGACGGATATGTAGATTCTCCACCAAAGAAAAAAAAGGGAAAGAAACATTTCTGGTTCTAATAAATGGTACGTTTGGAGTGGATACAAAGACATATATGTATTTAAAATTCGGAGTGTATTATGAATTTGTGTCATAACCGTTGTATGTTTAATATTTTCAAGGCTTTAATGTAAAGAGAATTTATGAAGTTTTATGATTTAATTTTTATATTTTCAAAAATTAAAGTAGATAACACTTATGCTATATAAGTTTTTTGAAATTAGATTAGACTTATTATAACACATATATATGTTACATTAAAACTATATAAGTTTTTTGAAATTAGAATACAATATAGGTAACACTTATGCTTCGCTGTCTGAATCTTCATTTGAGTTATCGTCATCCTCATCGGTACTTTCTCCACTCTCGTTTGTAAACTCGTCTTCGGGGTTTTCTGCATCGGTAGCATCCGGAAGTATGTCAGCTTCTCGATTCAATCGGTCTATAAGAATGATGTTGTCCAAATCTTGTTCTGGAGTTGTTAGATCCACGGCAGTTTCATATTGCATAGGGGCATCGTCGGATTGAACTATAATTCCTCTCGGAGCTATTTTAAGCACTGATAACCATGAAATCCCTGTTTTTTTGACCCGTTGATATGGAATGAAACAAACTTGATCCGCTTGTGATGCAAGAACAAATGGATCATACTTTCCATAAGAACGCGATTCGTTAACATCGATGACACCAAACTTTCCAACTCGAACCCCTCGCCCGACAACTGGATCAAACCACTGGCATTTGAAAAGTGTGCACTTTAAGTTAACCAAACCAGGATATTGAACTTCAACAATGTCTTTTATAATGCCATAAAAATCGGTATCTCCGCCTCGAACAACGACACCGTAGTTCGCAGTTGCTCTATTTTTGCCACGTTCGAACGTATGGAATACATAACCTCGTGTAAAATACATTGGAGATGACGTAACTTTTTGCAGCGGACCTTGTATCAACTCTCTAAACCATTGAGGGTATGACGTGTCTCCATAATCAACCTGGCAAATATAGTATACACATTGTAAATATAGTATACACATTGTAATTATAGTATATATACACAAATTGTATTTATAGGTTTCTTTCAACTTACCTGACTCCTCAACCATTTAGCAAAGTGTAGCTCTTTTCGTTTTTCAATCTCCCCGGATGATGCATTTGGGAAAGCCTCGTTAACCT
Source organism: Arabis hirsuta (assembly GCA_964056655.1). Taxonomy (NCBI): domain Eukaryota; kingdom Viridiplantae; phylum Streptophyta; class Magnoliopsida; order Brassicales; family Brassicaceae; genus Arabis; species Arabis hirsuta. Next base: position 41,576,285 of record OZ053301.1, read on the forward strand.
GACGAATGAATTCACTAACAGAAAATATAGTTATAACAAATGTTTTCAAAGCATATATATGGTAAAAATAAACCTATAATCCATAGGTTGTAATAATATGTACCTCAAATAAGGGCTAACTTCATCGCATTGTAAGAGAATATATGTGTGTGCACAATTGTATTCTTCGTACGAGGACCAGTCTTTTTCTGATATGATTCCGGCATGCCTACCAACTGCACAAAATATATCTGGGACATCAGAAACTGGATACGTTTGTGCGATGCCACCATCGTCGTACCTACGTGGAACTCTTTTTCGTGTTCGGACAGTTGGAGCGAAGTAATATGAGCTGAAATGAGAGGTTTCTTCGGTTAAACTTCCCGCAACAATTGATCCCTCAACCCTAGCTAGGTTTTTTGCCTTTCCTTTTAAGTGTTTCATGAATCTCTCGAAAGGATACATCCAACGAAATTGAACGGGCCCTCCTAAATCGGCTTCGTAAGGGAGATGGACAGGAAGATGCTCCATCACATCAAAGAAAGATGGAGGGAATATCTTCTCTAAGTTGCACAGCAATATTGCGATGTTATTATTTAGTTGTTGAATTCCATCCAGAGTCAGAGTTCGCACACACAGATCCCGAAAAAAAGCACCAACACCTGAAATCAAAGTGCAGATATCCAATATCAACCAAAAAATAAATGTAATTACACATATCATTATATTTGTTTAAATATTTATATATCGTCATGATAGAAAATAGACCTGCAAGTGATTCATTCACGTTCGCTGGCAAAAGCTCCGCAAAAGCGAAAGGCAATAACCTCTGCATAAACACATGACAATCATGACTCTTCATACCAGAAAATTTTTTCCCTTGCTCTACGGACTTAGAGAGTTTTGACACGTATCCATCTGGGAACTTAACTTCGTTGGAAACCCAATTGAAGAATGCTGATTTGCCTTCGTTTGACAATCTAAAGATAGGCACTGGAGCTCTCCCATCTCCCGTGATATGTAACTCAACTCTAGAGCATATGAGAGGCAAATCCAGTCTAGACTTCAAGTTATCTTTAGACCTGCCTGGAACGTTTAAGATGGTGTGCATGATGTTATCAAAAAAGTTTTTCTCAATGTGCATGACATCAAGATTGTGGCGCAATAGATGATCCTTCCAGTACGGTAGATCCCAGAAAATGCTCTTTTTATGCCAATTATGTTCTTGAAGATATCCATCTGGGAGATTGGTTGGAATATTAAGCCAGTTACCACCACGTTGTGTTGTGTCCTGAGCTCCATAATAATCAATTTGACCTTCAATTTGCTCTCCTGAAAGATATGGAGGTGGGGGGACGCGTACACGTTTGCCCTTTGTGAACAACCTCCTGTTCCCCCGATACGGATGGTTCATAGGGAGAAACCTCCGGTGACAATCAAACCAACAAGATTTTCTACCATTTTTGAGTTGGAAGGCATCTGTTTCATTTTGGCAATACGGACATGATAACCTACCATGTGTTGTCCAACCAGATAACATACCATAGGCTGGAAAATCGCTTATCGTCCACATAAGCACAGCTCGCATGGTAAAATTCTTTTTCCTCGAGTAATCAAAAGTACAAACCCCATGATACCATAACATCTTCAACTCTTCAATCAGCGGCTGGAAAAACACATCAATAGATCTTCTTGGATGCTTCGGACCAGGGACTAAAATACTCAAAAACAGAAATTCCCTCTGCATGCACATATTAGGCGGAAGGTTATAAGGTGTCAATATAACCGGCCACAAAGAATATTGCCTGCCAGACATACCAAATGGACTAAAACCATCTGTACATAGGCCAAGATAAACATTGCGCTTCTCTTTAGCAAAATTAGAGTGTACCGATTTGAAGTGTTTCCAAGCTTTTGCATCAGAAGGATGCTGAACTTCTCCTTCATTAGTTGAATGTTCCGCATGCCACCTCATTGATGCAGCTGTTCGTTCGGATTGGTATAACCTTTGTAGCCTATCTGTTATGGGTAGGTACCACATTCTCTGGTACGGCACTTTACTTCTACTGGCTCCTTGGGGCTTAAATCTTGGTTTCTTGCAAAATCGACATTCCTGCAGATCTTCATCATCTTTCCAAAATATCATGCAATTGTCAATGCAAACATCTATCATCTGTGAGGGCAAACCTAAACTAGAAACTAGTTTATGTATGTCGTAATATGACTCAGCAGCTTCATTACCCTCTGGCAAATATTCTTTTATAAGAGCTGCCCAATCATTCATGCAACTCTCAGATTGATTATGATCAGACTTTATTGTCATCATCCTAGATGCCAATGATAATTTAGACAGACCTTCCCTACAACCTTCATAGAGTGGCTGTTTAGCAGAATCAAGCATAGCATAAAATTTTTTAGCATCTGCATTGGGCTCCTCAGCAACATCATCAGGAGTAGACATAACTACCGGAAATGCATCGGTTACCATTTTTTCAAACCTATTATGCTCTAACCCGATATCATGATCATAAGTATTAACAAATTGATGCTGATCATATTGCTCATTCGAATAACCCTGACCCATAGGTTGGTAACTAGTACTACCCTGATCATATTGCTCATTGGTTTCATCTTCATAACCCTCTCCATGATAAAACCAAACATAATAATCTGGTGTGAAACCTCTATTAAATAAATGCGTACCAACTTCATCAATTGTCTGCGGCTTCTTCGGCGAATTTTTGCACTTCCGACACGGGCACACCATCACTCCGGTCTTTTGAATTGCAGGCACACTACTCGCTTGAGCAATGAAAATTTCAACCCCGTTGAGGAACTCTGCTGATATCCCTCCAGTTTCATCTCTACGTCGATACATCCAGCTTCTTAGTTCGTATATATCGCCCATCTTAGTCAGAAAGGATTACAAATTTTGGAAATTTTTTTTTTTTTTAATAAAAAAAAAGTTTTTTTATTTATAATTTTAAATATTTTTTCCGATTGTTGGAGGATGTGCTCGGTTGGGGTATTTATAGGAAAATTTAGCATCGATTTAGCATCGTTTTAGCGTCGGACTGAACGAATTAGGTAAACCCATTAAAAACGTGTTACCTAACTACCAATATCCGACGCAATATCTGACGCAATATCCGTCGCAATATCCGTCGCTATTTGGTCGACGCTAATTCGACGCTATATAGCGTCGAATTAGCGTCTAATTAAGTTTCTAGAAGCTATATCCGTCGCAAAAATCGACGCTATATATTCGACGCTATTTCGACGCTAAATTAGCGTCGAAATAGCGTCGAATTAAGCAAACCGAAGCAATTTCGTTGCTAAATCGACGCTAATTAGCGTCGATTTAGCAACGAATTATTATGTTGCAAAGTAGCGTCGATTTAGCATCGAAATTTAAAACCAACACAAAACCGACGCAATTTCGACGCTAAATTAGCGTCGGATTTAATTCGATGCTAAATTTCGTTGCTAAAAATGTGTATTCTTGTAGTGAGTATGCGTATTTGTAACTTGTAAATATTGAAAAGTCAAATGACTTATTTAAAAAAATAAAAAAAAAGTCGAGTGATTAAACCTAGTCAAAGTTAATTGGTCTTTTAAGGTCACACAATAACAATGTTTACATTAGCACTATCCGTAGTAATTAGGATTAAAGAAATATGTTTAGGAGTTATCTAAACATTAGAAAATTATCCTTTTGTGAGAAAAAATGAAATTTGCTTATATCTTTTCCTATATAAGAAGTTATCAATGTGAGTGAGTTGATAAGAGATTTGAGAGAGTTTTATTGTGTTTGAGAGCTTTAGTTTTGAGCTAGTTTCTAAAGCTATTAATAAGAGAGTCATTCTTATTATCTTGTGCACATTACACACTTGTTCGATCTCTATATTTGGTATCAGAGCCATCTCAAAAAATTTGAAGAAGGGCCGAGAGAGCTATTACCACGGTCACAAGTCCACATCCTGCGAAGAAAGAAGGAGGATCTTCAACCATCACGTATCCGATGTTAAACTCCACAAACTATACTGTTTGGGCAATGAGGATGAAAGTTATGCTCAAAGTTAATGAAGTATGGGATGCTATCGATGGAGAAACAGAGACTTCGGAAGGAAAGAAGAACAATATGGCTATTGCTTTGTTGTTTCAATCTATATCAGAAACTCTAATTCTGCAAGTAGGCGAGCTTGATACAGCGAAGAAGGTTTGTGAAGCAATCAAAGCTCGACATGTAGGAACAGAACGAGTTAGAGAAGCTAGGTTACAAACACTAATGACGGATTTTGATCGCTTAAAGATGAAAGACACTGAAACGATTGATGACTTTGTAGGAAAAGTATCAGAGATCTCTTCAAAATCAGCTGCCCTAAAAACAATCATAGAAGAACCTAAATTGGTCAAAAAGTTTCTTAAAAGCCTTCCTCGGAGAAAGTATATACATATAATCGCCTTGTTAGAGCAGGTATTAGATCTTAATACCACAAGCTTCGAAAATATTGTTGGTCGTCTTAAGGCGTATGAAAAACGAATTTCCGAAGAAGAAGAACCTCACGAAGATCAGAGTAAGCTAATGTATGCTAATACAGACTCCCAAATAAGGTACGCAAATCAACATGAGTACAATGGTAACTATAGAGGCAGAGGTAGAGGAGGAAGATACTTTTTTAGAGGGAGAGGTCGTGGATGAAATGGAGGAAGAGATACCTCACACATCACATGTTTCAGGTGTGACAAGATGGGTCACTATGCTTCTAACTGCCCAGATCGCTTGTTGCAACTCCAAGAATTGCAAGAAACAGTGAAAGAAACAGAGGATGCAGATGAACTCATGATGCATGAAGTCATTTTTCTTAATGAAAAACGTTGTTTGACGAGTAAATTTGAAACAAACATTGATGGGGAGAATGTATGGTATCTCGACAACGGGGCTAGCAATCATATGACCGGGGATAAAAGATACTTTGACAAGCTTGATCGCTCTGTTACCGGAAAAGTGTGTTTTGGAGATGATTCACGGATTGACATTAAAGGAAAGGGCACAATAGCTTTTGTAGACTTGAATGGGAAGCCAAGAATAATGACAGACGTATACTACATTCCCGATCTAAAAAGTAATATCATTAGTCTTGGTCAAGCTACATAATCAGGTTGTGACATCAGATTAAGAGGAGGATATCTGACAATGAGAGATCATGAAGGAAAACTTCTTGTAAAAGTAGAAAGGTCACCAAATCGTCTATACAAGGTGACAATGGGGTTACGCAACAATGTTTGTCTTCATCTAACAAAGCTTAGTGAATCCAGTAAGTGGCATGCGCGTATGGGACATGTAAAATTTGCAACACTAAAATCAATGATTGATAAAGAACTTGTACATGGTGCTCCCAAAACAGAGTTAGAAAAAGAAATTTATGGTTCGTGCTTGCTTGGAAAACAGACGAGACAATCTTTCCCAAGTGCAACCACTTACCGAGCAACAAAGAAACTTGAGCTCATACACGGTGATCTTTGTGGACCAATTACGCCAACTACGAGTGCTGGAAATAGATATGTATTTGTGTTCATTGATGACTATTCAAGGTACATATGGACGATCCTTTTAAAAGAGAAAGGAGATGCTTTTATAAAATTTCGGAACTTCAAAGCCATTGTGGAAAGAGAATCAGAGTCGAGAATATGAACATTGAGGATAAACAGAGGAGGAGAGTTTGTGTCACTTGAATTCAATGCCTTTTGTGAAGAATCATGCATCAAGCGACATTTTACTGCTCCATACACACCACATCAAAATGGTGTAGTTGAAAGACAAGACAGATAATGATGGAGATGGCAAGAAGCATTCTGAAACACATGCGTTTGCCAAATTACTTGTGGGGAGAAGCCATACGACACGCAACCTACCTCTTGAATAGGATTGCGACACGAGCGCTAAAGGACATAACTCCTTATGAGTGTTTTTGAGATAAAAGACCAAACATTGAACATATACGGATTTTCGGCTGCATCGCATATGCAAAGGTGGATAAACCTCACTTGAAGAAACTAGATGATAGATCGTGAGTGCTAGTCCACCTTGGAACGGAGCATGGATCAAAGGTATATCGTCTCCTTGATCCACATGCTAAGAAAATCATTGTAAGTCGAGATGGTGTATTTGATGAGACAAAAAGCTGGAGTTGGAAGGAGAATGACGAAGAGAGAAATAATGATAGTTTGAGAATTGAACTTGATGGTTTCGGAAATCATGGTCTTCAAGAGTTAGAAAGAGATGATGAAACAAGACAACAAGTGGAAGAGGAAGAGCGATCTACTGAAAACAGGGAAGAAGAAATTCAATAATAGACAAATGGTGATCTCATAACTCAAGAATCCTCACCCGTTGTGTTAAGAAGATCAGAAAGACAGATTAACAAACCAAAGTATCTTGAAGACTATGTGTTACTTACGGAAGAAGAAGGTGAGATGTTGCTTTTATGTATGAATAACGAACTGAGAAACTTTCATGAAGCTAAGGAGTCTAAAGAGTGGAGAGACGCGTGCGAAGAAGAAATTAGTTCTATTGAAAAGTTCAGAACATGGGATCTTGTAGACTTACCAATCGAAGTTAAACCAATTGGTTTAAAGTGGATTTTCAAACTCAAAAGGAACTCGAATGGAAGTATCAACAAACACAAAGCGAGACTTGTTGCAAAGGGATATGTGCAACAATACGGTGTAGACTTTGAGGAAGTTTTTGCTCCGGTAGCAAGAATTGAAACCATTAGACTCCTAATTGATCTTGCAGCTGCTCATGGGTGGGAGATTCACCATCTAGACTTCAAAACCACTTTTTTCACGGTGAATTAAAAGAAAATGTATATGTTCTTCAACCAGAAGGTTACAAAAGAAAGAGAAGTGAAGAAAAGGTGTACAAGCTCAATAAAGCGTTGTACGGTTTACGGTAAGCACCAAGGGCATGGAACAACAAGCTCAATCACATTCTGCTTGAATTGCAGTTTATCAAGTGCTCCAAAGAACCATCTGTATATCGCAAGGAAGTTAAGGAGCATCTATTAATCATTGGCGTGTACGTTGACGACTTGTTTGTCACGGGAACAAGTCTGGAGGTTATTAATAGATTCAAAGAAGAGATGGCATCGAATTTCGAGATGAGTGACCTCAGGATATTGACATACTATCTAGGTATAGAGGTGCTCCAACATCAAGATGGTATAACACTAAATCAATCACATTATGCACACAAGATTTTGGAAGAAGCTAGGATGCAAGACTGTAATTCAGTACATGTACCAATGGAAAGAGGTCTAAAATTGTCCAAAGCCAAGAATAAAAAGGATATTGATGCAACAACGTACTGAACGAATGTGGGGTGTCTCAGGTACTTGCTACACACGCGATCGGATTTGTCTTTTTGTGTTGGTGTTTTGAGTACATATATGCAAAGCTCCTGCGAATCACATGGAGTAGCAATGAAGCAGTGTTTGAAGTACTTAAAGGGAACTACTACTCTCGGATTAGTGTTTGAAAGAACAAAAATACCAAAGCTTGTAGGATACAATGACAGCATCCACAATGTTGATCTTGATGATGGTAAAAGCACGGCTGGACATATATTCTATCTTGGAGAAAGTCTAATTACTTGGTGTTCACAGAAGCAAGATGTCGTTGCTTTATCGTCTTGTGAGGCAGAGTTTATAGCCGGCACAGAGGCAGCAAAACAAGCAATTTGGTTACAAGATCTACTTTGTGAGATTACTGGATCATCAAACGATAAGGTTACAATTCGCATTGATAACCAATCGGCGATAATTCTTACAAAAAATCTGGTCTTCCATGGTAGGAGTAAGCACATACACAGACGCTATCACTTCATAAGGGAATGTGTTGAAAGCGGACAAATAGACGTAGAGCATGTTCCGAAAAGTGAGCAAAAGGCTGACATCCTTACGAAAGCTTTGGGAAAGATCAAGTTCAAAGAAATGCGAGAGATCATGAGAATTCAAGATTTGGAGAAAATGAAGTTCAAGCTTAAGGAGGAGATTATTGGAATAAGCTTGAAGCCCAAACAATTCTAAAGTGATTAGGATTAAGGAAATATGTTTAGGAGTTATCTAAACATTAGGAAGTTATCCTTTAGTGAGAAAAAAGGAAATTTGCTTATATTTTTTCCTATATAAGAAGTTATCAATGTGAGTGAGTTGAAGAGATTTGAGAGAGTTTTATTAGGTTTGAGAGCTTTAGTTTTGAGCTAGTTTCTAAAGCTATTAATAAGAGAGTCATTCTTATTATCCTTGTGCACATTACATACTTGTTCGATCTCTATACTATCCATATAAATTGGCGAAACAAATTTCTACCTTCTGGGATCGCTTGGATTGCGAGGGACCAATCGGGAAGAGTCACTCACCATGCCCAAGATGCGAGTACCAATTCTCCAAACATAATCATTGCGGAGCTTTCAATGCATTGTTTGGTCTTTAGAAAGTCTTCGTGATTTACGGATAATTAATGTTGTTTTGGCTTTGGACTGCAACTCAGCTTTTGAAGCTTTGTTAAAGCCGAACCATTGGCCAAGGTATTGATTTTAATTATCCCAAATTGATTGTCTACGTAGAGACTTCTCAAGTTTATCCTTTGAGTTGGAAATGCATTGCTCAAACTCAATCGCTAGAGACATTGCGAAAAGTGTGCTTCGGGATGGTCGTTTCCATTCGTACATTGCTATTGGAGGTCCGGCATAGCTTCACAATCGCATTGAAAGAGAGTCGTCTTTGCATCCGTCAATAAACCTTCTACGTTAGGTTATAAAGATGGATGTTCTCGGAACTTGTATAATAATGTTTCATATGGTGTTCTTTACTCTATTTTTTATTTTGCTCTGCTTTGTATTTGAGGAGGTAGCTCCTCCACAACTTTGTGTTTTTGGTTTCTGGTTTTAATAAAACTGATGTTAAAAAAAAAAACTTTAGCACTATTTTCCTATGCTTTAATCATATGCTTATTGTTTGGAACGGGGATATACTTAGACCATCTTTATCCATAAAACCTATGTGAGTATCATTAATATTCATTATTTAGCAACAAAAAAAATTAATTTCAAACCAATTGTATCGCGCCACGTGGTTATGATACTTATCTAAAGTTTCAGCCAACTGATGCTTGTGAAAATAAATCAGCTGAGTATCATAGTTAATAATATTTGCTTAATCACATGATACTCATTAGAATCATGAATAAACATGGTTTTACAACAATTAATATTTATAATTTAATATATTTTTCTTATGGGAAGTTAAGAAACTTCGTTGTATACATTACCAGAAATTATTATGGGCCAATACCCAAGTTGTGGTCCTACAAGATAAGATTTGGTGTAGATACAAAACCGAGTTTTTAATCATGTTTACTAATGATGAAGAAACTCAAAAAGTAACCAATATTTACAGGGGAGGTGTATGGGTAGTTCACAAGTAGACAACCCAGTCAATACTATCCGATAATAAGAATATAATATATATAGTCTTTGATGAAGATTTATATTGAATTCATTTTCATATGAACGTGGATAGACACTTAGCTATAAAAAAATGATATAATCATATGATGAGACATGGGTGAGCTAATAATATGAAAAACGTGGGGTCTCTCTCGTACATCTCTCACTTCATTTTCTCGACCATGTTTGCTTATCTCTACAGGCTAAACATCATCTTCATCAATCATTCATGTCTACGATATGAAGAACGGTAATTATACCATATGATGACGAAAAAGTAATCATCGTCATCATCATGTTGGTTTCAAAAAGATGATGATGGACATGAAACAAATCAAACCTCTTATCAGTTGAGTTAGTAATCAAATTCGCCGTTTATAGTTTTCATTGCTCAGCAAATTCCAGTTATATATACAGTCTTCAGCAGAACCAATTAAAATATAAGCATATAAATGATATGAATTCTATCTTTAACAAATACTTAAGTACAAATATCCTCTTATTATAAATTAAAAGATTATTAGGATTCAACCTTTTCTGGTTAATAGTATTTGATTATGGTAGTAGAGCCTAAATTTAAGAACGTAGGAGAGAATTTTTGTAGAGTAAAAATAGAGCCAATAACAAGGATAAATTGAGAACGTTAGTTATGATGAACCTTAGTTATGATAAATGAAAAAGCTATTGAGAACGTTAGCTAGCCAATCTTTTAAAAAGTTTTCATTAGGTGACTTGTATAATTGTATGGTTGGTCTTTCAATGGAAAAATTTTCCTTTAACTTAATTACGCAGAATTACAACAACAACAAAAAAAACATTATTTGAATTTGAAAAACTACCCTAAAATATTAGTATTATTATTAATGTGTTTTTATTTAGTATAAAATTAATGCCGCAGTTTTTACAGGATGGCGAAGGTTTATGAAATCTTCCCAACTCTTCATAGAAAAAAAATGTGATATTTTGAAAAACAAAACAAAATGGGGAGTAGTTTTTAGGATGTCTCATTACATTTGTAAAATATACTAAGATATGCGTTGACTGTAAAATATCAAGGGGATATGAAACTGTTGATTCAACAAAATTCATTTAAATTTTGTTATCAGCCTTTTCTGTTTATGTTTATAAAACCATTAAGAGTAAACCAAAATTGTAAGTTTAATATGCACCTTATTATTCTCGTGTAATATGATATTAAAAAAAAACTTTCTAGGCCCATTATCGCATTTTTTGTAATTTTTCCAAAAGAATCTATGTGTACATATTGAAAAATATTAAATAGTCATAATTTCTTTTTTTGGTAATTTCGTAACATATTGTTGTCGTTTCATGAGAGTTATCCCCACAACATGTAACGAGTTGGACATGAGTATTTTGGATAGGCACAAATTTATTTGAAACTATACATAGTTGTTAAAATTATGAAATAAGGAATCTCCTTTGAATATATTAATTTATTTCTTAGTTTGGTTGATCAGTTTTGGTATAAGTTTTTTTTTATAAATTATTAGTCAATTTTATTTCAGGTAATGTTTCTAATATATATGTTGATCTTATTTTGCTAAATATTCTACAGTATCTTAATAGTATTACTCATCCACAAAAACGTGTAGTAAAAAAACAAAAAAAAACGGTAAGTTGAATTCAGCACAGAAAATGAGCTAAATTCAACTCGATGCATATTTTGTTTTTTTATGCTCAAATTTCGATGGATTAAAGTTGGCACTATTTTATTAAATAAAGACACACAAACACTAATTTACAAAATGAAAAAATATATATATTAAATAATATTCGAGATCTTGTTCTATAACAAGCCAACTTGTGTAAATCAAGAAGTGCTTCAACCCCACAAGTACCCTCTCTCTCTCTCTTTCTCTCTCTCTCTCTCATCAATCCTTTTTTTTTTTTTTTTGTTCAACCTCTCTGTTTATATATCAATCAAGAAGATTTCTTGTTTCTGGGAAAATTTCTGGAAAGAAATTAAGAGAGAGAGAGGAAAGATTAATCGTACGTAAGAATGGTGGTGGAGGGAGATAGAAGCATAGAGGAAGGGCTTCTTCTTCATGAAAACGGCAAAGATGATCGTCGTATCACTTCTTGTGTTATCCTAAGCACTTTTGTCGCTGTTTGTAGTTCCTTCAGCTATGGTTGTGCTGTGAGTTTCCATCTCAATTAAATTCTCTCTTTGATCCTATTTTTCTTTTTCTTATAATTTCATCTTAATTAATAAAAAGAATTACATTAATTTCTGTACTTTTTTGTAGAATGGTTATACTTCAGGTTCTGAGACTGCTATCATGAAGGAGTTAGACCTTTCTATTGGACAAGTATGTACTTATCGCTTTTTTTTCAAACAACTCAATTTATCATGCACAAAACCAAATTATTTTCATAATTACTTGTGAAACATCAGCTGCTTATAATGTTTAGTAAACTATGAGACCTTAACCCAGAAGCCAGGTCGGTCTTAAGAAATTAAATTGATATTTGTAGTTAGATTCATATAAGAATATTATTGCTAATATATTAGTTTTCGCAATTATTGGAGAGAAACACAGATGCATATGTGATACGTATTTTCGTATAAAGAAATTGCGTACGTAAGTTTGCTATTAAAAAATGAACATGATAGAAACGGGAGTTTACTTACGTAACAACAATAGAGCATCCGCATTGGTCATATTTTGTTATATCTTTAAATATAAAATTATTAAAATTTGAGTAAAAATAAGAAAGAAAGTGTTTTTGGTTAAAATAATAGGGTGTATTGAAATATAAAATTAATAAATTTTGAGTAAAGAAAGTTGATAGTGGGTGTTTTTGGAGAGAGTGTGTCTTGGGAAAGACATAAATAGTGAAAAAGTTGATGAAAGTTGGGGTGTGTTTAAATATAAAATTAATAAAAGTTGAGTAAAAGGATGAAAGAGAAGGTATAAAGTTGAGTAAAAGGAAGAAAAAGTGTGTTTTTAATATTTTTTTATCGAGAGACATAACCAAAATATGACGAATGCGGATGGCCTTACAAACAAACAAAAACAATATAAACTTAAATTTATTATTGCTGAATTAAAGGATAAGACCGAATTTCATTCAAAAAAAAAAGGATAAGACCGAATAAAATGAGCAAATACTGATGTGCTTCACGCAATCATAAAAGAAAAACTCGATGGTTTAAGAAAAAATTTCGTCTTAAAAAATCACTACTTTATAAAGTACTACAAAATTGTAAACGAAGTAGTTAGAAATGTGCCAAAGATTAGTTGTAAGATATGAAGATTTTAGCAAGACTCTCCTTCCAAAATTTGTTGTAATGTTGAGGGTACTACGGTAATTATACATGGTTTTCAGTTTTCAGCGTTTGGTTCTTTCTTGAACGTGGGAGGAGCGGTGGGCGCCTTGTTCTGCGGTCAATTGGCAGTAACCCTCGGCAGGAGACGTGTAATTACCGTTTTGCCCATATTTCCTAAATCATACTTAATTTCTTACATTCGAATTATGCAACTTGTTTACTAACTCGTATCATTTATATTATTTTCTTGTGGTCAATTATTGAAGTCGTTGTGGGCCTGCGATTTGTTCTGCATTTTTGGCTGGCTCTCCATTGCTTTCGCAAAGGTATAAAATCCGAAACAAACCCTTAATTATCTTTATTTTATAAAAAAAAAAATTTGGTGGCTCGAAATATAAATAATAGATTTGAATTTATTTGGAAACAAAAAGGATGTCTTATGGCTGGACTTAGGGAGGATTTCCTTGGGAATAGGAGTCGGCTTGATTAGCTACCTGGTAATTAAAATGTTATTATATACTGCTATAACTAAATGTTGTAATTTTTCTTTATTTTATTGATATAGTATTTCACATTTCTTAAAATCAATATTTTAATATTCGAACAAGGTCCCTGTCTATATTGCGGAAATCACCCCAAAACATGTTCGTGGTGCATTTACTGCTTCAAACCAGGTAAAGTCTGTCTCTATTTGATTATAATGTTAAGAAGTCTGTCTTTACTAATAAATATTTATATTTGACCTTTTTATTGCAACCAACCAATAATTGTTTTTGGTTTTATAGCTTCTTTCAAACAGTGGAATTTCCCTGGTTTATTTTGTTGGGACTGTAATTAATTGGAGGGTTTTGGCTATTATAGGTAACGAAATATTTCACCAAAAGTTTTTATTTATTTATTTAAGTATTCTATGAAGACGATGGATTGATTTTATTTAATTATATTTTCCGGTTTAGGTGCTATTCCATGCTTCATTCAAGCGATCGGTATATACTTTATACCAGAATCTCCAAGATGGCTGGTTCGTATTTTTCTCATAATATTTCTTTGTCAATTGCATATCGACTATGATATTTGACATACATATCTTCAATATTTTTGTTCAGGCTAAAATCGGTTCTTCTAAAGAAGTAGAAAGTTCTTTGCATCGACTTAGAGGAAGAGACGCTGATGTATCAGGTGAAGCAGCTGAAATTCAGGTATGTTTCATAATCATTAGCTACAAAATATTACTAGTATACTTTCTTTATAAAACAAACTATTATTATTGTTATTATTTTTTCGATAAAAACAAAAACATTATTTTATATTTGTTTTCAGGTTATGACAAAAATGATTGAAGAAGATTCGAAATCGAGTTTCCGTGACATGTTTCAGAAGAAGTATAGACGAACTCTTGTGGTACGGTAACACATAGTTAAATATAGAGTGAAAAAAACTAATTTATTTATAATTTGACAATTGATGAAATTAATAATTTATTTTTGAAAATATACAGGTTGGGATTGGTTTAATGTTCCTACAACAATTATCTGGAGCCACTGGAATCACATATTATTCAAATGCCATATTTCGAAAAGTTGGTTAGAATATTCAAAGCCCTACTCTTACTATTTATTTATGATATTATTTTTAATTATATTCATATAAATATTACCTAGTATTGATTATCTGGATTTTGCTTCTGCGAAACAGGCTTTTCGGAGAGACTTGGGTCAATGATATTTGGTGTGTTCGTGGTGCGTACCATATAATTAATTTTCTTTATTTTTAATTATGATTGCGTACCATATAATTAATTTTCTTTATTTTTAATTATGATTAATTTTTATCAAATATATTTTGATGATACTTTTTATGTTTTATATATTGCTCTGTAGATCCCAAAAGCCTTGATGGGTGTTATTCTTGTGGATAGATGGGGAAGACGACCACTCCTATTGGTTAGAAAAATATTCAGTTAATATAATTACATAAAATAGCATATACTATTTTCTGTCTAACTATTCATATAAAAACTTGTAAACATAATTCTAGGCTTCTGCTGCTGGAATGTCCATCGGATCCGCGCTTATTGGGGTTTGCTTCACGTTACAGGTTACTCACTTACTCTTATATATGATTAAAATATGACAAATATTAACTTGTAATATTGCAATCTCGAGCTAATATTTTTTAAAACATTCTAAAAAAATTCTTTTGTTTTGATGGGGATGAACAGGGAAGGAATCTGCTTCCTGAATTGACTCCAGTTCTCGTCTTCGTATTTATTCTGGTAAAACATTTATTTTATACAGTACATGACTTGGTATTAATTTATGATAACGAATTAATCTTAACATACAATTGAATATTGTGGTTAGGTCTACTTTGGAAGTTATGCAGTCGGTTTGGGAGGGCTACCTTGGGTCATTATGTCTGAGGTAAATAACTTATTTAAAATTTATGAGAAGTTAAGTAAGTAATAATAATTCAAAAAAGAAGTAACAATTTAAAAAAAAAAACAAAAATTTAGAGAACAAATGTTTACTGTGTTTATTTTTCTTATGCAGATATTTCCAATAAATATAAAAGTTTCAGCAGGAACAATAGTGGCATTAACCGCGTGGACCAGTGGGTGGTTCGTGAGTTACGCTTTCAACTTTATGTTTGAATGGAGCGCACAAGGTCCTTATTTTATCTACTTATTTTCCAATCAATTTGAATATAACGGTTTACCAAAAATACCTAACCTATTGAAAACAAAATCCAAACTAAACATCAAATTAAGAATAAATAGATAGGGTATATATAATACGACTAGACAGGTGATTCGCACAAAATTTTAAACTTGGATTCTGTTTTTTAGTAAGCATCATTTTCTTTCAAATAAGGTTAAATTTGTTTTTTTCCTCCTCGTATTGCATATTTCTTTGAAATTATGATTTTCTTTGTCAGGAATTATTGTTAAGTATCCAAAATTCTTATTCACCTTCTTAGTTTCAATTATGTCATTTACGTATTAATTATTGTTTATAATAATTAAACAGGAACATTTTACATATTTGGGGTTGTCGGAGCACTATCGTTCATTTTTATTTGGTTTCTCGTGCCCGAAACAAAAGGACGGTCACTCGAAGAATTACAAGCTTCACTTACGGGGACAAATTAAAGATCTATCGTACATTGTAATATGTTAATTTTTGTGTCTTAAGAAATATAAATATTATTTTACGATTCAAGTGGATTTGCAAATAATATATTTATTTTGTAATTATTATTTGCATATTCTTGATTGTAATACTCTACAAATGAATATATGTGTCTTGCAATCAGGGATATCTCCCCTTGAAATTTGTTCCCTATTATTCGGAAATATAACTACTTGTCAATAGATTATAGACTTCATACTCTATTCTTTTAGTTTTTGAATGGTGATTATCTTAAATTATTGAGAAGTTTTGGAAAATGCATTTTTGGAATTCCACCTAAATAGTTTTATTATTGATATCGTAAACGTATAATTTTTTAGTATATTTCAAGAAAACTACTGTAAACCCTATCTATATTAAATGTATTTTGTGTAGTACATATGCAAGTGAAGTTATGAAAAATATTTGTGGTAAAACTAATTACGTGAGAGACAACTTGTTATTTTAAAAAGCTTTCTTTCCTTATTTTCTTAGGTTCATTGCATGGTGAATGTTTTATGCAATTTGACCTATATAATGATGTTGACATGTTGCTCTAGTCACTTGTTAAATTACGACTGTCTCAAACTATTTGTAACGTTGTCCAAATTAGTTTCCTACAACATATTTGATGTGTAAAATATTAATTTATTATAGATTCCAATTTACATGCAATTTTAAATTATCATAAAGATTTTTTAAATGAACAATTACAACTTTCCTTCTTTTTTTTAGGGCTATTCGACGATTACACTTATCCTGAGGGATTAGTCGGACGGTAAAAACTCATACACCCTAGTTATATAAAAAACATTATTAAAAAATAGAATTTTAAAATTATATAATATTATCCAAGATTCTAGATAAATAACTTTTTAAATATATGGAAATCACGGCCCCTGGTGGTAACTAATAGTGTTTGATTTTGGGAATGTACTGATGTTAGCATTTCGGATAAATTAAACTATAATATATAATAGCTATATTATATATGAATAATTTCAATGATATGGATCTTTGTTTGCTTGTATGGTTAGATTTTTTTTTTGTATGGTTAGATTTACATATATTACATATAAATAATTCAATATCAACCGTTAACCTCGAAATCTTACAATATAAAAAATCCACTAGTGGCAATATTGTGGCATCAAGTTGGTATAATAGTATTGTATTTGGTTGGTCTCCCAAAACAAAAAATTAGTTGCTTGCTGATGTTATTTGTTATTATCCTTAAGGTGAAGGGAACCAATTTGACAATCTATTTGATCCAATATTATAAATATATATATATATATATATATATTTTTTTTTTATTTTTTTATTTTTTCTGTTAAGTAAAATCAGTAGGCCTTCCAAAAGGTGCGTCACAAAATGAATAAAACGTGTCTATTGTAGGTGCAGTTGAAATAAAAAAGATGGAGTCAACAAAATCATAGAAAAAATGAAATAAGCGAATCATATATTACTTGTTACTTGACCCAAAATATTTAGAGCATGCATCGTATATTTTGTCCTCGCCTATTAGAAAGACCCCAAAACTAGTCGGCTTTGGAGTTTTTGTTGGAGGCAAGAAGTTTCCAAGATATACATAAACGACTAGATTAAAAGTTTTGGTAGAATGTGTTCCAGAAATATGCGTATATTGATCAACTGAACAATATTTAGAGACTTTTCAGAGTAAACTATTCAACTGTACGTTGGATTAAGTACTGTGCCCAGTTAGAGAGATTAAAAACGTTGGAGCCGACAAGGCCACAAACAAAGATGACAGAAACATTACACATATGTAAACAAGCAAAAATACGTACGTACTTTCTTTGCATTAAATTAAAGAATTGGTTGGATCTTATCCCATCTCGAAAATGTGCCAAAACTATCATTCATTGAACCAGGACCCAAAAAAAAAAGGTAAAAGACAAACGTGTATGGTTTAGCTTCACCAACTATCACATAGTATCAGTTTTCATCAAAAAAAAAAACTATCACATATCAATCATTAGAACATAATTATAAAGGAGATAATAATAGTAAATATAGTGAGTTTTTAACAATTAAATATTGGATTGAGGTGCTAAATATAAGATTGAGGTTCTAAATATAGGATATATCTTTACAGTAAATATACATCTCTTTCTATCTCTTTCTTCCTTTTTCTCTATGTTCATCAATTCTAATATAAATAATATTATAAAATTCATATATTATCTCAACATATTTATTACTTATAATCATACTCTTAATTGTACTATTTTATTTTTCCTTTTTTATGTTACAATATTTTGGTTGGTTTTACGATGTAATAACCAAAAAAACAAAAAAAGACTATACAACCGACAAGAACTATTACACTCATTGTCCATGGGCTTAAATCTAAGCCCATACTTTAATTGTCATAAGTTTGAACTGGCCTAATTAACTTGTTTTAAAAAAAGCTTTTGGCTCTGAAATAGCTTTTGAAGTTCTACTTAAGGAAGTATTTTGGAATGAATTGTTAGAAGTAATATTGAAGATGAATATGTGTAAGAAGGAATACAACATTCTGTATGCATAAGTGTTTTTGCATGAAAGAGAACTACCGTAGAAAAATCACAGAAATCAAAAACGATATCAAGAGAAAAATGAAAGAGCCACTAGGAAAAGATCCGGTCAATTGGATTAATGAAGATGATTTTACATAAAACACATAATAATAAAATTCGGACAATAATTGCTTTATATTGTTTGTATATATGAAAGTCGATTGTGATCGCGTAAATTTTTTTGGGATCAACTCAAAGTATTAATCACGTCGAAGTTGGATTTCTTCTAACGTTAACCCTCGAGTCTCCGGAACCAAGCACCATGCGAATATAATTGTTAATCCACTTATCATGGCGAATATACTAAAAGTCCCTGCAATTCAAATTAACAAATATATATATTAACATACTATTTATAATAGGTATCGTCTTTTAAAACTTGAGTTTCATAAATTATATATATCATTTTAAGATCCAATAATGTATCTAAAGAACTCGAGTACATTTTTTCAAATTTTTTACATCAGTTGATTAAAAATGAAGGCAAAGAATGCGAAATGTATAAAAAATGTTAAGGGTTGTAACAAAACTATATATTTGGTTAATAAGGTCCATTTTGTGTAACGTACCGGTTGGGCTCCAAATAAGCATAAAATTGAAACAGTAGCTGACAATCCAACCAGTAAACCAATTCGTTATGCTTACTAAACTCCCAGCTACTACTTTCATATCCATCGGAAATATCTATATATAAAAAAAAAATCACATCAATTACAACTAAACATGATATATATATATATATATATATATATATATATATATATATATATATATATATATACATAAATGAATTATAAGCTTACTTAATCTGATAGACATAAATTTACCTCAGACATTATAATCCATGGTAGCGCTCCTATTCCAGCAGCGAACATCATACTAAATGTCTGTTTAAGAGTTTAAATTTATTATATCTAATCACATTTTGGGATATGTAGAATAAATAAGTGAGTAATTAAGACTAAGCTGGAAAAATTTTGGAGAACAAAAATTAGATTGGACATTACTTACCAATATTCCAATAAAGACCATAACGGGAGTAAAATTTACAATCCCAGGGACACCTTTCAATCCAAATGCTAAGGCAATAAGGATAAAACTTAAACATATCCCAGACGCTGATGTCTGCAAATTTGTACATTAAATTATATATTTCACATATGTATAAAATAGGGGAAAACGTACTATTTCCCCCTCGAAACTTTCATATCACACCAGATACATCCAGAATGTTTGCCTCGTACAATTTCCCCACAATATAAAACTTACCTCTTTATTTCCCCCCAAATATAAATATGAAAGATTATTTCCACACAAAATACAAATCATATTACAATTTACACCCAGATCCGTTTAATATTGGTTTACTGTTGACCAAAACCGATTTTAACCAAATAACTATCCGATTAACACCCAATTAAACCCAATTACCCGGGTTATGACCCAATTACAACGAACCCCCAAACTCCGATTAACAAAATGGGTCATAACCCGGATAATTGGGTGTTAATCGGATAGTTATTTGGTTTAAAATCGGTTTCGGTCAACAGTAAACCAATATTAAACGGATCTGGATGTAAATTGTAATCTCATTTGTATTTTGTGTGGAAATAATCTTTCATATTTATATTTGAGGGGAAATAGAGAGGTAAGTTTTATATTGTGGGGAAATTGTACTAGACAAACATTCTGGTTGTATCTGGTGTGATATGAAAGTTTGGAGGGGAAAATAGTACGAATAAGGTACTATATTAAAAAAAAAAAAAGTTCTAACCAAAAAAAAATTGTCTTCCCCATCGGTCCACAATTAACATACCCAATATTGCTTTTGGGACCTATCACATGATCATTGATTACAGTGATACAATCATCGTAAGAAATAAGAAATTTAGTGGTCAAAGTGTGAATAACAAAGAACAAATAGTAGACAGATATTAACAATACTTTACATATACGTACCACGACAATAGACAACACCGTCATCCCAATCTTAGAAGGAAAACCTTGAGAGTTAATTGAAAGTATTAGTTTTGTTATATATGAAACAAAATTCGTAATAATTATTAAAACAGAAAAGGGAATAATATTAAATAAATTAATAATATATTACCGGCAAGCTCAAATATTTTGCCTGCGTAATAACCAATTCCGGTACTTCCACATAATTGTTGCATAAGCATTAAACCTACACCGATCTAAACACAATTAACCCAAAAAAATCAGTTAGTTATATTTTATTCAAATTAACTGATAATTTAAAATTTTCTAGCAAATAAATGAGAAATCCCATTAATTTTGTACCGTAAGCTGACGGGTATATTTCCTTTTGAAAAGACTTCGCATGCTGATATTTGCGGTAGCTTCAACAGAAATCTGCAAAATTAGTATCAAAATGAGTAAAAAAAATTCTCTGAATAGAAAGAGAACAAATGTACCATGATTAACATATATTATGGTACTTTGGTAGTAATTTATACGTATGTGTACCATGATTTCACGAGATTCCTTCACGATATCAGCTTCTGTTCCTCTTAGTTTCTGAAGAACAACCTTACATTCTTCGTCGCGGCATTCTTTTGCCTAATAAAATTATTACGTTAAGTATATTAAAATTTTACTTTTCCATTTTTTTTTTGTTTGAACAAAACTAGTTTAAAAAGTGTATAATATAATTCGCATGACTAACCAGCCATCTTGGAGATTCGGGGATGAAGAACAAGCCACAAAGTTGTATCAAGCATGGAATAATGCCTGAAGATATTGAACAAAAATTAAATTTAATGATCAATATGGAAAAATTGAAAGTTGGAGAAAAATAAGTAATAGTAGTAGATAGGTATATGAATCACCAATTAGGGCTATCGTTCTCCAGGACATGAAATTTCCAAGGTAATATGCGGTTGCGAGCCCACAATTTTGTAACAGCTGCAACATATTAATTTTAAAATTGTTTGCTAAACCTACACATGCAATAGTATATACAAATTTTAAGTCTGATTATAAGCTATTAATATATACATTACCTGATTGCTAAATGTAAAAGTGCCTCGTACATTTTTGGGAGTTATTTCTGCAATATATACAGGAATCTGCGGGGTTTTTTGTATAATAATGGTTATTACACAAGTTTAGAGATGATATTTTGTTCTCTTCAAAAAATTTATTAAAAAAATAACCAGACAAATAATTTACCACGTAGCTAAGGAGACCAACTGCAATTCCCACAAAGAATCGTCCAAAGTCCAACCAAATTATATTCTAAGTTAAGATAAATTAATCAGGATTAGATCATAAGCTTATTATAAAGTGAGAATATTAGTTAGATATATTGCGCAGGAACCTTGGCTAGTGCAATTGCGAGCCATCCACTTATGCAGAATACCTCGGCAACCCACAAAGTCTAAGAAGTAATTTAAAACGCAAAAAAATAAATAAATAGAGGTTTAATTAGGATTACATTAATTGAAATATTGAAAGTATGAGGATGGACCATGGATTTTAAAATAATGAATACTTAACCATTTTACGACCAAAGGAATCTGCAATTGTGGCACTAAATATTGCACCGATCATTCCTCCAAACGTCAATAGCGAACCAAATATCGAAAACTGTGGAAGAAAATTTAAAATATAAAATTTAATTTAAATTATGGAGTAACTTTCTACAATAATGTATAGTGAAATGGAGACTTAATTACTTGTGCGATAGAGATATCAATATCTTCCATGATGGAGGACATTGTACCGGCAGTGTAACCTGTCTGATCCCATTTACATAATTGAAAATACATTAAATCTCTATATAAATTAAGTACAACTTGATTCTTTTTTGTTTTTGCAAACCTAACGAGCAAAGTCGTGCTCATAAGTTAAAAAAAAAAGTATTTGGAAAACTTCAAAACATAAAGAAAAAGAAAATAGATTTTTTTTTTTTGAAAAATCATGGCTAGCTAGCGGTTTGACCAGCCAATTTTTTCCCCTCTCCAATTAAACTTGATTTTGTTGATATTTGTTGTTTTTGATAAGACAATTTCTCGATTTGTGCATGTTATTTTGCGTATGGACCATATTCATATTCTCTTTTATGTACATATATATATATATTATATTTATATATATAGATCGAGAGAAAGATGGGAACATACGGCAATGCCATAGCTGAAGGAGGCAGAGACAATGATGAAAGTGGTGAAGACAAGAAGTGGAGTTACTGTAGCTTCAGAGTCTCTGTCTTCCTTATTTTTCAATAATAATCCTTTCTCTATACTATTCTCTCCCTCCATTTTTTTAGGTCTCAAATTAAACCCTAGAATTGAACAGAGCTCAAGAACAAGAACAAGAGAGAGAGATGCTTTGAGAACTTTGCTTTCTCTTGATATATATATATGCTTTTATTTCATTCTTTATTCTCTACACATTAATATATTGACTAATATTGAACAGGTGGTTAACAAAATGTTACGCTGTTTGTATATCTAACGCACTTTTTGGTAGTTTTGATTTGTGTTCGCATTATCATCTTCTTTGGTAGTGTTAAATAAGAATAATTATTTTCAGTCGTAGTGTTAAAAATGCAAAAGTTAACGCAATTTTTGGTCGTTTTCATATTTTATTTTAAAATGATCAATTTCGTATGATTTTAAAATGATTAAAGAATAATAATGATACCTTGTTTTTTCTGAACGTGAATCTACGTAAACAACGTTTTATGTTATAACTACTTGAGACTTTATTTGCTTAATTAACTTCTAATTTTCTACCTCGTGGAATTTTTTCAGGACCTCGTTGAACCTTCACCTTAATATTTTAAATTATGTCAGGCATAGTGGATTATGTAAAGAAAAGTAAACTAATTGATTAAATTATTTGTACAACTGCAATATTTCATCCGATACCTATTGGATTTTATATTTATGGTCTATAGTTTAATGTATCCTTGTCTAAAGAGAGACGACCGGTTTAGCTTTTTTCATTGGTAAGCGCGTGAGACTCACTTTCTAATATATTATCCTTTTTTTTTTTAAACATACTTCCTCTGTTCATCTTTCCCAAAATGGAGCATCATTAAGAATTACAAATCAGATTTGAATAAGAAGATGAATCTAACAGAGAATTATACCAACTTAAAAACGGGTATATTCAATATGACATGTAAAGGGATTTGAATTATATTGAGATTTTAGATAATTTTAGTGATTTCGTGTGATTTTAAAAAATTTAATATAAGTTCTCTATAATTCTACCCAAAATTATGAGATTTGGTTGTTTATTTTTGTAGCAAAAAATCCTCTCAAATTCATCTTAAGTCTTTTGAAATCATTAAAAAATAAATATTTCGTATGTTTCTAATAACAGTAGATTTGAAAGTATTTTAGCAAACAAATTTTTTAATAACACTTGATTTTAATAAAATTTTTAAAATTCATATCCAATAATATAATATTTAACAAATCACAAAAAAATGTTAGATTGTATGCCCCCAAAGATTCTCAATAAGTATACAATTTTGTGATATATAACTAGTCAAATCCATATTTTCTAACTTCATCACATTGGTCACCATATTAGTCAAAATGCGAAGTACCACACAATAACAACATTAACTGTCTATTTTTTTTTTAATGTCCTTATTTCTAATATATGGTATGGTTTGCTCCACAAAAAAAAAAGGAATCTGTCCTTGTTTATGGAATTCATATTTCTTGGTCAGCAAGAGGTCACGTATGCCACTACAAGAAAACAGGCAGTATTCCGACGGAATTTCCGACGGACGTTAATTCCGTTGGAAATTTTCGACGGAATACCGACAGATTTCCGAGCATAATTAAACCGTCGGAAATCCGTCAGTATTTTCTGATGGATTTCCGACGAAAATGAGCTGTCGTAATTTTTCGACGACTTTCCGACGGCATAACGACGAAGAATTTGACGACGATTCAGACTCCATCCCTAGTGACGGTTCATCAGGAGATTCAGATTACTAATTTATAAATAAATGTTTGTTTATGAGTGTTGTACTCTAACAATTTAAATTTTGTTATTTAAAACTTTTAGTAAATCCCAATAAAACTCCAACGAAAATACGCTGTTAGAATTTCCTATGTCGGCAACGTTTGATTGGTCAGCTTATACCGACGGAACTAATTCCGTCGGTATTCCGTCGGAATTTCGATGTCGGCAAATTTGAGTGGTTACAATTTCGTTAGCGATGGCCGATGGGATTGGTGGGGCTACATTTCAGAGGTTTTCGACGGATTTCCGTCGGAAATCCGTTCTATATAAGTTTCCACATTTCTTCATTTTTCATAGCATAATCAATAACACAAATAATGTCATATAGCTCTCCTAATGAAGACTATAAATCAAAAAGCGTGGCAAACAACCCAGAAATTCCAGAATACTCGTGGAAAATTCCAAAATACTCGTGGGAAGCCGAAACTCAATGCGACGAATTCACTCAAGAGATACCCACTTACTCGTGGGAATTTGATACGTGCTCACCAATCCATATTGAAGATTCTTCATCTACAATACTGCCGGACAGCCAGTGCTTGCCAACCATCGAACACATTCCAAAATTCTCGTGGGAAACTCAATCTCAGTGCGACGAATATACTAAAGAGATACCCACATACTCGTGGGAAGCTGATTCATGCTCTCCTCCCAATGTTTTGAGTCCCAAATATGATAAGCAGGCAGAATGTCCTGACCAGAAGCGTGTTCTCGAAGACGTATACGTACAACCATCGGTATTGATTGAAAAGTCAGATACTTACGGTGGAAGTACTTCAAATGAATGTAAGGATCACTACTATGATTCAGAATTTGCCCAAAGACCAGAAAGCCCCAACTTAAACATAGATGTTGATGCAATCAAAAGGAAATTTTGCGACGGGTATTTAGATTCTCCACCAAAGAAACAAAAGGGAAAGAAAAGTTTCTGGTTCTAAGAAATGGTAAGTTTGGAGTGGATACAGATACATATGTTGGGAAATTTAGTAATGTATTATGTTGTTGAAAGCTCTAATGTCAAGATAATTTATTGACGCAGATAAGAGATCCAAATTTATCTGTTATTATCAGTTAATAAATATTTATTAATTTCGTTTTGTAAATCTTTTTGAAATTTCCGCAGAAATCAAATAAAAAAATTAAAATCCTTCGCATATCAGGATTTTAATGTTTTTATATAAAAAATTATTTTATTATATAGGCGGATTTTAATTTTTTTAAGAAAAATAGGCGGAAATTAAAAAAATAATTTTTTATATAAAAAAATTAAAATCCATCGGTATTTTCGACGGATTTCCGACGGATTGTAATGTTTTTATTAAAAAATTACAATCCGTCGAAAATCTATCGGAAATACCGACGGAAAACCCTAATTTCTGCCGCCTACACAACCTCGATCTCATCGAATACGCGGCAAAATCCGTCGGAATTCCGTCGGAAAACTGTAATATAACCAAACCCTTCTTCTTCGCGAAGACAGACGAAAAAGAGGAAAAAATAAACACAAATCGCCGGAGATCCCATTTCTTCGCCGGAAAAGTCCCGAAACACCCACAATCACAATCTCTATTCCGTATAAACATGAATCCATTGTAAGTTTATGTTAATTTTTTGTTTATTTTGGAAAATTAGAAATTATGAATTTTAGAAATGTTGTTTTAGAATTTGATAGATTTAGGATGTAAGAAATTATGAGATGTTAGGATTTATGATGATATAACTGTAGAAATGTACGAATTTAGGATATTAGAAATTTAGGAATTTAGGAAAATACGTATTTACGTAGATAGGAATTTTGGAATTTTGGAATTTGATAATCTATGAATTATTGCAATTAGCGAGTAAGAAAAATTTTAAATTATGGAAATTTTGTGATTTATTCAGTTACCGGGTTTTATAAATACACATTTGTTTTTAATAAGTATTTGTGGTTTTTAGGGATATTATAAAGATTTATAAGATGAATAAATTATAAAAATCTAAATTGTTGATATGTAAAAATTCGAAATGGTTGATCTAATTAAATTGTAAATTGTTGATATAAATATTTTCAATAAAAAAATGTATCATATGAATAAATAATAAAAAATTTGGCAATCGTAGGGATTATGGGCGATTCCATGAGTCTAGTGGAGCCGGTAATACCACTAGAGGCAGTGGGAGTGGGAGTCAGTCACATATCCCCGAGACTCCAGTTTTTGATATCCCACACCCGTCTCTTCCTACGGGTACATGGCACTCTGCTCCCACGGCCATGACCGTTGAGGAGTTTGTTTCGCAACCCGGACGGGATAGGTTGCCTCACCTAGATCCGGACTTGCCACCTAACACGACATGGTAAGTTTTATTTCCAAATTTACTTGATTATTTATAATTAATAAAATATTTAACTAAATATTGTTTAGGTTTCAATATTCGGGAAACGGGATTACGAGTTCTATCAACGCAATGATGAATTCGTTGATAACTAAACCGTATCCCACGTACAGTTCGATGCCGGCGGCAGACCAGGACACCTGGTTTCGGCAATTTGCGGTATGATTTTTTTTCCCAATTAAGATTTTATATTGTCAATACTAATATGACTACTTTTTTTTTATCAGCAATAATTTACTTGGGACCCACAATTGACTTCTAGGGTCCGACGGGAGTTCCACAAAAAGGCCTCCCGAAAGTATTCGTTGAAGATGAACGAGTGGAAGGATATGTGGTACAAAGAAGGAAAGGTGCCGCGGGCTTTTACAGAGAAGCCAACATTATGGGCTGGACTACTTGCCCATTGGGAACGTGAGGACACCAAAGCGAGTTCCGGAAAAAACTCGACTAACCGGAAGAGCGACCGAAAGGGGAAGGGACCGGCGACCCATAACCTCGGAGCCACGAGCAAAGCGTCGCGTGTTGAAAAATTGGTAATTTTCTAATTTTTCATTTTGGGATTTTATAATCCCTCTTATATTTCCTGCTATATCTATACCAACAGGTTGAGAAGACCAGTGTGCGTCCGTCACATCTTGAGTTGATCAAAGATGCGCACACCAACAGAAAGACGGGTGAAATTCAAGGTCCAATTGCTCGTAAAATCGTGGAAAGCGTGGAGAGGCTCGGGGCGGAGTACCTCCAATCCCAACCGATCGTCGAAGGAACTCCCCCGGCCACCGAAGTTCCACTCGAGAAGATCAACGAGTTCACGTATGAGGTTAGTAACACTGTCACATTTAAACAAGTTTAAAATAAATTTGCATAAAAATAAGTAAGAACATTGATTGTTTTATTTTTTTAACGTAGGTTACGCCTAAGAACAGAGGTCGTGTGTTTGGCCTCCCGGAAGACAGTTCCTCCACATCGGTTAATTCATACCGCGTGCACGCATATGCTACGTTGAGGGAACAGAACGCCGAGCTTCGCGACCGCTTAACCTTGGTCGAGGCACAACGCGCAGAAGATGCAGAATGCATTCGGGCAATGGAACAACAAATGAACGCCATGCGGGCAATGGAAGAAAGGATGAACGAGTTCTTCCGTAACCATTCGCAGTAAACTTTACGTTATGTAATATTTTAATGTTTAAATCACTTTTAAAAATATTGAAATTTAATTTTAAATTTTGTTTAATTTTAATTTTATTTTTATTTTTATTTAATTTTCATTTATATTTTAAATTTATTTATATTTTTATTTATAATTAAAAAAAATATTTAAAAAATAATAATAATAAATCCGTCGGAATTCCGTCGGTTATCACTTCCGTCGGAATTCCGTCGGAAATTCAGTCCGTCGGAATTCCGTCGGAAACTCTGGCCGACGGACTTTCGACGGGATTTCGACGGAATCCGGTAATCACTTTTCCGTCGGAAATCCGTCAGTATTTCCGACGGATTTCCGACGGATTTTTATTTCCGATGAGATAAAACCGACGGACCAAAACCATCGGAAAGTCGTCATAATAACCTCTATTCCGACGACTTTCCGACGGGTTTGGCCGTCGGAAAACATCCTATTTGCCTCTTTTTTTTGGTTTACCTATCCAGTTAAATGTTAGAAGATGAACATTCCACCAGTAATTGAGCAATACCAATGTTCTCACAAGGAAAATTATTCGAAAAATCAAAAGTCCTATCTTTTTTTTTTCTTTTGAAAATCAAAAAGTCCTATCTTTAATGAAATCATCTAAATATCCTATAATTAAGGTTATAAGGTTATGCAGTAGCATTAAATAAAAAATATAATTAAATATCCTAATAATTAAACTTATTGATAATAAAATATAAAATTATAAGGTTATGCAGTAGCATTAAATAGAGTCTTGGTACATTTTATTTTATATCAATAATTAGGTAGTTATTAGGGCCCCAATTAATTTTGTATTATTGTCGAGTTTTGCGTGATCATCCTTTATTCCTTAGCAACTAATAATTGAAGTATCAGTTAAATTCGAACTCAGGTCTGTAACTGTATACTTTTATGCTTTACATCTCGAACTACGCGAGTTCAAATTTCATCATATCCTAAGGTTTTATAGAAGTCCAGATCCAAAAAAAGATCAGCTTCATTTTTCTTTTTTTTTCTTTTTCAAACATTAAATAGTTTTCTATATATCGATTACAGAGTTTGTATCGAGGACAAAGAAGACTTAGTCTTAGATCTATTTAGCCTAATGAAAGTCAAAGCATCAATGTGAAGACGTGCGGCAATGAAGTTGCTTAATTAGCTGGATAATACGGATTGTCAAATTGTTTTTTAATGCTTAGCAATTGACATTAATTATAGGATTTTAGATGATTTCATTACAGATAGGGCTTTTTGATTTTCAAAAGAAAAAAAAAAGATAGGACTTTTGATTTTTCGAATAATTTTCCTTGTGAGAACATTGGTATTGCTCAATTACTGGTGGAATGTTCATCTTCTAACATTTAACTGGATAGGTAAACCAAAAAAAGAGGCAAACATACGTGACCTCTTGCTGACCAAGAAATATGAATTCCATAAACAAGGACAGATTCCTTTTTTTTGTGTGGAGCAAACCATACCATATATTAGAAATAAGGACATTAAAAAAAAATTGACAGTTAATGTTGTTATTCATCATTAAAAATGAATGGAATACAAACGAGAGAAAAAGTTCTTCTACTCATTTTTCTATTACTTAGTGAAAGAATTATTTTCAATTTCTTTTTTTTGTTACGCTAGTTTGAGAAAAAAAAATGATGGTAAAAAGTAATTTTTTTGGAAGAATATAGAGTAACGATTTCCTCATAAACATTTCCGAAACCTTGATCCAATGTGGAAGTCTCTTTGGTCAAGTGGTCAATCAAATGATTCACTAATACTTCTATATTAGGATGTTTGGAGTTCGAATCCCAGAATTTGCTATTTATTATTATATATGCATATTAATGGAGACAAACTTGCAGAAGATTTTCAGCGTGGAGCAAAGAAAAATTGTTTGACATGGATCAAGACGGTATATTTATCCATTGTAGAATCGTCGATGTAACAATTATCATAATTTGTAATAAAATAATAATAAAAATCTAATGTTAAAAAAAACTTTGATCCACTTTGTCAATTCAAATTCTAAATTCCGATAACAATTGAAATGAAGCCCCGTTAGGCCCACACATATTTTAAGGAGGAGAAATGAAAATAGAAACCTAATTGAGCTTTGTGACTAAACGAAACCCAATTGATCATAGTTGGATAATGCGCTGCATTAACATTGTGCAATGTTTATAACTTTATATACACGAAGATTTTCTAGTTGCAACTCAAATTTTGCTATATTTATATTAGGAACACTCTTGTGTATATTAAGATTGCCTATTTAGGGGACGTCACACTTTGTTTTGACTCCAAATGTGTAAAACTCATTACGGTGGTTTCGAGTCGACCATGTGAAAATGTTCCTTTTGTATCACTATGCCATTTGGCTTTACTCCAATGCTTTAATTATGGTGGATTTACGAATATTCCTCACAAAAAAAAAAAATCTCGTTCATCCCAAAATTAGTATATGACGTTTCTACGAAATTCAAAGGCTCGAGGCCGATCAACTAACGAAATAGTATATGACGTTTCCTAATTTTTTGTTTCTTAAATAAATTTCAGTTGCCATTTTTCAGTAAGTTTTTTTTTTCCAAAATTTAGGATATTCGTCTGTATGCGATATTTTAAGAAAAAAATTTGGGTCTTGTGCGGTTGCACTTCTTGCACACCCTCAAAACCGCCCCTGACTACATCATCATTGCTTGAATCTCTTCCAAGGTTCTGCCTTTGGTTTCAGGAACAAGTTTTGCTATGAAGATAATAGCCAATACACATACACCACCATATACATAAAATGCACCTAAAAACCAAAAAAAATAAAAATGGTCAAGTATTATTCGTTATGCATGGTAAAATAATTAATAATTTTAGAAAAATAAAAATACCATGAGGGCTCCAAAGCATGAGAGAGTTGAAAGTGAAGGAGACAAGCCATGAACTTAACCAGTTTACCACAGTGACAAGTCCTCCAGCAGTTCCTTTCAAATTTATTGGAAATATCTGGAAAAGTAAATATCTATGTTAATGGCAATTTTTAATTTTAGAATCAAGATTAAAAACAAAACTATGAAATGTGAACATTCTATATAGTTTTGATATTACCTCAGACATTATAACCCATGGGATTGCACCCATTCCAATCGAAAATGAACCAATGTAGACCTGGAAATTAGATTTCTTCATCAACTGAAAAGAAAACCGGACTAAACCAAAAGTTAAAACCAAAGTTGGGTTCATTAGTGCTGACCAAAACTCCACTAACTGCTAGAGCCGGAATTATATCAAGTGCTAAACCATGGGCCTGGTTTATCAACATCAAAAACAAAATCAAACCGGTTAACATAGTTATAATTATTTCCCAACACTATACTCTAAGCTTAATTTTGTTTAATATAAAATTGACCTTTAAAAGAAATGAATTTCCGATGAGCAAACATCCAATCAACATTCCAACAGCTAAAGCCTGCAATGTACAATATGGTCAAACCAAAATCATCTAAACCGGTCGGTAGTCTCCGGTTTATTTGAAATGGATGCAATTAGGATCTTACCAAAAGAAGTGGTCTTCTTCCTAGCCGATCAATTAGCAATGTTGCACCGAGTGCCGTAAGAATAACTTGTTCGATTGAGTATAGAATGCTTCCAAGAGTTGGTGATGCTCCTGGTACATCAAAACCGGAATAAAAACCGATGAATAGTCTAGAAATAGATATCCAACATAAGCTAAGTCCGGTTCGACTTACTAACCTGCTGATACGAAAATTTGTTGTGCGTAGAAAATAACTCCATTTATTCCAACGAATTGTTGGAAAAACATTAAACCAACTCCGACCTGATACAATACAACAGTAAGATTAAAAACCAAATCGAACCAGGAAGCATATGTTTTTATCGGTTATTGGAATTTTGAGATTCTTACAATCACAAATCGAATATTATTTTTGTCAATAAGGTCCCGTGGTGTGGATTTCGGGAGGTGAGCAATAGTCGCTAAGTACTCCTGTAAACCGGAATCCAAGAACCAGAGTAATACAAAATTAGAAAAATGCAATGTCACGTACCGGAACCGGTTTTCTAATTAGAGTTTTTGTTTTGTTTTAATAAAATGTACTACGAACTTTAATTTCCTCGGCTTCCCTTGCAATATTGGCGTGAGGACCCCTCAGCTTTTGCAACGCAATTTCGAAATCGCGGTGGCGGCCAACCATTTCCTAAAACGCCAAACGCCAAACGCAGTTTCAAGTTTCGAACCGAAATTGGTTTTCGAATTTTGATCTTACCAGCCATCTAGGAGACTCGGGGATGAACCAAGTCCCACAGAACAGAACCACACACGGTGCAACTCCTGAAATTAGTTAAAAACCTGATTCTTTTTTTATATATATAACCATCTTTGGTACAATGACTAAACTAATACCAAATTTAATGGTTTAGCTAGCTAGTGCACAAACAAATTTACCGGTTAGTGCAAGAGTTCTCCAGTTTACGACGGCACCTATGAGGAACATCGAAGCCAATCCAATTACGATAAAGAGCTGCAATATTAACAATATGATCAAACCAAAAATACATTACACTAAACTTTTTTTTTTTTTTGTTCCAAACGCAAAACAAACCCTAATACTATTAGTGTTTACCACAAATAAAACCTATTTCTTTACAAGTTGGAATACCTCGTTAGACCATCACATTTGCAAGTTCTGACTCTATTGTAACCACATACTGTACATTTGTTATTCGAAACTAAATAAAAAGCATCACCTGGTTAAGTGTTGCTAACGCTCCTCGTAGTTTTTTGGGACTAATTTCGGCGATGAAAACAGGAACCTATATACACAAATCCAAATGCAAACGTGAATTTATCATGTTTCCATCGAAAAATGGTTTTAATAATGACAATTTGTGAAAATGTTATACCACAAAGGAGAGGGTGCCGCAACCATAACCAGTGAGAAATCTTCCAAAATCCAAAGGTATGTCACCCTAAAAACAAAAAATAAAAATAACGATAATGAATACTTAAATTTCATTATGTAGTACTTGAATTCCAAAAATAATATGAAAACAAAAAATTAGCACAGAAAACCTTGGCGAAGTATATAATCAGCCAGCCAATGGAAGAGATCATTGAAGCCAACCTCATGGCCTGTCTCAGAAACCATGTGACAAAAATAAGTAATTATTTTGTTTGTAGATAAAATTTAGTAAAATGTAATATCATAAAATGTATGATGAATTTGATTTTTGTTTTTGGCATCAATGTATAATGAACTTGCTTCTTGTGTGCTTACTGATATGAACAATATATACGATTAAACCAAAAAAAATATATATATATATATACGATCATTAACACAAATGATTTTGTTTAGCTAGGTTTTTACCCCTTTCCGACCAATGAAATCGGAGATCTTTCCCGATGTTATGGCTCCGAGCACTGCTCCCACATTCAATATCGATCCAAAAACTGAAAACTAAATTCAAGAAAAGAAAAAAACTGAAAAATATCGTAAACCATTCTATATGTAAAGTACTACTTAATTTAGAACCTGTGAATATGATAAATGAAGCTCTTCCATAATCCCAAACTGTGTCGGAGCGGAATACCCCACCTGTTAATTTAATATTAAAAAAAAACATAGTCTTTTCGTATCAACAAGAAACTAATTAATCGTTAATCATAATCAATACTTTATGTAATCGAAAGGGATTAATTCTTACGCATGTTCCAAACTCGTAGGAACCACAAACAGCAATGAATGTGCTTAGACATACCATCCACGACGCTTCTTCCGAGACGTCGGATCCATTCTCCGGTTGCAACAACGGTTCAGATTTGCCGTTCATTTTCTCTACGACCTCTTTTCTTTTCGCCATTTGCTTCGTATAATTCTCCTTTCAATTCATCAATCAACGATCAATATAGATATACTGACAGACTTATAAGATTTGTAGTAATATCTAATAATGTGGCTTGTGAAACAAGAAACAAATGATTTGGGATAACTCACCGGAGGAGATGAGAATGGTTCTTGTTTTTAGATCTAAAAGTTTTGTTCTGAATCTATTGATATATGTCTATATATATCTCTGTGTAAATCAGTACATGCATATGTATATATTGTGAAACATAAAACGATAGCTAGCTAGGCTGGCTTAAGCTAAAACACAAGTATGACCGATTTTGGACATATTAGACAATTTGAATTAATTCATTTTAAATACTATGAAGGTTCTATGTTGTAATTTATACAATTACAATTTTATTGTTGATTCACTCAATTTGAAAGTACTAAATTTAAGATAATTCCAAATTAATTAGCAGTATTTAAAACATATTTTTTTTGTCGATCATTCATTAATTTTTATAGTAGATATTGTACTATTATATATTTCTCAAAATGCATTGCAATTTGTATGACGGTAAAAAATAATACTCCTATGCATGGTTTGTTTTCCTTGTTGGGTGACGGTGTATAACATGCATAGTGACGTGTAACTGAGTCAAATATACGATCTGATGCGACACATGTTTTCCGCAGATCCGATGCTCTTGCTCTTTTCCCCAAAAACAAGATCTATAAGCTCTGATGGATAAATTATTAATTTCTAAATTGGCAAATTAAAACCGAAACGAGCTTTAGAAATTAAATTATTAACGAATTACGAATGACACAAGTTTAAATACCCACACACAAAAATTTGTCAACAAAAAAAGTACCACCTAATATATTGGATATGTATTTGACCACAAGATATTCGTTTCCACGATATATGATTTTTGTTTTGCTTTATGTGGATGTTTTAGTCAACTCCTTGCGACAATACCAGAATAAGAAATATAGAAAGATATATGTTAAATGGATCTTAGAATGGATTCATGGAGATGATCAAGAAATCAGTTGAACCAGGTCATACCAATTTGGAACCCAGTGACTTCGAGCAAAATTCTATTGAACCGGTACAGAAAGTTAACCTGTACCGGTAGGGTATGAATTGATAGAACAGAACAGTACCTAACAAGATTTTCATAAATGATCTTTGTCCCTTCTCTTACACAACATTGAAGTATTGAACAATCACTTTCAACATGATTGTGGTGAATGCTTTCAACCATTCAAAACTATATATAAGAATCACTAAAAAGGTAACAAACCCCTTTGAAATATAAAAGTAATCCATCAATACATATATACATTTCAGATGAAAATAAATAAATAGAACAAATAATTGGATGCAAATCAATAAAGGTAATGCAGGTTTTAATGCAGGCTTTCGGCATCATATTATACACAGAGAAATTAATCCAAGTAGTTATCTACAAGAAAGAAACTACAGTTAGTTATTTACACGAGAGTAATCTTTGGTTACTTGAAAAGTAAGAATGGCTAATTATCATTACTCGCAATATTACAAGAATGTAAAATTTAGACATTGCTAGTAACAGAAAATTAAATTCAAATTTTACTCAAGTTTGTTTTTAAGTTTTTTTTTTTTTGTCAATCAAAACTATAATTAAAATATGCCACTACAATTGATTAACCAATTGGGTGGAGTGAGTGTTGCTTACAAATAAAAAATTAAAAGTTCTAGTATGTGCAAAAAAGGCTAAACAGTCCACCTGTAAATTGAAAGAACGAGAAATCAAAGACAAAGAGAATCGGAAAAAGCGATCTTGCAAATCCGTGAGTCTAGCTGACAAAATGGCGAACGCATGCCATTTCTCTGGATACCGCACGATATCCACCAGGTCAGAGGAGTCTGTCTCAAACTCTTGACAGTCTATCCTTCTCTCCAGCATAGAGGACATAGCCCAAATAAGAGCTTCCATCTCCGAGTGTAATGGGGATTTCCGATGATTTATTCCTTGCGCACCGAGTAATACAGCATTCTCACCTTCAAAGCAGCACCATCCCAACCCTGAAGTAAGATATGTCTCCTTCCACGAACCACCCACTTGACACCGCGTATGGGTACGCAGTCGAATCTCTCCCTGTATTTCCTTCTCTATAGTATATCCAGCCTCTGGTAAAGTATTTTGGGCTTCCGACGAAATTCGCTTTCTGCCAATTGCAGTATGTCTTGTAGGACACCATCCACCTCTTGAAACATCTCTTTTTCGAGATTTTTATAAATATCACATAATCCATGGAAACATTGTACATTCCCCACTACGAGTATCCTCCCACGTGATCCTCTAGAAAAGAAAGTCCATATTGGCGTATATCGAGGTATAAGAGAAATAGTCCCTACCCCTATTGGATAAGAATAATTCCCACGTCTGGACAGCCGTGGAGCATTCAAATAAAGCATGATTGATTGTTTCTTCTTCTACTTCACATCGGAAACATAGAATTGGGCAGTTGACTCCTCGTTCATTTAACCAAGTTAAAACTGCCATAGACCTTGCAAGGATCTGCCATAAGAAGTGTTGAATCTTTGAGGGACACTTCACCTTCCACACCTAGGCTTTTAAAACTGTTGAGCTTGGTTCCTTATTCGACTCACATCTAGGTCCCTTTCCAACTTATTGGACAACCAATATCCTGACTTAACCGTGTACCTCCCTGACTTTGTAAAATGCCAAATAAAGCGATCTTTCATAAATAGCGGACTAATTTCGAGCCCTCGAATTAATTGAATGTCCCTTGATTCTATAAATTCTTGAAGTATTGGAAGATGACATTCTTTCGTTACGAAGTTATATAAATGGTTGACCTTCAAGTTTGGGTGCAAAACGCTTTCTCTACCTTGTGCTGGTCTAGGAAAACTGTCTGGAATCCATGGATCGGACCAAACTGCCACATTATCTCCTGATCCCATACTTAATCGACTCCCTTTATACAATAATTCCCTTGTCGGTAATAAGTTCGGACCAAGTTTGTTTTCAAGTTCATAACTAAAATCTTCAACAGAAAAAATTCTAAATCCTTAAATTTACTCAAGTTGTTTTTAAGTTCACAACTAAATTATTTTCAATCCCTGATCAAAAAGAAAGGAACTAAAATCTTTTATCTAAAAAAGACTCTAAATTTAGGATACGACTTTGGATAAAGAGACGACAAAAGAAGCGACTTCTTCGGACCCTTACTGCAATAAATGAAGCAAGAGAAGAATTGTACATTCAAATCAAAGATAGAAAAATCAAAGGTATTGCTAAATATAGGATTTAGTCATATTAGAGTCTAATTAATAGCTTAACAAAAAAAACTAATAGCTATATCATTGGTCAACGAAAAAATCAAATAAATTAGTAATCAAATTTCAAACACAAAGACAAACTTTTTCTTTCGGGTGTCTCGAGACGAAACACCATGTCTCAAAATTTTCTTTCTTTTTCTTTTCTATGCCTTTCTTTCTAGGTTTCTGAGAAAATCTTTCCAAGAAAAAAGTATTTGTTTCATGGTAGTAGACAAAAGCAACGAAGCTTCTTCCTTATATTGTACTTTTCCAATGTAACTATTTAATCAAAGCTTCTGTTTGTAGACATCAATAGAACTCTGAAATTTTGGATTTTTTTCATTTTCTCGGGAAATTTACAGAAGAATAACATTTGTTTGTTTTTTACTTATAATCTAAATCTTCCAACGCAGGTACAACTCCAACGATTTGAGTAACGTCACTGAAGAAGATTCGCACGACATAAATCATACGACAAAACACAAAAGAACCAACGCTTTGCTCATGAATTCTGTTTCAGCTCACGGTAACACCTAACTCCTCTGTTTCTTCTGCTTCCTCTATTTCCTCTGCATCCTCTGTTTCTTCTGATTTCCCTGTGTTTCTTGTATGCCAAGAAACCAAGTTCTTTCCATATTTCATGATTGTATTTTCTTGCCAGATTTAAGATTTCTAGAGGTAGAGAAAGAGAAGCAAGATCCTAAATCACCGAGAGGAACAATCGAAGCCTGTTTAAACCGAAGCTCAATCTCTTCCTCCTCATCTCTCTCAGGCGATCCTCCTGAAAACAAAGAAGCAGTGGAAAACGCAGACGCAGAAGTACGATGCAAGAATCACAGAGCATCTTCGAATTGGGGAAAGTTCTTCAAGTCATGGAAACGCAGATCAATGAAACGCCTCTCTTCCTTCCCTCCATTAGGCGGCGTTTCAGCGATCTCCAAACGCAACAAAAACGCAGATACTGCACATATTGATGGTCTGATCATTCACAATATCTACGATTTCCAATCATCTCTCCACAGCTTCTCAATCGCCGACCTCGAAATCGCGACTGACAGTTTCAACCCCGGTAAAGAGTTGAAATTTTATGTTGATAATAATATCCTCTGTTCTGTTTGGATGCTGATGAATCTGCGATTCTCAAAACGCTGCTAAACGTTTTCAGAGAACATAATCGGAAGAGGCGGTTACGCGGAGGTGTATCAAGGAATATTACCGGAAGGAAAGCTTATAGCTATAAAACGCCTCACCAAAGGCACACCGGACGAGCAAACAACAGAGTTTTTGTCCGAACTTGGAATTATAGCTCATGTTGATCACCCAAACACCGCGAAATTCATCGGTTGTTGCATCGAGGGTGGAATGCATCTCGTTTTCCGGCTATCTCCTCTTGGAAGCTTAGGCTCTCTCCTCCATGGTTTACATGCCTACCCTTAAACCTAACGATAAAATCTCCGAAAACCGGACTTTTTAACATACTGGTTCTAAACCCTCGCTTCACTTTTCGCAGGGCCGTCGAAAGATAAGTTAAATTGGAGCAGACGTTACAAGGTGGCGTTAGGAACAGCAGATGGACTAGTTTATCTTCATGAGGGTTGTCAAAGACGAATCATTCATCGAGACATCAAAGCCGATAACATTCTACTCACCGAAGATTTTCAACCGCAGATTTGCGATTTTGGGCTAGCCAAATGGCTTCCCAAGCAATTGACGCACCATAACGTATCAAAATTCGAGGGAACATTCGGGTAACAATATGAAAATCAATCTTTAGGAATGTTTCTTTTAAGGATTTTATTGTATATCAATCATGGAGAGTTTGGTACGGCTATGGTTTGATCAGGTACTTTGCGCCGGAGTATTTCATGCACGGGATTGTCGATGAAAAGACTGATGTTTTCGCCTTTGGAGTTCTTCTCTTGGAGCTCATAACCGGCCATCGTGCACTTGACGAGTCTCAACAGAGCCTTGTCTTATGGGTGAGTATGTAGACCGGTTTGACATTTGAGGCTAAGCCATATCGGTTCACAGTTCGTTGGACATTCTTTTTACCGGTTTGGTACAAGTAATGTATCCTTGTCTATCTATATATGGCCACAGGCCAAGCCGTTGCTAGAGAAGAAAGAGATAAAGCAATTGGTGGATCCATCACTTGGAGATGAGTATAACCGGGAAGAGCTTATCCGGTTCACTTCCACGGCTTCTTTATGCATCGAGCAGTCTTCTCTTCTACGACCCCGGATGAGCCAGGTACAATGTAACCCCAACCGGTTATGGTTTCAAAGTGGTATATAGGACCAAATTCCAAATTCTTGTATACCGAGATCTGGTTTTGATCGGTTATAGTTTGTGTATTTAGGTAGTGGAATTATTACTAGGTCAAGAAAATGGCGTTATGACTCCAAGAGAAGCCAAGAGAAAGATGAATCAACGAACATATTCTGAAGAATCATTCGACACTGTAGAATATAACTCCACTAAGTACTTGAGAGATCTTGATCGCATTCGGGAGATTGCTCTAGCTTCTTGAAATTGAACAAAATTATTATGTAAAACTATTGTGGTTTTTTGCATTGGAGAATGTGTAATTTTAAAAAACAATAAAAAACAATAAAAGATAGAATTTAGATATAATCACATTTTCGTAAAACTCCGGTTTAGTACGAAACAATTTAACATAAGACATATTATAACTGATTGAACCGAAAAGACTTATTAGGTTTTTACTTTTGGCCGCCTGCTGAAACCGATTCATTGGAGAGGTTTTTATAGGGGTGGGTACTCGGATGTTTCGTTGGATTTGATACGGTTGTTTCGGATTTTTGGATGTTCGGATTGAAAACTAGAGATACTATTCGGATAATTATAATTTTTGGATCGGAATCGGATCGGATTCATTCGGATTCGGTGTGGATCTTGTGTTGTTCATAGAATTCATTACTTAACCAAACTCTTATCGGATTCGGATCAGATCCGGTATTATCCGAATCTAAACAAATTTGTAATGTATCTAGTGATTATGTTACGAGAAGAAGATTTAAAATCAAGTGATAGACTCTTACAAAATCTAGTGATTATGTAATGAGAAGAAAATTCAAAATCAAAGAGATTCAAATGTAAAATAAAAGATAGAACATAAGTCTAAAACCATAAGCATTATTCTTTTTCAAATGTAAAGTTTACCTCGATTTGACTTTGGTTATCGGATTTTATCCGAACTGTACCGATATCCAACTAATTCAATAGCATAACCAATCGGGTATTTGACAAGAACCAAAACTGGTTACTTCGGATCGAATGCGGGTTCTGATTCGGATAATATGTCCACCCCTAGGTTTTTGGTTTTTTTTTTTTTTTTTTCTTTTGTCTCCTCAATGTCTTCCTTAGTAAAGAATTAGAGGAAGGCAACGACGCCACAATCGAACCCAATTCCATCACTTCCATATGATTTGGTATTGAACTGCATCGCACGCGTCTCAAGGTTGTACTATCCAACTCTCTCCCTCGTCTCCAAGAGCTTTCGATATCTCCTTGATTCACCGGAGCTTTACAAGGCCCGGTCACTCTTGGGCTGCACCGAGTCTCCATGTGTCCTTTCGGCAATTTGGTGAATATATCTGGTACACCCTCTGCCTGAAACCTAATCAAACCCTAACCAATGACACCAGTCATAACAAGTCAAGTGGGTATGCTTTGGTCCCAGTCCAGGTTACTCATTCTACTCCTGCCAACGTTTGGGGGCTAGTGGCGGTTGGTTCTAATGTCTACAACATTGGATCGGATCGCCAAGGAAAGCCCTCCTCTAGGGTCTCTATTCTGGATTGCAAGTCTCACACGTGGCACAAGGGTCCAAGCTTGCATGTAGAGGTATTGAAAAACTCTGCTAGCGTCCTTGACGAAAAGATATATGTAGCTGGATTCTACAAAGATGGCCATTATTCCTTGAAGAACTCTTTCGAGGTGTTTGACACAAAAACACAAATTTGGGATCCTAAGCCCATCCCTTACACCGGGACGCGTGGCAAATTATCCAACACAAGAACATGTATTGACGGAAAGTTCCTCGTGAGAGTTGTCGCCGAGGTGTTTGCTTACAATCCCATTGCGATATGTGGCCCAATACGGTATCAGATTCTTCTTCTTGCGTTATAGAGAATGTTTTGTATCATGCTTTTCAAGAGAGAGACAATGTTCACGGAGGTTTCAGATGGTATGACGCTAAGAGAAACAAATGAAGAGATTTGAAGGGTTTGGTAGGACTGCCTAAGTTCCCTTATGGTGCTAGTGTTACATTTGCTGATTATGGTGGAAAGATGGCGGTTTTTTGGGACGAGTGTTTGTGATGGATGGGCGTTGTTTCGTTAATAGGAAGATGGTTTGGTGTGCGGTGATTGCACTTGAAAGGCGTAATAGTCGTGAAATTTGGGGGACAGTTGAGTGGTTTGATCATGTTCTTACACTCCCTATAGGATATGATTTCCTGAAGGTTCTTCTTGTTCCTACTGTTTGATTAATGTCTCACAAGGCTTGAAGGAGTGTCTTCTTTTGGTATCACTTTTCGTCTCTTGTTTCACTTGGTATTTGATGTCACTTGTTTGTTTATTGTAAAGCTTTTTTGTGACCAAAATGTTTTTGAAACACGTTTTGTGTTGAATAGAATAGAACTTAGGATTAGCAAAGCTGGTACACAAGATATCTTGTCTCTGAGTTCCCATTATTTGAAGCTTTTTTATTGTTTTGCACCTAGGGGTTCCAATACAACGATTATCTTTAATAAGATTATATAATATGCTCTTTTACTCCACTTTCTATTCAATATTTTCAAACTTAACTCCTTGTAACTTGAGCCTTTGATTAAAA
This sequence comes from Arabis hirsuta, assembly GCA_964056655.1. Lineage (NCBI taxonomy): Eukaryota > Viridiplantae > Streptophyta > Magnoliopsida > Brassicales > Brassicaceae > Arabis > Arabis hirsuta. The sequence goes on from OZ053301.1 coordinate 41,618,414, forward strand.
AGATTATCATAGGTAAAAGGAAAAAACTTCTGAATATCTATTCAGGTAATTAAGTTTCTCTCCCTTTTGATCCTCCATTAACGAGTTTTCGATTATTTTACATTCTAGATCATTTTCTGAAATGTTTACAAAATGCTTACAAAATGATTCAATTGGTTTTGAGGAAAAAACGGCAAGTAGTTAATGCGTAGCGATGGAAAATAGTGTTCAGTAACGGTTCTTGAGGGGTGTGGTAAGAAGTGCGTGCCGTTTTACTTCTTCAAAGAGTCAAATCTACATTAAAAGTCAGCGTTTTTTAAAAAAAAAAAATTCGAAAATATCTGTAATCTTGTACATTAAATTAGGGAAAATCGCATAAAAAATTTCCAAAGTGGCTAACACTTACAATTTAAACCTCGAAAGTTTTCTACTATCAGTTTAAACATCCAACATGACAATATTGACACTTTAAACCTCCAAGGTAGTATTTTTGTAAGCGCCGTCTACTTTTTTTAACGGAACTGTTTGAAAAGTGATGAGGTGACATTTTTTTTAATTAAAAATAATAATTTATTTATTATTTTTAGTTTATTAATAAAAAAATAATAAAAAAAACCTAAAAAAAAAAATTGTTTCTAAAATTTAAATTTGGCCTAGACATATGGATATTCGGGTCAGATTTTGGTCCTATCGGGTACAGATTCAGTCGAATCTAGAAATTTTATATCCATACATGTACGTGGAAGATTTCAGATCATATACATTTTCTGTTCTTACGGGTATAGGTTCGGTTCGGTTCACAATTAATTGTACCCATAAATATCCAAAAAATTCGGGTAAAGGTTCGGGAATAGGTTTAATTGTATTTAAAAAAAATTATTTTCTACAATCTACAAAAAATAATCTATAAAATGAAAAATATTCGAAGCAAAAACAATAGAAAACATTTGAAATACCAAATCTAAAATTTATTTTTTAATAATTAATAATTTTCACAATAATTTTAAAAAAACGAAACAATCACTAAAAAATTATTTTTTCTTTAAAACAATAATAATTAATTTTTGTTAACAAAAAAAAAATTTCAAAAACCAAGTTAAATTTATAAAACTTCTAATTTTTTTAACAAATTAAAAGCTTCCATTTAGTGAAACTTATATGTTTGAAGCTTTTAATTTGTTAGTGAAAATAAATTTTAGATTTGGTATGGAATCTTCAATTTTGTTAGTGAAAATAAAAGTTTCAAACATATAAGTTTCACTAAATTAAAGCTTTTAATTTGTTAAAAAAAATAGAAGTTTTATAAATTTAACTTGGTTTTTGAAATTATTTTTTTGTTAACAAAAATTAATTATTATTTTTTTAAAGAAAAATTGATTTTTTAGTGATTGTTTCGATTTTTTAAAATTATTGTGAAAATTAATATTATCTTTGCTTAAAATCATATTATTAAAAAATAAATTTTAGATTTGGTATTTCAAATGTTTTGTATTGTTTTTGCTTCGAATATTTTTCATTTTATAGATTATTTTTGTAGATTGTTAATATAAAATATTTTAAATACAATTAAACCTATACCCGAACCTTTACCCGAAACATGTATGAATATAAAATTTATAGATCCGACTGAATCTGTACCCGATAGGACCAAAATCTGACCCGAATACCCATATGCCTAGACCAAATTTAAATTTTAGAAACAATTTTTTTTTTTGGTTTTTTTTAATAAACTAAAAATAATAAATAAATTATTATTTTTAATTAAAAAAAATGTCACCTCATCACTTTTCAAACGGCTCCGTTAAAAAAGTAGACGGCGCTTACAAAAATGCCACCTTAGAGGTTTAAAATGTCAATATTGCCATGTTGGATGTTTAAACTGATAGTAGAAAATTTTCGAGTTTTAAATTGTAAGTGTTAGCCACATTGGAAGTTTTTTATGCGATTTTCCCCATTAAATTATGGGCCCCAAATTTTGAATTTGCAAAATCCCCAAAAAAACCTTACGTCACTTTATCTTCCCCAATCTCTATATCTCTCTCTGTCTCTTCTCAAACATCGCAAAAACCCTAACGATTGAAATCCCCAAAACCTAAAATCTTCGAGAATCTCCAAAAACAATGGCTGAGAAGAAACCAACGCGTAATAGTAACGCCACCGCTAATGATAATCAGAATCCTCCCGAGACTGACCAGAAAGCGACGGTACTTAGCCGGCAATCTTCCATGGAAGACCACCACGATTCTTCAGAGGAGAAAGTCCAGAACTTGAAGTCTCTCAACGCGATTCTTCTAAAGCAGACTATGGAGAACAGACATCAGATTGAGTCGCTTGTTCAGGCTAAGGATGAGTTAGAGACCGAGTTGGCTCGCTATGGGTCGGAGGAAACTGGGCTACGTGACGAGTTGGAACAGGTTAGTGATGAGAATTTCGGGTTGAAGATGGAATTGGGTCTGGTTATGGATCTTGTTAGCGATCGATTTAGGGAGGTGGGTGTTGGAGTTGATAGGTTGGTGAGGGAGAACGATGATAGAGAGACCGAAATGAGGGTTTTGAAAAGAGAAGCGAGTGAGGTTATGGGTAAGGTGGAGATCGAGAAGGAAGAGTTGAGGAAGGTTTGTGATGAGAGGGATTCGATTAAGAATGGGTTTGATTTGCAGTTTGAGGAAGTGAATCGATTGAAGGAGAGTGTGATTCGTTTGGAGGAGAAAGAATCGAATTTGGAGATTGTAATTGGGAAATTGAAATCTGAAAACGATGGATTGGTGAAGGAGAGGAAGATGAGAGAAGAGTTGATTGATGGGGTTAACAAGGAGAAGATTGATATGGAGAAGATGATTGAAGAGAAGAAGGAGGAGATCGATGGATTGGAGAGAGAAATCAAAGTTCTTTTGAGTGATAAGAATGAGATGGAGATTGTAAAGATTGGTCAAAGGGAGGATATCGAGGAGTTAGAGAAAAAGTTGGACAATTTGGATGGGACTCTGATGAGTTTGACAAATGAAGAGAAGGTTTTGCGGGATCTGGTGATCGGGTTGGAGAAGAATCTTGATGAGTCTATGGAGAAAGAGAGAGCGATGATGGTGCAAATCGATGCATTAGAGAAAGAGAAGACAATCAAGGAATCTGAGCTTGAGAGGGTAACGGAGGAGAAAAATTCAGCTGAGAAACAGATGGAGATGGTCAATGTGCAGTCATCTGATAAGGAGAAGTTGATTGACCAGTTGTCTCGGGAGAAGACTGAGCTTGAGGAGCGTATTTGTAGCCAGGAGGCAAAGCTTGTTGAATTGAATCAAAATGCTGATGAGCTAACGCATTTCATTGCTGTGCTGCAAAGGGATTGTAATGATCGAGCCAAGACTAACGAGAAGCTTAGCTGCCAAGTTGGAGAACTAAGCAATGCGCTTGAGCAGGTTGCGCTCGAGAGAGAAAAAGCTGATAAAGCACTTGAAGTGGAGAAGAGAAACGGTGAGGATCTTAAGGCTGAGGTTTTAAAATCAGAGAGGATGATTGAAACAAGTGTACAAGAGCTTGAGAAAGTTAAGACTGAGCGCCAGAGTTTCTTAACAGCAAAGAACGATTTGGAGAGTCAATCCGAATCATTGAAAAGAGAAAAGGCTTTCCTTGAAAAAGATCTAGTAGAGCAAAAAATAGCTATGGATGCTCTGAAAACAGAACTAGACTCTGTTGGAATGGATGCAAAACAAAGCTTGGTGATGCTTAAGAGCGCAGTATCCATAGTGTCAGAATCAGACAACCGAGAAGCTAGTATCATTGGCGAGCAACAAGAGCGAGAAAATGGAACCAAATCCTATACGCTGGAGCTAGAATCGATAGAGAAAGCTTTCAAAAACAAAAAGGACATCATCGAGGAAATGAAGAAAGAAGCAGAGACAATGAAGCAATCAGCGGAAGAAGCACACAAGAAGAAGAGCTTCTGGACTCTTGTTTCCTCTTTAACAACGATTTTTGCTGCTGCATCCTTTGCCTATGCCGCGAGGACTCGTTAAACGCCTCAGAATGGTTTTTGCCCCTTAATCTCTATGATGACAATCTCATTCGAGTTTTATTGGTATCTCATTCGAGCTTTTCTGCTCATAACTTGCAAATAATGTTGTTTTGGTCTCATCAACTATAACATGAAATATAATCTTTTCGCTTAAGCTCTATAATTTGTGCATCTTTTGATTTTCTTTAGCCATTTGTGGAGTTGTGAGTGATTGAAAGCAAACCAAGGGTGGACTTTAGTCTTCTTATGAAAAAGTTTTACAAACAAGATGTAGAATTTCATGAAAATTCTACAAATAGGCATAAATCTAAAGTTTATAGTCCAAAGAAAAGTATAGCCACATTCTTCACAATGTTCTCTTTTGTGGAAAAAGTTAGCATACAATTTGTCAATTCCATTTATGGTCTTAATTAAGGTGGACTCCACTTATTTGTACATTTTATTTATTTTGTCGTTTTGAACAAAACTAATTTCTTTCGGGTTTCTTGTTTCCACAAAGCTTTTAGCTGTTTCTCATCATTGTACAAAGATTCCTCTACATGTCCAAACAAAAACCCTTTTTAGCATTTTGAACCACAGAATTTAAAAGATTTGTTCTTGTTTATTCGTTGTGAAAATGCTAAAAGACAAATAGTAAAAGTCAAAGTCCTCCGGTGGTAATTCAAATGCAATATGCTTATTCTGCAAATCCATAAGAGTACAGTCTACAAAAGGAGCAAAAATACAATACAAGATAACTCGATTAAGGAAATACAAATCCTACATTTACCAAAATCACTACAATTTGTATAAACATACATTCTCCAAGTATACATTTATATATATAGTTTTTTAATTATCACTCTCAAGCTGAAAAATCAGCTTTTAGTTAAGGGCTAAAAGCTACAAGCCAAACATTACAGACAAAAAAAGAAGAGAAACTATTACTACTGATTTGTTCCCTTGCCAAGTCTCTGAACGCGCTTCGCTGTTCTTCTACTTGCCTTTCAGGATCCAGGGTTTAAACAGTCACAAACGCTGCCGCAAAACGCCACACATTTCGAAACTAACACACAAAAACCAAACTAACCGAGATAATCCACAGGCAATAGATTCACCTGTTTGTTAGTGGAAAGATTTCTTGGCTATGTTAAAAACAACCTCCCTCTTTTTCAACACCGCGGTTAGACTAACCGCAAGATTCTGCGTTTACAAACGTAGAAATCTCATCCATAACATTATGGAAATGATTGTTATTAGGCAAGAGGTAAAACCCGACGGTAGCTTTCTCTAAATGCATAAGCTTAACTTCTTGACCCGCTTTCTTGAGTCCTTCCGCGTATGCCAATTGCCAATCTTGAATCAAATCCAAACCCGCGACAACCACAAGACTCTTCGGAAAACTCAACCCTTCTAAGCTTTTCGCTCTTGGACTAAACGGATTACACGCAGGATGCTCTCTATCTTCTCCCTCGGGTAAAAATGCTTTCCAATACCAATCTCGGTCTCTAACCGTCACAAAGTATTTCCCATCCAAACGTTTCTCAGATTCCGTCCTCTCGTTCCCACCAAACATAGGATTAAGCAGAATGTTTCCCAAAACATTGATCCCCGATTCACCTGCTTTTAAAGCCACATTATGCGCGATATTACCTCCCGAGCTATCACCCGCCAAGAAAATATGAACCTTTGAGTCTTTCTTGGATTTAAGCCAAGATCTTGAGTTAACCCAATTAAGAGCAATCCAACCATCATCATAAGCACAAGGGTAAGGATTCTCAGGTGCACGCCGATAATTCACAGAGACAACAACACATTTGCACAAACCAACAAGCCTGCGACAAAGAGTATCGTAGATCGCACTGTTTGCAGAAGAATGAGCAAAGCTACCTCCATGGAAGAACAATATAACAGGAACAATCTCTCCATCAACGGGCTTCTCGAGATCTAAAACACTAGGAGGTTGCTCTTGATCTGCATAAACTGGTCTATAGACTCTGCTTAGAAGATTGATCCTTCGATCGATCAGAACATCGAATGAGAACACCCCATCGACCGGATTGGCGTTTGCACTGACTTTACGGTCTAGAAACTCAGCTAAGTGTCGGTTAAAGGTTCCATCGGGTCGACGAAGGAGATTGTAGGCTAATTTAAAGTTGGAGATTAGAACCCATGTATTGAGAGGAACCACTGTCTGCATCAAACACACAAAATATGCAAATCAACAAAATCAGATTACTTTCAATCAGAAACCCCCAAATAAAAGATCATATAAACGCATTTACGATAGAAATCAATGAAAGGCCTTAAGCTTATCATATAGAAACCTCAAAAACGCTTCTTTTGTATTCGATTGAAGCATCAAAACAGAGACTTTATCAAAGAACAAAAACAAAAGTTAAAACCTTTATGAGCTTAACACTATAAACAGAGTCTCACTTGAATTTGAGTTCTGAAATTCGATGACAAAGTACAAAAAATCTGATTTAAATCAAGTGATTCAAAATCAAACTAAAGAAGACAGAAAAGCCAAAAGAAACCCATCAAACAAACGACACGTTTCATCACCTTAAAGCTTCCAAATTTAAAGAAAAACAGATGTAACCTAATCAAACACCATAAAACCATTCTACATAAAGCTCAAACACAAAAAGCAAAGCCGTAAGAACAACAAGAACCTAATTAAACCGGAAATCGAAATAGACCCATGTCAAAATCACAAACATCAACATATATAGAAACTTCAATAAAAACTAAAGCAAGAAGCAATAAAACTTACTCTGCTCTCGATAAGATTAACTTCATCGCTCGCAGCCATTGAAGCAAAATCTCCCCTTTTTTTGTTGTTATTATCTTAAATCAAAACAAGACAGATACACACGAAAACCCAGATCGAATTCAGTAAAAAAGGACGAGAATTTCCAGTCAAGAAGCGAAAACTCGTGTCTTGATTTATGAAATTTTGTTTCTGGAAATGGAATATCTCTGCTTAAAAAAAAAAAAAAAACTCCAGATCAAAATGAGGTTTAATAGCTTAAAAACTGGCATAAACAAAAGGCTTAAAAGAAAAGATATATATTCCACCAAGAGGTGGAGGATAAGGAATATCTGCGTATTTTAGCATTGATACGAGTGCGGTAGTCTAACGTGCGCTTTTAACTCGGACGCGTCGATGGTAGAGTAGGGAGAGTGTGATGACTATTGTGTGGGACCCTCAACAGAAAATAAATCAAAAAGTTCTTAACTTTATTTAAGTCTTTTAATAATTTTTGTTTTTCGTAAAATGATATTTCTTTCAAGTGTCACAAACACAAAGGAAAAATCGCATAAAAAAACTTTCAAGGTGGCTAACACTTACAATTTAAACTTTGAAAGTTTTCTACTATCAGTTTAAACATCTAACATGGCAATATTGACACTTTAAACCTTCAAGATGGCATTTTTGTAAGCACCGTCTATTTTTTTTAACGGAACTATTTGAAAAGTGATGAGGTGACATTTTTTTTAATTAAAAATAATAATTTATTTATTATTTTTAGTTTATTAATAAAAAAATAATAAAAAAACCTAAAAAAAAATTGTTTCTAAAATTTAAATTTGGCCTAGGCATATGGGTATTCGGGTCAGATTTTGGTCCTATCGGGTACAGATTCAGTCGGATCTAGAAATTTTATATCCATACATGTACGTGGAAGATTTCAGATCATATACATGTTCGGTTCTTACGGGTATAGGTTCGGTTCGGTTCACAATTAATTGTACCCATAAATATCCAAAAAATTCGGGTAAAAGTTCGGGAATAGGTTTAATTGTATTTAAAAAAAATTATTTTCTACAATCTACAAAAAATAATCTATAAAATGAAAAATATTCGAAGCAAAAACAATAGAAAACATTTGAAATACCAAATCTAAAATTTATTTTTTAATAATATTATTTTAAGCAAAAATAATAATAATTTTCACAATAATTTTAAAAAATTGAAACAATCACTAAAAAATCATTTTTTCTTTAAAACAATAATAATTAATTTTTGTTAACAAAAAAAAATTCAAAAACCAAGTTAAATTTATAAAACTTCTAATTTTTTTAACAAATTAAAAGCTTCCATTTAGTGAAACTTATATGTTTGAAGCTTTTAATTTGTTAGTGAAAATAAATTTTAGATTTGGTATGGAATCTTCAATTTTGTTAGTGAAAATAAAAGTTTCAAACATATAAGTTTCACTAAATTAAAGCTTTTAATTTGTTAAAAAAAATAGAAGTTTTATAAATTTAACTTGGTTTTTGAAATTATTTTTTTGTTAACAAAAATTAATTATTATTTTTTTAAAGAAAAATTGATTTTTAGTGATTGTTTCGATTTTTTAAAATTATTGTAAAAATTAATATTATTTTTGCCTAAAATCATATTATTAAAAAATAAATTTTAGATTTGGTATTTCAAATGTTTTGTATTGTTTTTGTTTCGAATATTTTTCATTTTATAGATTATTTTTGTAGATTGTTAATATAAAATATTTTAAATACAATTAAACCTATACCCGAACCTTTACCCGAAACATGTATGAATATAAAATTTCTAGATCCGACTGAATCTGTACTCGATAGGACCAAAATCTGACCCGAATACCCATATGCCTAGGCCAAATTTAAATTTTAGAAACAATTTTTTTTTGGTTTTTTTTATTATTTTTTATTAATAAACTAAAAATAATAAATAAATTATTATTTTTAATTAAAAAAAATGTCACCTCATCACTTTTCAAACGGCTCCGTTAAAAAAGTAGACGGCGCTTATAAAAATATCACTTTGAAGGTTTAAAGTGTCAATATTGCCATATTGGATGTTTAAACTGATAGTATAAAACTTTCGAGGTTTAAATTGTAAGTGTTAGCCACCTTGGAAGTTTTTAATGCGATTTTCCCCAAACACAAAAGAGAGATATTCATTTCTAGAAAAAATCTGAGGCAAGGAAATATAATTTTTTTAAATCTAGTATATTCCTTTTATATCATAAATTATCATTATTCTATGAAAATTATTTTATAGTTAATTTAAAAATCCAGTTATAGTTAGCATAAAAATATCTGTCACAGAGATCAATTATTAAATGTTAAAGTTAATTGAGACAGTTGAGTATGTAAGTTCAATATGACTGTTAAATTTATAGGCCGAAAATGAAAGCATTTTTAATTTTTTGTTATGTCATTGTTTTTTTTTGGTGGGGGAGAGGGCAGATAATGTCTACCCCAATTTATTCAAACCGAAAAATTAAATATAAATTCACCGTGGAAACGCAGTTCCACGCGCATCATCCGCTAAAATCGAAATAACATCCCTAGGAACAGAATCAAAAGAATGAAAACCTAAAGGAAGAGAAAAAGCATAGTTTGCTAATCCGTCTGCGAGACGATTAGCTTCCCTATACACGTGACAAATTCGAATATTCCAGTCCCTTGATATGAAGCCATGGCACAAGCGTACCAAGAAAGACAGAGGATGAGTATCATTAATCCATGTCGTAAGAAAACCAACCACCACCTCCGAGTCCACATCTAGCTCCAACCGTGTGACCCGCAAGCCCCAAGCTATGTATAGGCCATAGTACACACCCCACAATTTGGCCAAAGGTGCTGAACAGATACCTATATTAAGTGCGAAGCCTCCTTTCCAGTCCCCAGCTGCGTCTCGCAACACCCCACCCGCAGTCGCTCGGCCCGGGTTGCCATGTGATGCCCCATCCGTGCTCATCTTCATCCAACCTGAGCGTGGTGGTTGCCAAGCGATCATCCGCTCTACTCTCACACTCTCTATGTGCGGTCCATTTACAGTCTCATTAGCTACCAAGATCTCCTTGGCTAGATCCTTCACAAACTTAACTCTATCCCGACACTTTGCATTTGTGTCAAACACGTTTCCACATCGCCATTTCCACCCCCACCAAACAGTTATCCCGAACAGAGTTTGCCAATCGTTGGTCTCCCCACCAAGGTTCTCATAGATCCATTCAAGTAGTGACTTCATGAAAAACCCTTGTAACTTTGCTGCTGGAATTATTCGACGCCATAGCCCTGACATAGCGGGACAGTCCCGTAATATATATATGATTGTTTCTTCAACTCCTTTACAAACCGTACATATTGGCGAGTCACTGAGATGTCTCCTATGCCGCTCCGAATTCGTCATAATAGCTTGGTTCCCTACGAGCCATAGGAACACACGCACTCTTTCAGGTACCACGACACTCCATACCCGTTTCCAAAACCTCTCCATGTCAAGTCTCAGAGTCTCATCCCAAGTCAATAATTGATATGCCGATTTGACTGTGAAGGACCCATCTGAGCTCGCCCCCCAAGACAACCGGTCTTTAGCCCCTGTTACACTGTCTAGAACAACGGCCTGCAGTCTTAAACAGACCTCCTCCGTAACATAAGGGCTAATATTCGCCCATAACCATCCTGCTCCATCTCGCCTTAAGTCACGTACCTTGTCATCAAGTCTCTCCACGGGAACCATAGTAGTGGTTAACTGTGTAAGTGCCACATCCATAAGCCATCTGTCTTTCCAAAAAAGAACCTCACTCCCGTTTCCAAGCACCCAACTCTGACCCGTTAGCACTGCTTCACGAACCCCAATGCAAACACTTCTCCACGTCGATGACCAAGTACTTTTAGGGGTTATCCAAGCTGTCTCATGAGTATCCCCCACCTTATACTTACTTTGCAGAACACGCGCCCATAAGCTTGTTTTATCTTGCAGCAATCTCCATCCTACTTTGGCTAGTAGAGCTTTGTTAATGTCTTTAACCCGTCGGATCCCCACACCTCCTACTTTCTTAGGTAGACAAACTCGATCCCAAGCAATCAAGTGCTGCTTTTTCTTCTCATTTGTACTCCCCCATAAGAAAGATCGTGATATTTTTTCAAGGGCCTCCAAGGTGCTCTGCGGCAAGGAGATTACATTCATTGTATGGATTGGTATCGAAGTAAGAACCGCCTTTGTCAAAGTCAACCGGCCTGCAAGACTCATACATCGATTTTTCCAACCAGCAAGCTTCGAAGAAACTCTTTCCAACACTTCACCAAAGGTTTCTTTATTCATCCGTTTTTGTAAAATCGGCATACCAAGGTATTTGCCCAAATCTGTTGTGGACCGAATTCCGCTTTCATTGTTGATCAAAGTCTTCAACTCCCGTGAAACATTCTTAGAGAAAAAGATCTTGGATTTATCCAAACTCACTTTTTGCCCCGAAGCCACATAAAACTTCTTTAAAACTCGCCGTATGACCCGAATCTGTGTAACAGAGGCTTCAGCGAATAAAATCAAATCATCTGCGAAACAAACATGAGACAGAAGTGGTCCTCCACGTGACAGACAAATAGGTTTCCACTCTTTCTTCGCGGTTGAGGTATCAATAAGGTGACACAGGCGTTCCAGGCATAAGACAAATATGTATGGCGATAGCGGATCGCCTTGTCTTAATCCACGCATAGGCTTAAACGGTTCTGTCTTCTCCCCATTCCACAACACCGTCATCGCTGGTCCCGTGACACATTGCATAATCCATCTCACCCAAAAATCAGAGAACCCCGCCGCAATTAATGTATCCTCCAGAAAATCCCACCTTATTCGGTCATAAGCTTTCTCCAGGTCGAGTTTTAACAACATCCACCCTTTTCGTCCTTGTTTGCGATTCATGGAATGAACAGCTTCCTGTACCACTACGATATTATCCGTACTTAACCGACCTGGTATAAAGCTCGACTGCGCTGGCCCAATTAACTTCGTCATTAGATGTTTCAGCCGCAACACCATAACCTTGGTGACAGCCTTGAAGAGAACATTGCAGAGGCTAATTGGCCTAAACTGAGTAATTAGTTCAGGTTTTCCCACTTTAGCGATTAAAACCAGAAGTGCATCATTCATCCCAGGGGGTAATTCTCCTGTTTCGAAAAAACCAAGAATAAATTTGACAACCGATTCCCCCACCACATCCCAGCACTGTTGGTAGAAGATGGGTTGGTATCCATCAGGACCCGGAGCTTTGAATTTCCCCATACTCCGCAAAGCTATCTCCACATCAGTCGCCAAAAATGGTGTAATTAACTCTTTCTTCTCTTCCCATGTTAACGGCTGAAATCCCAAACGCGGCAGTGGTTCCACGATCTGGTCAATGTCCTCCATTGAGTACAGACTTTTATAGTATATCGTTGCTAGCTGCTCCAATTCCTTAGGGTCTGTCAACCACCTGCCATCCTTACCCTTTAGAGTCTCGATGCGATTCCTCCGCCGGTGAATTATCGTGGATGTGTGAAAGAAGCTCGTATTCCTATCCCCAAGAGTAATCCATTTCTCACGTGATTTTTGAAACCAGATGGTTTCTTCTTGTTCGAGAACCTTATCCAACTCCTTTAACAACTCTGTTTCTTTATTCAACAAGTCATCTGTCTGCACATGCTCAATCTGGTCCTGTAATTGCTTTATCTCCATTAGCAATGATTCCTTCTTCTTATGAACATCGCCAAAAACCTCTCTATTCCATTTTATCAACGCCCTGCGGAGCATCATCAGAGCATCCGGAGTAGACATATTTCCTCTCCATGATGCTGTTAACAGCTCCTTGAAAGAACTGTGGCTCAACCACGCAACTTCAAATCAAAACGGTCGCCGGCGCGGATCTTGTCTAATCGCTGGGGCTAATTGCACATACATTGGCGTGTGATCAGATGCGAAAAAAGGCAAATGTGCTACCGACGCCTCTGGCCATTGTAGCCTTGCCTGAGCACAGCACAACACCCGGTATAGTCGCTTTGCAACAAAAAATCTTGCTTCTCGGCCCTGTTTCCAAGTAAATTTATGTCCTCGGAAACCCATATCAATTAAAGATTGATTGTGAATCCACTCCCCAAAAGCTAGAGAATCCGGAGACAGTCTCCCATTCCCTCCGGTTCTCTCATCCAATCGAATGATTGTGTTGAAGTCCCCACCCACCAGTAATGGTCCAGCTACATTCTGAATTGATGCCGTTGATAAAATGATAAATCTTGTCGTACCAAATAACAACAACCAAACAATTAGCTAGAGATAATTCTGCCGACTAAACCAGCCTATAATAGTTAAAAAGGCATTATGTCTACCCACGGCCGAAAACCAGAAAACTATTTAATAATTATATCGATATTTCTACAATTTGGAAAATCAGATATGTGCATTGTAACTTTTAAAATGAAATAAAAAATCTATTGATTTATTTCGTTTTTTTTTTCTCAAAACTAATCATGTATATAATAACGTCACTAAAAGTTTTTTTTTTTAAATCGTGAAAGTTTTAAATCTTTGACTCATAGTCTTTTTATTTTTTGATATTCAAAATTAAACTTTTAGTATTTTAATTTAAAAAATATTATGTATAATCTTTTATGCCGACTAAATGGTAATAGTTTAGTAGTTTCTATTCGGACAAGATTTGCCATGTTCATCTAGATTATAGATTGATTATGTTTATGTGTCAAACCTATTAAAATATTGAATAAATAAATTATTCGATGGTTACATTTTAAATGATTAGTTGAATAGTACAAAATTTAGATTATACATCTAATTATACAAGAAAAAAAGATGCCGTATAATTACAACAAGTATATGGATGAATGAAATTGAAAGGGGTTAAGATTCGGGTGCTAAAGTGGCAAAACTTGCTCTTTCAACATGAAGTTACTTTGGCTTCTTCTCTCTTCTCTTAATATATCAAATCATACGAGTGTCAATCTTGTTTGTGGTGATACCATTGCTCTTTTAATTGTATTTATAAAATCCATAAAAAAAATCGTATCAGATTACATATATATATTTAGTCAAAAATTTTGATAGCAAATCTATTATCATGAAAGTTCCGAATTAGATATATAGGTAACAAAAATGATAAAAATAGGCGTGTGGCTTGTAAAACACTAAAAGTTTATAGCAAAAATATGAATGAGATTTGGAAGCATTAGAGTTTGGCGGTCAACATTCTATGGAGGACAGCTTGTTTCTACTTTTATTTTTTTATAAATAAATGTTTTTTTTTCTTTCTCTCAATTGATTTTTTAAAATTGTAAAATGTTTGTCCTATTATTAGGGTTTCAATTTCATCACCTCACCTGTCACTTTCTTCTTTATTATTCTTTGTCACTTCCTTTAACCTTTTATCTCTTTCCCATCGTTCTTCGCCCCCCCCCCCCCTCAATTTTGTTTTATTCATTTATCACTCTAACTTATTTAATAATTAACTTTTGTTTTTATTGATCAAGTACATAACAAGTAGATGGATCATAGATGTAACTCTTATTAATTACGACCACGACTATCTATGGATCATCGATCATGGGTCTCTAATTATTCTCTCGGATGTCTACATACGGAAGAAATGTTTATTCGATTCTCTTTTACACGTTTATTTATTTATTTGTACTAATCCACAAGATCTCTTAGACCATCCACGTTGGAGACCCAATGTGGATGTCTCTCAATAAAAAAATATTAAAAACACACTTTCTTTTTTTTTTACTCAACTTTAAACTTTTTTTTTCATATTTTTACTCAATTTTTATTAATTTTATATTTAAACACACCTCAACTTTCATCAATTTTTTCACTATTTATGTCTTCCCCAAAACACAACTTTGCCTTTCCACTTCAAAAATACCCACTATCTCTTCTCTTTACTCAAATTTTATTAATTTTATATTTCAATACACCCTATTATTTTAACCAAAAACACTCTTTTTCTTACTTTTACTCAACTTTTAATAATTTTATATTTAAAGACATACCCAAAAACATACCAATGCGGATGCTCTTATAGTTAGTTCCAATCTTACAAGACAAGTGGCATCATTCAACTAATCTTTATAGACACAAAATTCTACGAGAATTACAATCTTTCAAATGAATATACTGACTTGGGCCTGATGTTAATTCACTAAAAGTAAATGGGCTTATAGATGAAGCCCTTTTAATTGATCCACGAAAGCTAACGGCTACAAAATCAGTATTCTTCGGTCAAAGAAAAGATGACGTAAGATAATCAATCCAATGACTACACTATAAATACTTTAATCTAACGGTCTATAAAAGAACACGTACAATATGTTTCCTGAACCTTTCCTGCGACTCCTCCCTCCATTTTCAGTAAATTCATCTCTTTTAATTTTCAAAAATTTCTCAGTTAAACAGGAACAAAAAAAAAGCAAACTTTCTCAATCTTCTTCTTCTCTAAACTCGAAGAACCTCAAAAAAATTCAATCTTGCAGCTTTAAGAGAAAAGGTAAAATATCAATGGAACAAGAATATCCAGTAGTACCTTTCCGAGGAGATACGCCGGAGAAGAATCCGACGCCGGGGAGAACCGAAGATCAGTTTCCAAAAAGGTTAGGTTTTTATTTCTGGGTTTTTCGTTTTTGTTCTCTTGAAGATCTCGTTTATGTTCTGTTTTGTTTGTTCTTCACATGAATCTGTTTTCTTTTTTGATTTTTGACTATACTTAGGGTTTTAAGCTCTGAAGCTATGGTAAAGGAAGGTGATTTAGTGGGATTAGATGAGAATAAGTGAAATCTTAGATGAAATTCACGAGAGAGCTTCATCTGTTTTTGAGTTCTCACTTCAGTGGGAAGAAATTGAGGAGAAGCTAAAGGAAAGAGTCATTGAAGTAGATCTGAAGGAGAGATCTTTAATGGAACAGATTGTGGAATTGGAGAAGAAAGAGGAACGGTTAAAGGAGGTTGAAGAAGAAAGGGAGAGGAAGATTGGATTGCTTGAAAAGTCGATTACTTTGCGATTAGAGGAGAAAGAGAAAGAAAACGATGTGAAACAGTTTATGGAATCTTCTCTCATGAGATTGGTTTGTGAGAAGAAAGAGGAAGAGCTTGAAGAGAGGGAGAAAAAAGTTGAGTTGCTTTCTAAGTTGATCGATGAGAAGTCATGTGAGTTAGACAGGAGAGTGAAAGAATTTGATCTGAAGGAAAAAGTATCGATTGAGAGAAGAAACAAAGAAGCTGAGGCTGTGGCAATATCACTTAAGGAACTCGAAGCGAAGGAGAAGGAGCTTAGCTTACTTGATGAAGCTGTGAAAGAGAAATTGGCTGAATTGGAGAAGAAAAAAGAAAACTTTGAAGCTGTACTGAAAGAAAAAGCTGAGCAGATTGAGGAGAAGAGCAAGTTTCTTGAGTTAAAGGAGAAGAAACTTGAAGAAATGGTGAATGAAGGTGAAGTGAAACAGAGAGAGTTTCAAGAACCATTAAAACAAGCAGAGACTTGTAAGAGACCAAGGGTTAAAATGTTGGCAGAAAAGTGTAGTGAAGCTGATTCTCCTCTCCCTCCTACAAAAAAACACAAATCAGACTACCATGATGATGAAGACGAGGGAGAAGATCCGGCTTGTGTAGTTTCAGCTTCTGCATCTTCTTCTGAACATTTGAACGAAGCTCAAGAAGGAGAGATTGATGAAGTTGTCTCCATAGCTGACTCAGATGACACAGATGAAGAAGATCCTGAGCCATTAAGTTGTCTTGACTCAGAGTTTCATGATTTTGAAAAGACATTGAGTTCTTTCGTGGTTGGTAAAGTGTGGGCTCTCTATGATCCTATAGATGAGATGCCTCGATGGTATGGTCAGATCAAGAGAATTAATAAGTCACAGTTGAGTGTTCAAGTTACATGGCTTGACCCTAAGGATGAAGAATCAGTTCCTGTTGCTTGCGGGAGGTTCGAGCATGGGCTTACAGAAACCATACAAAGCTACTTGACGTTGTCTCATGAGGTGCATCCAATCATACATGGCAGAAATTTCATCGCTGTGAAACCGAGGGAAGGCGAAACGTGGGCACTTTTCAGACACTGGAGCAAAAGCTGGAACAAAAATCCGGAACAGCAAAAGCCTCCTTATAGGTACGATCTTGTGGAAGTGATCAGCTTCGACGATCATCTAGGATTTGGAGTGGCCTATTTAGGAAAGGTTGAAGGATTTGTATCGGTCTTTAAGCACGATGTGCAGGATGGAGTCATCTCATTCTTGATCTCACCAGAGGAAATACATAGATTCTCTCACAGAGTGCCTTCTTTTAGACTGAATGGAGAGGAGAAAGAGGGAGTTCCCGCTGGTTCTTTCGAGCTTGACCCTGCTGCTGTACCGAGTTCTATACTCAAGCTTGATCACTCAGTCCGCGAGGAAGCAGAAGAAGCGGAAAGACAAGGCGAGGAATGTGGTAAAGCTGCTGAGGTTGAAGATCAAGATGGGTCTAGAAAAGATATTCCCATAATTATCTTAGATTAAGGTTGATCTTTGTTTATGAGTCTGATGTTGTTAGTTCTTGTAATAAGTATGTAGTAGTTTGTTCAACCTCGATATAAGTCTTTCAATGAATTTATAAGAAAGTAAAAGTCGGGATTCCTCGTGTATTGAAATATGAGTCCGGAAAATAGTGTTACAATAGAGCGACAAAAGATAGAGTTATGACAGATCGGACATGTCCGACGTGCTATAGAATAAATAGGTCGTAGAACGGTTTGTATTTCCACCAACGGTAGTTTTCCGGATATTCTATTCTTTGTGCGCTGGTCCAAAGAAATATTATGTGTCCTTTCAATGGAATTGGGAACTCTTATTTATAGTAAAATCCCAGAAGATAACCCTGATTAAATCCTGACCATGGTTGAATTTAGCCATCTATTCTGAGTTGGACCTCTGAACTCCGGTGGGCCAGCTTGTCGTTAGTGGGCCGCAGGCCCATGTCCAACATAGTTCATTGTATTCTTGTTGTAGAACATGAAACTATGGTCCTTTAGATCTGTCGTTGTCTCTTGACTGTTATAATCAGGTAGAATTTCCTTCTTCTTTCTGCACTAGTATTGTTGAAATAAAATGTCAAATTACTTGCCAACAAAGTGGTAACAACTTTTAAAATATGAAAAAGAATTATGTCTTTGGTTACAATTGAATGAATCTAGCCTCATCTCTTATATCATTTGGCTACTATATGAACAATACATGCATCTCTCTCTCTGATAACAAACACAAAAGTTAAAGTAGTATTTATCTGATACTGATACATAACCATCTTTCTACTTCACAGCTTTTCCTTTTGTTCACCAAAACAATCTTCAAACCTCCTTAAGTCCTGATCCAATCTTCACACAATGGAGAGCAATGACTTGTCGAGAAAACAGAAAAAACTCAGAAAAAGTACTTCAACAAGCTTCTATGTTTTGAACCGTCTAAACCCGAACCAGATTTCGTAGTGATTAAACAGCAAGCTATCATGTGTTTGTTTTCCAAGATACTCAAGTCCTAAACTTGCTAGCTTCTCTGCACACTTGTCTCCTCCTAACCGCGAACAAAACTTTACGTTATGCGACACGAAGATTCTCCCATCGTAAGGCTTTAACTTTTCTACCAGCTTTTCAAGTCCAGTCCACACAAGTTTATCAGGCATGTGGAGAAAGACTGCACTTGCGTATATCAGATCATAGGTGATATCTGAACCGAACTTGCTGAATTCCATATCTTCGCCTCTGACTATAAGAGGTCGTTTATGTAGAAGACCTTGAGATGGAAGCTCATACCTTAAAGCAGCCATTAGAGAAAGCTCGTCCTTTTCAAGACAGTGGAAGTGTCTAGGATTGAGATAGCGGATGAAATGCAAACCAACACGTAATGTGCCACATCCGATTTCAAGAACACGAGAGTTTGGTTTAAGATTGGCTGATTCAGCCAAGAACTCGAATACATCGCGCCCACCTGCCCAAGGCTCACCGTAGTTGCTGTGATGCTGCTCAACTAGTAACTCACCAGGACATGGAAGAGCTGTATGGTTGTTTGCTTCCTCTCCTTCGTAATGCGATATACCTTTGTACCTAGAGTGAAATCAGAAATGTAATGACCAACACAGAAAAAGCTAGAGTCTTCAGATTCTAAGAACAGAATAATGGAATCATAGAAATGAGCAGAACATGATAGGATCTAATCATAGAGCCTACACTTTGATGAAATCAATCTACAGAAACACAATACACAGTTTCATCAATCTACAGAAACAAAGTACAGCCAAATCTCTAAGCAAGAACACTCAAGATCCTTTTGCTCTCACTAGATTGATCTTCAATTCCAACATAGTAACACTAGATCATGACCTCAGAGATATGGAATCAACAAATGAAAACAGTCTTAACATTACATATATTCTTCAATTCCATCTTTGTATTCAAAATCACTGAGCTAAAACATCAAATGGAATCTCAAACCATTAACTAGTCACTCAAGTATCCAAAGCAGCTTGAATCTGTAGCTCAAAACAAGAGAGAGATTAACAAAAAAAGAGTGCGAGAGGATGATTACTGTTTCAGATCTATGAGTTGTTGATCTCTAGTGCGAGGATTGATCCCTTTACGAAGCTCATTCTTCTGCATATGCAAACCATTAGATCTAATCAGATCTCTAACCCACTCAATATCCTCTTTCGTCGGCGATATCCTCTCCGCCAATCTCACATCACTGACGCTTCCTCCGACATCGGCGTCGTTTCGGGAAGATATAGATGCAGGACAAGAACAAAACGAGAGAGAAGACGAGAGGAGGAAGAATACAGCAGCTGCAAACGAAACGGAGAGTACAAGTACCGGTACACTCACGAATACTCCTTTTTGCATCGCCGGAGACGATGAAGAAGACGAGAAAAACGCCATTGATGAAGAAGAGATCTCTCTCTCTCTGCTTTAGGAAAGTAGTGGAAAATGAGTGACTATAATTTACTTACCAAAAATGGTTATGTCTTAATTAGTTTTGATTAAGAACGTAATTAGTTATTGTAATTCGTAAACATGCTCATTGAGAAGGAAAACAAACAAGTTTTATAACGAAATCATGCAATAAATAGGAAAGTAATGCGAAATTTGTAAGAAAATTTATAAACTAATTAATGAGTTTTATTACATAATTTTGTAGTTACCCGTCTTTTTTTGTTAATTTGTTCTTTTTTCCTTTTTCTTGTAATTTAAGTGAGATAATGATTTCTCACGATTATGTAAATCCTAATTAGAGTTAATAATCTTTTGTAAATCTCAATTATGTAATTAGAGTTAATAATCTTTCTCACGATTTTTTGTTTTTTGTTTTACTGCAAATCTCAATAACTTAAAAACCAATAAAACGTGATGTAGTAAGCCAATCATCCAATAAGAAAATAACACTCAAAAAGATTTATATAAATCTTATCCATCCCAAACTATATACTAAACGTTGATTTTACCAAGTCGAGTCTTAAGAGAGTTTTTTTCTTTCTCTTAACAAAAAAAAAAACCATTTTTTCTTTTTTTCTTCTTCTTCTTCTTCTTCCAATTCTCCAAAAACGCAATCACGCCTTGGAAAAAGGCTGCTCTTGTTTATCCTTCTTAACTCTGATAAAATTATTCTCGTATTTCCAAATTTGTGCAAGCTTTCGAGTTTTCTAGATCAATCTGATTCCCAAATCTCCCGCGCGAAAGATCGATTCTAGGTTTTTTTTATCGTGTGTGTGTCCGTTTGAAAAGTGTTTTGAGGTTGCTGAATCTCGTAGTTATCATCATCGATTACATCGGAAGTTCAGATAAAGGTATGTAGATAGTTTCCTTTACGACTTTATCCTAATTTTGTTCTCGTCTCTTTGTTCAATTTTGTTTAGCAACTTGTTGGAATTAATCGTTGATGTTCAATGAGGATGTGAAAATTGATGGGTTTTTTTTTCCGTAGTTTGTATGGATCAAAATTAGGGAGTCTTATAGTTGAGTAGCTATGATTTCGTAAGCTGTTTCTTGTGTAGCCCAAAATTGGGTTTGGTCTTTGATGATTCGAAAAAAGGGTTCATGCGATTTAGCTGTTCTGTAGCCAATTATCCTCTGGGACGAATCAATGGGGGATTTTGGGAGCTTATCAACAGTGTCGATTTGGGTAACTGTTGTTTTCCGGAATATCTGAGATTCTCTAGAGAGAGATTCATAGCAATATCGTGCTCATCTTGTTTCGTTTCTGAATTTGAAACAGAGCTGATGTTAATTAGTCTGCTTGGTCCCTCACTTGCTGATTATGTTTTTTCTGTTTCTTCTTTCAGGATAAGTTGAAATGCACCGGGTTGGAAGTGCCGGGAGTAATGGCGGTTCTGTCCGCACTCGCAAAGAGAAAAAGCTTACGTATGTGTTAAATGATGCCAATGACACAAAGGTCAGGTTGTTTTACTCCAATATGAAATTCTACCACTTGGCATTGTGTTACTGTTTTATATTCTTTAATCAGACAACACTTAGTTTGAAGTTATAGACATCTCCTTCTCAACTCAATCCTGATGAGGTTCATTTGTTTTAATTTGCACGCTGCAGCATTGTGCTGGCATAAATTGCTTGGATGTGTTGAAGTCGTCTGTTTCTAGTGATCAAAGTTACCTCTTCACTGGAAGTCGTGATGGTACACTCAAGAGATGGGCATTTGATGAGGATGCGACCTTTTGCTCAGCTACATTTGAGTCTCATGTTGATTGGGTATAGAGTTCTTCCAACACTGAAATTTAACTGCATAGTGATGATTAGTAATTAGGATCCTGTGTTTCCTGAGGTGAATCTTTTGCTGTTGTATATGTGTTCATTTCAAACCCCCTTTGTTGATTGAGCAGGTGAATGACGCTGCTTTGGCTGGTGAAAGCACTCTTGTTTCTTGTTCTTCAGACACTACGGTCAAGGTTCGCGATTTTTTTACAGTTGCCAGCAGTATATAAAGAACATTTTACCTTGTTTTGTTTTTGTACCACCATATTGGTTTCTAAATGCGGCTTAATTTTCCTGTAACACTCTAGACATGGGACGGCTTATCAGATGGAGTCTGTACAAGGACTTTCCGTCAGCATTCTGACTATGTTACTTGTTTGGCAGTTGCGGCGAAAAATGTAATTTGTCATTCTTCCATGCTTTTTTCCTTAGAATATGTTATTTCTCTTTGCACTTCTGAAACCTATTCCTTATGTCACAACTGTTAGAGCAATGTTGTTGCATCCGGTGGCCTTGGAGGGGAGGTTTTTATATGGGATATCGAAGCTGCTTTGTCACCAGTTACGAAACCTAATGATACAATGGAAGATAGTTCTTCAAATGGTGCAAATGGTCCTGGGAACTCTGTACCCATTACAAGTTTAAGAACTGTTGGTTCGAGCAACAATATCTCTGTGCAGTCATCACCATCCCATGGGTACACACCAACAATTGCCAAAGGCCATAAGGAGTCTGTCTATGCTTTGGCAATGAATGATACCGGGACGATGCTCGTCTCTGGTGGCACTGAGAAGGTATTCATACAATCCAGATTGCTGAGAATATACTGGAGAACAAGAACACAATCAATCTTTGGGTTCGTATTAATACTACTCAATTCTTTTTGTTTGTTGCAGGTTTTACGTGTCTGGGACCCTAGAACTGGTTCAAAAAGTATGAAACTTAGGGGGCATACTGATAATGTCAGAGTGTTGCTTCTGGACTCAACTGGCCGGTAGGTTTTCTTTTTTTATTGTTCATGCCAGCAATGATTTATTTTGGGTCCTGTTCTTTTTCTCTGACTGATAGATTTTCCTCGTGTTTCTCACCTTGAGACTGCAGGTTTTGCTTGTCTGGGTCTTCTGATTCTATGATAAGGTCTGTATCTTTTCTTAATTAGTTCATAACTACTTACCCTGTGGCTGCAGATATAGTGATCGTTTCAGTTCTTCTAACTGGTTCTAAATTTCTTTCTAGACTCTGGGATTTAGGTCAGCAGCGTTGTCTTCATACCTATGCGGTGCATACAGATTCTGTTTGGGCGCTTGCATGCAGTCCATCATTTAGTCATGTTTATAGCGGTGGAAGAGATCAATGTGTGAGTAGACAGTAATCTTGCCTCTTTCTCTGGTTCCCCTCCAGTGTGCACCGTCTTTTTTTTTTAATTCCATTTATTGTTATGTTTCCGTCAGTTATACTTGACAGACTTGGCAACAAGAGAGAGCGTTTTGCTTTGCACTAAGGAACATCCAATTCAGCAATTAGCGTTGCAAGATGATAGTATATGGGTTGCAACAACAGACTCCTCTGTAGAGAGATGGCCTGCCGAAGTACAGAGTCCTCAAAAGATCTTTCAACGAGGTGGCTCTTTCTTGGCTGGGAATTTGTCTTTTAATAGGGCGAGGGTGTCCTTGGAAGGACTAAATCCTGTAAGAAATATTATTTTAATTCCTGTAAATGCTTCTGTTTAATCTTTTTTTGGAATCAATGTTTCTGATTATTGGCTTGTCTGCAGCCCCCTGCCTACAAGGAGCCATCCATAACTGTTCCAGGAACTCACCCGATTGTGCAACATGAGATTTTGAATAATAAAAGGCAAATTTTAACCAAGGTGAAATAGACTTCCCTGAATGCTCGTGTAAGACCACCATCGATATACTTATAGAGGGGTTGATGATATCTGTTTGGTTTTTCTTTTGCAGGACGCAGCTGGCTCAGTGAAACTATGGGATATAACTAGGGGCGTTGTGGTAGAGGAGTATGGGAAGGTCTCTACGGAACTTAAACTTGTTTTATTAAATTTCTGATATTTGTTATGTATCTACTGCTGTATTTCTGAAATATCATTAACATTCATCTCCAATATGCACCTGGAGAAGTACCAAGTCAAATAATTATATCTGTTTCTATGTCTGCAGATTTCATTTGAAGAGAAGAAAGAAGAACTGTTTGAGATGGTAAGTCTCTTGATTTATTTTCATAGATTATGATTCTTTTTCTTTAGTGAGACTAGCAGATTTGTTTACCTTTATGATATATTGCTCATCTCTGCGTGTCCAGGTAAGCATTCCATCATGGTTTACTGTGGATACACGACTTGGATGCTTATCCGTACATTTGGAGACTCCACAATGCTTCTCTGCCGAGATGTATTCAGCAGACCTTAAAGTTTCCGGGAGACCTGAAGATGATAAGGTAGATTAAACCCCACATCTTTAGTTATGTTGAAGCTTACTGGGAATGAATTTTTAGCTTACTATTACATATCATTTGGATTTTTGCATGCTAGTTATATTTGAATCTGTTTATCATAATTGAATATCTTAAGACTTTTATTTGCTCTAACCAAGTCAAACTAAACCTAATTTTCTCATTTGATTGTGTGATTTGTAGATTAATCTAGCTCGTGAAACACTGAAAGGCCTGTTGGGTCATTGGCTGGCAAAGAAGAAGCACAAACCAAAACCCCAAGTTCTTCCCTCTGGAGATAGTCTATCCGTAAAAGATACCAAAAAGAATCTGATTGCATCCAAAAGTGAAGACAGTAGTGCTGCAAATGATCCGGTGTATCCTCCATTTGAGTTTCCGTCTGTCTCCCCTCCTTCCATCATTACTGAGGGTTCTCAAGGAGGCCCATGGAGGAAGAAGATTACCGAGTTTACCGGAACTGAAGATGAGAAGGACTTTCCATTGTGGTGCTTGGACGCTGTCTTGAACAATCGCCTTCCACCTAGAGATAATGCAAAGTACATGACACTACCTTGTTCTCTAATTAAAAAAATAGTTTGGAGTTTTAGCATTTTCCTCATGAATGTTTTTACATTTTTTATAAATAGATAAAAGTATACCGTCTTGGTTAAAATATCTTACTTTGAAAGGTCTCCAAATCTCCAGATTAAGCTTCTTCCTGCATCCATGTGAGGGTTCAAATGTGCAGGTGGTCACACTAGGGAAACTTAGTGCGCCCCGGATCTTAAGAGTTCACAAGGTGTGCTTATCCGTAAATTAAACCTTTAGTTTTTGCTTGCAGTTTCTGTTATTCAATGGTTTTTTGTTTCTTTCACATATCTATGTAGGTTACCAATTACGTTGTCGAAAAGATGGTCCTTGACAATCCATTGGATAGTCTAGCTATTGATGGAGCAAGTGTTTCAGGAGGACCACAACCACTGTTTGCAGGAAATGGGTTGCTACAGCCTGGATCAAAGCCGTGGCAGAAACTCAGACCTTCCATTGAGATCTTATGCAATAACCAGGCAAGTTAGCTTCAAGGAATCCAACAATGTTCAATTTCTGATTGTTAAAGTTTCATATTCTTACACATTACACAGACAAAAATTGGTCGACTGGTCTCCGTTTTTTGTTTGCAGTATGAGGCTAAACGAGCTTCCTTTCTATGATTTTTTTGTTTTTCAGGTCTTATCTCCAGACATGAGTTTAGCAACCGTACGGGCATATATCTGGAAGAAACCTGAGGATCTAATCCTCAACTACAGGGTGGCTATAGCTAGATAACTTCTGAGGTAAATTATTTGAAAAAAGTGAAAACTCATGAAAATGCATTATGTTGGTGTGTTTGTCAAGATAAAATTTGTGGTCCAGAGCACCACTCTCAAGCTCCATCATTTGATGGTTTTTTTACTTGGGAAAGTGGTTTCATTTTAGGTTTTTTCACCAGAAAGAAAATAGAGATAATTGAGCTTTGGTAAGTTTTTCATGTGAGCTTTTCCCAACTCCTGGTACCAAAAGTCTTTGTAGATTGCTCTTTTTTTACATTTGAAACAATGATAGGAGCATACTTTATGTTGATCAAAGCAGTTGAAAATGAATATCACCATATCCTTTATTGCCCTACAGATTGCCACTGGACAAGTTTCGAGTCCTCAATTTGGAATCTTCACATGGAAGTCGATCTATAGCTTTTCATTGCTTGTTCATTCCAAAAGCATAAATCTTGGTTTAGTTTACTCAGCGTCATGCTGGAAAATAATTATGTTCTTTGGAGCTCGGATTCATGAGAAGTTGCCATGAATGTGCAGAGCAACCGATATAGGTCAAGATTGTAGGTGAGATGGTGTCGAATGCTTTACTGAGTTTGTACATTAGGTTTGAGCTTTGGAAAAAGAAAAAACACTTGGTATCTATGTTTTTGATTGTTTCCTGAAATAATAACAAAAACTAATGTTGTATCTAAAATCCAACATCAACTGTGAAAGCAACATACCGACAAGAAAGTGCTTAAGAGCTCTGAGCTGTTTTCTCTGAGCCTTTGAAGAATTTTACATAAGCTTCAGGCACATTCGCTTGGCCATAAAACTAAACCGAACTAGCCCGAAACAAAATCGAAATTTGGTTTTAGTTTGGGAAATTTTGATCTTAAGCGAAATTTTGGTCCAAAACTGGACCAGAACGAAAACGAAAAATGCAGTTTATGACTAGAGCAGATTAATACTGATGTTTAACCGCATTGAGTTTGGTATAATTCCTTCTAAACAGTTCCTCTTTGTTCATTATCACAAGACATAAACCTACTTTAACTATGCCAATGGCATTAGGATCCACACAAGAGAAATCCAGCCCTGTGGTCTAGTCTCTTCGAAGAAGCTTTAACAGCCAGTTTTACAAAAACGAGTAGAATATCATGTTTTGTGGCTTCTTCAATGTCATCAGGTTTTTCAACTTTCTATGGCGCTTTCATCAGCTTCCGCCATCTCACGTTCCTTCTCGTGCTCCACTGCAATGAGACATTGAAAATGCATTAGTCACTTCCATAATAACAAACACTAACAGAGCAGTATTTTACACTTGCAGAATTTGGTATCCGTTGCCTTTAAGAGAATCACAATACCAATGAATTCAATGTCCAAAGTTTTTACTCATGAACCATATCCACATACTTATTACGCATGAAGCATGTAGATGAAGCTTCCACTTACCCATGAGTTTAAACATTGCCTTTTGAGTACGCCTTTCGAGCTTATCAAGCTTCTTCTGCACATCTCTTCGGAGGTCCCAGTTTGGCTTCTTTGGAGCAATGTTGACAAATGGGTCCTACAATGATGAATTCCAGAGTAAGCTAAGAGGCACAAGTCAAAACAAACACAAACACAGAGGATTTGGTGGTCCATTTGCAGATAAAAGAAAAGTATTCACACACCTCTTTCTTCTCCACTGCAGGTGGAAGCATAGCGATTGGATCTTCAAACTTTGGTAGCTCTGGTGGGGCAACTTTACCATCCTGAAGCTCTTTAGCTTGTGGAACATAATTTCTAAACTTCATAGCTGGACCACTGTCAAATTGAAGAAAATCCATAAGCAGCAGTAAGCACATGACACAAACAATGGATTTTAACACAAACAATCCAGACATGAAACAAATCCCCTAAGCAGATTACACACAAGAATGAAATTCGAAACAGAAAAAAACTGTTTTGATAATGAATGCTGCATGAGCATGAACACCATTATTGATTCTCTCACAAATAGTAATAGTAAAAGAGAGATCCAAAATCAAAGCACTAAGGAAACTCCTAGTTCTGCGATAACCAACACACAACAAGAACAGTTTCATGTGATTGCCATTGATAAATAAAGCTTTTCCTCGTATATAAAGTGTGTAAATAGAACTCTAGATTCAAAAAAAGAACAAAGCAATACTCACTCTTCTTGTTCGACTGCATCATCTTCTCCATCTTCCCTGCTCTCAGACAATTCCTGAGCTGCCCTTAGAGCTCTAAGTGCCTCTTTACGAGCAGCAGATTTTTGTTCAATCGAATCATCTTCAGTACCCATAACTCCCTGCAAAATTAGTTTATGGATTCAAACATCGAAATAACACAAAACAACCCATTCGTGTTCTTAAACTAGCAACTTCCTTAAACACCAATCGCACAATTCATAAAGACTAAAACCCTAAACGAAACCAAAAATCATGATTCTTCAGTATCTAGACAACCTAATCTGCGACTCATAAGTCATATACAAAAAGAATCAGCTCAAATTGTAGCAAAATCATTGAATTATTGGAGTATGAAATCGCTCTCTTCTGTACCTTGAAGCTTTTCTTCAATATTCCCAAACAAATCCGTAATACACAGAGAACCAAATTGAAAAACTAAAAAGAAGGGGAAAGAAGAGAGACTAAAACAATGTCGTTTTAAGATATTACAATGGGCCAGCTTATTAGGCCCATTGGGCAGACAAACTCAAACCGACGTTTGGTTTAAACGGTAAACCCTAATTTCAAAGTTAAAGAAGAACCATTTAACACGCAGCGTTTTTAGAGATGCAGGACACTTAACCCCTTATAAAACCCCAAAGTAATTTGGTCTGTCTCTTAAATGGTTCAGGTCAGGTCTCTCCTTCTCTCTCTTCACGGTGAATGGTTTTTGTTGCTTTTGCTGGAGATTGTGTCTTATGGAAGTTTCTCAGTCTTTTGTACTTTCCCTGTATTTTTCTTATGGAAACTGTGATATGATGTGACCAAAAGCAGGAGAATGGTTTTTATATTGAATGCTGTTTCTTGCGAGATTCTGATCACAGTTTTTAATTTAATCAGTGATAGTTATGACTTTGCGCAGTGTAGGTAGTTCGTTCTCTGTTTCCTCTGTAGCTTTTAACTGATTCAAGTGTTGTCTTAATGTCTCTTCAGGTAGTGACTTGAGAGATTTGTGAAGATGATTGTACTATACGAGACATCTGCTGGTTTTGCCCTCTTTAAAGTAAACAATGAAGGAAAATTGTCTGACGTTGAGGTGAGTTTTCTGGTGTCTTTTCTCAACCTTGAGAGTATTGTCTATTGTTCTTGTTCTAATGTAAAAAACTTATGCAGAATTTGGGAAAAGAGTTTTCCTCCCCAGACTTAGCTAGAAAGGTGGGTTTTTTTTCTTCTTTTTTCTTTCGTTCTTTAATCTTAATTTGGGAGTTTTGTTTCAGGAACTCTAAAATTAGATTTCTCATATACTTTTTTTGGTGTATCAGATGGTGAGGCTGATAGCTTTTGACAAGTTTGATAACACATCAGAAGCTGTTGAAGCTGTAGCTAAAGTGCTTGAGGGAACTCCAGGCAAAGGTCTCCGCAAGTTTTTAAAAGCTAACTGTCAAGGTGAAACCCTAGCTGTGGCTGACTCAAAGCTTGGAAATGTGATCAAGGAGAAGCTGGTTCGTATTTTGCTTGACTTTCCATTACTACAACACACTTTTGGTTCTGTTCACTGGTTTTTTTTCTTCTAATGAAGGTTTTGTAACTCATACAGAAAATCGATTGTGTTCACAACAATGCTGTAATGGAACTTCTAAGAGGTGTTAGAAGTCAGTTTACAGAACTCATATCTGGTTTGGGTGATCAAGATTTGGCTCCCATGAGTTTGGGTTTATCTCACAGTCTTGCTCGATATAAGCTAAAGTTTAGTGCTGACAAGGTATCTTTCACTTTTAGTTCCAGCAAGTTATATTGGTCTTTTTTTATTTGGTGTCATTTGAAAGTGAAATATATGATTTGAGAATGATAATTTATGGAACTTCTGTTTAGAATAAGCAGTTGACCTTCTCACATTATTACTTTTCTTGCATCTTCCTTATGGTTTGGTTTTTGGTTAGGTGGATACTATGATAATCCAAGCTATTGGTTTGCTCGATGATCTTGACAAAGAACTAAACACGTATGCCATGAGGGTTAGAGAATGGTATGGTTGGCATTTTCCGGAGCTTGCTAAGATCATATCAGACAACATCCTATATGCCAAGTCTGTCAAACTGATGGGAAACCGGATTAATGCTGCAAAATTAGACTTCTCTGAGGTAACTTTCATATTGTGCAGGTGGAAGCGGTTGTGTATTATGCGACAACGCGGAGGAGAGCCGTGATCACCTATTCTTTGAGTGCGACTATGCAACGAGGGTATGGCAGTTACTAACAAGGAAACTACTAGGTAACGATTACACAACAAAGTGGAATGAACTAACAAGAATCATTCAAGGTGGTAACATCAGCTCAATTAGAAAGTTCATCATACGGTACACATTTCAAGCAACGATCTATCATTTGTGGAGGGAGCGTAATGCAAGGCGACATGGAGAACAACCTATACCGCATCAGAATCTCGGAAGAATGGTCGACAAAGTTATTACAAATCGTCTAAGTACATTACGGAGATCGGACAAACGATTCCGGGATGGACTCATCGTATGGTTTGGAACAAAATAACGCCGGATTACAAGCTATCAACAATACGTTCTAAAAAACATTTCAAACTTTCAGAATAATAAAAACTCTCTTAGACTTCATTGTAAAATAGTTTTCTTTGATTGAATAATAATTTAACATTCATTCAAAAAAAAAAAAAAAAAAAAAAAAAAAAAAAAAAAAAAACTTTCATATTGTGAACCACTATGCAAAGTGACCTCTGTTTATAGAACGACCTGCCTAATGATCACATTTACTTGTGTTTCTGGTGGATTGTAGATATTAGCTGATGAAGTTGAGGTGGAATTGAAGGAAGCGGCTGTGATATCTATGGGAACAGAAGTCAGTGACCTCGACTTGTTGCATATCCGTGAACTCTGTGACCAAGTTCTTTCCCTCTCTGAGTACAGAGCTCAGCTTTATGATTACCTGAAAAGCAGAATGAACACTGTTGCTCCCAATCTGACTGCCCTAGTTGGGGAGCTTGTTGGCGCTCGTCTAATTTCTCATGGAGGTAGCTTATTGAACCTTGCCAAGCAACCTGGTAGCACGGTTCAGATTCTTGGAGCCGAAAAAGCTCTCTTTAGAGCACTCAAGACAAAGCATGCCACACCCAAGTATGGTCTGATATACCATGCATCTGTGGTGGGTCAAGCAGCTCCAAAGTACAGGGGTAACATCGCGCGGACAGTATCTGCTAAAGCCGCTCTCGCTATTAGGTATGATGCTCTTGGTGATGGCCAAGATAACACCATGGGACTTGAAAACCGTGCTAAGGTAACAACACTCTTCAATGACTCTTTCCATCTTAGTGGTCTCTCTGAACAGTCTTGAATCATATTTTCTTCTCACTTTACCTGATTATATTTGACAGGTTGAAGTGAAGTTGAGAAATCTTGAAGGAAAAGGTTTAGGTCGTCTTTCTGGTTCAGCTAAAGGCAAACCTAAGATTGAAGTCTATAACAAGGATAAAAAGATGGGATCTGGTGGTCTTATCACTCCAGCTAAGGTTTAGTCTCTTTGTTTGTTTTCTTCATCTTTTCTTCTAATTTTGGATTTGTGTTTGAGAAACTTCTGTTGCAGTTGAGTTTTATGTCTATTTACTTTGTCTTTGTTCTTGAGTTTATGAAGTAATCTTAACTGTTGTTTGTTATGTGCAGACTTACAACACTGCTGCAGATGCTCTTCTTGGACAAACACCAACTATAACCGAGGAGTCATCGAAGAAGAAAGATAAGAAGAAGAAGAAGAAAAAGGCGGTAGAAGAAGAGGAAACCGAAAAGGAGGAACCAACAAAGAAGAAGAAGAAGAAGAAGTCTGAAGTAGAGACTGAAGCCTTAGAGGTTGCAAAGGAAGAGAAGAAGAAGAGCAAGAAGAGAAAGCATGAAGAAGGAGAAGCATGTGAGACACCAGCTAAGAAAAAAGACAAGAAAGAGAAGAAAAAGAAAACCTAAGGACTGAGGGAGAAAACAAAAGATTTTGAGATATCTCTTCGAGTGTAAGATTTTGTTTAAGTGAATTTTATCTTTAAGAATTAGGTGTTTAAGGTTACTTAGATTGTCTGAAATCATCATTTTGATTTTGAAGGATCAGTACGCCAGGTGAAATTAAATCCTTTTGTACTAGATGATTAATTTTGGAATTACTTTTCTTTAATTTAGTTTTTTACATTTTTCTTAATGCCTGTTTAATTAATTATATCATTTTTGGGAACAAGAAGTAATTAAATAAAATTTCGTATTCGGATTAGAAAAATTCGATACTAAATAGTTTCTTCTTAACGTGTCTGTAGACCCACCATATAATATGTTTTATAGTTTAAATATAAGGAATTTGTTGGTGGAATATCATTTTTATGATCTTGTATTTTTCTTTATTGACAAAGCCGAGTATTGATTTATGCATGTTTATTGTCTGCCTCAATTTTGATGTAGAAGGCTAGAAGTCATTAAATTCAATATCAAATTTGATAAAAGGAATATTTGTTTATGGCCAAATTTGTATACATAATAAACATGATTATTCTTGACCAAGAAAAGAAAACATGATTATTGTTCGGACCATCCCTAAGGAAATTGAATCCAAAGGATATTTGCAAGAAACTCAGTTGCAATTGACCAAGACTTTAAAACATTCACCAAATTTGGGCCAAACCTATCAGTATTTCTAAGCCCATATATATTATTGGAATGGGCCGTTTCATATGAGAGGATAAATTCGTAATTTACATACTCATCTCCTTCAAAAACCCAACCCTAAACCCTAGTTTCGACGCCATTACTCACCTCCTTCAGAAAGAAGCGAAACAAACAAAAAACTCATCTCCTTCAAAAACCCTTAACCCAAAAGATATCAACAGGTAGATTCTGATCTCAAAACGTCAACTTTCAAATTTAATCAGTGGTAATTATAAATTTGCGTAGTGTAGGTAGTTCGTTAGCGTTACTCTGTTATGCAACTTTCCTCTGTAGCTTGATTCAATCAGTGATAATTATAAATTTCAACTGATTCAAGTGTTGTCTTAATTTCTCGTCAGGTGGTAACTTGAAAGATTTGTGAAGATGCTTGTACTGTACGAGACGGCTGCTGGTTTTGGCATTTTTAAAGTACTAAATGAAGGAAAATTGTCTGACGTTGAGGTGAGTTATGTTTTGTTTTGTTTCTTTTCTCAACCTTGAGAGTATTGTCTATTGTTCTTGTTCTAACAGTCACCAATGTCTGCAGAATTTGGGCAAAGAGTTCTCCTCCCCAGACTTAGCTCGAAAGGTGAAATCTTTTTGTTCTTTAATCTAGATATTTAAGTGTTCTGTTTCAGGAACTCTAATAGTATTAGATTTCTCATATACCTTTTTGGTGTATCAGATGGTGAAGCTGATGGCTTTCGACAAGTTTGATAACACATCAGAAGCTCTCGAAGCTGTAGCTAAATTGGTGGAGGGAACTCCAGGCAAAGGTCTTCGCAAATTCTTGAAAGCTAACTGTCAAGGTGAAACCTTAGCTGTGGCTGACTCGAAGCTTGGAAATGTGATCAAGGAGAAGCTGGTTTGTATTTTGTTTCACTTTCCTTTACTACAACAATTTTGGTTCTGTTCTGTGGTTTTTTTCTAATGAAAGTGTTAACTTGTACAGAAAATCGATTGTGTTCACAACAATGCTGTAATGGAGCTTCTAAGAGGTGTTAGAAGTCAGTTTACAGAACTCATATCTGGTTTGGGTGATCAAGATTTGGCTCCCATGAGTTTGGGTTTATCTCACAGTCTTGCTCGATATAAGCTAAAGTTTAGTGCTGACAAGGTATCTTTCACTTCAGTTCCAACAAGTTATATTGGTCTTTTTTTTTTATTTTGTGTCATGTGAAATATATGATCTATGTATGGATTTATGGTAGTTTATGGAAATCTGTATAGAACTGGCATTTGACCTTCTCACATTATTGCTTCTCTTGCATCTTCCTAATGGTTTTGTTGTTGGTTAGGTGGATACTATGATAATCCAAGCTATTGGTTTGCTCGATGATCTTGACAAAGAACTGAACACTTACGCCATGAGGGTTAGAGAATGGTACGGATGGCATTTTCCGGAGCTTGCCAAGATCATATCAGACAATATCCTATACGCCAAGTCTGTTAAATTGATGGGAAACCGGATTAATGCTGCAAAATTAGACTTCTCTGAGGTATCTTTCATATTGTGAACTATTATGCAAAGAGACCTCTGTTTATAGAACGACCTGCCTAATGATCACATTTACTTGTGTTTCTGGTTGGATTGTAGATATTAGCAGATGAAATTGAGGTGGAATTGAAGGAAGCTGCTGTGATATCTATGGGAACAGAAGTCAGTGACCTCGACTTGTTGCATATCCGTGAACTCTGTGACCAGGTTCTATCCCTTTCTGAGTACAGAGCTCAGCTTTACGATTACTTGAAAAACAGAATGAACACTATTGCTCCCAATCTGACTGCCCTAGTTGGGGAGCTTGTTGGAGCTCGTCTAATTTCTCATGGAGGTAGTTTATTGAACCTTGCCAAGCAACCTGGTAGCACGGTTCAGATTCTAGGAGCCGAAAAAGCTCTCTTTAGAGCACTCAAGACAAAGCACGCCACACCAAAGTATGGGCTGATATACCATGCATCTGTGGTTGGTCAAGCAGCCCCAAAGCACAAGGGAAAGATCTCGCGGTCATTATCTGCTAAAGCCGCTCTCGCTATTAGGTATGATGCTCTTGGTGATGGCCAAGATAACTCTATGGGACTTGAAAACCGTGCTAAGGTAACAACACTCTTTCCCTCTAACTGGTCTCTCTGAACATTCTTGGATACATCATTTCTTCCAACATTACCTGATTATATTTTTGTTACCTGTTGATATCTGACAGCTTGAAGTGAGGTTAAGAAACCTTGAGGGAAAAGACTTGGGTCGTCTTTCTGGTTCAGCTAAAGGCAAACCTAAGATTGAAGTCTACAACAAAGATAAAAAGATGGGATCTGGTGGTCTTATCACTCCAGCTAAGGTTAAGATTGTTCTCTCTCTGTTTGTTTCCTTCACATCTTTCTTGTCCTTTTGGATTTGTGTTTGATAAACTTCTGTTGCAGTTGAGTGTAATATCTATTTGCTCTTGAGTTTATGAAGTAATATTGAATGTTGTTTGTTACGTGCAGACTTACAACAGTGCTGCTGATTCTACTCTTCAAACGCCAACTATAACTGAGGAGTCATCGAAGAAGAAAGATAAGAAGAAGAAGAAAAAGGCAGAAGAAGAAGAAGAGGAAACCGAAAAGGAGGAACCATCAAAGAAGAAGAAGAAAAAGGCGGTAGAAGAACAGGAAACCGAAAAGGAGGAAGGATCAAAGAAGAAAAAGAAAAAGAAGAAAGCTGAAGCAGAGACTGAAGCCTTAGAGGTTGCAAAGGAAGAGAAGAAGAAGAGCAAGAAGAGAAAGCATGAGGAAGGAGAAGCATCTGAGACACCAGCTAAGAAGAAAGATAAGAAAGAGAAGAAAAAGAAAACCAAGGACTGAGGATGAAGTATTTTGAGAAATCTCTTAAGATTTGTTTAAGTGCATTTTATCTATAAGAATTAGGTGTTAAGGTTACTTAATTGTCTGAAATCATCATTTTGAATGATGAATTCTCTATCTGAATTTCTGCTGAGACTTTGTATTTGTTCTAGATTATTAATTTTGGAACTCCTTTTCTTTTCTTTTTTTAAATTTAGTTTGTAGATTTCTCTACTTGCATGTTTTACTATTTATATCATTTCGGGAAACAATAAATAATTAAATAAATCTGATACAATCAAATATTTGCTACTAAACGTGTCTGTAGATCCACCAAATAATATGTAATTAAAATATTAGGGATTTGTAGGCGGAATATCTTTTTTATGATCTTGTGTTTTTTCTCTATTGACTAGGCCAAGTATTATGCATGTTTATTTTGGTTATTGTCTGGTACAATTTTTGATCTAGAAGACTAGAGAAGGCCATTAAATTTAGCATATTGTAGTTTACAATGTTTGGAATGAATAAATAGATAATTACATATAGCTTTTATTTAGAAAAGAGAAAAGAGAAAAGAGAAAAATGGTTAATTATTCTAAGGAGAGAAGTAATCACTAGTTCCTTCGGCCTTTGTTCCTTGTTTGGTTTACAATTGAGTCTTGATAAAGGAGCTTCTTTGATTGGAGAAAACTCTCAATTACAAATCATAATTCCTTAGTTTATTTGTTTTCTCAATTTCCATTTTAATAACCAAAAAGTCATTGTGTTATTTTAATGATACATTCCAAAATTAGGTGGATGTATAACAAATATTGTTTTCTTAATGTATGAAACGTTGTTTGACCAACATCACAAATAATTTTCAATATATTGATCCTTGTCATGGGAAAAAAAAAACCACTTCTTTAGCACCATTGGACCATACATCATTATCTACACTACAAAATAAAAACCGACTTCTTTTTTTAATAAATATATATATGATTCTAAATTCATTAAAATGATATTTTCGAATGTAAAAGGTTAAAAAAAAAAAAAAACCCTCAGAATTTCTAATTCTACAAATTTTAAAAATTGGAGAGGGAGAGTAAACAAAAGTAAAATATCGAATTGTTCAGAGGTTTTAGGTTGGTGGGGGCTGAAGACTAGAGTAACTTTGAGCCTTTTGACCTGTTGCGTCCAAAAACAATTTACATATAATAATAACAATAACAAAAACAGCCAACAGATCTTCGTCTGTTTCTATTTATTCCTTTTTCTTGTCTGATTCAAATCTAAAGAACCCAACCAAAGGAAAAAAAAAAAACTTAATTTGAAGCAGTTCTATTCTAACCAATCCTTCTTCTTCAGATTTTTGTTTTTACCAAAGTTGGTCTCTTTCATTGTTAAACTAATGGAGGTAAGTAAATTATTTGGTCTACCACTCTATATCTGTGTATGTATCACCTTGCTTTTTCTAAAGCCCTAATTGATTTTGATTTTTCTTTCTTTTTTTTTTGTTTTTCTGCTGCTTTAAAGGTTTGATTTTTAAAACTTCTGGACTCCATTTTCCTTTTTCTTTTTGGCTCTCTTTGTGAAATTTTTTGAAATCTCTCTCATTGAATCCATTCATTTTCTAGTTTTGTTGAATTTTGTTGTCTCTTTCTCCTGAGTTTGAGTCAGCTTTGTATCTAAACAAGTTTCAGATCTTTTACCTTCCTTTGACTTGTCTCACCAGCTTGACATCTCCTGTCTTAAAACTAGGGTTTTTGTCTGTTCAAGTTTCAGATTTGACCATCTGGGTCGTCAATTTCGCTCCTCCTCGATCATAAAGTAAGTTAATTTCTCCAACCCTTTTTCGAAAATTTCCTTAGTTGATTTAATCAAATCTGATCTCACGTTTCCTGGGTTTCGAGTTGGAATTTGTTTCCTTAATTAGTTAAAGTGGTTTTCTATTTGAATTTCTCTGTTGCAGTTAAAAAAGTTGATACAAAGAGATTTGATTTGCGCCACAGAGATCTCTTTTTAGAAACATGTTGAGCAAATGAAGGTTAGTTTGATGAGATGGGTTGTGTATTGGGTCGACCCGGATCACCAGGATCAGTTTCTGGGTCTAGACACGAAGTTAGCAGTTCAAGGATCGAGTCTCATCGAAACGAAGTAAACAATGTGTCTGTGAAGAAAACTGAAATCACAGAGAGCACTAGTGCTGTTGTTGCTGCTGTTTCTACTGGTGAGGAAGTTAGAAACCATGAAGTTAATGTAGATCAGAAGGAAGCAAATGGCTTTGTTGTGACAGAGGCGAAAGAGAGGAAATCGAAAAGCGAAAGAAAAAGGTCTAAGCCTGACCCGAGACGGAGTAACCCGCCAAAGAATTTGCTCGGTGAGCAAGTTGCAGCTGGATGGCCACCGTGGTTGTCTGAAGTCTGCGGGGAAGCTCTAAACGGTTGGCTTCCACGAAAAGCGGATTCTTTTGAGAAGATTGATAAGGTGAGAGAAGAATCTGTTTTTGTTTTTGTTCTTTGGAATGATTTTTGGGTAATTGAAGTTTGTTGTTTGTGTGGGTGTAGATTGGATCAGGAACGTATAGTAATGTGTACAAAGCGAAAGATTCGTTGACAGGAAACATTGTGGCGTTAAAGAAAGTGCGGTGTGATGTTAGGGAACCCGAGAGCTTGAGATTTATGGCTAGAGAGATTCTGATTTTGAGGAGATTGGATCATCCCAATGTCATTAAATTAGAAGGTTTGGTTACTTCAAGGATGTCAAGTAGTATATACTTGGTTTTCCGTTATATGCATCACGACTTAGCTGGTCTTGCCGCAAGCCCGGACATAAAATTCTCCGACCAACAGGTTAGGCCTTGGTGAAATAGATTCGCAAAAATATAGGCAAATCTTAACCGTTTTCATTGTTTTGCAGGTTAAATGCTATATGAAGCAACTACTCTCGGGGCTTGAGCATTGCCATAACCGAGGAGTTCTTCACCGTGATATCAAAGGATCAAACCTTCTTATAGATGATGGAGGAGTGCTTAGAATAGGCGACTTTGGGCTTGCAACGTTTTTTGATGCAAGTAAGAGGCAACAAATGACAAACCGGGTTGTTACTTTATGGTACAGAGCACCAGAGCTTCTTCACGGTGTTATTGAGTATGGTGTTGGTGTTGATTTATGGAGCGCTGGTTGCATTTTAGCTGAGTTATTAGCTGGTAGACCAATTATGCCAGGTCGTAACGAGGTTAGCTCTCAAGTAATTATTTTTTTCTTTCCGGGTTTGAGTTATTCATATGAAATGTGAACTGGGATAATGTTTCACGGTGCAGATCGAGCAGTTGCATAGGATATATAAGTTATGTGGATCACCTTCGGAAGAGTATTGGCGAAAGATTAGGCTTCCTTCTAATCATAAGCATGTTCATCACAAGCCTTTACCACAGTTTAAAAGAAAACTAAGAGAGGTTTACAAAGATTTCTCTCCTGAGGCACTTTCTCTACTCGATACGCTTCTAGCGCTTGATCCGTCTGAGCGCCAGACAGCTACAGATGCGTTGATGAGTGATGTAAGTTTTTCCCAATGAAAAGTTTGAGCCTTTCAGACAGAGAACAGTTTGGAAACTCTTGTGATGTAAATTGATCAAATAAGATAGAAAAAAACTTAGAAACTTATGAATCTTTAGGCGTGTGACTCATCACGGTTCAAACTTTCATGGCCGGTTCATTTTTGCTGTAAACAGTTCTTCACGACGGATCCACTTCCATGTGAACCT
Organism: Arabis hirsuta; assembly: GCA_964056655.1. Lineage (NCBI taxonomy): Eukaryota > Viridiplantae > Streptophyta > Magnoliopsida > Brassicales > Brassicaceae > Arabis > Arabis hirsuta. The sequence goes on from OZ053301.1 coordinate 41,657,123, forward strand.
TCTGATCTCCCGAAGTATCCTCCAACTAAAGAGATTGATGCCAAGAAACGAGACGAAGAGTATAGGAGGTAAAGTTTTCTGTTTTCTTTACCTTTTGTTGCTTGTAGGATTTTGGTTGCTTGAGAGCTATATTCATTTTTACAGACAAAGAGAAGCCCGTAAGGCTCAAGGAGAGAGCGGAAGAAGAATGAGACCCCGAGAACGAGCCCCAAGAGCAATGCCGGCTCCTGAAGCCAACGCAGAGAATCAATCAAATATTGATGTAAGAGTTGAACCAACAATAGAATCATTCTGCAACATCCTTGGTTTAGTTCTCAGTTCATATCTAAAATTTTTGGTGGTTTTATTTTGTAAAAACAGAGGATGCGTTTGATCACGCACGCGAATGCTAAGAGCAAGAGTGAGAAGTTTCCTCCACCGCATCAAGACGGGTCGCTCGGTTTCCCGATTGGTTCTTCACGGCGACTTGATCCATCGGAGATACCATTTAGCTCAAATTCATTCACTTCTTCTTATTCCAAAGAGCCACTTCAGACTTGGTCAGGACCTTTGGCTCCCATTGGAGCATCTGACTCAACTACACGAAGGAGAAACGATATTAACAAAGAGAGAAGAATGGCTGCTAAGGTTAAAGGGAAAAGAATTGTTGTTTGAGAGAATTGAGAGTCTTTCTATACATGCAAGTTTCAAAAGGTTCCTTTTTGATAGATGCTTTTGAGAAACAACAAAAAAATCTGAGAAATGAGTTTTTTTTTGGTGGGTTATATGTTTTTTATTTGTTTGATTTGTGTATTGTACAAGAGAATTGACGGGAAAAAAACATTGAAATGAGGGAAATTACAGTCTTATGATATTTTATGTAAATTATTATAAAAAAAAAACTTCTCTTTCTTTTTCTTATTTATGTTTATGAAAACATAAATAAACTCAAGTCTCTGATTAGATGAAGAAAGGAATCTTCAAATAAGTTTTTGATTTTCTCTATGTATAAAGTTGTTATTACAAATTAAAGTTGGCAACTTTGGACTAGTTGTTAATTTGACTAACATTTTGTTTTTCTCCTTTTAAAATGTTTTGTATAGTGTTTAATTTTAATTAGGAGAAACAATTCTTACAAAATTAATTTTAATAAGTTATTCTTCCTTAATAATATATCAAATTAAAGTTCATTTTAAAAAGTATTCGAATTCTCAAGTCATGATTATAAAGACCGCAATATGACTTTTATATCAAATCACATTTCTAATTTTTCTATAAATCTAATCATATTCCATTTGATCTAAGATTTGACGTAGAATGTTTTCGAAATTATTAAAATTAATAAAATACTTAATACGGTACTACAAAATACAGAAAACCGTAATTTTCGTAAACCCCAAACCCAAAGCAAAATTAGACGTCTCTCTCTCTCTCTCTCTCTCTCTCTGTGTGCAAGACGAGACGAGGAAGAAAGTGTGAGAATCTCTCTTTGTTTCTCGATTACGGAGGGAATTTTGGTTAGGGAAAAGCCATTTTTCGTCGGAAGTGATGGAAGATAGCAGCTCTACGGCGAGTAATGTGGCTCGAGCAATCCTCGCAGTCCTCGATTATAGCTCCACTTCCGATACTCGCAAATCTGCTGTCGAATTCCTGGAATCTGTAAATATCCTTCTCGAATTTCTGACTTCTTCTTTCTGTAATTTGTTCGGTGATCGATTTTGCGTATTTAGGTTGCATGTTTGTGTGTTTGATGTTAGCTGGTGTGTTTTAAGCATCAGTCGCTTTTGCCTTGGTTTTAGGGTTTGTATTGTCATTGTTACGTTTTAGGAGGTCTATAGGAGAATGATTAGGTTCTGCTACTGAAGCGTCTTAATGGTTTCAAGTACTAGTGATCATTGATCAAGCTTAAAGGATTTGTTACTCAGGGGAAACAAAAATAAAACATTTCGAGCTCCTTTTAGATGATTGATTGATTGAGATTGGTGTGTAAAGAGAATGAGCTCGAGTCAGCTGTAAATGGTTGCCCCTTGGAAGTTTTCTCCATCTCTGGTCAGAAAGTTAAACTGGCCGGAAGAGTGTTTTGTTCGATTTGCAGTTGAAAGTTGGTGTGGATTTTGATCTCATCATAGTATTTAGCAATAAATCACAAATGTGTTGTTGACGTTAAATACCTGTGACCATCCTGTTATGATGGCATTGCCATGTACTGGAGTTTTTGTTGAAAACCTGAGCATTTTATGAACGCTTTTCGATTTATGTTGATTGAGTAATCTTGGGTCTTTTTTTTCTTTCTATTCTTTGAAAATACTTGCAGATAAAATCTGGAGATGTCAGGGTTTTGGCAAATACTTCCTTTCTACTTGTGAAAAAAGAGTGGTCTTCAGAAATTCGTCTCCACGCTTTCAAGATGCTACAGGTTTGTGCAGAGATATATTGCTTGTGATTATTCCTACATTTTCCATTAATTGCCGCTGCTGAATGAAACTGGGCTAAATAAGATACTTAAGCTAAGAGATGGGATATAGAACACATGTTGATTTAACCATCAAGAGTCAAGTTGATTTGCGGTACAGATCCTGTTCCAAAATAATTTTTAGTTTCCAAATAGCCAGGATGGCCAGTTGAATTTTTTATATTATAGAATGAGAAAAACCAGAGAAGTTTGTAGAGGGAGTTTGAATGGCTAGTCAATTTTGGAGGATTTCTTAAAAACTTTGAAAATGTTTACTTTAGTGCCTTCTATGTCAATGCCCCAAATAGATAAACATCTTCCGTTTTGTATTTTGATAAAACCTCGATTCTATGCAATATATCAGTGCAGTATGTTGTGCGCTATACAATGATTGTCACAATTTAGCTTGTTAGGAAGACCATAGAAACCTTGTGATGAAGCTATATTTCTTTTGCAGCATTTGGTAAGACTACGGTGGGATGAATTAAGTCCTACGGAGTGCAGGGAGCTTGTTAATGTTTCTGTTGGACTAATGTCAGAGGTTGCTAATGCATGCGAGAATTGGTCTCTTAAGAGTCAGTCAGCTGCCCTTGTAGCTGAGGTAGGAGTTCAAATTGGTTTGAGTTTTCACTTGCTGTCATCATTGGTATCTGCTTCCGTCACTTTTCTCAGATTAAAATCTTTATTTTGTTGCAGATAGTTAGAAGAGAAGGCCCTAATCTTTGGCAAGAGATATTTACTTTATTAACTTCCCTGTCTGCACAGGGGCCCTTACAGGTAGAACGCTCTTTCATTTATTTACTTTGATGAATTATTTATTGAGGCAGACATAATAGTGTTCCCGTATTTTTCTTCTTAACAACAGGCTGAATTGGTCTTGATGATGCTGAGATGGCTTCCTGAAGATATTACAATTCACAATGAGGACTTAGAAGGTATTTAAGAGTAATATACACTCTTTTCTCACAGTAGTCTCTCTCCAAGGGGAAGCTTTTTATAATTTTGAAGTTTAACCGGGAATGGAAATACAGATTGTTAGTTTTGTAATTCTCTATGCACACCTTAAGCTTTTCAGTTCAGCTACATTTAATAAAAAATGGCAGTTCAATCTGGTGAACTCTGATTTCATCTTTATGGTTTAGCTCAGACATTTTTGAAGGACGCACCTCTTGGCTTATAAATATTTTTATCATCTGAACTCCATCCTCCTTCCTAACTTCTGTATTGGAATTCTCTTCAGGTGACAGGCGTAGGCTATTGTTGCGGGGACTTACTCAATCTTTGCCTGAGATTTTTCCTTTATTATATAACGTATGCCACAGATTTTTCCTCTCATTAAAGTTGTTTGCTGCAATGGTAATTTGCTGAATAAATTAAAATGCAGCTTCTTGAGAGACACTTTGGTGCTGCAATAAGTGAATCTGGTAGGCAGCACGTCGACTTGGCAAAACAGCATGCGGATGTGGTTATAGCTTGTTTGAATGCCATCATCGCGTATGCTGAGTGGGCTCCTGTTCCAGATCTTGCCAGATATGGAATTCTTAGCGGGTACATCTGGGTTTGACACCCTTGCAGAGATTGTTATATCGATATAAGCCATGCATTGTTCCTTACTGATGACATGCTCACAAACTCATAATAGGTGCAGCTTCTTACTTTCTTCTCCTGACTTCCGTCTTCATGCTTGTGAGGTTTTCAAACTCGTCTGCTCAAGGTATGCAACTGGACTGTTTGATCTGATGTACTTAACGCAAGCATCTTTTTTAAAAAAATTAGCTTTCCTTGTCTGCAGAAAAAGACCCAGTGATGCTTCTACTGCAGAGTTCGATTCTGCAATTAGCAATTTGTTTCAGATCCTGACCAATATCTCCAGAGAATTCTTATTGAGATCCTCCTCAAGTTCTAGCGTTATAGATGAAAATGATTACGATTTTGCTGCATGCTTGTGTGAAAGTATGGCCTTGTTAGGCTTAACGAACTTGCAATGTATCTCTTCGGATGGTGGTGTTATGGTCGTTTACCTTCAGCAGGTATTGGAATTTGAAAACAGTCGATTTTTTATAGTTTTGACCTGGTCATTTAAAAATTGGAGATTTTATTCTCGTTCTTGACTGAGCTGAGTATAAGTGTATACGAAATGTCATAGTAGCTGTTATATTTGATTGGATCTAAGCCAATTATTAGTTAAAATTCCTTTTATTCATGTTAGCATTATTAATTTTTGTTATCAGATATTCGCTTTGCCACAAATAATCATGTTGTGAATATATTCCCTTAATTGTTTTTATTTTTGTATAGATGCTTGGCTTTTTCCAACACTTCAAATTGGGCCTTCACTTCGAGGCACTTATCTTTTGGCTGGTATGTGGTCAATCCAACCTTTTCGTTGGGAAATTTCAGAGACAAACTATTTGTTGCTAACTTCAGTGTCTTTGCCTTTTGGGTTTTAGTCATTGATGCGAGATTTACTTCCAAAGCACAAAGCCACACATCCAAGTGGTGAGGGATCATCAGCTGGCAGTGTGGATGGTTCAAGCCAGGTTGATAGTGAAAAGAAAAAGACTTTAAGTCTTATTAATGATGATATCTCTAGCGCTCTACTGGATGTATCCTTTCAGCGGATGCTCAAGAAAGAAAAAGTTCCTCCTGGAATTGCTCTTTCGCTTGGGCCCCTAGAACTCTGGAGCGATGAATTTGAAGGAAAGGGAGACTTTGGCCAGTACCGATCCAAGCTTGTATGTTCCTGAACCATATGCATTGTGTCTTGCTTTCCAGACAAATGCTAAACGAGTAACTTTTTTCTTTCGTGCAGTTAGAACTGATCAAGTTTACTGCGTCTCACAAACCTCTCGTTTCCAGCACCAAAATATCCGAAAGGATTATTACACTCATTAAGAATCTGTTGGCTTCTCCAACACCTCTTCAGGTTGTCACAGACACTTATTTTCTGCTTTTTAGTTCCTTTGACAAAATGCATCGTGAGATTTTGCTTGGTCAGAGATATCTGATATATCAAGGCTTCGTTGATGATCCATTTCATATGTAAGCTCATGATACAAAAAAATTTCAGGATGTAGCAGTGATGGACAGCCAGCAATTAGCACTTGACTGCATTGTGGCAACGATTTTTGATGGATCAAATGAGTTTGCTGGCGGAAGTTCTGAAATTCATTATGCATTGCGCGGAATATTTGAAGGTATATGGCAGCATATTTCATGTTCTCTAGTTTTTGTTTACTATGTCTGGGCTTGTTGAATACTCGGTTTTGTGCTGTTGATGGCCCAGGACTACTTCAGCAGCTTCTTTCTTTGAAATGGAATGAACCAGAACTCATAAAAGTGCATGTGCACTATCTGGATTCAATGGGTCCCTTTCTCAAGTACTTTCCAGATGCAGTTGGAAGTGTCATCAATAAATTATTTGAGCTTCTCACCTCTCTTCCACACGTTGTGAAGGTTTATTATTATTCTTACCGTCTTTATTATATATACATGCGCTCATTCATACATATAAGACAATTTCAAATTTCTGACAGTGCGCAAGTCAAGGTGTTGATGAGTTATCTGATAGTTTGTACTTTTGACAGGATCCAGCTACTAGTACATCTAGAGCTGCAAGATTGCAGATTTGCACATCTTTCATAAGAATAGCGAAAGCTGCAGAAAAAAGTGTTCTGCCTCACATGAAGGTAACTTTGATCTGACTCTAATTTCCTTCAGGAATTCAGATGAGTAAACACTGGAGTGTGGCAGAATTCTTCTTTTGCATTTTTCTCAGTTGCCTCTCTGGGTAATTTATAGCACAAAAAGAAATGTAAGCCGTCATCTTACAGTCATAATTTTCACAGGGTATTGCTCATACAATGGGTTATTTGACAAAAGAGGGAACTTTACTCCGTGGGGAGCATAATATTCTGGGTGAAGCATTTCTTGTTATGGCTTCCTCGGCAGGGTAATGTTTGGTTCATATTGAAGCTTAATTTGTTTCATTTATCCAGCTTTAGATTTTTCGTGATCTTAGTTATAATCTAAACTTGGTGCAGAGCTCAACAGCAGCAAGAGGTTCTTGCTTGGTTATTGGAACCATTGAGTCAACAGTGGATCCAACCAGAGTGGCAGAACAATTATCTATCAGACCCGATGGGTCTTGTTCGTTTATGCTCCAACACATCCTTCATGTGGTCTATTTTCCACACTGTTACATTCTTTGAAAAAGCACTCAAGAGAAGTGGTTACAGAAAAAGCAATTTGAACACGACCTCTGTGACAACTCCAGCTTCACATCCTATGGCTAATCATCTCTCTTGGATGTTGCCACCCCTCTTGAAAGTAAGCCTCTAATAATATGGACATGCTTTGTTTAATTCGTAATTAAGCTTTTTAGGTATTGAATGCATATAGACCATGTTAGGAACTTTTTTTTTTTTGCTATAACATAACAACGTTCATTTTTTAAATCTACAGCTACTCCGTGTTCTTCATTCCCTTTGGTCTCCCTCTGTATGCCGAACATTACCCCCAGAACTGAGGGCAGCAATGACAATGAGTGATGTTGAGAGACACAGTCTACTTGGAGAAGCAAATCCTAAATTGTCAAAAGGCGTATCGGTTTATGCTGATGGGTCATTCGATGGAACTAAAGAAGGACAAGCTGAGGATGTAAGAAATTGGTTGAAAGGCATCCGAGAGAGTGGGTAAGTTTGTAGTATTGTCCTTTAAGGAAGCCTTACATAGCGATTTGATTTTCCTCTCATTTATCTAAATTCGTCAATGCTTGTTTACACATGTAGATATAACGTGTTGGGTCTATCAACAACCATCGGAGAGACATTCTTTAAATGCTTAGATGCTAACTACGTTGCGATGGCACTCATGGAGAACTTGCAGACGATGGAATTCAGACACATACGGCTGTTTATTCATAATTTTGTCGTTCATATAGTCAAATCTTGTCCGGCGGATATGTGGGAGGCATGGCTTGGAGTGCTTCTGCACCCATTGTTTATTCATTGTCAGCAAGCTCTCAGCTCCTCTTGGTCCGGTCTTCTGCACGAGGGCAGAGCAAAGGTTCCAGACTCTTTTGGCGTACAAAGTGGATCAGACATGAAGCTTGAAGTGATGGAGGAAAAATTGTTAAGAGAAATAACTCGGGAGATTGCGACCCTCTTTTCAATAATGGCTTGTCCTGGATTAAACCCAGGAGTTCCCGTTTTGGAACATTCAGGCCATGTAGGTCGTGTGGACATGTCTACGCTCACAGATTTGCATGCGTTCAAATCCAACTCTATGGTGGGGTACGTAATACTACCCTTTAAAATCTTTTTGGAATTAAGTCATTTGAGAAGATAAAGTATAACAAAAAAAATGGTTTTGCAGTTTCGTCCTGAATCACAAAAGCGTGGTTCTACCAGCACTGCAGATTTGTTTAGAAGTCTTTACCTGGACAGATGGAGAAGCGACTACCAAATTCTGTTGCTTCTGTGGTGTTCTTGTTCATCTAACTATACTAACAAATAACGTGGAGCTACGAGAATTTGTTTCAAAAGATTTGTTCTCTGCAGTCATCCGTGGCTTAGCCATGGAGTCCAATGCCATTAACAGCGCCGACTTAGTTAATCTATGCCGTGAAATATATATCTATCTCTCTGTCAGAGACCCAGCTCCTCGGCAGGTGAGTTTTAATCAAGAAGCATTTGTGGTTGACTTCTTTTGCCTGCCTTAGTGTCAAACCTGCGAAAAACTCTGAATGTCTGGTTTTCAAATTAGAGTTGAATGTTACTTCCTTTGTCTTGGTTTTGATCATTTGTTCGATGTTATCAGGTTTTGCTTTCGCTCCCTTGTCTCACTCCCAACGACTTGCATGCTTTTGAAGAAGCTGCGGCGAAAACTCCTAGTCTTAAAGAACAGAGGCAACTCATGAGGAGCTTGTTGTTGTTAGGTGCTGGGAATAACTTGAGAGCGCTTGCTGCTCAAAAAAATCAGAATGTTATCACCAATGTCACAGGTAAGCCCGCTTCGGTTCACACTTACAATATAGAATTAAAAGTTTTGCTTCTCTAGTAACTTTCGTTTTTGGCTTCAGCAAGAACGCGCCAAAACGCAAGCGTTTCAGAAACTCAAGCAAATGAAGGGGAAACAATTGGATTGGCCAGTATTTTGTGAAGTTGAAGCCATAGGAGTGTTCTTACAGTGACCGGAGCGTTGTCCAGAATATAAACCGGAGTTATTTTGAGACGTAACAATATAATAGAGAAGCAGGTTGCTGTTTATGTCTTTACCTCAAAAAGTGCATATGTAGAAAACTAGAGATAACTCAAAAAGCTTACACACACGGGACAAGGAACCTTTCCCCAAAGCTTCCATGTCATAATCAAAGGTTTTTGTGTAATATCGATTTTTTCTAGTATTCTATATGAGTTAGACAAAGATATATAATGATTATATTTATATTTATATTTCCTCCATTTCTCAGCTTAGTTTGATATATATAATGGAATTTACGAAAGTACAATTTTCTCCATTTATTCATCTCTGTAAAACCCGTTATATTCCAAAAATCTGCAAGATCAATTTGGCCAAATTCCCCTTGATTTGATTTTGAATATCACTATCTATAGATAATCTTAAAAAAAAAAGCATTAGATCCTAATTCCTTATCAGTCTCGTTTGGATCCCTTGTATAATGGGGCAAGATGGATACGAACCATAAAATCGCAGTATCTTATATGATGGGGTGAATTCAGGAGTTTCGAGTTTGGTTGTTGATTTTTTGGAGGATATCAAGGGGCTTAGGAAGGGATCGTGATAGTAAGAAGCGCAAACCCCTATCCCGTAGTTTCCGCATAAAATTATACAAGATGGTGGATGATCCTTCCACGGATTCAATAGTTTCGTGGGGCAAAAGCGGCAAGAGTTTCATCGTTTGGAATGAATCTAAGTTTCTTGGAAATGTTCTTCCAAGAATAACACTATGTAATGACATGGGATATTTCCTCCGCCGGATTCGATCCTTGGGGTTTAAGAAGATTGAGGAGTCTCTCAGCATTGGGAATATGGAAGCGATGAGTTTGTGAGGGGTCATCCTGACCCTGAGCCTTCTCCAGAAGAAGTGAGAGCGAGAATCAAGGAGATCATCGAGGGCTTAAATCGAAGGAACAGTCTGACCGGGTTCAGACTTAGGAAGTTGCCAAATCAAATGTTATTGTATGAATAATTCCATCCCTCTTCGATCCGAGCTTGTATGTTCCTGAACGAGATGCATTATGTCTTATTCTCCAGACAAATACTTTAACGAATAACTTTTTTCTTTCGTGCAGTTAAAATAATGAATAACGAATACTTTAACGAATAACGAATAACGGCCCATCTTCATTAAGTCATTGTACATTCATTGAAAATTTTAAAGAGTGAAGAGATCTGGATAAGTGAGTTTCACTATGAATCCAATTACCAAGAAACATTCACCATATGGCTGATTTCTTGCAGTTGCACCCTGTCGTGTGTCTTATTGTTTTATCCTACAGTTGTGTGGTCTTGCAGACTCTTATTCGTGGACCAACATTTGAAAATTATAGTCTTTCCTTTTTTTTTGAACAGAAAAAACACTCTTTCATTAATATCATCCTGACAATACAATTACTTGACTAAGAGCAAGTTTAGCAAGACTATCCGCCATGGAATTAAGTTCTCGAGAAATACAAACAAAAAGTGACTTGTTCGAAGGTTTGGACAAGAGCCATTATATCTTCGATGATGCCATATAGCTTCACGAAAGACGTTTTCAAGTTGATGGCGGTGATGAGTCGGACTCAATTTTCTTGAAACCATTCTCCACGGTCTTTCCAAACTCAGAAAGATCGCCTTGTTCTCCAAAATAAAAATAAAAATTAAGGTATAGAAAATAACAATGCTAATATAAAACAATATTGTTTTGTATCAAACCTTTTAAGTGACGGAATTTGATATTTTATTTCATAACAAAGACAAAAACATTCATCTATAGACCCGTTATATTCAAAAAAATATGCAAGATAAGTTTGAATCCGAACCGAATTATGCATAGTATATTTGATTTGATTTTGGAAATCACATTTATAGATAATCTAAAAAAAAGGAACCAAATTCCGAATCAAACATCCTTAGATCCTACTCAGTCTCGTTATCTTATATAAAGTGTATATTATAAACCGTGTGATCGGTGAATTCAGGAGGTTCGGGTTTGGTTGTGATTTTTCGATCTCTTAGGGATGGATCGTGGTATCGCAAACCTAGATGCCGTAGTTTTCGCAGGCATTTATACGAGATGGTGGATGATCCTTCAACGGATTCAATTGTATCCTGGAACGATAGCTGTAAGAGTTTCATCGTTTGGAGTGAATCAGAGTTTTGCAGAAATGTTCTTCCAAGATTTACACAATATAATGACATGGGAGCATTCCTCTGCCGGATTCGATCTTTGGGATTTAAGAAGATTGAGGAGTCTGAGCATTGGGAATATGGAAGCGACATGAGAAATATGATTCACATGAGAAACATGTGAGAGGTCATCCTGAGCCTCAGACACAAGGAGCTGGTCGAGGTGGGAAGAAAGTTGCAAGCTGACCGAGTCATTGCTTCGAAATAAATCATATGAATTGTCTATGCAGTTTTAATAATATGATTCTTTTTAAAAAAACAATTTCTTGTTTGAATCCGTGTGATGATGATTACAATTCATTTCATTTCAGCTACATGAGAAAATATAAAAAGTAAATAAATATCTTTATATACTAGGAAAGATGGAATGCACTAACTCATACATCTCTCAATCATAATGCAACTTTGGAAACACCTCTCTCTTTCTCTCCCTATTTAACAAAACTCTCTTCCTCAAACACTAATTAAGTTTCTCCTTACTGCAGGTGCAACCGCATTGCCATAGGGAACAATAAGGCGGGATATCTGCCGGATTTAATCCCAAGGCAGAAATGTTTCGGCCAAACTCCTGGTAAAGATATTTTAACCGATGACGACGATACTTGTTTCTAAAAACTAGTAGTATTTTCAATGAAAGTTCATGAGGGGGGTTACCTGAAGATCAAGGAACAACTGCATACACATCTTGTCTTTTTGAGATACATTCTGGTCAGATACACCTGATGATGCAGCACTTGCTCGTTTCTGTGCATTTTGTCGGAATTTATGAAGAACTGTCTCTTTATTTGTCGCCTGTTACATACATATTACCGCCTTTTACTACACAAAGTATTTGTCAATAATCCTCATAAAATGTTTAAAACAAAAATACTTACCTCGCTAACAAGTTCAGCGGCTAATTCATAATACCGCCTGGCAATTTCAGTGACAGTGCCAAGCAATAACTCCTCCCTTGTTTCGTGGGTCAAGTAATGTCTAGCCTTATCTCCCTCCAAAAAGGTCTAATAATACGAAAGATGCAATAGTCCACACTTGAGAATTCGTCAGTCGAGTAACTATGAACTTAAAACCGCAACCCCAAAGCTAAATGAATACCTTTAGAGGACGCAGTATTCCAACGACGTATGGTGAGTGCCTAACAGGCAGTGGTTTATTACTCATCACAAATGTTGAGGCTATTCCCTGCAGCTGCCTTAGGTCCTATAGGAGAGAAGAAGAGCATGAAGATAAATAGTGTGATACATGGCCACGAACTTCTGAGACTAGACAATTTTGTCACTCTATTTTAAAAAATTAAGTTGAGAACAAAATAAGAAATGAAAACTGTAATTAAGCTATCCTACAGAACATAACAGCAGCTGAATTGGTAAACACAAGATTGCAGAAATCCACATAAAAAAAGTGACTTACTTACATATACAAAATCTTCTGCAGTGGCTGAAACTGCCCCATTCACATCCAGGACTCGGCCTGGCATTTGTGATTTTCAGTTCCTTTTGAACCTACACAACTCAAACGGTGTTGTACAACTATAAGCAGCGGTTTGCGTCTTGCACATTAGTTCCTGAAATTTATAAATCTGCTGGATTTACAATTTCATAGGGTAAATAGTCTTTGAAATATGTTTTGTGGGGAATAATATATTGATGCCTATTATTTGATGGAGATAAACCCAAACTTTAGATGGAATTGATCCGTTATATGGGAAAACAAAAGATGGGCCAAGATAAACACGGGCCGTTATTTGGGCTTTATGCCGACCATAAAGATCGCAGTATCTTATCTCTTGATCGGAGACTCATTTCTAATAGGGTTTGGTTTCAGAGGCACGAATATCAGGAGATTCTGGCGTGCTTGTTTTGTGTCCTTTTGCTTATAATTTTGGCTGCATAAATAGGTTGGTTGTATGTGTTTTGATTTTAGGGTGTGTTGAGGATTCTCGAGGGATGGATCGTGATAATAAGAAGCGCAAACCTGGATGCCGTTATTTTTGCAAAAAGTTATACAAAATGGTGGATGATCCTTCAACGGATTCAATAGTTTCCTGGAGCGAGAGCGGGAATAGTTTCATCGTTTGGAATGAATCAGATTTTTGCAGAAATGTTCTTCCAAAATTTACACAATATAATGACATGGGAGCATTCCTACGCCGGATTCGATACTTGGGCTTTTAATAAGATTGAGGAGTCTCAGCATTGGGAGTATGGAAGCGATAATCTTGTGAGAGGCTTTCCAGAGCTTGAGCCTTCTCCAGAACAAGTGACAGCGAGACTGAAGGAGCTAGCTGGCCGGGTTCAGATTGTATGAATAATCCATCCATCTTCGTTGGAGTTGCTACTTATCACTGTGTTTGTTTTCTTTCATATTGGATGTATCCTCCTCTGAGCAAACCTTGCACATATAATTTGATCTCTTCTCATACCAATGTCTGTTGCTTTTGTGGTGGTGATGTTCTTCTAACAAATAACAAATAACTTTGGAGCTCCAAGAATTTGTTTCAAAAGATTTGTTCTCTGTAGGCATGGAGTCCAATTGCCATTAACAGCCCTGATTTAGTTAATTCTATGCCACAGAAATAACTATCTATCTCTGATTGACCTTTAAGGTATTGCCTTTTTCCTCAGTGACTGAATCGTATGGTTAAAATATGATTCAAGAAATTGATACTATATATGAAATCAGAGTCGAAGATCAACAAGATATAGTTGATAAATATGAAATCAGAAGATCAACAGGACATAGTTGATATATATATGAAATCAGAGTCAAAGATCAACAAGACATAGATAGAGATTAAAAAAAAAGATCCAGAAAGTAAAAACGTGGAACTTTACTAGCGTCTGGAGATGAAGAAACTTGAACCTAAAATGATGAACCTGAACTGGAGTCTGAACTTGAACCTCCTACTTCCGAATTTTCGATTCTCCCAATCATCCATATTCTCTGCCGTTAACGTCGAAGATTATAAATTTTAATAGTGCCGACTATTTTTCTTACATGTGCAAATGAACTTTCCTTTTAAATGGTTTTTGGATATAAATTGTTTTGTTTCATTAATATATAATGCGTAGCTGTTTTTCTTTATTACGGAACATAACTTTGCTTATTCGTGGACCAGCATTGAAAATCATAATAGCTTTTCCAAAATCAAAAAAAAAATTATAGGTAAACAACGCTAAATATAAAACTAAAAAGAACAAGAAAATGGTGACACTGACAAGTGACAAGTGACAATGCATGAGGCATTAAAATTTAAAGCTGTAAATTCATGAGATCTCTGTTGAAACTTGAAACACAGACCCATGAACTTTGTCACCTTCTGGGTGCAGGTCCCCCAAATAAAAAAATCAATTATTCTAACATTTTTGTTTTTGTTTTTCTTATTAAATTGTTATATATGTAAGAGTCTCTATATATAATTACACGCGTATGTATTCTTCTAATAAATACATATGTAAATGTTAAATAAACATTTGGATGTCACCAAAATAACCCATAAATAAACAGATACACATGTAAATAAGTTTCGAAATAGCAAATTCGCAATGAAACAAAACAAGAAAAAAACATTTTGTTTTCCAACAGATAATGGTTATCACTTATCAAAATTGTCTGCCAAGTGCTGAGAATCTGGTGATTGATAAAACAAATAATAATCAAACTTGTAAGACAGAAAAAAATAAAATAAAGAAATACAATTGTCATTGTTTGTCAGGTGATTTATTCGTCTACGACGAGGTCCACAGTAACTCTATCTAGAGTTATCTAAATAAACGTCTATAAAGCCGCCAAATCGATTAACCTTACTTTTGCGTTACGAATCGTAATTGTCTCTCGATTACGCAAATAACCGTACACGTGTCACTCTCTCTTTATTTCCAGAAAATTCGATTTCCCGTTTGATTTCTCAGTCACCCTGAAAACTTGTTTTTTCCGGGAGAATCGAATCCTTTAGCTTTCTCTTTGGGTGAACAGAAATTCTTCTCGTTTCCGGTCGCGTCTGTCTCCGTGTCTTAGCTTCGGAGCTTTTGTGAATTTCTTAACCTTGACCTTCCTCTGTGTGTTCCTTTGTCTCGGATTTTTGTTTTCGCTGCTGCAAATCAAGAGAAATTTGTTTTTGGAAGTGATAAGATCTCTCAGGTTAGCTATTTCTGATTCACTTATTGTGTAATTTTGTTTGTTTTCGCCAAGGTTGCGTTTGATTGATATGGAAATGGAGGAAAACAACACTGACGATGAAGTTCGACCTAATTTGATTAGCATGCTCTGATAGGAATTACAAACGAAGTAGGAATTTAGCAAATGAGGTGTTTGATGTTATATTACCATTCATAGATTCCTTCCTTTTTTGTGTACTACACAGTTTCAGATTTGGTTTTACATTTGGATCCTTATGCGGTTCTTATAATGTTGTGTGTGTGTGTGTTTCATCTGACTTCAATGGTTTCTACAAGCAGAATATTTTTCTGTACCCAATAGTTATTGATGCTGAATGAGTCTTTTTAAGGAAATTAATTGACTTGATTTGCTGGTTCTGAGATTTTGTTTGGTGTGTGATACAGGGAGTTGTTGGAATGGAGGGTCCGGAAAGATGAGGGATTTTTAATGCGTAGATGTGTTAATAGTTTGCTATCTTACGTCATCATCAGTGAAGATAATCGAAAAAGGGAAAAAGAAAGTGATTCAAGAAGATGACAATGTTGGCTTCTCATTTCGGCTCTTTAACGTCTAAAATGTATTCAGTGTCCACTTCTGATCATGCTTCTGTGGTTTCACTGAATCTCTTTGTTGCCCTACTATGTGCTTGTATTGTGATTGGGCATCTTTTGGAGGAGAACCGATGGATGAACGAATCCATCACAGCTTTATTGATTGTAAGTTCACTTGCAGTCCGGGTAGAATGGTAGCTAAAGATGTTAATGCATGAGGACTCACAGATAAGCTTATACATTTTGAATTTAACCATATCAATGTTTCATCTTTAATGACTTTTAGCAATCTGGTTGCAGGGGCTTGGCACTGGTGTAGTCATTTTGTTGATTAGTAGAGGGAAAAACTCACATCTGTTGGTCTTCAGTGAAGATCTTTTCTTTATATATCTTTTGCCACCCATAATATTCAATGCAGGGTAGGTTTCTACGTCCACTTTGATCATTTGCTTCTTGTTTTTGATGATAGTTCCATATTTTTGGCCTAAGTGCTCTATTTGATAGATCTTTTGTTCTAGTAGTGGGTTTGGTTTGGGTTGTGTAATATAGAGGGAAAATGCACAGAGAGTAAAAAAAAATCCTCTATTATCAGAGATCTTACTGTATAACGTTACATTAAATGATTAAATTAGTTCAGTAATATGCATTATTGCTGATTCTATGAATATGCTTTCATTTATTAGCTTTGGAAGTTTTTGTGATTGTGACTGCAGAATAGGACGAGGGCATAATGTTTCTTATCAATTTTAGTTTGATTTATCTACCTGTAAATTGAGGTGGTCCTGCTATGTCTTTGTCATAAATGCAGACATAGTTCAGATTTTTTTTTTTGACACTCTTTCTCAGATCTTTCTCTGACCAATAATTATTTTTTGTTGTCTTTAGGTTTCAAGTGAAAAAGAAGCAGTTTTTCCGCAATTTTGTGACTATTATGATGTTCGGCGCCATTGGGACTGTAATTTCTTGCACCATAATATCTCTAGGTACCTTACTTCCCACCCTTGTATTTGAGAACCGTTGAAAACTTCTTTCGGATTAGTAATTGTGGATCATTAATATTCTTGTGGTGTTTAAAACAGGTGCAATTCAGTTCTTTAAGAAATTAGACATTGGGACCTTTGACTTGGGCGATTATCTTGGTAGCACATCAACTTTATTACCTTATGTTCTTATTGCTTAGGTTTATCAACTTTTGTTATAGAAAACTGATTTTATTTTATGTTTGTTTCCCAGCAATCGGTGCCATATTTGCTGCGACTGATTCTGTATGCACACTGCAGGTAATGTGTTTCTCCAGTTAACCAAAGTACTCAAGGCCCATAATCGTAGTGTAACAAAAGCTCTTGTTCCTTTGGTAATACAGGTTCTCCATCAAGATGAGACACCTTTGCTTTACAGTCTTGTATTTGGAGAGGGCGTTGTGAATGATGCCACATCTGTTGTGCTCTTCAATGCAATTCAGAGCTTTGATCTCACTCATCTTAACCATGAAGCAGCTTTTCTTTTTCTTGGAAAATTCTTGTATCTGTTTCTGCTGAGCACATTGCTTGGTGTCGCTGTAAGTCACGTGTCTTCTCTCTGCTGGCTACTTTCTATATGCACTTGTGTTGATGCCATTTACGACTACAAATTTCGTTAATCATCTTGCAGACTGGTCTGATAAGTGCTTATGTCATCAAGAAGCTATATTTTGGAAGGTAAACGATTGGCTCTGGTTTCTTATGTGACTGTCAATAAGCATGTTCTATAACGTGGTCCAAACTAAATGTGTCTTTACATGACATTTCTCAGGCACTCAACCGATCGAGAGGTTGCTCTTATGATGCTGATGGCATATCTTTCGTACATGCTTGCTGAGGTTAGATTCTGTGAAGCCTGTTACCGCTTTAACATAAGTATTTAGGAAGGGAAACATTCAGTGTCATCTGAAGAACATCTCTTGATTTTATCTTGTTTGGGTTGCAGCTATTCGCCTTGAGTGGTATTCTCACTGTATTTTTCTGTGGGATTGTGATGTCCCATTACACCTGGCACAACGTGACCGAGAGCTCAAGAATAACTACCAAGTAATACAATCTCTAGTTTCTACATCTTTCACTTGAAGAAAAACTTGTATCAGACGTTTTCCATCTTCTATAACTTACTCGCTATACATTTATGATGCTACAGGCATACCTTTGCTACTTTGTCGTTTCTAGCCGAGACTTTTATTTTTCTTTACGTTGGAATGGATGCATTGGACATCGAGAAATGGAGATTCGTTAGTGACAGGTAGGGTTTACCCAGTATAACGGAGAACAATAAACTCTCTTCTCTTATCTTTTCACTTTCTTTGTTCCTTGGCTATATATTTGTTCTCTGAATATTTCTGTTGTTTGGTTTTGAACAGCCCGGGGACATCAGTTGCAGTAAGCTCAATTCTTATGGGTCTAGTCATGCTTGGAAGAGCAGCTTTTGTGTTTCCTCTTTCCTTCTTATCAAACTTATCCAAGAAAAACCAGAGCGAGAAAATCGATATCAAGCAGCAAGTATAAACAACCTAATTTTGTCTACTGGATTCAATTTTCCGGTGGAATGTTGAATGCTTATATATCCATCTTCTTTGCCTTCGTCTATAGGTTGTGATTTGGTGGGCTGGTCTAATGAGAGGTGCTGTATCTATGGCTCTTGCCTACAATAAGGTAAACTGAAAGCTTAATGAATAGTAAACAGCCACATGGTGAATATCTAACAGATCTCTTAACTTCTTAGATTCTCTGTGTTCTCTGATGCAGTTTACAAGATCAGGGCACACTGAATTGCGCGGGAATGCAATCATGATTACCAGTACTATAACCGTCTGTCTTTTTAGCACCATGGTAAGATTTATTTTCCTTCTCAGGTTTGGAATACTAAATGCATTTTCCCTATTGGTACTGTATTCAATCCAGGCAATCTGCTCCAGATTTATTAGTTGTTTATCTGATACCAGACATTTGACATTGTTGTTTCCATGGGTTTCAGGTGTTTGGTATGCTGACCAAACCGCTGATTAGATACCTACTGCCACATCAAAGAGCGACCGCCAGTATGTTATCCGACGATAACACTCCGAAGTCAATCCACATTCCGCTCCTAGATGGCGAGCAGCAAGATTCCTTTGTCGAGTTCTCTGGGACTCACCAAGACGTGCCAAGACCAGACAGCATTCGCGGTTTCCTCATGCGGCCCACACGCACTGTACACCATTACTGGAGACAGTTTGATGATGCCTTCATGCGTCCTGTGTTTGGCGGTCGTGGTTTTGTTCCCTTTGTCCCTGGTTCTCCAACTGAGAGAAGCACTCATGATCTCACAAAACGTTAGAGAAAGTTTATAGAAAACTTTGTCAGAAAACCAAAAACTTGTTCTTCTTCCCCCTTATGGTCATTGGTCACTACTAGTGACGTAAATGTATTTTTGGTTCTTAAAATTTATATATTTTCGTGTAAATTTATAAATTTGTATTAGTATTGTTATTCGTGGATGAAGAAGCTTCTTACATATTGAGAGACGTGTGGGGTTTATGTATATGTTGGTTCATGTGTTTGTTGTTGTTAGTTAGGAGCTTGACTTTGTTTGTTTCTTCTATTCAAGGATCTGGTTGGTGAGTTATGGGTACTGTTTGGTTCAATGACTCAATGGAATCAAAACCTCTATTGAATGAATATTGAGATCTGAATGTATAGTCATGACAAAATTGCATACATTTGTGGTTTGAAATCTGACTGGTTTGGCATGGTACGCTTTGATAACCGTAAAGGTAGAAAATCACCGAATTTATTAGGTATACAAATCCGGTTATTACGGCACGTGATGAACTAACTCGCACGTGTTGGGCCGAGTAATAGCAAAGTACGGCCCATGTTGTGAGTGAACCAAGCTTATAAATGAAACCAGCTACCTCAGCACAACACGCTCTTTGTACACTCCGCCTTCTCTCTCTCTCTCTCTCTCTCTCTCTCTCTCTCTCTCCCTGCTCTTTCTGTCGAGCAGATCTCTCGTGATTAACGACAATGGCGACAACTTTCAGCTCCTCGGTCTCCATGCAAACTACTTCTCTGGTAATCAAATCTTATGCTTCTTCTTTTTGCTATTGGAACTTTTGTTTTAGAGATCGCTCTAAATCATACGATTCAAGATCATTTCGTCTCCGATTCGGATGTTTGCTGTTTGTTACTGTATTAAGTATTAGCCTTTCGACGCATGTTAATTAGGAGGGGACTAAAAGGTTTTAGATTTACGAAACGATGGTTTTCTTTTTGTTTCTGATTAAATCTCCGGACCTTTAAATATTGAATTTTTGTGTTTGGTGATCAGTAAAATTGGATTTATAATCTGTTCAGAAACTTTTTGTGTCAATTTGTGGCTGTGATTTTCGATCTACAGCCATTTGTTGTAATGACTATGTAACAAAGTCATTTCATTTCTTGCTGGTGTGATTTGAATGAAAATGTTTGTATTGATGAACACAACAGGCAACATCGAGGATTAGTTTCCAAAAGCCGGCTTTGATTTCCAACCATGGAAGGACTAATCTCTCCTTCAACATGCACCGTTCAATCCCAACTCGCCTCTCAATTTCTTGCGCGGTATGTTCTCAGCACGTTCTCGAATATGTTGATCTATGCCTCTCAAAGTTCTAAAAGACAAGTCTTGTTTTTGTATTTGGTTTATAGGCCAAACAAGAGACAGTGGACAAAGTGTCTGCGATAGTGAAGAAGCAACTATCACTTGCAAAGGATCAAAAGGTCGTTGCAGAAACCAAATTTACCGATCTTGGAGCAGATTCTCTCGACACGGTAATATCATCAACCATTCTCTCTGTAATTAGCAGCACAATTGGCCATTGATTAAGAACTTGTAAAGGTTTTAGTACTGAATAATCGAGCGTGCTTGCAGGTTGAGATAGTGATGGGTTTAGAAGAAGAGTTTGGAATCCAAATGGCAGAAGAGAGAGCACAGAAGATTGCAACAGTTGAGCAAGCTGCTGAACTCATTGACGAGCTCATGCAAATGAAGAAGAAGTGATTTAGTATTTTATAATTACCCCTTAACTTAAAACACAATGGCTTTGAGTTTGTTTTCATTATGTTTGATGTTTCTGTCATTTTCTTAATGTGTCAAGCTAAGTCTGTCTTTGTCCCAATGGTTTAAGTATCTGTATCCACGGATTTTTCATTTCTTATTTGGTGCCAGAACTCAAAATAAAATGGAATGGTTTTCATTTACATATTGGAAATGCTTCTTCTTTAAAAGATCGAAATGCCAAATGCGAATTACGCAAATGCAGACGAGAGAGAAGTATGTTTATATCATAATGTACAATGAGTCTCCATAGTCTTTGGTATTAACACAGAAGTGAGGAATAGATCCTAAAAGGAGGTGACAATAGCTTGACTTCAAACAAATACTATTCACCTTCTATCTACAGACTGAGGAGAGCCTAGGGGTATTATTCCCAATCAGAGTCGAAGAATCCAGCGTCTTTCATCTCTGAATAGTAGACATTCTCCAAGTTCAGATCTTCCTCCTGCAGCAAAAAAGTGAATTTTCAGCACCAAATCATGTCATCATCCAACTAATAACATGCTAGGGGGTGTTTTGGTAATGCTGATGGTCCCATAGTAGAGAGAGGGAGAGGTGTTGAGATGAGATATTTACCTGGAAGAAGTCTGCAAGAAAAGTAACATACAAAAGAGGAAGATAGAAGGCGTGATAACAAACACTTGTGATCCCATACAACCTGCAAGCATTTTTCAGTTTTTAGTTTATTGCGTTAAGAAGCAAGCAAAATCTGACCAATTACTCTTTTGTCTGCGAGGCTTTTAAGATAAGGGTATACCATAATCCAAAATGAGCACCGTTTGCTGCAAGAGCACATGCAAATAGGGATAGTCCATTTAAGGCGAGCATGACAGTTATGTACTTGTAGAATGCAGGTCTTGCTGTGAATACGAAAAACATGGGATGACAGTGAGTAATAGAAGCCAGTGAACAACTGACTTATTCAACCACAAGGAGGATGGGAGCGATTGATGTATTTACCGGGTAATCTTTCTCTCCACTTAGAGTTGTACATGAAGAATATCATCCCATAAATGCCCACAAGCAAGAGCTTGTGGATGACCCATAAGCCCCATTTGACCTTTTGTATGTGTTCATTGTCGTCGATAAACAATGGTACTCCAAATCCAAAGAGATAAATTGCCTGGAGGATAAAAGTGATGTTAAAAGAGTAAGCACATAAGTTTGTGCATATCTACTGTGGAGACATGATGTGAAAATTTACAGAACTAAGATCAGGGGGATATTTCATGTCAATAGACCTCAATGAAGTTTTTTCTAGCTTTCTTTCAGAAAGTATATGGCTTATAATTAGATAAAGTAGTAACATCAAACAGTTATGAACAAAATGGTACCTTGAGAAGGAAATCAAGACCTATAACAAGTCCAGAGATGAGGAAAGTTCGTGTTAATGCTTCAGCGCCACTTGCATAGTTTCCTTGGAAGAGAAAGGCTACCAAGCTTACTTCCAGAAACAACGTTCCAGATGTTGTGAACAAAGTTAATAGATTCCAAATTACTTCTTTCCCAGGAGTGCATTCCCATGCCTAAACACAAGATAAACCAAATTTAAAACGAAATTCGTTAACAGGCAAAACATTTTGTCTACAAAATCCAGAAGCTTTCTTTCTAGTCACCAGTGTAGAAGACCAACGATCTTAAAGAATTGAAAAGTGTCTACCTTTACTGAGCCTAAAACAGTCTAAAAAGCTTGTTTCTTCAATCTAAAGTTCTAATCTTTCACACATAACATACTCCTAGAACATAGTACGATATACTTGGGAAATGAATTAAATCCAAGAAACTCAACGAACCTGAAGGCAACACCAAGCAAGATTGAGCAAGCTAACAAGCCAAAGACAACCGTAATAAGCAATCATAATGTAAGATCTCCGATTCGACAGCTTTGAACAGCTCTTCTTCGCTTCGTACGCTAAGTAAGCGACGAATAGAATTGATGCTAAAACCAGAATCGTGTTATGCAGAAACCCATGGCACTTTCCAACCCATCCGCCGATAAACCCTCCGGTGCTGCCTCCATATCCGGCAGCCGTCGAATTAGGGCTTAGCCGTGACAACAAGAAAGGTGACTCCGCGATCTCGCCGAGAACTCGCATTCCTTCAAATGGTGCGAATCAGAAACCAATTTTGAATTGAAACCCCTAATTCCAGAAACGAAGCTCGATTCGAGATTATGATCGTATATTCTTCTTTCTCTGTCGACCAAATCCATACAGTGAAGCAAACATTAGTAATTATACAAAAGTTACGGGTGCTATTTACGATAAAAGACAATATCGGGGAGGAAGTTTAACAAATTAATAAATGAAGTTACTATCGATAAATATAATAAACATTGGGGAGTAAAACATAAATAAGTAAAATGAAGAAACCCGTCTTCAATCCGACCGTTGAAAAGCCGCGAAATGACCGGATCGTTTGAGAGAAATATTCGGTCTCATAAATGGCGAATTTCTCGATCCAAAGTTTCGTTGAATCTAATTTCGCATGGGTTCGGTTTGATTTCACGCGTAAATGAGCTTCTTTTCATTTGTTCTTCGTTGATTTTGATTTTTCGAGATGGGTTTGTAAGAACAGAGATAATTGTTGGTAAAGTTTTGATCTTGATGTGAATTTTAGTTTCAATCAATCGTCATTGATGCGATTATTATCAATCATTCCTTGTGTAGTTGACGATGAGAAACACGAGACCTGTTCATGTAAGGAATAAGAGTACGGATCCTTCTTCACCGATGATGACGTCTCCATTGATGCATCGACGGTCAGGATCGAATGCTGGTCCAGGAGCATCGAATGCTAAGAAAGCTCAGACAAAAGCAGCTGCTCAAAGACTTGCTGCTGTAATGTCAAACCAAACAGGTGACGAAGAAGACAGTGATGAAGACCTTTCCTTTGACTACAATGCTACCGGAACAGGGAGTATCGGACTCGCTGCCGGAAGATCTCATCCTTCTCGCTCTCCAGTGGTAATAAGCAATGAAAGTAATGGTTAGAGTTAGAGATGTTGTTGGTCTTTGTGTAGGATTTTTACGTGAATAGTGTGTTTTTGTGAATGGATAGATTAAGAATCCTATTGCAAGGCGACCACAAATGGCAACTGCACAGTTAGCTGATGAGGAGAACGAAGACGATGATTTCTCAGTTGATGTATCGAGTAGTAGACCGAGTATCGGACTTCCTGGTGGACGAGCAATAAGACCACAATCTCCTGTGATGGTAAGTCTATTTATAAGTTAATTTGGCTTGAACTTTCATATGCTAATTCCCTTTTGTTGCAGACTAGAATTGCACCTCCGAGGCGTACACAACCAACAAATGAGGAAACTAAGAATGAAGATGATGATGATGTTGTTTCGGTAGATTATACAATCGGTAGACCGAGTATTGGACTTGGAAGTGGGAGGGCAATGCGGCCACAAACTTCTATGGTATTGAACAATACTTGAAACTTGCTATTTGCAGGTGTTTTCATTTTCAACTTAAGTTTAACGTTTATTTGGAAAGCACAGAACAAAACTCAACCACAAGGACGTCCATTGATGGCAGTTCCCCAGCCAACAGATGATGAAAACGAAGATGATGAAGTTCCATATGCTTATACAAGCGGCATTCCAAGTGTAGGACTTGCTGATGGAAGGGGAGCCCGGTCACGTTCTCCTTTGGTAATTTAGTTTATTTAACACAATTCATATGAAACTTGTAGTTGTATCTCACTTAAAAGATATATGTGAGTCATATTGCGTATGTTTTTCTTTCTAGCTTTTGTTCCTGAAACTTCTTGACTTTTCGTTTTCTGTTTACTATACAGACCAAAAACCCTCCACTGAGGCATCCACAAGCAATAGCTCAGCCACCAGCTAATGTGGATAGTGATGCTGATTATGATGAGTCATATACTAGTAGCATGCCGAGCATAGGACTTGCAGGTGGACGCTCAATGAGACCTCGCACTCCTTTGGTAAATTTAGTTTGTAGCTATTCTGGTTTTCTTGCTCTCTCACAATGCATGCAACTTGGTTTTCTTTACAAATAGCATCTGTTTTGTGGCGTTTACGTCTCTGAAACTTTGGTTTAATTGTTCATTAGTCAATTCGTACTAAGGAACAACCTCAGACCGGACTTCCAACTTCAGGTAGCCGATCTTCAGTATATGAGGATTCCACAGAATCTTCAGCTCTTCCAACCAACCAAGTGGACCAAACTCCATCCGCTCGTTCTGTAGTCTCTAACAAATCATCTCAGTCTCTCAGTACTATGGATCAACCTCCATCAGCTCGTTCATCTTTCAGTGGTCGTCCAATAAGGACAGTTCCTTTAATGCCATCTTCAGTTCCTATATCACTCAAACCAGTGACTCCTGCATTTCAATCCGAAACACCAACCAATCTTCGAAAAGATAAAAGGTATCTAAACAATAGCAGTGTCCTGCCTCCCCTCGGATTCACATTTGCCAACTCATTTTTCACTTCCAGTGTGGTCTTAGTTTCAGTGGTTTCTGCCCATTAGTAGGTTTTCCATGGATATGGGAAGCTCGGGAAACTTAAGAGAGTTAGGCAGTCAACGTTCTACTTCAGCTTTGCAAGATGAGGTTTTACTTCTTTGGAAGCTGATAAGATCATTTCATGAAATTTATTAACTATATAACTGCAAATGTAGGCATTTTTATTCAAGAGGTTTCGTTTTCATTGCAGGTTGATATGCTACAAGAAGAAAATGAAAGTTTGTTGGAAAAGGTGACGCCAGTAAATTTTCACAGTTGGTGTTCAATATGCATTAGTTACTCATTTTCATTTGAAGGAATCGTTTCCTGAAAACATCGTCTTGATTCGTCACAATTAAGGAAGCATGAATTACATTGACAAATTGAAAATTCTCTATCTGAACAAGCCTATCTCGTGAAGTTAGATAATACTAGTTTATTAGAGCATATTATGGTCTCCATTCATATAGTATAGTTCGCATCCCATCCTAATGTGTGCATCCCCAGCTTCGACTTGCAGAAGATAAGTGTGAAGAAGCAGATGCAAGAGCTAAGCAACTTGAGAAACAGGTAAGCAGGTGGTTTTATGCTTCACTATAGCATATAAATCCCTTCTTACCTACTGTTTAAACTCAAAGCTGCTTTTTATAAGGTTGAAATCCTTGGAGAAGGTGTTACTATGGACGCTCGTCTTTTAAGCAGGCAAGCTTCAGTTCTATGAAACTTTTGGATGATAACCTTTGACAAATTTCTAATTCTCTGAATGTGTTTCTTGGTTCAGAAAAGAGGCAGCTCTGCAACAGAGAGAGGTCAGTGCTATTCCTTTGCCACGTGATTCTCTTATATTACTAATGGATAATTGCAAATTATTAGCATAGTCAATAGAACCACTTTGTTTTCAGGCTGCTTTGAAAGTTGCATCACAAACTCATGGAGGAAGGAGGGGAGATATATCAGCTCTTCATACAGAAGCTGAGGTACTTCAAGTTTAGATCTTTTATCATTCATACTGGTTACTGAAGTGATGATACTAACGTTTTATATCTTGGACTGGGTTTAGATTGCTAGAGAGGAGGCAGCATCTTCTTTGGAACAGCTTCATGAAGTTGAATCAGAGCTTAACTCTCTTAGGACCATGACCAAGAGATTGATATTAACTCAAGAGGAGATGGTACACCATTGCTAACAAATTCATACTTGTTGTTTCCGTTAAGTCGATAGCTTCTCTCATCTATAGCTCTTTAATCTTAGGAAGAAGTTGTTCTGAAGAGGTGCTGGCTTTCGCGTTATTGGGGTTTATGCGTTCGACATGGTAGTACTTTGCTCTTACACATTGCTTCTAGTGTTAAAGGTGCTACTGAACATTGTATATAATGGTTATGGTAGGTATTCAAGCGGATATTGCAGGAGCAAAGCATGAATATTGGTCATCATTTGCACCTCTTCCTCTAGAGATTGTTCTGTCTGCAGGACAAAGAGCTAGAGACAGTGTTTCACGATGTAATGTTTTCATTCATCCTCCTGCTGCGTAAATTTAAACCGGAAAATGTTGAGAAATTATTCTGATCTCGCTTGTCTTTGCACCAAGCAGCTAACAACACTTATGGAGAAAGAGAAAAATCATTGCAAAATCTGCATGAAATTTCCGGGGAAGGAAATGTCGAAAGCATGTTATGGGTCGAGAAAGGTTTGCGCGAACTGGCTTCACTTAAGGTGTCAAAAACTTAAACATGAGAACTCTGTTATAAGATGGTTATTCAAGAGACGAATTTAAGTTTTCTTTTCTTCATATCATCTTCCTGTTTTGCTCTGTCTTAAAAGGTTCAGGAGGCAGTTGCATTTGTCATGGCTCAAAATAGACGGAGTTTGTCATCGAAGTTTTTTGTTTCAGGTGATAACCTAAAGATCTAAGCTTAAAAAGAAGCTTGGATTTGAATAAGCTTCTGCTTGATGTTTCATTGTGCAAAATGCTAATCACCTTTTTCGTAATCCATTTTTTTTTCTTTTCTAAACAATTCATAGACGAAGTGAAAATGCCAATGGATGGACAATTTGAAGCCTTTGGTAAGTCATTATCACCTCAAGTACTGATGTGATTAGAGCCAAACCCCGAGATTTCGCCACTGTTTTTCTTCTGCATTTCGGTTTGCACTACTAAACTGAGGAAAATTTGTTTTCCCTTTACAGAATTAAGCGATGAGGAAGCTGAAGATGTGAGTTTTAAACAGGTAAAAATAACAAAACACATCAATTATCTGGTGTCTATGTTTTTATCAGGCTAGTTGTTTGTGGAACCATCTCACACACACACACACATCAATTATCTTGTGACTATGTTTTTATCAAGCTAGTTGTTTGTGGAACCATCTCATTGTGGTTTTTGCAATCACACAGGCCTGGCTTTCATATTTTTGGAGAAGAGCTAAAGACCATGACATTGAATCTGATCTCGCGGATGAGCGTCTTCAGTATTGGATAAACCAAGCGACTCGATCAGCCATGTCGCAAGACGCCGTTGATGGTACTCTCTCACATTCACTCTCACTTTCAATGAGATCAATCAATACAAGAAAAACAAAAACAAAAACAAATCTTTTCTTTCCTCATATGAAATGCAGTTGAAAGAGGATTAATGGAGCTAAGGAAGCTGAATATAGAGTCACAGCTTTGGCAAAAATCAAGAAAAGGACTTGAACATGAATCCAACCCTTCTTCTCATCTTGAACTTTCTTTCTGATTTAACTTCTTTTCCCCACTTACACTCTTTATATACAACAACAACAACAACAACAACAAAAAGAAAAAAAATCTATTTATTTTTCTTTCTATTTTCATTTGAATTTAGGAGAGTCAATTTATTATTGGACTTGTGATTCTTAAAGAATATATGTTGTGTAAAATGTGTTGCATGATTTACTTATTTTTAACTTTACAAGAAACAAACTGTATTTGGTCCGTGTTAATTTATTGAATCGGTTCGAAATTTGTATTTAACCAGTAATTCGTGAACGCGTATAGATTGAAATAAGGTTATGTTTGATTCTTTGCAAATTTAAGGCGCAAATCTGAAATAATAGAAACTTATGAGGGTGTATATGTTATATTTTCTCCAAGTCAATAGATCGGAGCTTCGTGCATTAAGGCCAAAAACCGTCGTGTGTGGAGAGAGAGAGAGAGAGAGAGAATGGTGAGAGAAGTGGCGGAGAGCTGTGTAGACACTATGTTGATGGAAATGGTGGCGATGTACAGTGGTCGATTCTACGCTAATAAGCCTGAACTCGCTGCTCGGAGGATCGAGGCCATTGGTTATCAAGTCGGACATCAGCTCTCCGAGAGGTTTGTTCTTCCTCTTCATTCGATATGATTCAATCTTTCCTGAGATTCTTACACTGATCTTCTCCGTAGTTTAGATGTTAGTATTGGCTTGTAGATCTGAGGATCATGGCGAGTTTATATTGTTTACGATGATTCTCTGATATTGGATTTGTCGATTCACGTGTGTAATTGGCCGAGAATGTGTGTGAAGGTGATAGATGGGAAGATAAATCTCGCTGATTTGAGTTTTTCGGTTCATCAGGAGTTTGGGTTGAGGAACTGTTAAAAAAAATTAGGGATTTGAGATCATTTTGGTACTGAAATGAAGATGTTGTGGTTTCGTATCTTGTTTCTAGTGTTATGTGACTTAGTAATTGTGGGAAATCAAGAAACTTGAAAGTTAGAACTTAGACTGGTTCTTGTGCTGGAACCTGAGAATTGCCCTTGCTCGAGAATTTGAATCTTAGATCAGCTGTCATGAATTCGGAGTCCAGGTTTACTGAATCAGAAAATTGAAATGATAGGCTCCGTTTAGTTTCTCATAGCTCTAGTGGCTTAATTTTTCTCTTACTTTTGTAATGTTTTGATGAGGAAATCCCTTTCACCTATATGTGTCAGAAGGTGGATTCTCTTAGTCTCTTTTTACTTATGTATCAGAGGATTGATTTTAGTAAGTTGAAGCAGCTTTTTGTTGCTTCTGAAGGTGTTTTCCTACTTAAGACTGTTTTACAGTGTTGCATCTTACTTGATTGTGCATAACTATCCAGCGTTTGTATGTCATTAGGTACACTATGGAAAGACCAAGGTTCAGTGACCATCTAGAGGCAATCAAGTTTATCTGCAAAGACTTCTGGTCTGAGGTCTTTAAGAAGCAGATAGATAATCTAAAGACAAATCACCGGGTAAGGTTTTCCTCAGAAAAACTAGAATTGCCTGAACAAAAAGGGGAAAAGCTCTTCTTGTGTGTTTTCTCACAAATGTTTCTTCAGGGTACGTTTGTATTGCAAGACAACAAATTCCGATGGCTGTCGCGTGTTTCAGTGGACCCTTCATCTGAGATGGAAACCGAAGATCCGTCTACTCCAGGGGAAAGCAAAGCAGCACAAGCGGTGAGCATGTACCTGTATTTCCCATGTGGAATCATAAGAGGTGTTCTCTCCAACTTGGGGATACCTTGCGCTGTCTCTGCAGATATATCAAGCCTTCCTACATGTGAGTTCACAGCTTCCTTTACCCTTTTCAAAAATCTGATTCTTTTACCTTCTTCTATAGTCTCAAAATAACACATTGGAGAAAAGAAAGAGAGTAAATTGCTAAAAGTCTTTGCTTATTTGGGCATTTACTGGTTGCAAGCAACCTCGTTCTTGGTTTAGCACCCAAACATTCTTAACTTGGCGTGTGTTGTATGACTCGAGTTTGATCACATACACTAAGCTCCAACCATCTTTCAAAATCTGTATTACCTGTCATTCATTATAAGTTAAGTTTCTGTTTGGTGAATATCTTTCTCATGTGCTCACAGGCTCTTTCGTGATTCGGGTTAAGGCTTGATTCTGCAACAGCTCGAGTCCTCCGGCTTTATATTCCAGCTTGGTTTTATGGTATCAAGCAAAACAGCTTCTTCGGTTTTGAGAGATGTAACTAAAAAGCCGTTTGCAGACTTCTGTTTGCTGCGAGCCAGACTTGGCATTAGATACTTTTGCCTTGTGGTAGAAAACAGTGAAGGCTTGGCTTCTTGTTTGGAATGACTTTCTTTTCCAAGTGTAAATTTTTTTTTATTGATATCTCAAATAGAGTAATTATGATGCATCTCCATTTCATATTTAATTGAAAGTTGAACTCTTGAAAAAAAAAAAAATATATATATATATAGGGATCCCATATATATATCTTAATAATTTAACAGGAAAACTTAATAGTCTATTTATGAACCCAAAAAATGGTTTATGCATAGGTTTTGCTTTTCTATTTAAATCATAGTAGTTTGGTTCAACTTTAAATTTCATTTTTGGTGACTGGAGTAGCCTCTCTCTAGACCTTAGCCAACTTTCCAAACTCAGAGTCAGAGGTCACTGATTTGGGATGTTTAGGTTTAGAATCTGGCTCTCAAAGGCCACGTAGTCTTTAGGGTTCTACAGGACGGACCAAGGTATGTTTCCCCCACCTTTTCATTTTCTTGCCTCGCTTCCACTCAATCTAGGGTTTTTATGAATCAAGTTAGGGCTTTTGTGTTCTAGGTTTACCTTTCTCATCTTTTTATTTCCATCTTTCATTTTGTTTATAGTGTGTCAGTATGTGTTTCTGGAGACGTCAGATCTAAAAGAGTTTAGTTTCCTGCATTGTTACCCTTTGATTTAGAGTTCTCGATTAAGTGGCTGCAATGGAATGCAACAAAGAAGAGGCTGCGAGGGTGAAAAAACTAGCAGAGGAAAAGATGAGGGCTGGTGATTTTGTTGGAGCTCTTTTACTTGTTACGAAGGCTCAAAGACTCTTCCCGAATCTCGAAAACATGCACCAGATGATAGCCATATGTGATGTGCACTCTTCTGCAAATAAGAAAATCGATGGGCTTGACGAGAAGAATTTTTTGATAAAGAATTGACGAGAAGAATTGGTATGGTATCCTTCAGGTTCAGCCTTTTGCGGATGCGGACACGATCAAGAAGCAATACAGAAAGCTTACGCTGCTTCTCCATCCGGACAAGAACAAGTTTGATGGTGCAGAGTTTGCTTTCAAGTTGGTTGGTGAAGCAAACATGGTTCTTTCTGATAAGTTTAAGCGTGCTCTGTTTGATATGGCATACAGATAGGAGTTTAGCTACAGTCCAACAAATTATAAATGTCTGGAGATGTTGTTGTCAAGCTTATGGTTACCGAGTAGTTTTTAGTGTCTTGTTAATTGCTCTTTATGAACCATGTTGCAATACAGAGGATGTCTCTAAATGGGTCATTATGAGATCTTAATGAGGAGTTTTTTTTTTGTTTTCTCTCGTTTTATATGTAGACAATTGAACATGAATTTATTTCATTTGAGTTTGAGCTTTAAATTGGTTCCATTTCGCATTTTCATAAGGCAAAGTGTCCCTTTCGTTCTTTTTTGCTCTTATCTCATTCTAATCTGTTCTTAATCACTTTTAGTTAGTTTTTGATCACTCCTCAGCCTTATTTGAGTTAAGCTTGTGTTTTTTTGGGTGTAATACATGAATACATGCATTTATTTTTGTTAAAATAATTTTTTGAGTGGTTAAGCATTTTCGTGTTCATAATAGTCAGAAAATATGTATAAAAGAAGTGTTGGGTAATTGTGACCAAAAAACAAAAAAGTGTTGGGTAAAAAGCCCAACAAGGTTCTCTCTCTCCTATTAAGCCCATGTACCCAATCGCAACGGCTACAATCAGCAGCAGATGCGTCAGGTAAACCCAACGTCAGCTTAATCCAACGGCTGTTATTAATTATATCCAACGGCCATTTTTTTTTCTGTTCAGAATCTGACGGTCAGTATTTTATTCTTTATTTATTTTGTCTAGTCAATCTCCCTCCATTTTATTATCTTCGTCTTCTTCCTTTTCCTGCAGAAGAAGCTCAGTCTCTTGTTTAGCTAAAAGAGATCGAGCTAAGGTGAACAATTTGCTTCTCGCTTGCGTCTGGGTCTTTGAATCACTCATTTTCTCGCTGTTTTCTCTGTATTTTGTTTTTGCTTTTTCCCCCATTTTGATTCAAATCTAGGGTTTTTGTTCTTCTTCTGATCGTCTCCTGGGTCACTTGATTTTTCTGGTTTACTTCATTTTGAGCTTCTTGGTATGTCCACAGACGCAAGGATTTTGGTTACTGATGTTAGGGTTTGTTCTTTCGCCTCTGTTCGCCTTCTCCGAACTCAAAAAAATAGAATAAAGCTTTCATATTTGACCTGTGTGGTTGATTTTGTTACAAATGTGCACATTTCTGGAGACTTCTTTTGCTTAGATCTAAGATTTGTCCTTTCCTGCATTTTCCCCGTTGATTTAGTTTCGTGGGTTTAGTGTTGATGCTAGTAAATCTCATCTCGATTTCTTTTGTTTGTTGTGAGTCATGTTTGCAGAATTTTTAACATTGGAATTTAAGAAAGTCTTCTTCTTGGAGGGGTGTGTGACTGTGTGTGGGGGGTTTGTTCACTGTTAGTTGTTTTCTTATTAGTTTTGAAGAACTCATTGTGTTTATTTTTGTTATTTTAGAGCTCGCTGTGTTGGAAAGACAAAATCTTTGCAAACCAATGGAGAAACTCAAAGCTGATGCTTCTGCAATCTTGCTCTGTGTCCGTAAATGTGAAGGATTTACAGAAACATAATGAGATGGTGGAAGCCAATATTGAGAAGAGGTCTCGGGAACTAGAGCTAAAGAAAAAGGAGCTGCAAAGTTGGAGCTTAGACCTTGAGAGTAGGTGTAGAATTTTCAGAGAAGAACAGAGTGAAGCTGGTAATTTAAAGAAAATAGTGGAAGCCAGTATCGAGAAGAGGTCTCAAGAACTAGAGCTAAAGGAAAAGAAGGTGCAATCATTAAACAACTGTATAACAGTTTGTGGTCAAGAGATTGACTCGAGATCCAAAGAATTGGGGGAAATTCAAAAGATGATTGAACAACAAACCGGTGAGCTCGGTGTCATCAATAATCAGGTTGATTTAGCCAAGCTGTTTATTTGGGAACTTTCTAAAGAGCTTGACACTAAAGAGAAGAGGCATAAGGAGATTTTAGAGAATATTTGCAGAAGCTCCTCTGAAATTGAAGAAAGGGCTAAAGAGATTAAAGTAGCCGAGGCTGAAGCAAATGGTTTGTATGCAAGATCTCAAAGGTTTAGGAAAGAGGTTGAAGATAAAGAAAAGGAATTAGATCTACTTAAGGATCAGATAGAGTCTGAGGAAAAGAAACTTATTCAGCTTAAGAGAGAAATGAAAGAGGAGGCAGATAGAAAGAAGAAAGATTTGGAATTAATTCTTGACCAAATTAAAGAATCTGGCAAGCAGTTTGTGACGGTGGACGAGCGACTAGAGTCTCGACAGAAACTGCTTAAGATACGGTCATTGGAGCTGGATTCTAAAGAGAAGGAATTTGAACGTGTTAAAGAATCAATCAAGCTTTCCAAATCTGACCTTGAACTGAAAGAAAAGATGGTGCAATCAGTAAACAACTATATAAAAGTTTGTGTTGGCTCGAAATCCAAAGAATTGGTGGAAATTCAGAAGATGATTGAACAACAAACCTGTGTGCTTGGTGTCATGAATAACCAGATTGACACGTTAGATAAGAGGCATAAGGAGATTTTAGAGACAATTCGCAGAAGCTCCTCTAAAATGGAAGAAAAGGCTAAAGAGATTCAAGTAGCAGAGGCTGAAGCAAGTGGTTTGTACGCAAGATCTCAAAGGTTTAGAAAGGAGGTTGAAGATAAAGAAAAGGAACTGAATCTGCTTAAAATTCAGATAGAGTCTGACGAAAAGAAACTTATTCAGCTTAAGCGAGAAATGGAAGAGGAGACAGATGGAAAGAAGAAAGATTTGGAACTGATCCTTTCCAAAATTGAAGAATCTGGAAAGCATCTTGCGGCTGTTGATGAGCAACTAGAGTCTCAACGGAGATTGCTTGAGATACAGTCAGTGGAGTTAGTTTCTAAAGATATGGAGTTGGAATGTGTTGGAGAATCAAGCAAGCTCGTTAAATTTGACATTGAGGTGAAAGAAAAAAGGGTCCAAGCATTAAACAATCTCATAAAGATATCTGGTGAACAGCTTGACTTGAAATCCAAAGAATTGAAAGAAGTCCAAAAGCTGATTGAGGAACAAAGAAATGAACTTTGTGACATGCAGAATCAGCAGCCATCTGCAGCACCTATCAATGACACCAGCCAGCAAAATGCAGCAGAAGCTGCTCTCAGGCATCATGAAAGCGCAGCTTATCTATTGCGAGATGAAGTCTCCAGTGAACTTAGAGCTTCACCTAATCCAGCAGAATTTGTTCTGGATCTAGTGCAGGAAGAAATTAGAGAAGGATCGGGTGAGGACTCGTCCATGGAGATTTTGGTTCTTCTTTTTGATGAGCTTGCCAAAATTCAACGACGGTATGAGCCTCCTCAACTGCAGCTCAAGGCCAGAGAAGTGGCAACTCTGTGGAAGCAGAAGATAACAATCGAAGCTCCAAAATCATCTCTCGAGGCCTTGGCCTTCCTTCTGTTCATTGTGGCATATGGATTAAAGAAATTGATCAATCGAGAAGAAACTGCTCTACTTGCTTCGTCTATTGCTCAATACGAACAGGCTCCAACACTCTTTTACTCCCTTGGTCTCACCCTTATGATCCCAGGTTAGTTTTGTGACCATCACATCTACACAACCACATATTTCTTTAATCGTTTAACGTTTAAATAATTATCATTTGCAGAGTTTGTTAAAGAGCTCATCAAGACAAAGCAATATATTCCTGCAGTCCGGCTTATATGTTTGTTTAAGCTTAATAGAGAGTCCTCATTCTCACCCTCAGAGCTCTTGAAGGAAGCGATCGTCAACTTAAGACAGTCTGCTTTGGGAAAGAGACCAATTGAATTCTCCGAGGTCTAACACTCGCCTGATCTTGTTATTGATTAGTTACTGACTTAGATCTAATCAATCTATGTTTGGTTCTTATTCCTTCAGGGGAAAGACAAAGATGCTGGAAGATTGAGAGCTATACTTGAACTTGTGGCAGATTATAATCTCGAAGTCGATCTCCCAGGGGACCTCGTCGCCAAGCTCATTGTTCAAAGAGAAAAATCGACCTCTTTAGTTCGTTGCTCTGTGATGCAACTCACCTCTTCATCAAACCAACAAGCTAATTCTCCTGATCCGGTTTCTGCTCAGCGTTCAATTGTGAATATCCGGGTTCCTAAACATGAGGTTAAAACACCTTACTTTTAACTAGGTCCTAATGCTGCTACTTAATGCTAGTATATATAGGTTAATGCTCTTGGTTATGGTTCCTCTTAGGCTAAGTTTCTCTGGTTTAATCTGCATATGGAACCATTTTGCTCTAATCATCGGAGATTTGTTCCACTTTTACTTTTCTGGACCAAAAAGATTGGCTTTTCTTTAGAGTAAAGTTTGTTGGTTATGTAAATGTTATTTGCAATGTTTATCGTAGCTTCATAGAAAAGTGATTATAACGTTTTCTCCACTCTAAGCAAGAATGTACACTCGGTTAAATGACTATTATCATGTAGTATTAAGCATAATTCAAACACAAATTTAAAATTGGTTAAAATATAGTCTTAAGAATATTTATATAGCCATAATACCCAATCGCAACGGTACAAACCAGCAGATCCCCGAGCAACGTCACCTTAATCTAACGGCTGTTATTAACTAAATCCAACGGTCGGGTTTTTATTTTCTTTACTTATTTTGACTAGTCAAATCAATCTCCCTCCATTTTATTAGCTTCGTCTTTTTCCTTTTTCCTGCTGAAGCAACTCAGACTCTTGTTTTTAGCACAAGGAGCTCGAGCTCAGGTGAAAACTTTATTTATCGCTACCATCTGGGGTTTTCTCTCTATTATTCACTGATTTTCTCTCTGTATTTTGCGTTTTTGTTTTTCCCCATTTTGATTCAAATCTAGGGTTTGATGTTGTTCTTGTTAAGTGCGCATTTCTGAAGACTTCTTTTGCTTAGATCTAAGATTGGTCGTTTCCTGCATTTTCCCGTTGATTTGGTTTCCTGGTTTTAGTGTTCTTTTAGGGTTTCTTTTTCACCTTTTGTGCTTTTTGTTCGTCCTTCTCTGGAACTTGGAAGAAACAAAAAAATGCTTTCTTTTATGACCCAAATCGTTGTTTTTGCTTAGAATGTGTGTTGATTTTGCTGTGTTGGTTTTGATTTTCTGGGTTTGAATAGTAAGTGTTCCTTTTCATTGAATGTTCTGTGTGTTTATTTTCCTGTTAAATCATTTCGTTATCATATTGATCTGAGATTTGATTCTGTATGGATTGGTTTGGTTTGCAGGTTAGCAATGGAGAAAACTATTGTTGAAGATGAGTTGGAGAAACAGAATCTCGGCAAACCAATGGATAAACTCAAAGCTGATGCTTCTGGAATCTTGATCTGCGTCCGTAAATTGAAGGATCTAAAGAAACATAATGAGATGGTTGAAGCCAATATCAACAAGAGGTCTCTAGAACTAGAGGTAAAGGAGAACAAGCTGCAACTTTTGAGCTCAGACCTTGATGAAAGAGTTAACAAATTTGAAGCAGAGAAGGCCGAAGCTGGTGATTTACAGAAATTGGTGGAAGAACTAAGGTCAAAGAGAAATGAACTAGAGTTAAAGGAGAACAAGCTGCAACGTTTGAGCTCAGATCTTGATCAAAGAGTTAAAAGTTTTGAAGCAGAGAAGGCTGAAGCTGGTGATTTAAAGAAATTGGTGGAAGAACTAAGGTTAAAGAGAAATGAACTGACTGCGAAGCTGGACATCTCGACAAGGATTCAGAGAGAGATCGAGTTAAGGAGTAAACATTTGGTGAAGGTTATAGCTGAGCTTCGTAAGGTTCAAGAACGTCAGAGAGAGATGGAAGATGAAATAGCTAGAAAGACGAAAGATTTGGGATTGATTCTTGTCAAGATTGAAGAATCTGATAAGCAGCTTCAGGGGATGTCTCGGGAAGTGGAGTTGAAAAACAAGGAGCTGCAGATTTTAAGTGAAAAGAGGGAAAACAATTTACAAGTAGAGAAGACTGAAGCTGATTTGAAGGTGAAATTTGATGGGTTAGTGAAGGACATTGAAGAGAAAGGAAAGGAACTTGATTTGGTTAAGAGTCAAGTCAAATCATGGGAAAGGAAACTCATTCAGGTAAGGAATCTGGTCGATGAATCTACAGCGGAACTAAGTTCAAGGAAAGATCAAGCGGTTTCATCAAAGAACATTCAAGGAGAAGCGGAGTTGAAGAAGAAACAGTTGGGACAGACAAAAACCGTGCTTGTGAAACATAATGGTGTAGAGGAAGAGAATCTTGGTAAGCTTTCTTCTGCTTCCCCTTGTTCATTTTGAAAGTAACAAAACAGCCTTAGGATTGGTGAGTTTCATGTTTAACTTTATCAGGCAAAGTTGTTATGTCATCTGATGCTAAGTCCATCAATGAGCCCAATCATCCTCCAGTCATCTACACATACTAGAGAAGAGAGAACTGAAGAAACTGGAGATAAGCTTTACACTCAAAAGGATGAATTACTAGCTATATAATGACTGTTAGGTCCTAATGGTCTTTAAGGCCAATTAGTAAAAGAAACTAAGTAACTAGTAGTAAAGAGTATATAAGTTTTGATTAATTCATCATATCATCGTGTAGTTTCTTATGTATGCCCCTTAAGACACAATAACCATTTTGATCAACAACAAAAAGTAGGAACAAATGCAAAAATCTCACATTGTGGAGAAAGTAGTATATAATTTGAGTGATTTAAAAAAAAATGGTCAAATACTAGAAAATCATGGAAAATGCGTCTAAAATATTAGAGTCTTTTTTTGTCATGTGATAAAAATCGTATTTATCAAATTGTATATATTTATCAAATTTATGGATCGTCAACAATTCGTCAGATTCGTGTTGGCACGCAATTGACAGAAGTATACGTCAGATGTCAATATATGTAAATGTAGGTGTAGAAATATGAAAATAAATATCACGAAGAAATAAAAAAAAATATATATATATCATTAAGTAGATGAAGCACCATATACTTAGTCGCGTTGAAGCACCATATAAAAGACAAATTTAGTCCATTTAGAGAGGTTTAGCCACACAAAAAAAACGTGATTTGTGGTTAATCATATAATGTAAGAAAAAAAATGATTTAAATGTACATATTTGGACTATCATTAAATAATGGAACATTTTTTATTTCAATTTTCAAGAATCTAGAAGAAAATAAAAATAAAAATAAATTTTTTCCCTCCTAATGATATTTCATTTCCCACTCCGTTTTATCATTTTTGCCCTCACTTGATTCAAATTTAGGGTTCTGAATTTCCTCAATTAGATTTCGCTTCGTCTCCTCTGGTCCTGCACTTCGAGCTTCTGGGTATGTTGATAGCTTCTGCATTTTTCTCCCCCCTTTTCTTCTAGTGTTTAGTTTCTCCCTCTTCGCATTTTTTTTGCCTCGTTTTGATCGGAGCTTCCACATGCATTCACTTTCGATCCGATCTTTTGATTTGCTAAACATGTATGTGTAGTCTCTGGAGGAGATTTAGTGTTTCTAGATCATAAGATTTTGATTTCCTGCGTTTTCCCCAATTGATTTTGTGTTTCCGGGAAGACCAATCGTCCGTACGATTTCATCTAAATGTGTTTCAGTATTAGGTTTGATTTCGATTGTAGTGATTTTCACTGGGTACTTGGTTTATGAATCTCATCTAAGTTTATTTCCTGTTTCTGGATTTGCAGGCTTATATTCCCCCAGTCGAGACTTTCAAGCCTATTGGATTTATTTATGTGATGAAGGATGTGTGTTGTTCACAAATCTCACAGTTTTGGTCTCTGAAATGGTAAGTACTAAGTAGATTTTTATTTACACTGAGTTTTAGAGTGATGGATTAAGATTAGGAATCGATAGGTTTTAACAATGTCAGTGCACTGGGTTTTTTGTATGCAGGGACTATGAGTTATTGTTTCCTTGACTGGTTTGTGTATTGGAGACTTAGCTGATTGGGGAGGTTTTGGTTTTAAGAGGTTTATTGTTACAATGGAATGCAACAAAGAAGAGGCTGTAAGGGCCAAAAAATTAGCAGAAGAAAAGATGAAGGCCGGTGATTTTGTTGGAGCTCATAAATTTGTTACAAAGGCTCAAAGGCTCTACTCCAATCTCGAAAACATGCAGCAGTTGATAGCAATATGTGCTGTGCATTCTTCTGCAGATGAGAAAATCATGGGGCTTGACAACTGGTATGGTATCCTTCAGGTTAAACCTTTTGCCGATGCAGACACAATCAAGAAACAGTACAGAAGGCTCGCGCTGCTTCTCCATCCGGACAAGAACAAGTTTGCTGGTGCAGAGGCTGCTTTCAAGTTGGTTGGGGAAGCAAACAGGTTCCTCTCTGATATCATAAAACGTTCTCAGTATGATGTCAGATACAGATCCCATTCAACGCTTGCTAACAGGCAGTCGAATGGAAACTCTGGTCGTCACTGTGCAGCTGCAGAAAATGCGGTGGAGAATGTCGCTGGTCTTTTCTCGTTTTGGTCGTGTTGCAAGAACTGTGGAGGTAGGTCTAAATACTTGGTACGTTATATGAACACAGTTATGCACTGTCCCTTTTGCCAGAAAGGTTACATGGCCTGCAGCATCAGTCGCGATGGGGTGCCACCTAGTAGCTCAACCGCTAATAAAAAAGATTTTCAATATCAAGGGATGTATAATACATTTCGGCAGAATGCTTCTACAGGAGCAGACTCAGGAAGTTCAGCAACTGAAATGGATAAGAATGGGACAGTCAAAGGGAAACTCAACAAGAAGGATCAAGAAAATCAGAAAAAATGTGTTGGTGACAGGAAACCCAAGAAAGAAGAGGGTTGTACAGAGAGTGACACTGAAGGAGGAAACCCTCAGAAGGAAGAGACATGTACGAATAATTCTGCTGAAATACCAAAAGCTGATATATTGAAGCTGCAGCCTGAAGTAATAGAACCAGAGACTAGTGCAGCAAATTCGATTCCTGATTTATCTGCTCCAAAGAAGAATCTGGCAGCCAAAAAGAGGAGAAAGGCTGGTGGGGAGTCCTCTAAGAGTTTTGAGGTTGATGGCTCCGATGTGGCTGGGGATAAAACAGATAATAAGAGGAAGTCGTTGAGGAAAAAGCCGCAGGTTTCTTACACAGAGGGAGGAGACGATAATGATTTTGTAATCCCTCCAACAAAGAAGACAAAAATAGGCTGTGAATTTGAGTCTGATTCTAGTACAAAGCAAATGGCTGAGGATAATAAGTCACCTGAACTTGCTGATTCTGGTGCATCTCTTGCTTCTTCAAATGCGTATAAAGGAAAAGCCAAGAAAAATGAAAATTCTGGAAACGAAGACAAATTGTCAGCCAAAAACAAAGAGAGTGTAGGCTGTGATGCTAATGAAGAAGATGCAGCTATGTCAAGCAAGATTGACAAAGTTGAAAATGGATACAAAGCTAATGGAAATCCTAATACGTTGGATAAACCTGATCCAGAGTTTAATGTGTTTGAAGATGAACGGAAAACAGGAAAATTTGCTGTCAATCAAGTGTGGTCTACCTGTGATTTTAGAGATGGTATGCCACGGAGATATGCTCGGGTAAAGAAAGTGCTGACTGGCGAGTTCAAACTGCGGATTACTTACCTTGAGCCTGTACGGGATAAGAATGATAAAACTAGTCCAGTTGCTTGGGGAAAGTTCAAAAATGGAGAAACAAAGGAAGTTAAAGACCACTCAAGCTTTTCTGGTCGGATGCTTTACTTGTCACGCAACAAGGCTGTTTTCATTTATCCAAAGAAAGGAGACATTTGGGCTATGTTCAGAGATTGGAATGAAGAATGGAACGCTACTCTAGAAAAGCATAAATTGCCATACAAGTATGAATTTGTGGAAGTTGTGAGTGATTTTGACGATGAAAATGGTGTCGGAGTGGCCTATTTGGGAAAAATTAAAGGGTTTGTTTCCCTATTTCACCGGCAGGCGCTGCATGGAGTTTGTCAGATTCAGCTTACTCCAAAAGAGATGCATAAATTTTCCCACAAAGTTCCAGCAGTCAAAATGACTGGAAAGGAGAAAGAATGTGTTCCAGCTGGCTCATATGAACTGGACCCTGCTGCATTGCCAAAAGATATATTTCAGAATGATGCAGTTGACATGGAGATGGATAGTGAGACCCTGAAAGGTAAAGCTGATGGCCCTGAAGCTTCCAAGGTCAAAGAGAAGGCTGAGCCTGTTCAAGAGATCCCTCCATCTCCAAGGAAGCGTCGAAAATCTGATGATGACAGCTTATGCAGTAATCATGATACGGTCTGTACAAGACCTGTGTCGGTTGGGGAAGTCAAAGATGGATCCAGCAGAAGCAATGATTTTTCTTCTTGTCAAGGTAATGAAAAAAACACACCAAGCATATCCAGAAAGATTGGTGAGGCGTCAGATGCCTTCAAACTGCGAAAATCTCCTCGACTTCAAACAACTCCAAGCCAACAAATAGATGAAAAGAAAAGTGCTAAACAAGGCGATAGGATGATTACCCCAAAGAAAACTACTGAGAAGGGTCTTGTGACAGATTCTGTGAGAGTCAGAAAGTCACCCAACGGCATACAGCAACAGGCAGTGAGTGAGGTAGGAGAAAGCTTGAAGAAACAAGGACGCAATGGTGAATTACCGTCGCTGTCCAAGCAGAATGATTTGCCAACTCAGTTGAATGGTTCTACTATTGAGTCCCCTGAGACAACTCTTGTGTCACCAAGTTGCAAGACACCACGAAGAAACGCCTTTGACTTCAAGAGCCTGAAATCTGAAGACAAATTTAAAGTTAAGCAGATATGGGCTGTTTATAGCAATGCCAAGGGTATGCCAACAGAGTATGTGATGATCAAGAAAATCGAAACCAAGCCTGTATTCGTTTTACACGTAACCCATATGGACCTGTATCCACCATCTACAGAACCCGTAATCCTCCCTGTGTCTTGTGGGGATTTCAAGTTGAAAACCGGGAAACCCAAAATCCTTCGTCGAGGCAGCTTCTCACATCAGGTTTATCCCGTTGACACGAAGAAGAATATAGTCAAAGTATACCCAAGGAAAGGTGAGATCTGGGCTCTGCATAAGAAGTGCGATAGCACAGAAGAAGAGCATGACATTGTAGAAGTGGTGGAGGATTACTGTGACAACAGGGAGATCGCAAAGGCGGTGGCTTTGACTGCTAAAAGCAATTCACTATACATAATTCAGAGGGGACAAGGGTCAAATGCGGCGTTTATAGACATTCCAAAGGCGGAAATGAGTAGTAGATTTTCTCATCGGATTCCGGCTAAGAGACACGAGAAGAGGACAACAAGGCTAGGTGAAGGAGTATACTGGGAGCTTGACCCGATAGCAATTCCAGGTCACACCATAGTCTTAGACTGAGCACACTTCTACGTTCCATCGATTCGTAAGTATGCATAATATTTCTTTCATCTGTAGATATGCGTAATGCAAGAGTAGAGACTCTATTGGTTGCTTAAGTTTGGTGATTGTCGAGAAATGTATCACATTATTATTATTCTCTTTTGTGGGCGATAAACTTATGACTGGAGAACATTGTGTGCAGACTCTGTTTCTCTGTTTCTCTGTTATTTTCTTATCGTTATGTGTGCAGACTCTGTTTCTCTGTTATTTTCTTATCGTTATTTTTTTCCTGTGCAACGGAGAATCTATCATTTTAGTCCATCGCAAATTGTTTGTAAACGCAGCGTTTATAGACGATTTGTAATATACCTTTTCGAGCTTTTACAGCGGTTGCGTTGGAGTACTTACCTGATATTCTTTTACCATTATACTTTTATAAAATTTTTGTAACGTTGAAAACTCTGAAGTAGCAGTAAAGGTCAAAGAACATAAACCAGTCACTAGAGCAACCAAAAGCTTGAAAGTAGTAATCTATCTACACATATAAACACTGAACTATTCCAACTTCGGTTTTGATTTGCAAGAAGATGACTGTCTTGACGATAAAGGAAAAACAATCTCA
The DNA here is from genome assembly GCA_964056655.1 of Arabis hirsuta. Classification (NCBI taxonomy): domain Eukaryota; kingdom Viridiplantae; phylum Streptophyta; class Magnoliopsida; order Brassicales; family Brassicaceae; genus Arabis; species Arabis hirsuta. The sequence goes on from OZ053301.1 coordinate 41,700,295, forward strand.
GAAATGTTCTGGAAACTTCCTCTATCATACAAATTCCGTTTCACTATAGCTTCAGCTTTAGCCTCTGCCTCTTCATGAGCAGAGGATCTTCCACAAAGCCCTAAGCATTTACTTTTCGCTAATGGCTTCTTCGGTTCACACGGCATTCCCGCCTTGAGAGCAGCAGTGTTTGCCTTTGCTTCAGTGAACCTCTTCTTCAAGCTTATATACTCTCTCCACTTAAATGTCTATCGATAAACAAACAAAACCCACAAAACTGTTGTTAGCGGGAGAGAGAGAGAGAGACATATGATATGATATCATTCGCAGAGGCAGAAAAAGTTTTGAAAAAACCTCATTAGTTGTTGTGTTGGTTAAGCAGAGATTTAAGTGGTAAGCGAAGAAGCCAGCGAGGAGGAGAGAAACAATGGCGAGAAACACCATTAGAAGTATTTGAGTGTTGTATGTACCAACTAGCCACTGTTTCAAAGTTATTGGACATTATGATATTATTAGATTTACACATATGATTGAGCTGCAAGATTGAGAATTGTTAGTTAATTAGGATGACTAGCCTGAATAACTCGAGGAGCTAAGCTTCGGAAAGATTTCTCTACGCCGTAATAGACTGCAGAAAAAAAGAAAGAAAGACGGATTAGGAATTGAAAGGGATAACAACATGGAAACCGACATTGGGAAGATACAATTGTTGATACAGCAAGGGCATGTTTGATGCGTACCAATTAAAATGTGTACAACACGGAGTTCTTTTACTCGCCCAGCCAGAATAAATCCGATGGCTACTGTTCCATACAAGCAAAGAAGGAAATGCCTACAAATCACTAAGGAAACATTTAACATAAAACAAAGAAAAGATGAGGATACAACACCGCTTGGAATCTCCCAAGTAAATTCAAAGAAGAGCATTAAAACATGAAGATTAGGAAACACTTAAGACAGTATTTGAGAGTTAGGTCTTAGAATGAAAGCTCACCAAAAGAGGAAAGCCATGAAATATTTGGTATTCCTTTCTCCAATACAGTTATTCTGAAACCAGTAGAGGAAAATCTCACATCAAGCAGTATGTTGATATGTAACGTTGAAAATATCAAAAAAGGTATAAGTACAAACCATCCAGCCACAATGATGGTCAAACCGAGCTACACAGCGGTTGCAGATGCTGCAATGCTTGGATCTAGCGGGCCTAAATGAAGAAAGAAAAGAGTAAATTTTATAGCATAAGTCAAAACATGAAAAAGGTGCCACTCTTTCGTTAGTTTACCACGGGATTTCGATGCACTCACTTTGGGATTTTACAGGTAGAACATTCCTTCTTCGAGTAAATGATATCGTCATATGGGTAAGCAGACATGTACTGTGAAACATTTGCAGCGTTTACGGTACCTGGATCAGAAAGGCTTGTTAATAAGAAAAGTATGACACCAACAATAACAGCCACAAAGCTCGTGTACCTACAAGGAAAAAAAAAATCATTGATTTAAGGGGATAAAGTGGATCATGCATATAAATTCAGGACTTGGAATTTGAAAAGTAAAAGAAGAAACAGGCCTTACTTGTGAACATCGCCAATATAATATCCAGGTATATAGATGAAGGAAGATTTCGCAGTCAAAAAGTATGTTGATCCGATAATGGCTGTATATATGATCTACAAAATGGAGTAGAAAATTGCTTTATAAAACAACTAAATCAAACTCAAAATATTTCAATTCACCAAATGGAGTAGTTTCTCAAGATCCTGTGTTAATCTCACAAGTAAGCACTTAGATTTCTCTGGTAATATGTCCTCTTCTATCTCAAATTCACCAAAAGGAAACCACTCAAGATCTTCTTAACATCAAGTATCAATCACAAAAACGAATCTCCTAATCCCAGATAAGTCCAATCACCAACTCTAAAAACCAAAACCAAGAACAATAAAGATTCAAAGCTAGGGCTAGATTCAGAACTCAACAATCATATGTCAATGGATTGATGCCTCTAAAGATTCTATCATTCTAGAGCTACGAATTCCTCCTCTACTCATTAGATATATGACAATAAGATCAATCAAAACGAAGAACAAACTCACTTGCAGTATCGGATTAGGACGATCGCAACAAAAATGCTCCACCGATTGAATCACGTCCGTACCCTTCGAACCAAACACCATTCCGACAAATCTCCTGCAACCCACCACAGAGCAAGATCAGAGGAAATCCTAATTGATCACCGATCAAACGACAAGCAATGGAGAGGAAGTGTACAGGAAGTAATCGTAGGCGCCGAAAGTGAGAAAGTAGTGAATCCATTGAAAAGGTGTGCCTTTGAAGATTGGCCATTGACCACAAAGGAAAGAGATGACTACCGTTAACGTAACCATCCCGTGACACACCAGAAGCCACTGTATTGCCATTTTCGTCTCTCAGAAATCCTCCGATCGTCCAAAGTTCACTTCTTTTTTCTTTCCCCTTCTCTTAAACAGTTAAACCCAATCAATAGTTCTTACTTCTTGAAAGTTTTTTACTTTCAGAATTATTTAGGGACTAAATTGCAATTTAGAAATTTAACAAAATTCAATTTTTTTGGGGCCATTGGATCATTTCACATTCATATGATCATGGAATCACAGTTTGGATCAAGCTGCTTAAGAATCTGATAAACAAATTCACTAGGAGACATATCCAAATTTCATGCATCATCTCTTACATACATAGATTAAGAAGAGTGAAGAAACACATGAGACTTCTTACACTTAAACTCTCAGACCAAGACAAAGGCGTAATCGTTAAGACAAGCTTGAGGAATAGCGGCAGGGTCTAGCTCAAACCAGCCATTTGGGATTCCTTCTTCCTCATCTCCAACCAGTTTATAAGAGGGAACTCTGTGAGAAAAACTTAGCATTTTATCGCATGATATCATCGCTTTGATGACCCCTCGTTGCGCACCATGTTCATACACTGCTGTGAATCCTTCCACTCTCTTTAGATAAGCCACTCCAATGCCTTGATCACTGTCGAATTCAGTTATGACTTCGACAAGGTCGTATCTATAAGGAGGCTTGTGTTGCTCCCTGTGACTGGTCCAAGTCTTGTTCCAATCTCTGAAAAGAGCCCATGTCTCGCCTTTTCTCGGGTTTATCACGACGTTTTTGCTATGTCCGATGTGATCCATCTGGTGAGAAAACATCAAGAGGCCTTTGGTCTCTGAATCTCCATACTTGAATCCACCACAAGCAATGGGAATTGGCTTCTCATTCTCTGTGGTTTGTATTGATTCTAGCCATGTCACTCGCAAACTCAGCTGTTTTTTCAAGACACTCTTGATCCGAGCATAGTATCGAGGCATATCATCTAAAGGATCGTATAGAGCCCATACTTGACCCACAGCGAAAGAGCTCATTGTGTTGCTGAAATCATTAAAGTCTGGATCAGGACAGTTGAATGGTTCAAGATCCATATCAGCTTCATCTACGCAGACAATTGCTTCACTTGTATCTTCAGATTCAGAATCACAACTTGTCTGTCCATCATGTTTGTATTCTCTAATGGTTTTATGCATTTTTCGCGGGCGAAGAAGATAGTCATTATCTCTACCCTTCTCTCCCAACAATGAAGACCTCAATTCTCTCTGCCTAGATCTCTTACGCGTCTCTGCTTGTACTAATCGTTCTTCAAACTCTCTCTGCTTCAGTTCAAGCTCCTTCTCCATCTCTCCAAGTTTCTTTTCCTGCAACTCCATAAACTTCTCCCTTTCTCCAAGTTTCTTTTCCTTCACTTGAATCTCTCTTGCTTCTGCTTCTTGTTTCAACTGAAAACCCTCTTCCTTCTTCTCCAGCTCAATCGATTTCTCATGGATCATCTCATTAAGCAACCTAAGCTCCTTCTCCCTCGCTTCAAGCTGCTTATGAGATATTACCATCATCTCAGCTTCCTTGTTCATTCTCTCAGTCTCTGCAGTTTGCTTCATATCAAACTCACGAGCTTTCTCATCAGTCGACTTAGAAAGCAAACGAATCTCCTTTTTCCTCCCTTGAAGCTCTTTAACAAGCTCTCCATGTTTCTTCACCAACGAATCATGAACCAAACCAAGCAATTTCTCTTTTCCCTTAAGTTGACTACCCACTTGTTCATTCTCCAACTCAAGAACCAATCTCATCACATCTGTTACCATAACCAGTTTCAGATCAGATTCCTCTTCTTTCTCATTAATGGAAACCTCAAGCAAGTCAATCTTCTTCTCTCTCTCTTCAACTAACTTCAATCGCTCTTCCTTCTTCTCTAGCTCAAGAATCTTTTTACTTAAAGCTAACTCCTTTAAATCGATTTCCTTTTCAAATTCCTCCCAGTGACGTGATAACTCGAGCATCAACGAACCGCGCTCGTGAATCTGACTCATGGCACGTTCCCTTAAAGCCCGATCTATCGCGATGCTTCGAGAACCTCGAACCCTAAAATTTATCCCCCCCCCCCCCCCCCCCATACAACAACCAACGAATAAATCAACAATCCAGACATACGAGATCAAAAACAATGGGGAAAAATTTCGTCTTTACAAAAATTGATTCCAAAAAGAGAAGAAACTAACAAATGCTCAGGTTCTCCGGTGAGCTCCGGCGCTGAGTTCTGCTCCGGTGTGTCTCGTGGTGATGAAGAATGTGGTTCCTCCATGGATCGAAGCTTAGTTCTGTGTCAACAACGCTTGAGGATGATGCAGAAGGAAGAAGAAGAGGAAATGAGAAAGCTTTTTTGGTTTCTATTTTTGTTAGACTGAGAAAAAGAAGAGAGAGAGAGACTTGTTACTGGAAATGGGAGGGAGGGAAGGAGAAAAATAAACACACAGTGAGCATTCATATTTCGTGAAGGATGATTTTGATTTATGACCGTTTGATTAATCGGGAGATATTATTAACCGTTAGATTATATGAAGTCACAATGGTTGTACTTATTCTATCCGTTGTTGGATTGGGTTTAGTCGAAATCAAATGATAATGGTTAGCCAAATGAGGCCAATTCCTCTAAAAAGCAGAAGATAACAACATACAAAAGCAACGAAATAACCATAGGAAAGCTCAAAGATTTGTAGTTCAACAAAAAAAAACTCCAACAACGATCGATCAAACTCAATCTCTGGATGTTTCCTCTTCAATCCTTTCCGCAACATCTTCAAGAAAGAAGAAGAAGATAAGAGGAAATCAATTAACGCAATGATACAAGGAAACGCAACATGATGAATCTGATAAACAAAGGAAAGGCTCTTGAAAGTTTTCTTTTACCTTTTATATCTTTTCTTGGAACCACAGGGACAAAGTGCATTGCGGCTGATCTGCCCACTTTTGGCTAAGTTTGATCTTGCCAGATCCATCGGTGTTGTCCCCATCATTTTTTGCAGCTTCAATATAGACCAAGATAACAATTTACTGTCAGATTAACAGTTCATGATCGGATTAATGGATGTAGCACAGAGGTAAACAGTATACCAATACAGAAAACAACAATCCGTCCAAATGTAAACAAAACTCTCAACAATAATACTGACATAGTGCAAGATGACTCCCATTTCTAACCTCTGAACTTCAAATCTAACCAATATTTCAAAACAACCAAGTTACAATCCAGTTCTTGAGCTGAAGATCGGTTTTAGTGTAGAAACTTAAAGTTTGTTTTGAGGATGGAGATATATCAGACATTGTTTCTTTAGTGATAAAAAATTATATAGACTTGATCAAAACCGAAGAAGAGAGAGTGTCCATGCACAATCTCAGAAGCTCTAAGCACTATTTTTAAGGCTTAAAAATGAGAAACGCGACCAAACAGTCATGCAAATTTCCACACACAGAGGAGCTTATGGAGCTTAAAAATATGAACTTTATAAAGTCAGAGGAATACCTCTCCCATATTCTTTGGTAACGGTTTGCCTCCTTCTTTCAACTCTGTCATCTTCTTGTGAGCTTGCCTAGCCCAAGTAAACTTAGCCAATGTATTCTCCACATCCGTTATCGTGCATTTACAATGCTTAGCCGCATCTTGCTTTTGACTCGCTTTGAGATTCTACACATCAAGAAACCTAGTGCCACAGTCAAGAGATTGACTAACATGCCAACAACAAATTTCTTGTTTTCAATGATTTTGCAAACTGTTAGCACGCCATGTACTTGATCTAAGCGATCCATAAGCTAGACTCTAGTTAAGCATATATACTAAGAAAGAAAACCAACCTCTCCTGTAGCATCAAGAGCTCCAAGATACCGAATAACAGCTTCTTGTTTCTCGAATGCGTCTGCAAATGTAGCCTCACTGCTTCGACCCACAATGTACTGCTTGAATTTCCCTAACCTTCTAGCATTCTTCAATTCATCAGCAAATCCTAAAATCAATTTGCATCCAAAGAGAACAACTTTCAATGAGTACATCAATCTATCCAGCTTCACAATCCCATTTCTCAGAGAGATCACACATTTCCAATTTTGAAGAAGAAAAAAATGTATAACTTACGGAGAAGAGTGAAAGCTTCGACGGGTAGATTTGATTCTTCCAAAGGAGTGTCCTTATTCCCTGTAAATACACCTTTGATCGTATCCATCCATCCATTAAGCGTCGGTGTGGAGGAGATGGATCGGTGCTGCGACGGAATCGGATTAACGCCGGTGCAGCGAGAGCCGCCGGAGATGTAGAGAGAATATGCAGCAGAAGACGATGAAGAAGAAACTGGGTCAGGTCTTAACCTGAAGATATACTTCAAAGTTCTCAAGTATGACATTTTCCGTCTAATCTCTGAACAATTAGGGTTTTTGGGTTTCTCCGGCGTAGAAGAAGAAGAATAAGGAACAGAGTATTTTAAATAATTTATTTTTTGGTATTTTAAAGTTTTTCAGAATAAGGAACAGAATATATAATAAAGAGTAGTAGTACAAATAGAAAATCTAACTATCATATTTGTAGTTAAATTTCTATGTGTTTTTAAATGTTTCTGAACAAAACAATTCAAGAATTGATTCTACTTTGGTATTAAATTTTTTAGAAAATACTCAATAAAACATTAATATAAAAGAATATGTGGACCATAATGATATATGTGACTATAAATATAAGAGAATGTAATCTGCAAAATTGCAAACTAGAAATCAAGAAAAATACTAGATAATACTTAAAGCATACTTTCAATATTTCCGAACAACTAAAAAATGAAGATCTCTTTCTCTTCCATTCTCTTGGTACTAATTGTTGTTTTCCTCATTTCTTCTTCAGGTAAAATTGTTGTTTATTCGTTTGATAATTTGAAATAAAAAATCTTTGTTCAGTATGTTGTATTCTTGGTTGATATAGTTGATTATATTTTGTTTTGATTATAATAGCAAACAAGAAAATGGTAGGAGAAGCAAAGAAGTGTCTTGATGGGTGGGATTGTGAAGGAGAAGACAAATGCACAGAAAAGTGCATGGCTATGTACAATGGATATTCTCCACGTGGAATGTGTGATTTGTACACTCCTCCTTTGGTTCCAAAGAAATGTCTTTGCCAATATGATTGCTAATTTCTCTATACAAATTACAATAATATTTCTTATATTATTAATTAAAGTTGTCTGATTAAAAAATAATATCTAATCCTCTCTTTCTTCTTTCTTACGTGTAAAATGTGATATAAGAAATGATAATCACCAAAGTATACAATAGTCCTTGAAAGTTAAAGTTTCACCAACCAAAACAAAAACAAAAACAAAAAAACATGGAGATTGATCTCTCAAGAGTCACTCTCCGGCCATTCGATCTAATGGACGCTCACGATTTCTTGATATGGGCCGGCGATGATCGAGTGACTGGAAATCTCCATTGGCCGGTTTTTACATCGGAAGAGGAAGCTTTGACCTTCATTCGAGATGTATGTTTGCCACATCCATGGCGGCGTTCCATCTGCATTGATGACCGTTCCATCGGATTCATCTCAATCTTCCCTGAGACCGGCGATGATCGGTATAACCATTGGATTATCATTCTTTAAATCTCGATTACTTGCTAATATGATTATATAGCATATATGAATGACTATTGTATGTATTTACATATTTTTTATTCTTTCAAGATTCAAAGCGCATATTGGGTATGGATTATCTCATGAGTATTGGGGAAAGGGAATAGCAACAAGAGCAGTATCAATTGCAGTATCACAAGTGTTCAATGACTTGCCTCATGTTTTGAGGCTTCAAGCTTTTGTTCAAACTCAAAACAAAGCATCCCAAAGAGTTGTTAAGAAGATTGGGTTTCAAAGAGAAGGTTTGCTAAGGAAGTACACTTATCTCAAAGGTCAAATCTATGATGTGTTTGTTTATAGTCTCTTGTCCTCTGATCTTCTTCCTCCTCCATAATCATACCAAAGCCAAATTGTCTAATGGATTAATTTGTGATAAAAAATAAAGATTTATTTATAAATAAACTGAACCGAAATTTTTCCCGAACCAAACAAATTGAGAAATCGATCAACATAGATTGAATCGAAAACCGAAATGTAAATGTCAAACCGAAAATCTTTATAATTTTTCACCAAACCGAACCGAGTCAAGTATATGATGAGTATGATAATTTTCACCAAAGCGAACCGAGTCAGGAAGTGTATATGAAGCCTCATTCAAATGTCAGATTCTGTGCTACACTTCGGATCGAGTCGAACAATTCAGTCGATAAGTAACGTTCCCCACCGCTTGGGAAAACCACCTGTAAACCGGACATTGATTAAGGAAAGTCGGTTATGGCAAAAAGCTTATTAAGACTCTTGCAATTAGAGTTGCAAGTTATAATAACTCTGTTTTTTCTTCAGGTGCAGCGGCTGCAGCAGCAGCAGCTCCGGAAGATATTCCCACCTGCCAGACAATAACATTTATCAGAAATGTTGGTTTTATGGTTTAAACCGACACAAAGTTGTTAAACCGGGAGACTGTACCAGTAATCCATCTTTGAGTGCAAGAAGTCTAGCTGTTTCAATTGCTTCCACGCTTGTCACCTGAAGAAAAAACGAATTGCAGATCACAAAGATCTCAGTTTCTAGACATCTCATCGTGTTTACGGAGATAAACACCGATAAAATCTCAGTTTGATTAATTGAATGACTTCATCAAGAACGCTGAAATCCAGATTGTCTGGGATGATTCCAGCTCCAATTCCTTGGATCAAATGTGGACCTAGAAAGTATCCGAGTTTTATTAAGAAAGAAATTCAACAGCAAGAAACTTAACTAGTGAATGATTTGTTTACGTAGCTATTTTATGTTAAGACTTAAGAACAAGATTAAAAGTTTACATGAAAGAGAGAAACAAACTCACCTGGTTCGCCTCCACTGAGTACCGCACTTTCTGTAGGTTCCACTCCGTAAACCTGTTGATAAAAGAAGCTGAGTATATATAACTAATGTTTCTCATGATATGATTATAAATATGAGTTTTGTACCTTAAAGCCTTTCTTCTTCTCCTTGAGGAATTTGCCTGATCCAGATATCGTGTGTTTCTCAAAATTCGTGTGTTAATCTCACAGGTAAGGTAAGCACTTAGATTCCTCTGCTAATATATCCTCCTAGATCTCAAATTCAACCACTCAAGATCTTCTTAACATTACGTATCAATCACAAAAACAACTCTATGAACCAAAACCAAGAACAAGAAAGATTCAAAGCTAGGGCTAGATTCAGAACTCAAGAATCATATGTCAATGGATTGATGACTCTAAAGATTCTACCATTCTAGAGCTACGAATTCCTCCTCTACTCATTAGATATGACATTAAAGATCAAACAAAACGAAGAACAAACTCACTTGCAGTATCAGATTAGGACGATCGCAACAAAAATGCTCCACCGATTCCGTGCCCTTCGAACCAAACACCATTCTGACAAATCTCCTGCAACCCACCACAGAGCAAGATCAGAAGAACCCTAATTGAATTAAGATCAAACGACAAGCAACGGAAGAAGTGTAATCGTAGGCGCCGAAAGTGAGAAAGTAGTGAATCATTGAAAAGGTGTGCCTTTGAACCAACCTTCCCGTGACTACCGTTAACGTAACCATCCCGTGACACACCATAAGCCATTTTCGTCTCTCAGAAATCCTCCGATCGTCCAAAGTTTGCTTCTTTTTCTTCCCCTTCTCTTAAACCCAATCAATTGTTCTCTTGCCTCTTGAAAGTCTTTTACTTTCAGAATTAATTAGGGACTAAATTGCATTTTAGAGAGAATTAGTAATGGAAACACTAAATTTTTAATTTCGACATTGCTTTTTCTCAAACTAGAGTTTTACCCCGCGCATGCGTAAGATATTATAAATTTACTATGCTTTTATATTTTGAAAAGGAATTGACAAAGAAGAATTCAATACACCGCGGGATATTACAAATTTGCTATGCTATTGTATTTTGAAAAGAATTTCACAAAGAAGAATTCAATACTCCATATTATTTAGAGATTAAATGTCGAAAATTTTAAAAACACTAATTGTATTATCATAAAGGTTAAATGAAAACTCATCGTACTATAAATGTCAATTGTGAAGATATCACCAAAAAAAAAAAAATGTCAATTGTGAAGTATTTTAATGCATTCTAGAGTCTTTCCTGTCTCCGTATGCGCGGACTTTTGCGCAAATCTATATACTACTATATTTTAAAAATAACTGAAAAAGAATAATCCAATTACTTTTATGGTTGTAACTGGTAAGTCCTCTTCATTCAAGAATCACATATTTCATTCAAAATACTAACAAAGAAAACATAAGAACAAACCCTATTGGCTTCTCAAATAAAGTTACAATGGTTGGTAAAATGTACAAATAAAGATGTACAGTAGATGCTGTCTGAAAACAAATGGTAGGCCAACAAATAGGGAACGTCCGAACGTGTCAACATGATTTTACATGCGCACTGACATTTATATATATTTTTTTTTGAGAAAAAACTGACATTTATATTACATTTGAAGCACTGCATTTTTATTTTCAGCTCATCTCCCACATAACTACGATCCTTGATAAGATGAATATTTACATGATTTAATTCTCGTTTAAGGATTACAAAGATTTGCCTTGACTCTCTAATCAATTTACATAGTGGTTTTCTTACAATAATTTGTCCAATTTCTATTTGAATTTTTGGTAATCGCAATATGATGATCCTTTGCTCACTCGAGAGAATACCGAACATTCAGACTCTCATCTTTAATAATACTATAATAGTGTAATCGTTTTTCAAAAATAAAATAAAATAATAATAGTTTACCTTTGGATTTTCATTTCTCTTTAACAGCACCACCATTTTGAAGAATTTTTTTATCACTTCTGTAGTCGTGTTAAAAAAAATGAATGGAAAATGTTTATTACTTATACAATCCCATCAACGTCTTGGACTTTTAGATGGCTATAATCTTCACCGGTTTGTTGCCTTACTTGTTATTTTACCGTCCCACAAAGTTCATACATTTTGTTTTCCTTTAAACCAACGCAACCTATGGTTTGTTCTAGAAGACACGTTTGCGTCCCTTGCACCAACATCTGTGCTAAAAATCAAATGAAAAAAAAGTTTCAGCGCTTGAATTTACAAAGTTTCATTTATCCTCAATTGTCCATCCGTTATTTAGACATTTACAATTAATAGAATAGAATTTTTAAATATAAGAGTAACTCTATCATCGTTTGATTTGCTAGAATTGAAAAATTAAGTGCCATCATTCGAGATGGTGTCCACCGCCATCATTCTCTCAATCTTAATATGAGATTTAGACTGAATAGATAAAAATGAAACCTTTGAGGATATGGAAGGTACGTTGATGATGGTTTTGTTTTGTGGAGAATACAAAAATTTTAGCTTAATATTTTAAACATGAAAAGAAACATACCAATGGTGAAGGAGAATTGATGTTTGTCATCGATGGTAGAATACGTAGTTGGGTTTAGTACAGAAATATAGTGGTTTGATTTCAAGATATGTGGAATAGAAGGGAGCTCACTTAAGAGATTGTAGGAGACTCGGAACCTGTATGGGAGCAGTTGTTTATAAAAATAAAAATAATTTGAATGGTTGAGAAAATCGTTGAGATAAGCAGAGAACCATTGCTTATATAACCTTAGAAAAATTTGTCTCGAAATAGAAGAGATGTAAGTTAGGTGCACAGCTTTGAATTTAGATAACCGTATACATTGAACCAAACGTGATTCAATTAAAATGTTTGTATACATTGAACTAGGATGTTTCATGACCACAATTTTAACATTGTTTGATTGTAACTTTTCATTTATTTGGTCTATCGCAAATTATCCAATGCATCTACCAAAGAACTGAACAGTAACCAAACGATTGCAACTTTTGAATTCCTTTTTAAATCAGAAAAGATGCATCTACTGAAAATGGACATTGCATATGCTACGAAGAGATGCAAAATGTCAATCATCGTAACATTTGGTGTTTTTCTCTTTAAACAAAACTGAGGACACGTGTCAATCATACAACATATGGAACTCATCTTTTATAATATATATAATAATTTTGAAGCCAATAACTGAGTTCACTCTTAACAAAAATTCAATTTTTTTTTTGGACCATTGGATCATTTCACATTCACATGATCATAGAATCACAGTTTGGATCAAGCTGCTTAAGAATGTGATAAAGAAATGCACTCATTAGGAGACATATTTAAATTTCATGCATCAGCTCTTACAATACATATTGTACTCGCATAGATTAAGAAGACTAAAGAAACACATGAGACTTCTTAAAGCATGATCAATGGTAGTTGTTAAATTAGGGTGCCAAGTGATTTTTTTTATTATAAATTGTATTGTGTTTAAAATTAGAACTCCAACATAATTTATGTCGTTTTTTGTCCTAAAAATGCACCGATTCGTCTTGGGTGGGATTTGAAGAACGTTTCGGTCTCCAAAGGAGTTGATCCGAGGCTTATTGATCACCACATGGAGACCTTCATGCGTGCTCATGGCTATGAAGGTGAGATGAGCATCACTGTCACGCGTGCTAGCAGGAGCGGGAACAAGATCCCATCCCATGTGGTGGACGCTCTGAAGGCGAGCAACATGATTGACTACTACCACTACCCGTCAACTAAAAAGCAAGTTGCTGATCAGGCTTTGGAGGGTATGTTGGGGGAATGGAGGAAAAAGCGTCGTCGCAACAACAAGAAGTCCGGAGTATTAGTTTTGATCTCCGGCGACAACGACTTCCTCGGCTGCCTTGACGATTTCAACAGGGCCCGATACAAGACTTTCGTGATCTACTTACCTGGGTGTCAATCGACAGAACTTGTGGAAAGCGGAAATTGTCAGACTATGGTTTCCGCTTTCCACCGATTAAAAAATACAGATAAAAAATATTTTTTTTGGCAGTATGATAGACAATATAACTATCATATTGTAGTTAAATTTCTATGAGTGTTTTAAATGTTTCTAAACAAAATAATTCAAGAACTGATTCTAGTTTGGTATTGAAAAATTTAAGAAAATACTCAATAAAACATTAATATAAGAATATGTAGACCATAATTATATATGTGACTATAAATATAAGAGAATATAATCTGAAAATTTGCAAACTAGAAATCAAGAAAAATACTAGATAATACTTAAAGCATACTTTCAATATTTCCGAACAACTAAAAAATGAAGATCTCCTTCTCTTCCATTCTCTTTGTACTGATTGTTGTTTTCCTCATTTCTTCTTCAGGTAAAATTGTTGTTTATTCGTTTGATAAGTTGATCAGCCAAAATAAAATGAGTGACAAATCTTTGTTCAATTTGTTGTATTCTTGGTTGAAATAGTTTTATTATATTTTGTTTTGATTATAATAGCAAACAAGAAAATGGTTGGCGAAGTTGTTTTGATGGGTGGGACTGTTTAGGTCCTAAAGGAGAAGACATGCATATAAAAGTGCAAGACTGAGCGTCAGGGACTTGGACTATGTGATTGTCTCAAAGGAGATGTCTTTGCCAATATGATTGCTAATAATTTCTCTATGCAAATTACAATAATGTTTCTTGTATTATTAATCATGATTAAAAAGAATAATATAATCCTCTCTTCTCCTTCTTATTACGTGTAAAATATGATATAATGAAACTAGTGGACAACCGAAATGATAATCACCAAAGTATACAATAGTCCTTGAAAGTTAAAAGTTTCACCAACCAAAACAAAAACAGAAAACAGAAAACATGGAGATTGATCTCTCAAGAGTCACTCTCCGGCCGTTTGATCTAATGGACGCTCACGATTTTTTTATATGGGCCCGCGATGATCGAGTGACTGGAAATCTCCGTTGGCCGGTTTTTACATCGGAAGAGGAAGCTTTGACCTTTATTCGAGACGTATGTTTGCCACATCCATGGCGACGTTCCATCTGCATCGATGACCGTTGCATCGGATTCATCTCAATCTTCCCTTAGACCGGTGATGATCGGTATAACCATTCGATTATCATTCTTGTACTTTATAATATGATTATACTATATTTTGACCCACGTCAAGCGTGGTATTAAATATTGAAATATATTTTCTAATCGTTCTTAATCTTTAGATGTATATTCTAATATTTATAAATGTATAAAATGATATGTATTGTATATAAATATAATAAAATTAAATTTTTACTAAACATATTTCAATGTCATATGCTTTGACCAATTTTGTATAAAATATTTAAACTAATGCAAATGTTATTTATTTCAGTTTATTTGAAGTGTCAAATTGAGTTTTATTATTTGTGTAAATAGTAGAGTATGCGATAAATCAAATGAATTATAGATTTATATAAATTTGTCGGACGTAACAAATAAAAAATATGTTTTCTAATAATAAAATGTAAAAATATTTGTAAGTGTAGTTATCATCAACAAAGTTACAAATATAATAATAAAAAGCTATTTAAAATATCAAATTTTTTTTTTTAAAATAGATGATATAGTAAGTCTAAATATTACATTTAGTTTAACTTAACTCTGTAAAATATATATTAATGGGTTTATATTATAAAATTAATAAAAAAATATAGAGATTTCCACCATAACATATAGTTTTAATTTAAATATTTCCATTAGTTAATTTAAATGATATATTCCTTAAAACCCTCATTGAATATATAATATATATGATTTTTTAACCAAATGTCTATTCAATTAATATATAGAGGATTAGTGGCATTTTAAAGAATATTTCAAAACGATGATATTTTGAAAAGTGTCATTTCTAAAAAATTATCTGCATTTAGGGGGTATTCAATCTAGCATTTCAAATGATTTGTTATGATTTGTCAAATCCTATGTTATTGAAACTTTGATTTTAAAAACTCTATTAAAATCTAGTGTTATTGAACTAGTGATTTGGAAAAATATCTTCAAATCCATTATTATTGAAAACATATGAAGGATTTGGTTTTAATGATTTCATTAGATTTAAGAGAGGTTTGAGAGGATTTCCTGTGTATTCAAAGTTGTATTTAAAGGGATTTGAGTTTTAATAAGATTTTAGATGATTTTAGTGATTTTGTGTATTTTAGAGAATTTAATATTAAACTCTCTACAATCTTACCTAAAACCATGTGATTTGGCTCTTTGTATTTTTAACAAAGAAATACTCTCAAATCCCTCTTAAATCCCATGAAATCATTAAAAACCAAATTCTTCATATGTTTCCAATAACAGTGAATTTGAATGTATTTTTCCAAATTACTAGTTCAATAACACTAGATTTTAATAGAGTTTTTCAAATCCATGTTCCAATAACATAGGATTTGACAAATCATAACAAATCACTTGAAATGCTAGATTGAATACACCCCCCTAAGTATCATGCAAATTAAATTTGTAAGATAAAATATATTTATCAATATATTTATATATACTGGAGATATATCTTTGTTATTTTTAATTTCTACCATATATAAAAAATCATGATTTTTTTTAATATTTTAATCCCATATTTAACACATGTAAAAAAAATCTAATAGTCATTGAAAAAAAGATATTCTCACATATACTTTATATTTACTAAATAAAATCTTCCATATTAATTACCACATATTCCTTGCTTCCATATTTGTTTAATAGTTATATATTGTATATGTGATATAAATTAGTCTAATTATTTACACAATAATGTTATTAAGAAATTTTAATAGCTTTTCTTAAAAGTTTTTTAAACCCCTCGTTGGATGTGTAACGCCCGTGATCCAAAAAGTAGATTTTTGGATAGGGTGTCGATCGACACCAGGGCTGTGTGTCGATCGACACGGGTGTTTTGACTCGTGAGAAGTCGGGCAGTAGAGGTTGTGTCGATCGACATAGTCTGTGGGTGTCGATCGACACGGAGTTAAATCGAATCGAGTGTTTGATTTGTTAACCGCGCGGTTTGGCATCGGTTTAGGGAACCCTAGAGGGTTCGTATTTAAAGGAAATCAGAGTGTTGGCCGAGTTTTTGGAGAAGAAAACAAGGGTTTCTGGGAAGAAAGCAGAATCAGAGAGTTTGGGAGAGTTTCTGGTGATTTTCTGAGAGAGGGTTGATCGTTCTTGGGGATTGTGCGTTCGTGGGAGGCTTTTGGATCAAGGAAGGATTGTTGCTGGGCTGATTCGGGTCTGGGAGGGGGCGAATCAGGGGTTGATCTTCGTGTTCTTCATCGTTCTTCATTCGTTTCAATCTTTTTTCGAGGTTAGTGCGCGACCATAGGTCCTTGGATGTAGGATTGGATAGAGTGCGATTGTTTTGCTGTGTTTTGGTGTGGATTGTTGTGTTTTTATCACTGGAATTGTGCAGGGATCGACTGGGGATTGTGTAGAATCGAGCCATGAGAGGATTAGGCTCGATCTCCATGATCTGTAAGTGCGTGTCGATCGACATGATTGCTTCGTGTCGATCGACACAGGCGCATATGTGTCGCTCGCCACCAGGGTGGTGTGTCGAGAGACACAACATCATGTCGATCGACACCTAGTGGTTGTGTCGATCGACACCAATGCTGCTGTTCTGGTTTGTGTTGTTGCTTGTTCTATGCATTGCTGATTGATAATCCTGGTATTTTCTTCATTCTGCATTTGAGTAATTGGCATGTAGATGGGAGGACCGTCTCACTGGGTATTTATGATAATACTCACGCATCTCGTTTTACCATGTGATGCAGGTAAAGATAAAGTGTGATCGTGGAATCGGGCAAGGACGAGATGGATGATCTAGGGTCTCGCTTGCGTGGTTATGTTGTTTAGAATTGCTAGGTTGCTAGTAGATTCTGGAATTGCTGTTGTGTGACATTGGTTATTGGTTATTGTTGAACGGTTTAGAATGAATTGTATTGAATAATGGTTTAGAGTGGTTTATGAGATTGATTGAGTTATTGGATTATCTTGGTTATTTGTTTTCCGCCGGTTAGTTGTGATTGTAAGAATTTAGCATGTTGAGGATTAGTATTTATGGGAATACTAATTCGATGCTATTATAAAAAAAAAAAAATGGGTTGGATTGTTTCAGGATGACACCTAAAATTTTCACTTAGTGTTTCCTCTATTATTAATAAAGGATATAGCATATATGAATGACTATTGTATGTATTTACATTTTTCAAGATTCAAAGCGCATATTGGGTATGGATTATCTCATGAGTATTACGGGAAGGGAATAGCAACAAGAGCAGTGTC
The DNA here is from genome assembly GCA_964056655.1 of Arabis hirsuta. NCBI lineage: Eukaryota > Viridiplantae > Streptophyta > Magnoliopsida > Brassicales > Brassicaceae > Arabis > Arabis hirsuta. Next base: position 41,717,941 of record OZ053301.1, read on the forward strand.
AATTGCAATATCAGAAGTGTTCAATGACTTGCCTCATGTCTCTTGTCCTCTGATCTACTTCCTCTTCCACAATCATACTCGAGCCAAATTGTCTAGTGGATTAATTTGTGAAACCAAAAAAAAAAAGAATTATTTATAAATAAACTGAACCGGTTTTTGTTTCCGAACCAAACAAATTGAAAAACTCGATCAACCCAAATTGAATCGAAAACCGAAATCTTGGAAATTTTTCACAAAAAGCCTTATTCAAATGTCAAATTCTCTGCTTCACTTCTGATCGAGTCGAACAATTCAGTCGATAAGTAACGTTCCCCACCGCTTGGGAAAACCACCTGTAAACCGGACATTGATTAAGGAAAACCGATTATGGCAAAAAGCTTATTAGGCTCTTGTAATTAGAGTTGCAAGTTATAATAACTCTGTTTTTACTTACAACTATGAGTTTCCCGGCGTTTTCTGGCCGTTTAGCCACCTTTATCGCAGCGGCTGCAGCAGCTCCGGAAGATATTCCCACCTGCCAGACAAGAAAACATTTTTCAAAAACGTTGGTTTTATGGTTTAAACCGATACAAAGTTGTTAAACCGGGAGATTGTACCAGTAATCCTTCTTTCAGTGCAAGAAGTCTAGCTGTTTCAATTGCTTCCACGCTTGTCACCTGACAAAAAAAAAACGAATCGGAGATCATAAAGATCTCAGTTTGATTTCTCTGACATCTCATCGTGTTCACGAAGAAGTCATAATCGATAAAATCTCAGCTACATTACTTGAATGACTTCATCAAGAACGCTGAAATCCAGATTGTCTGGGATGATTCCAGCTCCAATTCCTTGGATCAAATGTGGACCTAGAAAGTATCCGAGTTTTATTAAGAAAGAAATTCAACAGCAAGAAACTCAACTAGTGAATGATTTGTTTACGTAGCTACTTTATGTTAGACTCACGAACAAGATTGAAAAGCTTAAATCCAAGAGAGAAACAAACTCACCCGGCTTGCCTCCACTGAGTACCGCACTTTCTGTAGGTTCCACTCCGTAAACCTGTTGATAAAACAAGAGAAGTGCTCGAAAAGCCGAGTATATATAACTAATGTTTCTCATGATATGATTATAAATATGAGTTTTGTACCTTAAAGCCTTTCTTCTTCTCCTTGAGGAATTTGCCTGATCCAGATATCGTTCCACCGGTCCCAACACCCGCGACCAGTATATCTACTTCCCCTGCAGAGTCTCTCCATATCTCTGGACCCGTGGTTCGATAATGAGTCTGCAGAGAAACCAATTCAGATTAACAAACAAAAAAAGAAAGAAAAAATAGAAAGAGATCAAGGACAATAGAATGTAGAGTAAGAGTCCATACTTCCGGGTTTGCAGGATTTTTGAATTGATTTAGTATGATACCATCTGGAGTTTTGCTTAATATCTCTTCGGCTTTGTCGATTATTCCTTTAACGCCTTTTTCCACGTCTGTGAGGTGAACCTCTGCACCTAATGCTAATAGAATGATCTTTCTCTCAAGGCTCATTGAATCAGGCATTGTGAGCACAACTTTGTAACCTCTAGCTGCCCCGACAAAAGCTAAACCAATCCCGGTGTTACCAGACGTTGGCTCAATCAATATGCTCTTGAGTAAATCCACAAGGACTTAAGTTTTAGTTTGGTTTTAAAGAGGAAGAAAGCAAAACGGGTGAGTGAGTTAATCGTTTCTACCTTCCCGGGAGTAATCAATCCTTTGTCTTCTGCATCTTTAACCATACCATAAGCAATTCTAGCAAGGGAGTCAAACAAACCGGAGAATTTCTCAGAAAACACACATAAAAGAACAAACATTTCTTAAAGCAAACAAAAGAGATAGATAGAGAAAGGGTTTTTGTTTAGTATATAAACATACCGCTCTTTGACACTAGAGCAAGGCTCCATCATCTCAAGCTTAGCAGCAATACGAGCAACACAACCATCTACAATGTTGTTCAGATACACCATTGACGTGTTACCTATCAACTGTCACAGAATCCAAACACACAAATAAGAAAATCCCATGGAACTAATTACATAACTTGAGAAAACAAACTGAAATTTCTTTATTCCAATGAAGCAATTGGTCAAAAAGTAAGAAAGATTTGGACTTACTTGAGTTACATCATCCTTGATCGAGCACTCCATGCTAAGTGTCATAAAGAAAGTGGAAAGATTTAAAACACAATCTACAAATACCTGCACGAACTCAAAGTCCACACTTTATAGAAGTAAAACGAGTAATACAGTTTACAAGCAATACATTATCATCTTTCAAGTATTCATAAAGCGAAGAGTGCTTTGTAACTGCGCGAGATCCGAATCACTAGAGTGAAACTCAGACCATGAATTTCTTAAGTTCAAGCTTGAATTTGAACGTGTGTCATGCGTATCAAACTAATTTCAAGATTTAATATTGAAACATGACAATTTAAAAGCAAGTCTAGAAACAAATGACTTTCTTAGTGAATGATGCAAAAGCATTCGTGTTCTTAATTGAAATGGAAACTGAAGAGGCGAAACTATTCAAGTTCGAAAATTTAGGAAGAGCAAACAGAAAAACAGTTAAAAAGGAAAACTTAAAGAGCTTACCAGGTTGGAGATCCAATAGAAGAAGAAGGTAGAAGAAGAAGGAATGTCCAGAAAGAGAAGAATTGTTCGGTGCTGAATAAAATATGGAGCAAAGATTGTATTTACTTGTTAAATCATAACAACTATATCTAACATTCGTTTACTTACAAAATTACTTCAAAAATCATAACAAACCTACCTATATACCTAACATTAGTCTCTTCACGTGCTGCGTTCTCGAATCTTGAAAAACAATGTGTGTCTGTAATTTTATTTATTTATTGTGGGGATATTTTTCTGATGTACACTAGCAAAAGAACTCGAATATCAAAAGTTTGGACGTATTTAAATCAATCAATCATCAATAAAGCATTATACGTTTAACGCACTTCAACTGCATTAGTTTAAGAAACAAAACCAAAAGCGACAAAGATTAGCACAAAGGTATTACTTAGTCTGTTTGTTATTGAACAAATGAGTCTACGGAAAAAGCTATAAATCTAATACAAAGGTTATACACAAACCCCCCCTATGATTCATCCCTATTGACAAATAATTTAAAAAAAGAAAGAAAAAAAAATTCGAAATGATGAAAAAAACCTAGAGAAAAATCACAATACCTTCTCAATTTTTAAAAGATTCAAATCTCATACTATACTCACCACACACCAGAAAGGTTAACTCAAGAGATAATCAAACATCAACCTAACTGGTTATTTATCGTCATCGACATCTTCGTCTTATTCTTCTTATTGCTTCATCATACACCACTCGGCATCGTCTTTAACTCGTGCAATGTAGCTCTAATCTGTTCTTGAACCAGCTCTAATCTCCTTGAATACACTTCCAGTTCAAGAATCTGTTGTTTCCTCCACCGCTCATCCGCCACCGCCTTGTTTCCTCCTCCTTCTCCTCCACCAAAACCGAAATTGAACGGCCGTGTAAACATAGGGCTTAACGAGCCCAAGCCATGAGCACCACCACCACCGCCCATTGCAGCCATCATCATACTTGTTGTACCATTCATCATCTCCTTGATCACAGGAGATACACAGTTTTTCACGGTCTCTTCGATCAAACCACCGAGATTCCCTCCAATACCAGCCGACGCGGTTTCGTTGAGGTTAACATTACTAGCTGCATTTGGTATTTGCACATCAGAGTGAGCCATGATTGGTTTGTTGTTGTTGTCTTCTTCAATCTTCCCGATTCTCGATCTTGATCGTTTCCTCGATCCGCTACTACTACTCATTGTCAATTTCCTCTCGACACCGTTTTCGGAATCGATGATCTCTATAGCAGGATTAGAGCTAGGGCTATTAAAACTCGAGTAATTATTACCATTGGTGTTGTTATTTCCATTGGTTTCTTCGAAATCCATTACATTGTTATCTTCAAACCCAATGATTTTCCCAGTTTGGTTCCAGATTTTCCTAGAAATCTCGAAAGTAGATTGATCATGAGGGCTCTTGAAGAATACCTCTTTACCGGAGCTGATTTTGCTCATAACATTCCGGTACTTCTTCTTCAACCTCCTAAGCTTCTCCACAAGCTGGTTCTTGTTGAAATCAAGCTGAAGTTTCGACTTTATCTGTTCGTAAAACGGCGCCGTATCCGGCGGATGAGAGCTGCTTCCTCTGTGAGTCGTCATGTAATCGAGAAATCCACGAAGAAGCTCGATCTCGTCTTCATCAGTCCATAGCCTCTGAAAAAGACGTCTCGAATCATCGATCGCTGGTCTCTGATGTACGATCTCCGTCATGCGGTGCCATTTCGGATCGGAATCAACCGGGATTACGGATACGGGAACGGCGGATCCAGCCGGAAGAGCGACGGTTACGGTGCCTGTGGAAGAAATCGTCGGCGTCTCCGAGACGATCGCAATCGTAGACGGAGAATTCAGATCTTCTTCTTCGGGATCGTCTTCTTCGGCTTCGTTTGTCTCCGGCATAACGACGTCGTCGTTCTCGCGTAAATCCTCGTCGGTATCAGACTCTCCTCCGTCTCCTACACCTCCTTCTTCCAGATCTGGCGATTCCAAAGAGAAAACAGCGTCGCGATTATCAGATGACATCTCCACGAAACGAAACGCCGGCGAGGGGAACAGATCTGAGTCGTTGAGGTTTCCGATCTCAAAGGTTAAGAACCAAGAACTCGAACCAGATCCAGAAGGAGAGAAGTGGTGAGATCACGAGGATTGTGGTAAGGCTTGTGATTGGTGTGGTAGGGGCATGATAATCTTCGACCCAACCAGGGGTAGTTTCGGTATTTTATTAACTTTGAAACGTTTTTACGACCTGAGGCAAGTGGTCACCCACTCCTACACGCACTTGCTTAATGCTTATTATTGCGGTCACTTGTGTCCTGACGTCTCTCGGTCCCAACCAAAAAGTCTCAATAAATCGCATCCTAACAAAAGTACGTTTTGTAAACGCGACTTTAAATCTTTTTTGCGTTACAGAGGACAACAAAAAGAATAAGGTCTATTTTTCATTTGCCAAATGGTCAAAAAATTACACAAGCCAACACCGTAATTATAGTTTTTGTCTTTCTTTTACAAACTAAAAAAACCGACAATAGAGGATGCGTTTGGGTTAAACAAATGCATTTTTTTTTTATTTCTTTAACCACAAAATATGAAAAGAGAAGTTTAATTTCTATCAAGCTCTTTGTTCTTCTTCACAGTCTCTGTTAATTGAAGAGCAAATGTTGTGCCCTGGGTCCAAACCTTTTTTAGAACGAAAAGTTATTCTTTAAATCAGAATTTTCAAAGAATGTCTCCAGGTACCGCGGTTTATCAATTAAAAGGAAAAAAAAAGAGCAAATGCATCTCTTTTTTCAGTTAACGGAGAACATAGAAGAAGCTCAAAGAGCTTGATATGTAAAGTAAACTTCTCTTTTGTATACTGCACCACTCCCATACATCGTCTTGTTTGATCTCTAGGTTAAGTCCTTCCACAGAATCCTCTGATGCATAATAAATCTCCATTTTGGTTGAGTTTCTTGCATGCATGTGCTTCATACAAAACAAAACAAAAAGTTATCAGCATTAGAAATAGAAAAATTGCAATGTGCTGCGACAATCCACAACAATGTGATTTCTAGATTTTGAGTAAGAATGTTTAAAAACATGTTTTTGCTTATTGAGGTTTTCAAAAAATGAGTTGATACATTCTATGACTATGTTTTCTATCATTGTTTCAAATCGTTTTTGGTTTTTTTTTTTTTTTTAAATATCAAATTGTTCTTTAGTTGACAATGACCACATGATAGTTTGAAAACATGAACAGAGATTGGATCATGTGGAGCAATTGATCGAGTTAGTGAAAGAGGACCTAATATCAACTTTATCACCTGCTCCAACAGACCCAATTTCTGTGTGATCATTGCCGGCTAAAAAAGAATTTCGATTTTGAAAAAGAAAAAAAAAAAAATTCTTTCAAAAAAAAAAAGAAAAAAAAAATCCAATTCACTCACTGAAATGATACAAAAGATATCAAACAATATATAAGTTTTTGTTTAAATGAAATTAAAAATACTTTATCCCGAGCTAGGAGAGACAAAAACAATTGAGACGATGAACACAGTACTAGTAGACGATGAACACAGTTCACAAAGAAACTCAAAGTAAATCTAGAGAAATCGAAAGAAAGGCCTCAAAGGAAAATATTAGGGATTGTTTGTGTGAGATTGAAGAAGTGTGACACACGAGAGGATACCGACAAAAGGTCATAAGAAGAGGATTTGGAGATAGAGATGTGACCATAAGCTGAGGTATTAGGTGATAGATGGAGAAGGAATCTGAGAAGTTATGGAAAAGCAGTGAGATAGAGATATGACTAAGAAAACTAGAGTTAAATTGGATTCAAAATCAATTTTTTGAAGGCTACGAAATCCAAAACTGATATATGTTGCTCTCAAATATAAACTTTAAAAATGATACTAGATAAATAACCATGTTATGCGTGTAGTATTTTAAATTATTGTATGACTCAGAATTATATAAAAGAGCATGAGTATTGTACTTTATTAGGCAAGATTTTTGAAAAATACATATGATTTAAAATATGAATATATACTTAATTGGGCAAGACTATTCATTCCGCACGTTTTTTTTTAATTATGACATAGAATTTTATAAAGCAATACGACTATATACTTAATTTAGAAAATAGCTACATTTCGTGCTAAATTTTAAATTTCGTATAACTCAAAATTATAAGCATTCCGTACAAGTATATATTCGTACCGCATTTTTTTAAGAAATATATATATATGAAAATCCTACAAAGATATTGATAATTATAACAAATATATATGTTAACCAAATAAAACACCAATCAATAATCAACACAATTTTAATGTATTAGTTTTTCAAAATAAATTAAGTTTTTCAAAATTAATTTTTTTCCTTAAACAATATATATATATATATATATATATATATATATATTTTAAGATTGACTTAGCATATTTAACTACATAAAATATTTTTAATTTTCATTTTTATTAAAATGAATTAATAATATAATGAAAACCCAGATAAACAATTTATGTTTTTAGGATCAACACCTTCTTATCAGCATAAGTTCAATCAATGATACAATATATATCAAACAATATATTATTTTTTTCCTATTCAATATCAAAATCTTAATAATTCAACACCTTCTTAGTGATCTTTAAAATTGTAAAATGCAGAATAGTTCCGTCTTTTGCTTCGATAAAACAAATATACATCCTTCGGGTTCAATTTCTACGTGACCAATATACACAAATCGATGGGGGAAAAACTCTTTTTTAAAGTTCTTTATTTCATTCATTGAATTGATGATGCAAAACGGTGGATACATAAGATTAAAGTGAATGCTTAAAACACTACACCACCACGATTTAATGTTTAGTTCTGTGTTTAAAATCACAGTGGGAGGATTCTTACCCTGATAAAGAAAATGATTCAAAATTAATCTTTCAACCACTAAACCACCATGAATCTGACAAATGAAACTGAAAATATTTTATCTGGATTTAGGAGACAAAAACAATTGAGAGAAATGTCAATGATGAAGCTCATTACATAAAGAAAATCAAAAGAAACCTAAAGAAATCGAAAGAATTTTTTCTATTTCTCTAGATTTTCTTTAAGTTTCTTCATGCAATGAGCCTAACCATTGTCATTCCTCGAAAGGTCTCAGGAAAAAATTAGGGTGTATTTGTGAGAGAAGACATACCAATAGTGTGCTTTATATACAAAAGAGAGGATAATGACTAAATGTCATAAGAAGAGGATTTGGAGATAGAGCTGGGACCATAAGCTGAGGTGTTAGATGATAGATGGAGAGAGAATCTGAGAAATAATGGGAAAGAATTTGCATTCAGATAGAGTTGAATTGAATTCAAAATCAAATTTTCAGGCCTATTAAATCTAAAAATGATATGTTTCTCTCAAATATGAAATTTAAATAAGTATGATACTAGATAAAATATCATGTTTTGCGCGTAATATTTAAAGTTACCGTAGGTAAGACAACATTTTCCGTGTAATTTTTGAAAAATTCGTATGATTTAAAATATATAAAGGAATATGAATATATACTTAATTGGACAAGACTATCCATTCCGCTCGTAATTTTTATAAAAAATTATGACCTAGAATTTTATAAAGCAATACGGATATATACTTAATTTAGCAAAATAGCTGCATTTCGTGCAAAAATTTAAATTTCGTATAACTCAAAATTATATAAAGCATTCCGTACAAGTATACTTTATAAGACAAAAATAAATATTTTGTACCGGAATTTTTTGTAAAAAAATATATTCGAAAATCCTATAAAGATATTGGTAATTGTAAAAAATATATATATATGAACCAACTAAAGCACCAATTAATCAATTGACACATTTTTAGTTTATTATTTTTTCAAATGTGTCAATACATTTAAAAATACGGGCAAGAAATTACGGGCAAGAAATGTAAAATTATTTTTTCATATCAAATCACCAAAAATGTAAAATTACGGGCAAGAAATTTTTTTTATCTACTGTCGATTGGAATGGTGGAATTGGTAACATACGAAAATTGAGTTTTAAATAGAGTATAGCGACAAGTGTGCAAGTAACCAATATAGTCTTTCGTGGTAGAGCGTTTACGTTTAAGTTTTTTGCGTTTCAGAGGAGAATAAAAGAATAAAATATATTTTTCATTCCCAAATGGTCAAAAAAAAAAACACAAGCCGACATAAACCGTAATTAAATATGAGTTTGTTTTTCTTTTACAAACTAACAAAACGAAAATAGAGAATGTGTTTGGGTTTAACAAATGCATCATAATCCTCTTCTTATTCTTCAATCACAAAATATGAAAAGAGAAGTTTCATTTCTATCAAGCTCTTTGTACTCTTCACTACTCCATTAATTGAAGAGCAAATGCATCTCTTCTTCTTCAGTTAACAGAAATAGTGAAGCGCGCAAAGAGCTTATTAATTATCTAAAGTAAACTTCTCCTTTTTATATAGCACCATTTGTTTGATCTCTAGGTTAAGTCTTTTGATAGAATCCTCCGATGCATAAATCTCGATTTTGGTTGAGATGCTTGCATGCATGTGGTTCATTCATACAAAACAAAATGAAACAAAATCAGCATTAGAAATAAAATTTTCTTGGATTTACTCATTGAATCAATGATACATAATATCAAACAATACATTAGTTTTTTTCTTTTCATTTTCAAAATCTTAATAATGCAGTACCTTCTTAGTGATCTTCAAAATTGCACAGTTATGGTGGTTTAGTGATAAGAATATTCATTATGAATCTCCTTCTTTAGCAGAGTCTAAATCTTCTCACTGTGATTTTAATCATTTTTTGCCACTCCTAGACGCATTGAATAGGTAAAAATCTGGATTTTTATGGGTTTGGGGATTAGTTTATGGTTCAGTTTAGAATTCTTCCGAAGAAAAAAGTACATGAATCTGACAAATGAAATTGAAAATATTTTATCTCAATCTAGGAAACAAAAACAATTGAGAGAAATGTCAATGGTGAGGCTCATTACATAAAGAAAATCAAAAGAAACCTAGAGAAATCGAAAGAATTCTCTCTATTTCTCTAGATTTCCTTTAAGTTTCTTCATGCAATGAACCTAATCATTGCCATTCCTCGAAAGGTCTCAGAAAAAAATTAGTGTGTATTTGTGAGAGACTGAAGAAGACATGAACCAATAGTGTGCTTTATATACACATGAGAGGATAATGACTAAGGTAATAAGAAGAGGATTTGGAGATAGAGATGTGACCATAAGCTGAGGTGTTAGGTGATGGATGCAGAGAGAATCTGAGAAATTATGGGAAAAAATTTGCATTCAGATAGAGTTGAATTGGATTCAAAATCAATTTTTGAGGGCTATTAAATTTAAAAATGATATGTTTCTCTCAAATATGAAATTTAAATAAGTATGATACTAGATAAAATATCATGTTTTGCGCGTAAATTTTAAAGTTACAGTAGGTAAGACTACATTTTCCTTGTAATTTTTGAAAAATTCATATGATTTAAAATATATAAAGGAATATGAATATATACTTAATTGGGCAAGACTATCCATTCCGCTCGTAATTTTTATAACAAATTACGACCTAGAATTTTATAAAGCAATACAGATATATACTTAATTTAGCAAAATAGCTGCATTTCGTGCAAAAATTTAAATTTCGTATAACTCAAAATTATATAAAGCATTCCGTACAATTATACTTTATAAGACAAAAATAAATATTTTGTACCAGAATTTTTTGTAAAAAAATATATTTGAAAATCCTATAAATATATTGGTAATTGTAAAATATATATATATATATATATGAACCAAATAAAGCACCAATCAATAATCGACACATTTTAAGTTTATTATTTTTTCAAATGTGTCAATACATTTTAAATATATATATATATATATATGAACCAAATATGTTTTGTAAGGAAAGTAAGTTTTTCAAAATAAAATTTTTTTCCTTAAACAATATATTCTTAGATATATGAAAAAGGAAATGTTTATTTTAAGATTGACTTAGTATATTTGACTACATAAAAATAATTTTTCCATTTGTGTTAAAATGAATTAATAATATAATGAAAACCCAGATAAGCCTATATACAGTATATATCCAAGAAAATGAACAAATCTTGAGATGAAGAATTCGACCAAGAACATTAACACAGACATTGTGGAGATACATTTGTATATAGAGAAAAATGACAGAAGGGGAAGAGGAAAGATTTAGTGATAAATAAAAATGGTAAAGAATTGTGAAACTTGAAAATATGTATATGACTAAGATTTTACCGATGATAGATGTTCCACAAATCAGTGTTATATTATTTACTTTGTCATGCATTCTCAGAAATCGGTATGAACAACTACGTCCAAAGAGACTCAAGTTAGATGTCAATCATATCAAATGACCTAAAATGTAAAATTACGAGCATGAAAATTTGTTTATCTACTGTCGATTGGAATGGTGGAATTGGTAACAGACGAAAATTGAGTTTTAAATAGAGTATAACGACAAGTGTGCAAGTAACCAGTATAGTCTTTCGTGGTAGAGCATTTACGTTAAAAAATTTTGCGTTTCAGATGAGAATAAAAGAATAAGGTATATTTTTCATTCACAAATGGTCAAAAAACAACACAAGCCAACATAAACTGTAATTAAATATGAGTTTGTCTTTCTTTTACAAACTAACAAAACGAAAATAGAGAATGTGTTTGGGTTTAACAAATGCATCATAATCCTCTTCTTATTCTTCTATCACAAAATATGAAAAAAGAAGTTTCATTTCTATCAAGCTCTTTGTACTCTTCACTACTCCATTAATTGAAGATCAAATGCATCTCTTCTTCTTCAGTTAACAGAAACAGTGAAGCGCGCAAAGAGCTTATTAATTATCTAAAGTAAACTTCTCCTTTATATATTACACTATTTGTTTGATCTCTAGGTTAAGTCTTTTGATAGAATCCTCCGATGCATAAATCTCTATTTTGGTTGAGATGCTTGCATGCATGTGGTTCATTCATACAAAACAAAACGAAACAAAATCAGCATTAGAAATAAAATTTTCTTGGATTTACTCATTGAACCATTGATACATAATATCAAACAATACATTAGTTTTTTTCTTTTCATTTTCAAAATCTTAATAATGCAGTACGTTCTTAGTGATCTTCAAAATTGCACAGTTATGGTGGTAAGAATATTCATTATGAATCTCCTTCTTTAGCAGAGTCTAAATCTTCTCACTGTGATTTTAATCATTTTTTGCCACTCCTAGACGCATTGAATAGGTAAAAATCTGGATTTTTATGGGTTTGGGGATTAGTTTAGGGTTCAGTTTAGAATTCTCCCGAAGAAAAAAGTACATGAATCTGACAAATGAAACTGAAAATATTTTATCTCGATCTAGGAGACAAAAACAATTGAGAGAAATGCCAATGGTGAGGCTCATTACATAAAGAAAAACGAAAGAAACCTAGAGAAATCGAAAGAATTCTCTCTATTTCTCTAGATTTCCTTTAATGAGCCTATCCTTTGTCATTCCTCGAAAGGTCTCAAGGAAAAATTAAGGTTTGTTTCTGAGAGACTAAAGAAGACATGAACCAATAGTGTGCTTTATATACACACGAAAGGATAACGACAAAAGGTCATAAGAAGAGAATTTGGAGATAGAGATGTGACCATAAATTGAGATGTTAGGTGATAGATGGAGCGAGAATCTGAGAAATTATGGGAAAAAATTTGCATTCATATAGAGTTGAATTGGATTCAAAATCAATTTTTGAGGAAAATTAAATCTAAAAATGATATGTTTTTCTAAAATATGAAATTTAAATAAGTATGATGCTAGATAAAATTCCATGTTTTGCGCGTATTATTTGAAGTTATTGTAGGTAAGACTACATTTTTTGTGTAATTTTTGAAAATTTCATATGATTTAAAATATATAAAGGAATATGAATATATACTTAATTGGGCAAGACTATCCATTCCGCTCGTAATTTTTATAACAAATTATGACCTAGAATCTTATAAAGCAATACAGATATATACTTAATTTAGCAAAATACCTGCATTTCATGCTAAAATTTAAATTTTGTATAACTCAAAATTATATAAAGCGTACAAGTATACTTTATAAGACAAGAATAAATATTTTTTACCAGAATATATTGTAAAAAATATATTTGAAAATCCTAAAAAGATATTGGTAATTGTAAAAAAAAAAAAAAAATATATATATATATATAAACCAAATAAATCACCAATCAATAATCGACACTTTTTTAGTTTATTATTTTTTCAAATGTGTCAATACATTTTAAAAATATATATATTAACCAAATATGTTTTGTAAGAAAAGTAATTTTTTCAAAATAAAATTTTTTTCCTTAAAAAGTATATTCTTAGATATATCCAAAAGGAAATGTTTATTTTAAGATTGACTTAGTATATTTGACTACATAAAAATAATTTTTCCATTTGTGTTAAAATGAATTAATAATATAATGAAAACCTAGATAAGCCTATATACAGTGTATATCCAAAAAAATGAACAAAATTTGAGATGAAGAATTCGACCAAGAACATTAACACAAACATTGTGGAGGTACATTTGTATATAGAGAAAAATGACAGAAGGAGAAGAGGAAAGATTTAGTGATAATAAAAATGGTGAGAATTGTGAAACTTGAAAATATGTATTTGAGTAAGATTTTACTGATGATAGATGTTCCACAAATCAGTGTTATATTATTTACTTTGTCATGCATTCTCAGAAATAGATATGAACAACTACGTCCAAAGAGACTCAAGTTAGATGTCAATCATATCAAATCACCTAAAATGTAAAATTACGGGCATGAAAAAATTTGTTTATCTACTGTCGATTGGAATGGTGGAATTGGTAACAGACGAAAATTGAGTTTTAAATAGAGTATAACGACAAGTGTGCAAGTAACCGCTATAGTCTTTTGTGGTAGAGCGTTTACGTTAAAGCTTTTTGCGTTCCAGAGGAAAATAAAAGAATAAGGTATATTTTTCATTCCCAAATGGTCAAAAACAACATAAGCCAACATAAACCTTAATTAAATATGAGTTGGTCTTTCTTTTACAAACTAACAAAACGAAAATAGAGAATGTGTTTGGGTTTAACAAATGCATCATAATCCTCTTCTTATTCTTCTATCACAAAATATGAAAAGAGAAGTTTCATTTCTATCAAGCTTTGTACTCTTCACTACTCCATTAATTGAAGAGCAAATGCATCCTCCTTTCTTCAGTTAACGGAAATAGTGAAACGCGCAAAGAGCTTATTAATTATATAAAGTAAACTTCTCCTTTTTATAATGCACCATTTGTTTGATTACTAGGTTAAGTCTTTTGATAGAATCCTCCGATGCATAAATCTCGATTTTGGTTGAGATGCTTGCATGCATGTGGTTAATTCACACAAAACAAAACGAAACAAAATCAGCATTAGAAATAAAATTTTCTTGGATTTACTCATTGAATCAATGATACATAATATCAAACAATACATTAGTTTTTTTCTTTTCATTTTTAAAATCTTAATATTGCAGTACCTTCTTACTGATCTTCAAAATTGCACAATTATGGATGTTTAGTGATAAAAATATTCATTATGAATGTCCTTCTCTAGCAGAGTCTAAATTTTCTCACTGTGATTTTAATCATTTTTGGGCACTCCTAGACGCATTGAATATGTAAAAATCTGGATTTTTATGGGTTTGGGGATTAGTTTAGGGTTCAGTTTAGAATTCTCCCGTAGAAAAAATACATGAATCTGACAAATGAAATTGAAAATATTTTATCTCGATCTAGGAGACAAAAACAATTGAGAGAAATGCCAATGGTGAGACTCATTACATAAAGAAAATCAAAAGAAACCTAGAGAAATCGAAAGAATTCTCTCTATTTCTCTAGATTTCCTTTAAAATTCTTCATGCAATGAACCTAATCATTGCCATTCCTCGAAAGGTCTCAGGAAAAAATTAGTGTATATTTGTGAGAGACTGAAGAAGACATGAACCAATAGTGTGCTTTATATACACAAGAGAGGATAATGACTAGATGTCATAAGAAGAGGATTTGGAGATAGAGATGGGACTATAAGCTGAGGTGTTAGGTGATAGATGGAGAGAGAATCTGAAAAATAATGGGAAAGAATTTGCATTCAGATAGAGTTGAATTGGATTCAAAATCAATTTTTGAGGGCTATTAAATTTAAAAATGATATGTTTCTCTCAAATATGAAATTTAAATAAGTATGATATTAGATAAAATATCATGTTTTGCGCGTAATATTTAAAGTTAGAGTAGCTAAGACTACATTTTCCGTGTAATTTTTGAAAAATTCATATGATTTAAAATATATAAAGGAATATGAATATATACTTAACTGGGCAAGACTATCCATTCTGCTCGTAATTTTTATAAAAAAATTACGACCAAGAATTTTACAAAGCAATACAGATATATTCTTAATTTCGAAAAATAGCTGCATTTCGTGCTAAATTTTAAATTTCGTATAACTCAAAATTATATAAAGCATTCCGTACAAGTATACTTTACAAGACAAAAATAAATATTTTGTACCAGAATTTTTTGTAAAAAATATATTTGAAAATCCTATAAATATATTGGTAATTGTAAAATATATATATATGAACCAAATAAAGCACCAATCAATAATCGACACAATTTTAGTTTATTATTTTTTTCAAATGTGTCAATACATTTTAAAAATAGATATATGAACCAAATATGTTTTGCAAGAAAAGTAAGTTTTTCAAATTAAAATTTTTTTCCTTAAACAATATATTCTTAGATATATCCAAAAGAAAATGTTTTATTTTAAGATTGACTTAGTATATTTGACTACATAAAAATAATTTTTTCATTAGTGTTAAAATAAATTAATAATATAATAAAAACCCAGATAAGCCTGTATACAGTATATAGCTAAGAAAATGAACAAAATTTGAGATGAAGAATTCGACCAAGAACATTAACACAGATATTGTGGAGGTACATTTGTATAAAGAGAAAAATGACAGAAGGGGAAGAGGAAAGATTTAGTGATAAATAAAAATGGTTAAGAATTGTGAAACTTGAAAATATGTATTTGACTAAGATTTTACCAATGATAGATGTTCCACAAATCAGTGTTAGATTATTTACTTTGTCATGCATTCTCAGAAATCGATATGAACAACTACGTCCAGAGAGACTCAAGTTAGATGTCAATCATATCAAATGACCTAAAATGTAAAATTATGGGCATGAAAATTTGTTTATCTACTGTCGATTGGAATGGTGGAATTGGTAACAGACGAAAATTGAGTTTTAAATAGAGTATAATGACAAGTGTGCAAGTAACCGCCATAGTCTTTCGTGGTAGAGCGTTTACGTTAAAGATTTTTGCGTTTCAGAGGAGAATAAAAGAATAAGGTATATTTTTCATTCTCAAATGGTCAAAAAACAACACAAGCCAACATAAACCGTAATTAAATATGAGTTTGTCTTTCTTTTACAAACTAACAAAACGAAAATAGAGAATGTGTTTGGGTTTAATAAACGCATCATAATCCTCTTCTTATTCTTCTATCACAAAATATGAAAAGAGAAGTTTCATTTCTATCAAACTCTTTGCACTTCACTACTCCATTAATTGAAGAGCAAATGCATCTCTTCTTCTTCAATTAACAGAAATAGTGAAGCGCCAAAAAGCTTATTAATTATCTAAAGTAAACTTCTCCTTTTTATATTGCACCATTTGTTTGATCTCTAGGTTAAGTCTTTTGATAGAATCCTCCGATGCATAAATCTCCATTTTTTGGTTGAGATGCTTGCCTGCATGTGTTTCATTCAGACAAAAGAAAACGAAACAAAATCAACATTAGAAATAAAATTTTCTTGGATTTACTCATTGAACCAATGATACATAATATCAAACAATACATTAGTTTTTTTCTTTTCATTTTCAAAATCTTAATAATTCAATACATTCATAGTGATCTTCAAAATTGCACAGTTATGGTGGTTTAGTGATAAGAATATTCATTATGAATGTCCTTCTTTAGCAGGGTCTAAATCTTCTCACTGTGATTTTAATCATTTTTTTCCACTCCTAGACGCATTGAATAGGTAAAAATCTGGATTTTTATGGGTTTGGGGATTAGTTTAGGGTTCAGTTTGGAATTCTCCCAAAGAAAAAAATACATGAATCTGACAAATGAAACTGAAAATATTTTATCTGGATCTAAGAGACAAAAACAATTGAGAAAAATGTCAATGGTGAGACTCATTGCAGCAAGAAAATCAAAATAAACCTAGAGAAATCGAAAGAATTCTTTCTATTTCTCTAGATTTTCTTTAAGTTTCTTCATGCAATGAGCCTATCCTTTGCCATTCCTCGAAAGGTCTCAAGGACAAATTAAAGTTTGTTTGTGAGAGACTAAAGAAGACATGAACCAATAGTGTGCTTTATATACACACGAAAGGATAACGACAAAAGGTCATAAGAAGAGAATTTGGAGATAGAGATGTGACCATAAGTTGAGGTGTTAGGTGATAGATAGAAAGAGAATCTGAGAAATTATGGAAAAAAATTTGCATTAAGATAGAGTTGAATTGGATTCAAAATCAATTTTTGAGGGATATTAAATCTAAAAATGATATGTTTCTCTCAAATATGAAATTTAAATAAGTATGATGCTAGATAAAATTTCATGTTTTGCGCGTAATATTTAAAGTTACCATAGGTAAGACTACATTTTTCGTGTAATTTTTGAAAATTTCATATGATTTAAAATATATAAAGGAATATGAATATATACTTAATTGGGCAAGACTATCCATTCCGCTCGTAATTTTTATAACAAATTATGACCTAGAATTTTATAAAGCAATACGGATATATACTTAATTTAGAAAAATAGCTGCATTTCGTGCTAAAATTTAAATTTCGTATAACTCAAAATTATATAAAGCGTACAAGTATACTTTATAAGACAAGAATAAATATTTTGTACCGGAGTATTTTGTAAAAAATATATTTGAAAATCCTAAAAAGATATTGGTAATTGTAAAATACATATATATGAACCAAATAAAGCACCAGTCAATAATCGACACATTTTTAGTTTATTATTTTTTTCAAATGTGTCAATACATTTTAAAAATATATATATATGAACCAAATATGTTTTGCAAGAAAAGTAAGTTTTTCAAATTAAAATTTTTTTCCTTAAAAAATATATTCTTAGATATATCCAAAAGGAAATGTTTTATTTTAAGATTGACTTAGTATATTTGACTACATAAAAATAATTTTTTCATTAGTGTTAAAATTAATTAATAATATAATGAAAACCCAGATAAGCCTATATACAGTATATAGCCAAGAAAATGAACAAAATTTTAGATGAAGAATTCGACCAAGAACATTAACACAGATATTGTGGAGGTACATTTGTATATAGAGAAAATGACAGAAGGAGAAGAGGAAAGATTTAGTGATAATAAAAATGGTGAAGAATTGTGAAACTTGAAAATATGTATTTGACTAAGATTTTACCGATGATAGATGTTCCACAAATCAGTGTTATATTATTTACTTTGTCATGCATTCTCAGAAATCGATATGAACAACTACGTCCAAAGAGACTCAAGTTAGATGTCAATCATATCAAATGACCTAAAATGTAAAATTATGGGCATGAAAATTTGTTTATCTAATGTCGATTGGAATGGTGGAATTGGTAACAGACGAAAATTGAGTTTTAAATAGAGTATAATGACAAGTGTGCAAGTAACCGCCATAGTCTTTCGTGGTAGAGCGTTTACGTTAAAGCTTTTTGCGTTTCAGAGGAGAATAAAAGAATAAGGTATATTTTTCATTCCCAAACTGTCACAAAACAACACAAGCCAACATAAACCGTAATTAAATATGAGTTTGTCTTTCTTTTACAAACTAACAAAACGAAAATAGAGAATGTGTTTGGGTTTAACAAATGCATCATAATCCTCTTCTTATTCTTCTATCACAAAATATGAAACGAGAATTTTCATTTCTATCAAGTTCTTTGTACTCTTCACTACTCCATTAATTGAAGAGTAAATGCATCTCTTCTTCTTCAGTTAACAGAAATAGTGAAGCGCGCAAAGAGCTTATTAATTATATAAAGTAAACTTCTCCTTTTTATATTGCACCATTTTTTTATCTCTAAGTTAAGTCTTTTGATAGTATCCTCCGATGCATAAATCTCGATTTTGGTTGAGATGCTTGCATGCATGTGGTTCATTCATACAAAACAAAACGAAACAAAATCAGCATTAAAAATAAAAATTTCTTAGATTTACTCATTGAACCAATGATACATAATATCAACTAATACATTAGTTTTTTTCTTTTCATTTTCAAAATCTTAATAATTCATTATCTTCTTAGTGATCTTCAAAATTGCACAGTTATGGTGGTTTAGCGATATAAATATAGTTATGGTGGTTTAGCAATAAAAATATTCATTATGAATGTCCTTCTTTAGGAGAGTTTAAATTTTCTCACTGTGATTTTAATCATTATTTGCTACTCCTAGATGCATTGAATAAATAGGTAAAAATTTGGATTTTAATGGGTTTGGGGATTAGTTTAGGGTTCAATTAAGAATTCTCCCGAAGAAAAAAATACATGAATCTGACAAATGAAGGTGAAAATATTTTATCTAGATCTAGGAGACAAAAACAATTGAGAGAATAACTAAGGTCAAAAATGACTTCAGGTTTGCAGTCAGTCGCACCGATCATATCAAATTGCCTAAAATGTAAATGTACGGAGATGAAAATGAATTTGAACAAAATCTTAGATCATGTTTCTCTAAACCTTAGATCATATCTAAGGTCAATTCGAATGGTGTAACAGGTAACAGACGAGAAGGAGTTTTAAATAGAAGTATTTGAACAAAACCTTAGATCATGTTTCTCTAAACTTAAAAGAAAAATCGAGTGAAACAAAGCGAAAAGCTCGAGATTTAGTAAAGAGGTCTAGTTGGAGAAAAGATCTAACAGTAAACATATACCACCATAAAAGGTGATAATGCAAAACAAGAACCCATGATAAACCAATTCTGTCTTGAGGATCTTACTTCTTCTTGGGATCACCAGCCTTTGTCTGCAGATATCAAACAAAAAATGATTCTTAAGGATTCAACCACAACCAAAAACTAGAGTATAACAAGTGTGCAAGTAACCAGTAGTCTTACCTTCTTAACACCACGGATTTTCTTAGCCCGGTTCTTCCTTTCCTTGATTTGTTTCCTTGATTTCTCGACCTTGGTGTCAAGTCCATTCTGCCAATAACATAGACAAGCATTTTAAATATAACAACGCAGAAACAAACCCGAGTGGAAAATGGTAACCTAGTATGACCGTCATGAACATATAGCATAGCTTCACGTTTTCAACATATCGCATAGCTTCACGTTACTAATGCTAGACGAACTAAAGCAGGATACAAGTTCTCCAGACAGGTCCTAGTAAAGCAACAATAGAGAATCGAAATAAGAGTGGCAAGAACATTTACCCTGATAAGTCTGTACTTGGGTTCGAATTTCTTGGCACTCTCAACATTGTCATAGATCAAACCAAACCCAGAAGATTTGCCACCTCCAAATTGGGTTCTGAATTTGAACACAAAGATGGAATTTGGGTCCTTGACTTCGTACAACTTTGCTAGCTTCTCCTTTAGCTCAGCCTTTTAAGTAAAATTCAAAACCAAATCCCGCATTAAAACCTCATATAGTCTTTACCATCAGAACTCTAAAGAGATCAAGTAATAAGACAGTGGCAGTAAAGAACCTACCTTTGAAACATTGGCTCTTCCAGGGTGAAGAACATCAATAACCTATACATTCACAAATCCACCATAATCTTAGTCATTCACCCAAAAACTATACTGAAACTAAATGAATACGCCGATTCAACACCATGAGCTATACAAGGCTTGCTATGAATAAGTTATAAACACTATAAAGTCACTCTCTTTCTATCAGATTGGCATCAAATACTAAGGCTAAATGAAGAAATCGACACTCTCTTTGCATTAGGTCGAAAATATGACCTAAAACATCAAACCCTGATAAAATTAACGTATCCTGAAGAAACAATCGATGATCTAAGACACTGATGCGCATGATAGAGACAAAGAAATGGAACTCACGAATTGCTTCCTGGAGAGAAGTCTGTTGGTCATGAACTTTCGGGTTCTGATGGTAACTGCCTTTTCCGCCATTGTTGCGATTTCTCAGGGATCAAGTTAAAGATCTCTGCGCCTGCAAAAGCTTGATTTCGTCGGCTCGGGTAAAGGAAGGAGACGCGCAATGAAAGCCGTGTCTTTTTATATAGTGAATCACCTTAGGGTTTACTCTCTCTCTTTACTGGTTTAATTGGGCCTTAACTATTTATTGGGCTTATTAAATCTACCGTTTACAAAATGAATACCCATTTTGAATTTCAGGTTCGCTTTATAAAAGGAACCCAATGGGCCTAATTATTATTATTATATTTTGGTCAGCTTGATCTATTATTTGCAACTGTAACGTTTTTTTATATATATAATGTGTGTAACATTTTTTTTTTTTTTTGTAAACAGTGTGTAACATTTTTTGTTTTTTGTTTTGGTTAATTGGTTGAATAACCATAAAAACAATTAAAACTCATAAACTAACCAAAACCCCTAAATTTAAAGGTTGAGATTTTGCCACATATACCCATTTTTGTTAGTTTGTAAGTTTTAATTTTCCTTCTCAATTTAAGTCATTTTCGGCACGTAATACAAAACTGAAGCTCGTTTAATTTCAACGATTTGAGTTAGAATTGATGAATGTCAACTTTAGAAAGTAAATGAGTTGTGTTGAACGTACCAAATCGTTTTATGGTCTGATTTTGTTTAGTTGGATTCAATTGAGTCAAACTAACTCGTTTTGACACTTGTAATATAAATACGCCATTTAAAATAACAAAATGCTTGTTGATCATTTTAGCTTTAATCACTTTCTAGTTAAAAACTTTTGGGAAAGAAGAGTAAGTATTTAAAGAAAAGAAACTAATAAATCAATCTTATTAGCCACACACACACGAATGTTCAAGTGAGTTGGCTTCCATCACAGAAAGATTGCATGAACGTTGTACTCGATCCGACCATAAATTTAAGATCGACTTAACAAATGTAACATATATATCAGGACAAATAACACCATAAAGAAGTACTTAATTATTGGTTTTCTGGTGACGACCCCTCTTGCTTTATATGCATAATAATGGACCTTATATAAAAATAAGTAATGAAATATTAATTCAAGATTTAGGACCGACAAGAAAATAAATGGAGGAAGATAGGAGAAGAATGGTTGGCACTGAAGTGGAGTTGGGTACGAAAAGAGTACGTTGATCTGTACATTCAATACCACATGCATATCATCAATAAACGACCATTTTATAAAGATTTGATTTGTAACACTCTTGTATATATTATTAGATCAATTATTATTACCCTGGTTGGGTCAACCTAATTCAATTCTTCATATGTCCCTACCAATATTTTCATTATCGTTTTATTCGTTTAGTTCCATTGAATTTTCTTAAACCGTGTAAGGTGTAACTTAACTTTCTTGAGTTTGAATTTGGACAAGACTATATCATTTTCATGTCTAACATTCTTGTTTTACCATTCAACCTTATTTGTGGTTAGGGTCATTAATCATTTTTGTTGTTAATATGTAACTAACCAAAATCTTAAATTTGGACAAGAGTACATCATTTTCATGCCTAACATTATTTTTTACCATTCAGCATTATTCGTTGTAAGTTTCAAAAAAAAAAACATTATTTGTGGTTATTTGTTATCTTGTACGACTGCATGGAGAAGTCATAAGAAACATTAAACCACCTAAATTTTTTTTTTTTAAACATGAAACCACCTATGTATTTACGGAAAGGTTTAAATAATAATCATATGACTTTTTTTTTGTTGGGGTATTAATGTATAATAATCATATATATGATGATCACGTAACATTTCATAGAGGATTTTATCATGCATCTAGATCTCCAAGGTATGATCTGATGATCAGATTTTGTAGCAGAAGAGGACCTAGTTAGAGGTATATAGGCTTTACCCCATGAGAGTCACAAAATATCTACAAAAAAAAGTTTGAGAGTTGAGTATATATTGGCATATTGCCACTATGTAAGTTTAACCAGACGTAGATCTTTATTTGGAGAATAGTTTTCTAGTGTAGATATTGACAAAACAAATATAAATTTCTTTATCGAAACGTCCAACCATTTATATGGATTAGTAACGACAAACCAACCATGTTATATATATACTATTTAAAATTTGGATTAAAATGAAGTGAACAATGAAAATACCAACGCATGTGAGTGAACCAAATTTCAAGTAGATTGGTCGGCAATAGAACATGGCCTTGTGCTGTTGTGGGGATGCACTTATAATTCACTTTCTTGTCCTTTTCTTCTTCTTCTTCTTTTTCCTTTTAATTTCACTTTACATTATCCAAAATTGTACACACAAAATTGTTACATTTCTTTTGTTTTTTATTTATTTAAATTTGGTACGTAGTTCGAATCTTTTTTTTGGTAAAGTTAAGCAAACCCACTTAGTATTGTTAATGTCCAGAGTATTATTGTGAAACTAAAATTAGAAAGTTTACTTCACGTTACTCAATAATTCTTTTGCATTATTTGTCATCAATTTCTATCCACTCTATTACATTTTCTTCCCCAGCCACATGCATTTAATGACACATTGTAAAAGAAAGTATTCGAATATAAATTTGATACTAATGTACATTTGTAGGCGACCAAAAAAAAATCTTATTACATCTCCAAGTTTTTAGATAATAGACTAGATAGAAGGGTATTATTGTAAAAATAACCCCGAAAGAATTGAAGTGAATATCTTAAGTATACTTGTGTGTGTTACACTGTAAAAGTCTTATAATGAGCAAACAATATGTATACATGAGGAAGCACAAAGTAATCAAGAATCAATGGCATCAACAGGAAGTGAAGTTGTCCTCTTAAGACATTTTGGTACCAATCTTCCTCTAAACATCTCATCTTTCATCTGATCTCCATCTCCTCCTCCCAAACCTGAAACCGAACCCGAGAATCCGTCTTTCGGACAAATTTCGGTCTCTTCTACAGAGTCCGGCCACCGAGTTTTAAACTGCTCATCTTGAATCTCTCTGAGCTCAAGTTGGCATTTGGCTTTAAGCCATCTTAACTCCTGTTGGACCTGGTTTTCGGTTTTCTCGGATAGCTCATCGCAGTATTTTGACGGCATAAAAGAGAACGATCCAGAATCCGATAGATGGTTTATCTCGTTACTAGCCTCGCAAGAATACGGGCTTTCGGGTTTCTCGTATACCTCTTCTTCCTCTTCTTCTTCGGAATGGTTCTGCCCTGAGTCTATTGAGCTAAGCTCACGGCTCTCTTGCTGTTGTTGCAGCTTCCAAATCTCTCTAAGACGAACCTCGGTTTCTCTTATTGTGATCTCTTCAAACCGACCATGAGTCTCACCACACCCGTTTCTGCAACATTGTGCAACATTTGCTCCAGGATTGGTCCTCAGGAAATCCATCACCGAGCCCATTGAGGTGCGGTTTGATACACAGTTGTTGCAAATGCTTGCGTTAGCCGCTGCCGCAGCAGCAAGACATTCTTCGAATTCAGGTCCCGGTCTCCAACCAGGCACAAGAGAAGATATCTCACCGTCAATCATGTTGGCAATCTTTGTGACTCCGTGATCATCCATATCGAGTTCAGCTACCATCTCTGTTGCAACACTCAATGCCGTGTCCGTCTCTATGTCAAATGGGAAGTATATATTTCGGACACGCCCTGCAACAAATGTTCCATGGACAACATGAAAGAAAGTTTGAGTCTTTTATGATCAGAAACAGAGAAATTTGTCACCGGGAAACTGAAGAGATCCGATCTTTTGTTCTTTTGATGAACCGGAAAAACAGATTTTACAACTCCAGAACTCAAAAAGGTTGCATCATCTACACTATGGTTTAAGAGTAATAAGAAAGAGATTGTTGTTACCTTCTTTGTCGGTGATTCTAAGACGCAAGAATAAGCCACCATCATCTCTTCTCTTGCCTTTGATGCTTATATCAACATTACCAGAGCTCTTGTCTTCTTCTCGATCACCTTCGTTTCGACACTCAAAGAGCTCGATTCCGTGAGTCTCCTCTGTCTCAGCTGGATTATACGCCCATCCGTTTTGATACTCATGGTGGCCATTATAACCATTTGAGTACTGTCGATTCAAAGAACTACTATTCGACGGGTAATTGTAGTAGTCAGGAAGATGATGCGGCTGCCTAACTAGTGGCCCGACCGAATCATACATATCAACTGATCTGAAATCCAGTTCACCATCGTCTATTCGAAGAAAAGGGTCATCTAGTAGCTCATGAGCAGAGACTCTAAGCGATACAGTGGCCAAACATTTCTCGATGAAATATTTAACCTCGGGGTCTTTCACCTTGTACAATGCATCCGGTTTCTTGCCCTGAAACCGAACATTTAGCTCAAAATTCATGGCCTTTTGAAACAAGAAAGAGATGAAGCTTTTTTATCGTTGTATTTTTAGTAATCGGAGAGTCTCACCGACATAACTTTCTTGTAGATCTGAGCAGGGTGAGTACACTCACTGTACGGGTAATCAAATGTAACCATCTCCAAAATGCACATACCGAATGAGTATATATCAACCAGTTCGTTATACGCTTCTTCGTAAACTTCAGGAGCCATGAACTCAGGAGTCCCTAACAAAAGATGAGAACTTTCCACAATCAGAAACAAAACAACTCAGCAGCAAAGCATGTATGGTTTCTATATGGACATGTACATACCGACGCAGTGAGCAGCGTGTGACTTTCTTAAAATGGCAGCGAGGCCAAGATCTCCAATCTTGACCTCTCCTTGATTCCCGTTAACGAAAATGTTGTCACATTTGAGATCTCTATGGATTACAGGAGGATCATGGCTGTGAAGATAATGTAAACCTCTCAAGATTTGTCTACACCAATGCTTAATCGCTCTAATGTTCACTCTCTTATGCCTCAGTCTATACCTGGATCCACCATTATCATCAAATCAAGACCTCTCAGAAACCATGTAATAAACTAATAGTACCAAAGAGAAACAAGTTTGTTTTTTCAAGAGTATATCTTACTGTCTTAAGGTTCCAGAAGTGAACATTTCAGTGACAAAATTGATGTTTCGATTGGCGGTATCGACCCAAGAGGTGTAGAATTTCATGATGTTCTTGTGTTTTAAGGTCTTAAGAAGATGAATCTCACAGTAAAGCCTCTCAAGATCCTCAGGGCTCTGTAAGAAATCGTAAAGCTTTACTTGGTTCCATGCTACTTCTATTCCTTCATATTCATCAAATGCTCTGTAACTACAAATCAAAAGAAAGAAGAAAAACGTTTCATGTGTGTAAGATCAAAGAAGTAATTTTTTTGTTTTGCAGAATCTGAATTGGGTTTATGTCAAAAGCAATAAAGAGATCCAAAAAAAGTAAATTTTTCTTTTTGTGGGAAATTAACCTACCGAACTAGAAGTGATTCGAGTAGGCCCAAAAAAAGCACAATTTTTTTTTTCTTTCCCATTTTTACAAGAACTAGATTCAATCATGAATCATACACAAAAAAATCGAAAGGAAAATGGATCACAAATGGGTTTTGATTGGGAAATTGGAAAGTCTCAAACTTTATGAAGAAAGAACATCAAATTAGAGTTAAATCCATCACCAGATCCAGAGGAAAGAAACAAAAGTTGAGAATTTTGAAAGAAGATTAAACAGAAACATTAGCAAAAATCAAGTGAGAGATTTGATTCTTACACAGTCTTTGAAGCTCCTTTACCCAGAACTTCAGTATACTGCAACAAGAAGAAGAATAAACTCAACAAAGATCAAACAAAATAAATTATAGATTTTGATTTTGATTTTGAGAGATTTGATTAAGAGGAAACTTTACTCTTCCATATCTTCCAGTAGGATCAACTTCAACAAACTCAGAATAATCTGGTTCAAGATAGCTCAGATTGTTCATCTCTTTCTCTCAACCAAAAAAAAAAAGAAAAAGAAAAATCAAAATAAACTAACTATATAATTAGATCTAACAATAAATTTCTCTCCTTTTTTTTTATAGCCATTTCTTCATAATCATCTTCTTATTGTTCTGACAATAATAATAAGGAGAGATGTGAAACTCAATCATGTAGATAAGAACAGTAGTGTCTTCTCTGTATTTACTCTCATTATTACATTACAATAAATAATCTAAAGATAGACAGAGAGGGAGAGAAGGAGATTTGAGCTTAGATTAGAAGACAGAGAAGAAGCCAAGCTTTCTTCAATAGTTCAATGGAATTTTTTTAAATACAGAGAAAAACACAACCACCTCGTGAGAGAAGACAAAGACGGTGTGCGTTACTTGAGGGGACGGTGGTCCAAAAGTGGTAAAAATATAACAAAATATCATCAATAGTGTTTTTATATTTATTTAATTAATTCAACTTTAGATAGTAGCATCGGTTTATACGGTATTAAGTTTGTAGTCAATTGTAGATTTGTAGTACGTAGGAGCGAAATCTAATAAAGTTTTTTTTTTTTTGGGTGTTAATTATAAAGATAAATTGTATGCAACTAATATTCTAGCCAATTAACTTAGATCTATTGCTCAAGGTTTTGCCACATATATCAATTTTAATTAGTTCCTTAACTATTTAATTTTTTTTTAGTTATTGGGCAAATCAACCCAATTATAAATTAATTATGGTTTTTATACTTTTTCGAAAAAGGTTTTTTTCTTTTACTTTTGGGACAAAAATATTAAAATTATTTATTGGAAGTTATTCAGTGGAACTAAAATTTTCTCGGTGGAATAAAAGAAATGTAAATGATACATTGGTTAGCTAATTAGTGGTGTTAAAAGATATAAGATCAATATAATTTCTATAGATTATGCGAACGTTTTTTTTTCCATTTTCCGGATTGCAATTGTATTGTATATATATGGCTAGATGTCATCATTTCAACCATTGTTTTGTATATATGGCTAGATGTCATCATTTCAACCATTGTATTGTTATTTAAATATTTTGGTATGATCATTTCTGTTTGATTGCGTTCGTTGGTGAGGAATATGGTATCTCAAATGCACTACGAAATTTGACCATTAAATAAAGTAAATTATTCTATATTGTTTTTAACAATTATTTTTCACAAAACAAAACAAAAAAAACTTAGATTGGACATTCATTAAAAACACTAAAATTCATTACGTAAATGTCATATAACTAACTTATGTTACAATTAGAATCGGTACGTGTGACCTATGCAATTAACATCATAACGACTAGTCTACTTCTAACCATCAAACAACAATGCCATATAACTAACTAATGTTACCATTAGAAGCTTTGAACAAAAAAAACACTCTTAATTAAAATCGAAATTGGATTGCAGACAGCGAGACAATACATTAGCATGTCGATCCGATGTTCCAAATGAGGCAAACAATAGTTAGTTTGGCCACGTGTCAAGTTGCTCGTGTTACATCTTGACCATATATCAATTCATTTTACACGACCACTCA
Organism: Arabis hirsuta; assembly: GCA_964056655.1. Taxonomy (NCBI): domain Eukaryota; kingdom Viridiplantae; phylum Streptophyta; class Magnoliopsida; order Brassicales; family Brassicaceae; genus Arabis; species Arabis hirsuta. The sequence continues at coordinate 41,746,301 of OZ053301.1, forward strand.
AATTTATAAATCATATATAGTACAATGGAATCATATGCAACACAATTCGATTCAAAATTTAATTTAAAATAAATGGTAAATGATAATACTTTGAACTAAATATAACTAATTTTATAATAAAAACATAAATCAGTGATAATATATATGTTGATAAACAAAAAATAAATGACAATACGTCAATGTACCTATAAATAAACGAATAAATCTTCTAAATCGGGAGAAAATGTCTAAAATATTGACGCAATAGCTTTTACAACACTTAATTTTTTAAAAATTCACCATATTAAAAAAAGGTTCACGGAATAAATAATTCTGAATAAATCACAATGTGTTAGTATAATAAAAGATTGAAGGGGGGCCTGGGGCCATATAGTTTTAGAGGAAAAATACACATATGCATGTGGGTGAATACAAAGACATGCACGATCACCATAGCCTTTTAAATGAAAAAGCAAAACAAGACTTGGTTGTGATAATGAATCAGACCAACCACAAAACTTATCCATTTGGCTTTTCCCTCACACCACTAAACTTTATTTATCATAAAGTTTTCTTTGATTGATATTAATTTTCCAATTTTCTAATTAGTTTGTATACAGATTACTGCAGATATAAGTTTTATTTAACACTACGACTATTAGTTATAACAAGATTAATAAATTTCCAACAAAAAAGTGTCAAAAGAACTCGAAGGTAGCCTAAACTCTGCTCTTGGTTCTAGTCTACACGTAAATAAAATTGTTTTCGCTAAAAATCAAATTCATGGAAAACGAATTGACGCCTTACATTGAATTTATTACTAATGAATATGTTTAGTCATCGACTCATTGATGTAAAATAATATTAATCTAGCTATAAACAAATGATTCAATGAACTTATCCTTGCGTAAAAAGAAGAACATGAATTCGTATCAAACTAAAAAAACAGGAAAATATCATTTTAGTAATACGGCTAAGATCTTAAAGGTCTTTCTTTCATGATTTTTTACGTTGTGTTTAGGAAAACCAGCAAGAAAACAGAACTTAACACTATTGGTAATAGTAACAGTAAGTCAATACCGAATAGAAATAATGTGAACTAAAGTTATTAACTACAAAATATTATAAAATTGGACCTTGTTTGACTACTTGGCTGGTGATTCCGTGGTTGCCCGTACGGAAATAATTAGTAAGGTAATCCCAAAAGCAATCACAAGTTCACAACACCTAACCTCAATTAAGAACTACTAGTAAAACAAAATATTTTTCTAAGATGGTGACAATATTTGCCTCGTTGTCACTTAACGAATATCAAATTAATTACGCATATGGATCCAACTATCTGTCTATCCATGTAATATATACATTATTGATATATGCTTTTTTAAAAATTGTGACATAAATAATAACGATTAATAGCTGACAAAAATAAATAATGGTGGTTATTTGATAAGATATGCTTGGGCATAATTAGTAGTCGACGATTAAATTTATGAATGATTTAACGTACAACTAATCGATATTTATTACAGAAAAGAATTGATTATTAACTAAAAATTATCTTACTGGTTACGGATAAATTTATTGGACTTCTTTGTTTGTTTTACCAATTATTTTTGTATTTATTCTGTTTGTCGCGCTGTTTCTTCCTCTAGGGCGTTAAAAATCTATGCAAGAAAAGGTTAAAAATCTAAATAAATGCAAAACTTCATATATAAAAAATTATTATATATGTCAAATGTAATAGTCAAGTCTTGAAATGTGGAAACTGGAAAAATATCCAATATATCTAGAAGCCTACTTCCTTTTGAAAATCGTGTAAATTATTAACTGAAAAAATAATACACCCAGTAGTCAAGAAAAGAACCTTGGACCAAAATTAAGTCAGAGAAATATAAATAATTGAGTTATAAAATTAACAAAGCCATGGCTCATGCCAAGGAGGAATTGTCACATCTCGTAAGATTTTAAGAAACATATACAAAAGTTGATTAGTACTAATAAAATAACATCAGTTAAAACTTAAAACTCTCTCTTTTTCGTAGCTAAAAATTCTTATATAGATAGCTTCGCTCACGGTTACGAAAATGATAAAACCAAGTATATTTTTTGGTTCGGTTTGGCTTCGAACGTCGGTTTCGGAGAACAGTTGCTCTATCGTCGATATTACTGGGCCGAGAATATTGGGCCTAGTAAGCCTATTAGACATTTGAGCCCGAAGAACAGACCATGTTAATCTACAAGAGTTGGTGATTTGAAAATTCCATCGTAAGGCTTAATTTGTGTTTACACTTTACACCATGGTTTAACTTTTTTTTTTTTTCTGTTCGTGAACTTCCAATTTTAGTTTACAATTTTTAGTGCAAGAATTAAACTTGTGAATCGTAAACGCAAATGAGCATAAACATATTTCGTAAATTTTTTCATTTGGGTATGCATTCCAAAATATAGTATTACACCAACAAAAAGAAATCGCAAAATTTCACTAAAGAAATGATATTTTTTTGTTTACTTTCAGAAACTCGGCCCACTTGGGAGGATACTGGAGTTTCGTTTGCATCATACACTTGACAAGATCTTATTAAGAGGGAAAAAAAAGAGATAGAAAGCGAAGTTAAGAAAAGAGAGGAGTGTATAACCATGGATCAACGAACATTCTTAACGTATATCATTATTTATTTTTTTCTAATTGTAGACGAGCAACAAAACTTTGTTCTGATCATAGTTCGTGGTGAAATAAAACTAACAAGAACGAGCACAATAACAATCCTTCGTCTGTGGAAGGTCGTTGCACCAACCAACAACATCACGCCAACCATGCGTATTTTGATCCTTACAAGTTTGATCACAAACCTTGGTATCGCATGGTTTCATTGCCAATGGATATCCACACCATTTTCCACTTGGAAATGGTGGCATTACTATTGGTCCACAAATCCCAATTCCCATCTCTGCAAAAAGTATTACAAAACTCTCATGTTATATTTTATGTGTAACCTAAAAGCAATAGTTCGATACATGTTAAAAAAACATATTTTATGTGTATGCTAATATGATAAAAAGATTATAAATTACCAGTTGAGAAGATGATGACGAGCACAAGAAGAAACGCTACCAAAAATTTCTTCATTTTTCTAATATTTTGTCTTTGTAAATATTTTCTTTGTTAAATATTTCTGTTCTTGAGTAAAACACAATGCAATATATGAGTATATATAGCACACATGATCTATAACGTATGACTTATTTCCACTTTGATTTGGCAAATCTGGTAAATATAGAAATAAAATATTAACGCATTATTGTTCCTTTGTTTCAATTCTTTTTGACATTATAATAATGTGAAATATTATAATATGTTGTCTTTGTAAATATTTCTGTTCTTGAGTAAAACACAATGCAATATATGAGTATATATAGCACACATGATCAATAACGTATGACTTATTTCCAGTTTGATTTGGCAAATCTGGTAAATATAGAAATAAAAAATATTTTTTTTTTTGATAAAAGGTGAATTTGATATACCAGAACTGGAATAAGGTTCGTTACAATCTGCTCGGCGAATCATTGAATTCAAAAGATCCCAAAAAAAAAACTAAAAAAGTCTAAATGAATCCCGGTGAAATTTAATCGGATAACCGAATAACCCTTAGATTAACTAGTCACTACAAGAAAATAGGCCTATTTCCGACCGAATTTCCGACGGACAAAATCGGTCAGAAATTACCGACGGAAATCCGACCGATTTCCCATCGTTTTTCGACCGGTCCAAAATCGGTCGGAAATTTCCGACGGAAAAACTCCCGTCGCAATACGGTTGCAAATATCGGTCGGAAATCCGTGGAAAAATAAATCGGTAGAAAATCCGTCGGAAAAATCGGTCGGAAAACGGTGGGAAATTCATTCGGTCGGAAATCGGTAGGAAAAAATTTGGAGCCATTTTTGACCGTTTAAAAATTTGAATTTCCGACCGAATTCGGTGGGAAATCCGTCGGAAATTTCGCAGATTATTTTTAAAAACAGATCACACCTTCTTCCTCCTCCTCTTTCACTCACGAAAATTGTAAGAAGAAAACATAAAAATGGCTCCTTCAAACCCCCCTCAATATTTTTGAGCGTGGATGGATAGACCTTCTCATGATCCAGAGACGGGTTTACTTACGGATGAGTTTGTCGATGGAGTTCAACAATTTATGAATCTTGCATTAAACCAACCGCAAACCATAGAAGATCAAGGTAAAATGTCGTGCCCTTGTTCTAAATGTCGGAATTGTAAAAAGAAATTTGGGCGTTTTGTATTACAACACCTTTATAGAAACGGATTTATGCCGGGGTATAAGATATGGTATTTGCATGGTGAAGATGGTTCAACGGGAAATTATGCTAGTACTAGTGCGGATAGGATAGAGGAACCAATACCGGAAGTAGATGAAAATGTAGGTATGGAAGAAATGGTTAACGAAGCCTATCGGGAGAATATACCATCGTTTTTTCAGGATGTATCCGAAGGACCAACTTTAGATGCCCAAAGGTACTTTGATATGGTAGATGCATCAACTGATCCGTTATATGCTGGTTGCAAAGAGGGTCTTTCATCTTTATACGCTGCATACAGAATGATGAGTATAAAGACCGATTGGAATTTGTCAGAGGATTGTATGGATGCGATAGCTGATTATGTGAAAGATATTCTGCCCGAAGATAATCTTCACCCGGGTTCATACTACGAGATTCAAAAACTTGTATTCGGGCTTGGTTTGTCGTATGAAATGATAGATGTGTGCATCAACAACTGTATGATATATTGGAGAGAGGATGGCGACCGCTTGAAATGTCGGTTTTGTCGCCAACCGCGGTTTCAAGACACAAGTGGTAGAGTTCGAGTACCGTTTAAGAGGATGTGGTATTTGCCGTTAGCCGAGCGGTTAAAGAGATTATATAAATCAGAGCGCACAGCCGGTCCTATGAGATGGCATGCAGAGCATACCTTTAACGGAGAAATTGCGCATCCATCAGACGCAGGTGCATGGAAACATTTCCAATCTTTGTATCCTAGTTTTGCAGAAGAGCCACGAAATGTATACCTTGGGTTATCTACGGATGGTTTCAATCCTTTTCGCTTGAGGTTGACCTCGTCGTCGATTTCACAACGGACGCAGAGGATGCTATATTTGAGGATTCAGAGGAAGAGATTGGGGAGTTTGACGATGAGTCAGACTCAGCACCTTCAGATTATTTATCGGATTCAGACGGACTATAACAATATTTATGTTTTAAAAAAAAATTAATATGTGTTTGTAATATATTTTAATTTAAAATTTCTAAGCTGAATTTTTATAATTTCGACAGAAAATTGTTATAATTATAAAGAATCCGATCATGATCAGATCGATCGATCCCCGTCAACAAAAAACCACCGTAAAGAATTAGATCGATCCACAGAAGAGGGATCGATCGATCATGATCGGATCGATCGATCCCCGTCAACAAAAAACCACCGTAAAGAATTAGATCGATCCACAGAAGAGGGACCGATCGATCCACAGAAGAGGGACACTTTAAATCCGTCGGAATTCCGTCGGAAAAACTGAATAAATATCTCAGATCTGTTTCTTTCTTCTTTCTCTCTACCGATTGTGTTTCTTCCTCCTCCACCGCGAACCGCTGCATCTCCGGGAAACTGAGCCGTCCGCCGCATCTCCACCCACCGCCGGTAAGATTCTCTCCTCCACGGCGGAACATCTTCTCTCTCCACCCACCGCCGGTCCACCGCCGAACATCTTCTCTCTTCTTCCTCCTCCACCGCGAACCAAGCTTCCTCTCTTCACCCACCGGTGGCGTGTTTCCTCCTCCCCCAACCGCCGGCTCTTCCTCCTCCTTCACCCACCGCCGTGTTTCCTCTTCTCACCTCACCTCGTCGGAAAAACATGTATGTGTTTTGACTATGGATTTTTGGATTGTGCATTGGATTATTTTTAATTAATTAGGATTTGTTGAATTATGATTTTTGGAATTATGAAATATGAATTATGATTTGTGAATTAGGATTTTTGGATTAGGAATTTTGGAATTATGAAAGATGTTTTGGGAATTAGGATTTAAGGAATTAGAATTGTGAATTGGGATTTATGAATTGTGAATTGCAAAATGTTTGGGTCAATTTGCAGGTCGATGAGAGATTTCCGTAGACTTGTTAACCTCCCGAATCGTGCGATGAGTGACAACATAAACCCCCCAGCCCCAAACCCCCCGAGCCCATCTCATATTCCGGACAGTCAAAGCTCCAACCAACAACAACTCACGATCGAAGAGTTGTTGACTCAACCGGGCCGAGAGAACATCCCTAAGCTCGACCCAATGTGTCGAGGCAACTCGACTTGGTAAGAAAATTTAAATTTTGTAGGGAATGTTAAAAATAATACTAACTTTGATTTTTTTTACTAACACATTTCGTTCATGTTTTTAGGTTCGGTAAGAAAAATAAGATCTCAAAATCATTTTTGAAGATGATACGTGCACTCCTCAAACATCCTTATAAGACGTGGAACGCAATGCCTCAAAGTGAGAAAGAGTTGTGGTTCCGAACTTTTACGGTACGTCTTTAATTAACAAAAAATTTTGTATTCAAATGAATTGTTGCGGTACTAATAATTTTTGTTATTAATAATGTAGCAAGATTATGATTGGCATCCTGGTTTGACGGAACAAGTTAGGGATGCGTTCTACAAGATGGCCCAGGATAGTTACTCGGGACACATGAACGAGTGGAAAGAAAAATAGGAGAACGGAGGTGAGAAACCGCGTAACTTAAATGAGGATGTTTGGTTGGGATTGCAGGCGTATTGGGCTGATCCGGCAACCAAAAAGGTTGCAAAGATTAACTCGGAGAACCGTAAGAAGAATCCTCGAGGTACTCACAACTCTGGGGCTACGAGTTTCTTAGCGCGGGAGGACGAGATGGTAAGTGTATTTGAAATTTCTATAAATAGTTTTTGTTATCATTCACATTAACAATATTTATGAAAACGTTTCTAGATTCAAGAATCTGGCGGTGTGGTTCCAGATTTAGTGGCTTTGATTAAACGGACACACACGAACAAAAAAACCGGGAAGATCGATTATCCGAACATTGCTGAAATCGTCGAGAAGGTGGAGAAGAGAAAGGAAGAGCGGCTTACGCAAATGACTCTCTCTCAAGGTTTGGATGGTTCTTCTTCTTCGAACCAGTGTGAGTTGTCCGTCGACGAAGTCAACGATATGGTCCTCCAGGTATTGTTACGTTTTAATTATATGTCGATTTTGTATTTTTTTCTTAAATTTTCATATTGACGCATCTCATTTTCCGTAGGAAACCCCATTGCGCAAGGGTCGTCGTCCTGGATTAGGCAATGTAGTAACTAGGTTCGGGCCTAGTTCTTCTTCCGCGACCAATCCCGTACTATATGACGAAGTAGCCGGTCTTAAAGAAGCACTTGAGAAGAAAGACGAAGAAGTTGAAGAATTAAAGCTTGAAAACACCGCAACGAAAGAGAGCCTTGAAGCAATGAAGGCTTTCATGAGGAGCAAATTCCCAGATTTTAATTTTTAGATTTTGACATCGGTTTTAGTTTTGTTTTGTAATTTACGTTTAAAATACTTTTGAATACTTGAATTACATTTTCAATGTATTTTTATCTTTTTATTTAAATTATTTCGTAATTTAAATAATTAATAGATTAAATAATAAATAATTTATTTTTTTTACCAAAATAGCAAATCCGTCGGAAAACGGTCGGAAATTTCCGACGGACCAAACGGTCGGAAATTTGCGACGGCCCAAATCGGTCAGAAATTTCCGACGGACCTAATCGGTCGGAAATTTGCGACGGACCATGCGGTAGGAAATTTTCGACGGCATTTGCAACGACAGGTATCGGTGGGAATCCGTCAAAAATATTCAACGGATTTCCGACCGATATATCATTTCCGACCACCTATACCCGACCTATTTCCGACGGATTTCCGACCATAATGTCCGTCAGAAATAGGTTAGTTTTCTTGTAGTGAGTCATAGGTGAACCATAGTGAAAGCAAGTTCCTGAAGTTTACCGGATATTGTGAAAGTCTTATTGTTCACAATATTATTGTTCCTTTGTTTCAATTCTTTTTGGCATTATAATATTGTGAAAGTCTTTGAGAGAATTAATTATTAAGAGAAATTTTAACAGATGTCATTTTTGAAATATCATTTTTCAAAAATATCATATTATCAAAATCTTTGCAAAAATATAATTTTTTTCAAAATTATTTATTCATTATATTATATATGTTTGGGTTAATTATATTGTATTATGATTTAATTTTGAGGGTTTAGGACTTGTTAGAGGTCAAAACCCTAAAAATTCTAAACCATAAAAAAAATTTTGACCTAAAAAAGTTTTTAAAATTCTAAACCCTAAAAAAAGTTTTGATCTCTAACAAGCCCTAAACTTTTTTTAGGGTTTAGAATTTTAAGATTCAGGATTTAGAAAGCCATTCTTAGTGGTATTTTTGCAAATGGACAACCCATTATGGCATTTTACAAAGCAGCACACAAAAAATAGCATTTTTGCAATTATCCCAATTATTAATATGGTTTTCATTTATTTTTTTTGATTGAAATTTGGACCAACTTGTATTAAGCTAGGTCCCAGCTAACATTATTTTCGTGGGAGTATTAGCATTCCCTATATATTTGTTTGGAAAATATTTTTTTTTTACAGTTTGTTTATATGTCAATTCCAGAATCACTTTTACAAAAAAAAAACATATAACGTGAATTAGAAAAAACCGTCATAACAAATTGTAATCATAACAAGCTACCTAAATTTATATCTTTTCCATAAATAAAGAAAAATGAATTTTAACCAATATATTATTATATCTCGTTTTTCACTTAAAATTTTATTTTTGTCACAATAAAATTTTAAAACACTTTTGTATATAAAATATTTTTTAAATGAAATTTATAGTAAAGGCAAAGAGATATTAAACATACATAAAGGAGATTAAATTTAAATAATATATTTTTGTCTTTCAGTTAAAAAAACATCTAGGACACAAATTATCATATTTTTTATCCTTGATTTTGACAAAAAATATTTCTATTCATTCAATTTTATTTATGCAATGTTCTTTTTAAGTAAGTTTTCTTTAAATTGACCATACATAAAGGAGATCAAATAAATATAGAAATGTACCATACTCTATCGTCTTTATTTGTGTCATTAATTTAAGAAATCTACAAAATTAAAACCAAAAGAAATTTCAATAGAATAATATTTGCAATTTTTAACCATAAATGATAGATTTCTAATTTATTTGATTTTAAAAAGTATTAATTTGCACGTAAAACACGAGAAGTCATATAATTAGATAAAAATCAGATTAGGATATGCGTGATATGCGAATTTTAATAATAATTTTATGGGATAAAAAAAATGTTGACAAAAATGAGCAAAGTAAAATATATATTGTTGGTAGCAGATTAAATTTAATAAAGATAAATTGTATGTAAATGTAAAACATATATGTTTTTTTTTTTGAAACTATATATGTTAAATCTTAATAATTTTCTTTAAACTGGATTTCAACTCATCCGAAATTAGATTTCTATTCCATCCATTATATGTCAATTAATAAAGGGTTAAACCTAAGAATGGCATTTCAACGTCAAGACCCATAAAACTTATCTATAAAACTTCCACACACAAAAAAAAAACAGGGGAATGGAAGTTGAAAACAAGGATTATGTGTATGCTATTTCGGCCTTGTCAATGACATTATGAAGAAGATCCCCATCGGACAACTCAAGTTCTCTGTTTTGTCCTTCTTAGATACGAACAAGTCTTAACCCACGAGCTCCTTTGCAATACATAAGTCGAACATAAAATGTAACATCGAAACCACGACCTAAAGCTTGAATCGCATTAGGAAACTTCTTACTTATATAATAAAATATGATATAAGGTCCTAGCATAACATGTAGTCTCATTTTTTTTTTCCAACAGAAAAGAGTATTACCATGGGAAATACGAGTTAAAGATAGCTATAGGAGCAGCTCATAGTCTTGCTTCTCTACATCCAGTCAAAATCAACGCGTTATATCGAATGTATAACATTATGCTTGACGAGGTAATCACTCTTTGTGTTCTTATTGTTTATGATCTTACCGAACTTAAACCCCAAGTTTGGATTTCATCAGCAATACAATGCAAAATTGATTTCTACTGGATCAAACAAACTATGTTTGTTGGATGAAACTATCAGGACTCGATTCGTAAGAAAAAATGAGTATGTTTACTAAATTTCCACTCTCATCTCTTTGTTTCGATTAAACTAAAGTCACATTTATTGTAAAAACGTTTTTTCTGGATTGAATAATGATTTTACATTCGTTAAAAAAAATGTTTGCTAAATTTTTTTATTATTTTGCTTATGTCTTGCTCAATATATTTTTGTTATCTTGTCTTTATTAATAAGTAAAACTTTATATTAATCATCAATATATTAAAGGAAAAACATTGAATCATTTTGCTTAGATGTCAAACTTTAAAGTTTTTATTAATAGTTAAAAGAGATCATATCATTAAGTCATAATATACTATTATCCAAACACTCTTCATGTCACAATCCATATAACCAAACATAATTATTTTAATCCTTTATACATTAAAAGGCAAACAATAGAGACCATTTTAGTTTGTGTCATAACTATAATTTTGTCATAACTACCATCCCAAGAACAAAAGTCGCTCTTAATCACCCAAGATTCTGTTTTGGGATAAGAAGAGACTTCCGATGAAATATCCAAACCAGGAGTCGGAAGTCTTTTCTTGCACAGTGCTTACGGCTCAATGTAGTAGAAAAGGCCCACGTTACGGCCCAATATAAAAAGGGACGGTAGGAAAAAAAAAGAAAAAAAGTTTCTCTCGCTAGCAAATCTGTTCGCCACTGTGATCGGAAGCATCGCCATATCCAGAATTTGTGAGCTCAGCTCGCTATTTACACTTCGTGCAGCTCTAATCTCACTTTTCTTTTTGTTCGATTTTTCCGGTTCCACGAAAAACAGTACATTAGATGATCGTTTTCTTAGGGTTTTTCTGTATCCGCGATTTGACTTTTTTGGTTGAGGTAATTTCGCGGCGAGGTTTTGAACGACCGGTTTGTGATCGGCGACGAGTCTGTGTCAATTTTATCTAGGGTTTCAGTATTGCGGCTGAAGAGAGAAAGTTGTATGATATAGTCTCCTTGGCTTAACATTGTGATTCAGTAAAGTCAGGGCCGGTTCTGACGTGGCAACTGGTGCCATGTTCAACTAATTTTTACGATTTTTTACATGAGTTTTATAGCATTTTTAAAAAATATAGAGATTTTACAAAAATTTATTAAAGTTTAGAATGTTTTTTGTAATTTTTGCACTATGTTAACTTGCTAATTGGGCCGGGCCGGAGTAAAGTCAGGAGCTAATCAGAATCACGACTTGGATATGGAGTCAGAAACAAAGACACTCGCTAGTAATGTGGCTCGAGAGATTTTACTCATCTCTGATTCTGACTCCACTGTTGATGATGATTGCAAAGCAGCAGTCACATATCTCGAATCGGTAATCTTTTAGCTTACCTTCTTCTCTTTAATATCCTTAAAGATTTGAGTTACGAATATATATATTTTGGATTTGGTGCTTGCTATTGCTGGTTAGCTGAATTGCGAATTCTATCCTAAGAAGAACAACTTTGCATTAGTTTTGATTAAGATGTATGTATTCTATATTTTGTCTGATATTTGCAGGTTAAGGCAGGTAATGTTGGGGTTTTGTCAGAAGTTTCGTTTCTTCTTGTGGAAAAAAACTGGCCTCTAGAAGTTCGCACGTATGCCTCTAAAATTCTGCAGGTTCTTGCTAAGACGATTTACTTTCTAATATTAGCTTGCTGTTGTTAATGAACAAAAACTGAGTTAGATAAACTGAGTAGAATGCTACCATTCCTTTGAAAAAACGGATGAACACAAATCGATCACTGAACAATACTTTATTAGAAATCTTTCAAGAAGTTACAACTCTCTTGATTGGAATTACACAACCCTAAGACTATTCTTAGCTTGTCACCCAAGATTTCTACCCTAACCCGTTTACAAGAGCTCTCAAGTCTCTCTCAATAAGAATAGATGCTGCGATCCTATTCTTCTTTCGTTAACGGCCAACCCTAAAAGACTTCCCTTCCCTCTTTTTATATTCTTCGAGTAAGTGAATCTTCTAGGTTGCCCTAACTTGATACGCACGCTTCCGTATCTTCTTCCATATCTTCAACTTCCATATTTGCATATATCTTCTATTAAGTCCATATGCCACGTCACTCCTAGATTCCACGCTTCTTTGATTTCCAAATAACTTAGCTAAAAACTCTTCTCTTTCATTCTCCCCCTTTTTGACTGAATGTGTGCATCCAAGCCTATCCTACAAAAATCAAAAAACAAACAAGGCACACCAGTACAAAATCCAGCAACACATAATGATTCAAGAAGTTTTACAGTCCATCAAGTTATAGATTCCAAAATGAAGGTGAGCAGATGATCTTAAAATTCCGATCCTAGACATACTTCCCTAGCTTATACTAAACAAGCTATCCTATTACACATCGACCATGATCATAATGACTGACTCCTAATCTCCCCCTGCTTGGTTGCCACATTCAATCAAAAATTCTCATAAGTTAAAAAAAAACAACCAAAAGAGAGAGAAACACTTACTTTCAATTCGAGCAGCAACGTCCGACAGTTCAGATTAATGGAGTTTGCAGAGATACTCGGCACGGTGACGCTTCGGCGACTCGTTTCTTCAGCGAGAGCTTTGTGTTATCCTCGGGTTCGAGCTCGCTTCATCGGTTGCAGAGGCATATCAAGGCACGACGACGCTTGGAATTCATTCTCCGATCTACAGATTCCGGCGGCACTATGAGCGGAGGAGCTACGGCGGTGTGAAGGAGTTCCGGACAGCCACGGTAGCGAGCAAATTCTTTTGTTCTCATGGTGTCGAGAGAAGGAAATTGGTGGAGAAGACAATGACCTAGTTTTGTTTCGATCCTATCTCTTTAATTCCCCTTTTTTTTTGAAATTGAACCAAAAACACTAGCCCAAACCATAAGTGTATACCGGTTTATTAAACCAGCAGAATCCAATTTAAAGCAACAAACCAGACACATTAAGCCACATCAATTCAATACACTCAGACCATCTAATTTCTTTTAACTTAGAACTTTCAAGCAACATAACAACTTACGAGAACAACACCCATTTTCTGTACAAAACCCTTAGGAAGAAGATCAAAAGTTACCTCAGACATTTATGAGTTTCCCCTTCCCTTCTGTGTGCGTGCTAGAACTTGATCCAAGACCGAATGCAAGGAACAGAGGAATTTTGAACTTTTGAGCTGTGTGAAAACACCTACTTCCTTGTTCCAGCATGAAGATTCATACAGTTTTCATCATAGTTAGCATGCTGACATATCCCAAGAAGCAGTCTCCAGCAGCGCTGAAGAGCAAGATCACGGCTATAAGATCTTGTAGGACCGAGCACCAACTTTTCACAATGAGATTTGGGTTTAATGACAATCCAACCAGTGTAGTTGAGATCATCTTTCGAGTTTCTCCACCTTGACTCGTTTTCAACTTCACTCGAGCAACAAATTTTTTTTTTTTTTTTTGCAATTTCAAACTTGTAAACCCAAATCCTTCTCATGAAAAAAATTACCACTCGACCCTACCTTAAGACTTACGTGTTCTTACCGTTACTGTCTAAGTCTCTAAGATATGTAAGACGGCTGCACCATAACTAATCTCAACAATCAGTAGTTTTGAAAACTTTGTAACAGCTCTAACAAAAACTTTTTGAAAAACTTTCCTCTGTTCCAGACACCCTGTCCCTGTTCCAGCACAAGCACTCATCAAAAAAGTTAGCACTCACAGATACCCAAGGATTTTTGCAGGTTCACAAACGTGTTAAAATCCAAGGGTTTCGTGAAAATATCAGCAAGTTGACTCTCAGTTGCTACATGCTCTATGATCACAGTTTTATCTTCAACAAGTTCTCTTATGAAATGATGACGTAGTGCAATATGTTTAGTTCTAGAATATTGAACAGGATTCTTTGAAATGTTAATGGCACTCATGTTATCACACTTAACAAGTAAAGAGTCACGATCCATACCGTAGTCACTTGCCATTTGTTGCATCCACAAGAGTTGAGTGCAACAACTTCCCATCCACTACAAGAAAAAAGGGATTTAGCATCGGCAAAATCCGACGCTATTTCGACGCTAAATGCACTTAGCGTCGAAATAGCGTCGAAAAACTTTCGACGCATATCTCTCGACGCTAAACAATATCCGTTGCTATTTCGACGCTAAATTTGCGTCGTAATAGCATTCGACGCCATTTAGACGCTAAAATATTCGATGCTATTTCGATGCTATTTTAGCATCGAAATAGCGACAATGTGTTTCCGATGCAACATTTCGACGCTATTTCGATGCTAAAATAGCATCGAAATAGCATCGAATGTTGCATCGGAAACACACTGTCGCTATTTCGATGCTAAAATAGCATCGAAATAGCATCAAAATGTTGCATCGGAAACACATTGTCGCTATTTCGATGCTAAAATAGCATCGAAATAGCGTCGCATACCGTTCTGTATAACATCGATTTTGCGTCGATTTAGCGTCGTAATTTGAAAAATTTATTTTAAAAAAAATATTAAAATTATTTTTATAAAATTTAAATATAATCCGAAATCAAATTAAAATATTTTGAAAATCCATAAATTAAAAACGCCAATTTAAATTATCCGAAAACATAAAATTAATAATCTAAAAACAGTGAAATAAAAAAGAAATCTACTGATGTTCGTCCCGAAGAAGATCTTCGGCTTCCTGCTCGAACTGTGTTGGACCGGTAGGTGGAGAAGGCGTTGGAGGACGCGGGAAATTTTGCAAGGCAGCTGCTAAAGTCGGGTTATCCACCGCAATAATGTTGAAGAGACCGGTCAACTGTGAGAGTGTACCTTCGACCGAGTTGTACTTCTCCTGGACCGAAGTGTAGGATGACTGAAGTGCCTCTTGTGACGTCTTTAGCCGGTCAATCTCAGCATGAGCAGCGGTCAACTGCGTCATCAACGGCTCCGAGTACTGAGAGGCGTAAGAATACTGAGATGACGAAGAAGCTGCTGGAACTTCTCGGATGGATCCAACACCCATCGTCCGTCCTTTCTTCTTCGGTGCAACCTATAAAATAAAAGTGTTATACAATAAATTTATTAAAATTGTAATAAAAAATATTTTATAAATTTACAAAAATTACCTCCTCGTAAAGTCGATCATAATCTTCGAGACCCAAATCATGAGATCCTTCTGACTCAAGCTCTGCCAATCGTTCGTTGTAGTTGTTAAACGTTTGTTCCGCCTGAACGGTAACAAACGTTCCATCCTTGCGCCGATGAGTTTTCTCCATCACTTTAATCATCGGGGGAAGATCACCGCCATCAGCCTGTTAAACAAAAATAAACATATAAAAAATATAATGAAAAGTAAATAAATCTATAAAATAAATAAATAATACCATATCCAATCGTATAGTAGCGTATGATGATGGACCCGCACAATGCTTAGAAGGTCCATCTCCTTCGGCAACGGGTGTCAGACGAGCTGCAGAACACTTCTTTGATTTGAGCTCGGATTTGGGATCCTCCCAAAACTGTACTAGACCAGACCAAACATCGGGATCCCAATTCCTCGGCATCGCTTGATCGCCCTTCTCGCGCCAAGCTTTCTTCAAATTACCGATTGCGCCGTTGAGACGTAACATGGCCTTCTTTTGGAAAGCCGCTCTCACGTCATGGCTATGCAAGTCATCCCAGTACCACCGTTGCTACAAAATACGATTAATGTAATTAATATATTTAAAACCAATTAATTTAATAATTATAAATAAATAATTTAAATTTTACTTACCGCCCATGACTCAAACCAAATATCCCGAATGGACTGCGGGGTCTGGCTCCAATTAGCATGCGCCATTGTGAAATATGCCATGCAAGCTTTGGTGACCGATCGAGCAACTTTGTTGTCAGTAAACCTGTAAAAAAAATTTAGATGTTAATAATTTAATTATACCTTGTAATTAATAATTAAATATAAAAAAAATTAATATTGAAAAAAATTATCCATACCATAAAGTGCCTCGAGGTCTCAACGGATGGAGGGTTGGAAGCCGGCTCTGACGTCCAGGTTGGCTCTGAAGCTGACTAATCCGCCACATAAGACCAGGGTTTGGCGGTGGAGGCTCCTCAACGTGATCATCGTCATGGGTTGCTTCGTCTTCGTCCGGCGCCGCCTCATGATCTGGCTGTGGCGGTTGCGGTCCTGGTGCTCGTGCCGGTGCCGGAGCTCGACGATGACCATAGGTTGGCGGAGCCCATCCTGCTGGAGGCTGCCGTGTATGATGGGTCGAACGCTGCGAACTCGACCCTGATCCTGATCCGCGACGACCTTCCCTGGATCCGGGAATCGTAGCATCCTCGGGAAATAAATCTCCGTATGAAGGTGGTCCATCAGACTGTAAAATAAAACAAATTTATTAATTCTACTCTTTTATATATAAAATATGAATTAACACACAAAAATAAATTTCAAAAATTAATTTGAAAAATAATTTATAATTTCCATAACTAACTTATAAAATACTTTTCAACTCACAAATCCATAAATTTATATTTAAATACTCAGAAATTCATTTTATTTTACTTTCTATTAAAAACTTGTAAAATAATTATCTAAAATTTTAATTCATAAATTCGTTTTTATTTTCCATAAATGTTAAAGTTTTATATATAGCTTATCATAACTTGTAAATTTTGTTTTTAATTTTAAATAATTTTTATTTTAAATTTATAAAATTCATAATTTAATATCTTAAATTCTTTTTAATTTACTTTCCCAAAATAAGTTCAAAAATAATTTCATATAACATTAATATTCATAAATTCGTTTTATGTACCATAAATTTAAAAATTTGATATATAAATTAGCAATACAAACCCATAAATTAAGAAATAAACCAATTCAACAAATCTAAATTCATAAATAAATCATTACTAAAAACCATATCAAATCTAAATTCAATTCCATTTTCTACATATCTAATTCCTACAAATCCATTCCATTTCCTACCAATTAATTCTAATTCCTACAAATCTATAACTAATTCACATACTTAATTTATAAACCAAAAAATAGGTAAAAATTACATACCATGATTTGAGGAGGAGGAGGAAGGAATCGGTGAGGAGGAGGAGGAACGCCGGAGAGAGAGGAGGAGGAGGAGGAGGAACGCCGGAGAGAGAGGGGGAGGAGGAGGAGGAACGCCGGAGAGAGAGGGGGAGGAGGAAGAGGACGGTGGAGAGAGAGAGGAGAACGGTGGAGAGAGAGAGGTGGAGGAGGAGAACGCCGGAGAAATAGGAGCAGATCGGCGAGAGGAGCAGATCGGTGGAGAGAAGAGAGAAGAAAAAAGAGAGAAGAAGGAAAGTCGTGGGGATTTTATTACCCTATTCGACGCTATTTCGACGCTATTTAGCGTCGAAATAGCGTCGAATAGGGTATTAAAATCCCAACTCTCAGATTTTTGTTCCGCGTGTTGGCGCGGGTATTAATTAAGCGGCAATTCCAAAATATTTCAGATATAGCGTCGAATTAGCGTCGGATTGTTATTTTCGAAGCTATTTCGAAGCTATTTCGAAGCTATATCCGAATTTTTTAATTTACCACTAAATTAATTTAACCAAGTTCATTAGATTATTTTCGTTAACCGCCGATGATTTAGCCAAATAAATTGAATATAGCGTTGATTTTGCATCGATTACGAAAAATCCGACTAATAATCAAAATCATGATATAGTAACAATCCAAACCTGTCGGTCTTCGTTAATAATCAACTAATTTTACATTCGTAGTTTGGTATGCGGAAATTTAATGATGATATGTAATTAAAACTATATAAGTTTTTTTATATTAGAATTCTATATCGATAACACTTATGCTTTGCTGTCCGAGCATCATTTCAGTTAACGATACCCTAAAAAAATTATTATTTAGCATCGATTTAGCATCGGATTAGCCAGATCCGATGCTAATTCGATGCTAAATAGCGTCGAATTAGCATCGGATCTGGCTAATCCGATGCTAATTCGATGCTAAATGATTTAGGGTATCGTGTTTAAAAACCGCAATGAATATATAGGGAAACAATCTTAAACATGTCGGTCATCGTTAATAATCAAGTAAATAAATTGAACATCGCGTTGCTTTTGCGTCGATTACGAAAAATCCGACTAATAATCAACTAATTAGCGTCGTATAGTAACAATCCAAACATGTCGGTCTTCGTTAATAATCTACTAATTTTAAATTTTGAATTTTTACATTCGTAGTTTGGTATGCGGAAATTTAATGATGATATGTAATTAAAACTATATAAGTTTTTTTATATTAGAATTCTATATCGATAACACTTATGCTTTGCTGTCCGAGCATCATTTCAGTTAACGATACCCTAAAATAATTATTATTTAGCATCGATTTAGCATCGGATTAGCCAGATCCGATGCTAATTCGATGCTAAATAGCGTCGAATTAGCATCGGATCTGGCTAATCCGATGCTAATTCGATGCTAAATGATAATTTTTTAGGGTATCGTGTTTAAAAACCGCAATGAATATATAGGGAAACAATCTTAAACATGTCGGTCATCGTTAATAATCAAGTAAATAAATTGAACATCGCGTTGCTTTTGCGTCGATTACGAAAAATCCGACTAATAATCAACTAATTAGCGTCGTATAGTAACAATCCAAACATGTCGGTCTTCGTTAATAATCTACTAATTTTAAATTTTGAATTTTTACATTCGTAGTTTGGTATGCGGAAATTTAATGATGATATGTAATTAAAACTATATAAGTTTTTTTATATTAGAATTCTATATCGATAACACTTATGCTTTGCTGTCCGAGCATCATTTCAGTTAACGATACCCTAAAATAATTATTATTTAGCATCGATTTAGCATCGGATTAGCCAGATCCGATGCTAATTCGATGCTAAATAGCGTCGAATTAGCATCGGATCTGGCTAATCCGATGCTAATTCGATGCTAAATGATTTAGGGTATCGTGTTTAAAAACCGCAATGAATATATAGGGAAACAATCTTAAACATGTCGGTCATCGTTAATAATCAAGTAAATAAATTGAACATCGCGTTGCTTTTGCGTCGATTACGAAAAATCCGACTAATAATCAACTAATTAGCGTCGTATAGTAACAATCCAAACATGTCGGTCTTCGTTAATAATCTACTAATTTTAAATTTTGAATTTTTACATTCGTAGTTTGGTATGCGGAAATTTAATGATGATATGTAATTAAAACTATATAAGTTTTTTTATATTAGAATTCTATATCGATAACACTTATGCTTTGCTGTCCGAGCATCATTTCAGTTAACGATACCCTAAAATAATTATTATTTAGCATCGATTTAGCATCGGATTAGCCAGATCCGATGCTAATTCGATGCTAAATAGCGTCGAATTAGCATCGGATCTGGCTAATCCGATGCTAATTCGATGCTAAATGATTTAGGGTATCGTGTTTAAAAACCGCAATGAATATATAGGGAAACAATCTTAAACATGTCGGTCATCGTTAATAATCAAGTAAATAAATTGAACATCGCGTTGCTTTTGCGTCGATTACGAAAAATCCGACTAATAATCAACTAATTAGCGTCGTATAGTAACAATCCAAACATGTCGGTCTTCGTTAATAATCTACTAATTTTAAATTTTGAATTTTTACATTCGTAGTTTGGTATGCGGAAATTTAATGATGATATGTAATTAAAACTATATAAGTTTTTTTATATTAGAATTCTATATCGATAACACTTATGCTTTGCTGTCCGAGCATCATTTCAGTTAACGATACCCTAAAATAATTATTATTTAGCATCGATTTAGCATCGGATTAGCCAGATCCGATGCTAATTCGATGCTAAATAGCGTCGAATTAGCATCGGATCTGGCTAATCCGATGCTAATTCGATGCTAAATGATTTAGGGTATCGTGTTTAAAAACCGCAATGAATATATAGGGAAACAATCTTAAACATGTCGGTCATCGTTAATAATCAAGTAAATAAATTGAACATCGCGTTGCTTTTGCGTCGATTACGAAAAATCCGACTAATAATCAACTAATTAGCGTCGTATAGTAACAATCCAAACATGTCGGTCTTCGTTAATAATCTACTAATTTTAAATTTTGAATTTTTACATTCGTAGTTTGGTATGCGGAAATTTAATGATGATATGTAATTAAAACTATATAAGTTTTTTTATATTAGAATTCTATATCGATAACACTTATGCTTTGCTGTCCGAGCATCATTTCAGTTAACGATACCCTAAAATAATTATTATTTAGCATCGATTTAGCATCGGATTAGCCAGATCCGATGCTAATTCGATGCTAAATAGCGTCGAATTAGCATCGGATCTGGCTAATCCGATGCTAATTCGATGCTAAATGATTTAGGGTATCGTGTTTAAAAACCGCAATGAATATATAGGGAAACAATCTTAAACATGTCGGTCATCGTTAATAATCAAGTAAATAAATTGAACATCGCGTTGCTTTTGCGTCGATTACGAAAAATCCGACTAATAATCAACTAATTAGCGTCGTATAGTAACAATCCAAACATGTCGGTCTTCGTTAATAATCTACTAATTTTAAATTTTGAATTTTTACATTCGTAGTTTGGTATGCGGAAATTTAATGATGATATGTAATTAAAACTATATAAGTTTTTTTATATTAGAATTCTATATCGATAACACTTATGCTTTGCTGTCCGAGCATCATTTCAGTTAACGATACCCTAAAATAATTATTATTTAGCATCGATTTAGCATCGGATTAGCCAGATCCGATGCTAATTCGATGCTAAATAGCGTCGAATTAGCATCGGATCTGGCTAATCCGATGCTAATTCGATGCTAAATGATTTAGGGTATCGTGTTTAAAAACCGCAATGAATATATAGGGAAACAATCTTAAACATGTCGGTCATCGTTAATAATCAAGTAAATAAATTGAACATCGCGTTGCTTTTGCGTCGATTACGAAAAATCCGACTAATAATCAACTAATTAGCGTCGTATAGTAACAATCCAAACATGTCGGTCTTCGTTAATAATCTACTAATTTTAAATTTTGAATTTTTACATTCGTAGTTTGGTATGCGGAAATTTAATGATGATATGTAATTAAAACTATATAAGTTTTTTTATATTAGAATTCTATATCGATAACACTTATGCTTTGCTGTCCGAGCATCATTTCAGTTAACGATACCCTAAAATAATTATTATTTAGCATCGATTTAGCATCGGATTAGCCAGATCCGATGCTAATTCGATGCTAAATAGCGTCGAATTAGCATCGGATCTGGCTAATCCGATGCTAATTCGATGCTAAATGATTTAGGGTATCGTGTTTAAAAACCGCAATGAATATATAGGGAAACAATCTTAAACATGTCGGTCATCGTTAATAATCAAGTAAATAAATTGAACATCGCGTTGCTTTTGCGTCGATTACGAAAAATCCGACTAATAATCAACTAATTAGCGTCGTATAGTAACAATCCAAACATGTCGGTCTTCGTTAATAATCTACTAATTTTTCGCTTGACCATAGATTCGGACTCGGGTTCACTATGCAGTAACATGTGATGATTTTACTGTTAGGCTACGAACAAGTTATGTTGTTTTTATCTTTCACTATTATATTAATCTTAAAACGCGTTATAATATTACATTAATTATAAAATTGGAAATATTACACATAACAACTTTATTGTAAAATCGTACAAGGGATAGTAGGAAAATATAAAACATTAAAGCAACATAAAGCCTTAATTAAGCTTATTCATAACCATTGATGACTCAGATGTTTAATTATCGTCTGAGTCTGGAACTGTTTCATATTCGTACCCAGTAATTCCTTCATCTTCCTCATTGATAGTAGATGCTTCGGTTGTTTCGTATTCAGCAATCATCGAATTAGGACCAATAATCTGTTCCCAAAATGAATTTAGTTTTTAAATATCAGAAATATTAAGAAACTTCTGCAAAAAGTACCTTAACAATGTTGCGCTCTGTGATGTTGAGGTAGTTAGATGTCATGTTAAAACGGCATACGGTAACATTCTGTAGAATGACCACCGCACCTACAACAGTGGATAGTGTGTACTCGTAATTTTTGAAGATGTTATGGTGCATGGTTCCCTCGATTTTTCCTGACGGATCCTTTAAGGTAACTAGCAGATCTCCCTGGCCGTTAGGGGTCAAACTGGCGAGCATAGCCACAATCTAAAAATGAGAACCAATTTACTTGTCAGATAAATTGTATATATAAAATGAAATAATATTGCTCGACTACGTGAACCTTTTTGACTTTCACAAATTGTGAATGCCGCGATTGAATTTCTGCAACCTGGGTCCAAAATGGTGTGCTCCTGTTGTTATAAGAACCTACATGTATGAAAGATATATTTAGTATGCCAACAACAATCATTATTGTAATGGTTAAACCGTTAATTATATATATATATATACCTTCACGGATTATGTAATCGATAGTAGTAGTCCACCGAGGAGTACTAAAATCGTGATCGCCCTCTATTGGCTCATTAATGACCTCACGCATGAAATCTTGTGTTGGGCGTGTCTGAGAACTTTCACCTCGCAACACCTTTGCATCGTGAGACCTCTTGCGAAATAGTCCTCGCCGTATGAGTTGGCAAGGTCCTGTTATTTCGGGCGTTTGGTTTTCGGATCGTTGAGTTGGTTGGAGTGAAACTGTCGGTGGAGCATCAGTAACATTTAAGTTATCGTATGGTGGGCTTGAAGGAACAAGATTTTGGTTTTGGGGGTTTTGAACGGAGGCTCGGTTTTGCATATAATAATTCCAAAGATCTCTGTTTGCCATTTTTTTTGTAGAAATATTTTTTTCAATAGATGGAGGATGCGCTCGGTTCGGGTATTTATAATAAAATTTAGCATCGACTTAGCATCGACTTAGCGTCGTATTAGCATCGGACTGAACTACCGCTAACGAAGTAGGTAAACCCATTAAAAACATGTTACCTAACTACCAACTTCGACGCAATATCCGACGCAATATTAGAGGCTATTAGATCCGATGCTAATTCCACGCTAATTCAAAAGATCTAATTTTGCCATTGTGGAATTCAATTTTTTGTGTTATGATTTTGTGTTGAATAACTCTCACTTATATATGCAAAATAAATAGATATTTTAAGTTTAACGTGTCTCTGTATATGTGGTTATAAGAGAAGAACAAAAACTGATGCGACATTACAGCTCAGTGGGCAATAAAGATGGTAATTCTGTCAAGCAATTGTTGGCCACAGAATGATGAATGACACTGTGAATGACAATGTCGGCCATTGAATGATGAATGGTTCAGATATGACAGATGTGACAAGTCGTTTTAATGGTTCAGATATGTGTAAAAAAATTCGACGGCTAAGATTGATTCCCTTGATTTGACTTAGCGTCGTATTAGCGTCGTTTTAGGGTCGAACTGAACCGCGCTAACGAAGTAGGTAAACCCATTAAAAACATGTTACCTAACTACCAACTTCGACGCAATATCCGACGCAATATCCGACGCAAAATTCGATGCTATAACATATAACTTCTACTATAAATACATATGATCATATGATGAAGTGTATATCTTGTACACCTACCAATAACACAAATAATGTCTTCTAGCTCTCCTAATGAATATTACAAATCAAAAAACGTGGAAAACTACCTGGTAGACATTCCAAAATACTCATGGGAAACCCAAACCCAATGCGACGAATTCACTCAAGAGATACCCCCTTACTCGTGGGAATTTGATACGTGCTCACCAATCCATATTGAAGATTCTTCATCATCAATAGTGTCGGACAGCCAGTGCTTGCCAACCATCCAACACATTCCAAAATACTCGGGCTCCCCGGAGGATCCTCCCAAGGTTCTAAGTCTCAAATATGATAAGCAAAAAGAATGTCCTGACCGGAAGCGTGTTCTCAAAAACGTACAACCATCTCAATTGATTGAAAAGGCAGATACTTACGGTGGAAGTACTTCAAATGAATGTAATGATCAGTACTATGATGATGAATTTGCCCAAAGACCAGAAAGCCCCAACTTAAATATAGATGTTGATGCAATCCAGAAGGAATTGTGCGACGGATATGTAGATATTCCACCAAAGGAAAAAAAGGGAAAGAAAAGTTTCTGGTTCTAATAAATGGTAAGTTTGGAGTGGATACAAAAATATATATTTATTTAAAATTCAGAGTGTATTATGAATTTGTGCCATAACCATTGTATGTTTAATAATTTGTGCCATAATTCGGGGTGTATTATGAATTTGTGCTATAACCGTTGTATGTTTAATAATTTGTGCCATAATTCGGAGTGTATTATGAATTTGTGCTATATAAGTTTTTTGAAATTAGAGTACACTTATGATAACACATATATATGGTACATTAAAACTATATAAGTTTTTTGAAATTAGAACAAAATATAGATAACACTTATGCTTCGCTGTCTGAATCTTCATTTGAGTTATCATCATCATCGGTACTTTCTCCACTCTCGTTTGTAAACTCGTCTTCGGGGTTTTCTGCATCAGTAGCATCCGGAAGTATGTCAGCTTCTCGATTCAATCGGTCTATAAGAATGATGTTGTCCAAATCTTGTTCTGGAGTTGTTAGATCCACGGCAGTTTCATATTGCATAGGGGCATCGTCGGATTGAACTATAATTCCTCTTGGAGCTATTTTAAGCACTGATAACCATGAAATCCCTGTTTTCCTGACTCGTGGATATGGAATGAAACAAACTTGATCCGCTTGTGATGCAAGAACAAATGGATCATACTTTCCATAAGAACGCGATTCGTTAACATCGATGACACCAAACTTTCCAACTCGAACCCCTCGTCCGACAACTGGATCAAACCACTGGCATTTGAAAAGTGTGCACT
Source organism: Arabis hirsuta (assembly GCA_964056655.1). NCBI lineage: Eukaryota > Viridiplantae > Streptophyta > Magnoliopsida > Brassicales > Brassicaceae > Arabis > Arabis hirsuta. The sequence goes on from OZ053301.1 coordinate 41,771,490, forward strand.
TTAAGTTAACAAAACCAGGATATTGAACTTCGACAATATCTTCTATAATGCCATAATAATCGATATCTCCGCCTCGAACAACGACACCATAGTTCGCAGTTGCTCTGTTTTTGCCACGTTCGAACGTATGGAATACATAACCTCGTGTAAAATACATTGGAGATGACGTAACTTTTTGCAGCGGACCTTGTATCAACTCTCTAAACCATTGAGGGTATGACGTGTCTCCATAATCAACCTGACAAATATAGTATACACATTGTAATTATAGTATATATACAAAAATTGTATATATAGGTTTCTTTTAACTTACCTGACTCCTCAACCATTTAGCAAAGTGTAGCTCTTTTCGTTTTTCAATCTCCACGGATGAAGCATTTGGGAAAGCCTCGCTAACCTGACGAATAAATTCACTAACAGAAAATATAGTTAAAACAAATATTTTCAAAGCATATATATGGTAAAAATAAACCTTTAATCCATAGGTTATAATAATATGTACCTCAAATATGGGCTAACTTCATCGCATTGTAAGAGAATATATGTGTGTGCACAATTGTATTCTTCGTACGAGGACCAGTCTTTTTCTGATATGATTCCGGCATGCCTACCAACTGCACAAAATATATCTGGGACATCAGAAACTGGATACGTTTGTGCGATGCCACCATCGTCGTACCTACGTGGAACTCTTTTTCATGTTCGGACAGTGGGAGCGAAGTAATATGAGCTGAAATGAGAGGTTTCTTCGGTTAAACTTCCCGCAACAATTGATCCCTCAACCCTAGCCAGGTTTTTTGCCTTTCCTTTTAAGTGTTTCATGAATCTCTCGAAAGGATACATCCAACGAAATTGAACGGGCCCTCCTAAATCGGCTTCGTAAGGGAGATGGACAGGAAGATGCTCCATCACATCAAAGAAAGATGGAGGGAATATCTTCTCTAAGTTGCACAGCAATATTGCGATGTTATTATTTAGTTGTTGAATTCCATCCTGAGTCAGAGTTCGCACACATAGATCCCGAAAAAAAGCACCAACACCTGAAGCCAAAGTGCAGATATCCAATATCAAAAAAAAAAAAAAGTAATTACACACATTATTATATATCGTCATGATAAAAAATATACCTGCAAGTGATTCATTCACGTTCGCTGGCAAAAGCTCCGCAAAAGCGAAAGGCAATAACCTCTGCATAAACACATGACAATCATGACTCTTCATACCAGAAAATTTTTTCCCTTGCTCCACGGACTTAGAGAGTTTTGACACGTATCCATCTGGGAACTTAACTTCGTTGGAAACCCAATTGAAGAATGCTGATTTGCCTTCGTTTGACAATCTAAATATAGGCACTGGAGCTCTCCCATCTCCCGTGAGATGTAACTCAACTCTAGAGCATATGAGAGGCAAATCCAGTCTAGACTTCAAGTTATCTTTAGACCTGCCTGGAACGTTTAAGATGGTGTGCATGATGTTATCAAAAAAGTTTTTCTCAATGTGCATGACATCAAGATTGTGGCGCAATAGATGATCCTTCCAGTACGGTAGATCCCAGAAAATGCTCTTCTTATGCCAATTATGTTCTTCAAGATATCCATCTGGGAGATTGGTCGGAATATTAAGCCAGTTACCACCACGTTGTGTTGTGTCCTGAGCTCCATAATAATCAAGTTGACCTTCAATTTGCTCTCCTAAAAGATATGGAGGTGGGGGGACGCGTACACGTTTGCCCTTTGTGAACAACCTCCTGTTCCCCCGGTACGGATGGTTCATAGGGAGAAACCTCCGGTGACAATCAAACCAACAAGATTTTCTACCATTTTTTAGTTGGAAGGCATCTGTTTCATTTTGGCAATACGGACATGATAACCTACCATGTGTTGTCCAACCAGATAACATACCATAGGCTGGAAAATCGCTTATCGTCCACATAAGCACAGCTCGCATGGTAAAATTCCTTTTCCTCGAGTAATCAAAAGTACGAACCCCATGAGACCACAACATCTTCAACTCGTGAATCAGCGGCTGTAAAAACACATCAATAGATCTTCTTGGATGCTTCGGACCAGGGACTAAAATACTCAAAAACAGAAATTCTCTCTGCATGCACATATTAGGCGGAAGGTTATAAGGTGTCAATATAACCGGCCACAAAGAATATTGCCTGCCAGACATACCGAAGGGACTAAAACCATCTGTACATAGGCCAAGATAAACATTGCGCTTCTCTTTAGCAAAATTTGAGTGTACCGATTTGAAGTGTTTCCAAGCTTTTGCATCAGAAGGATGCTGAACTTCTCCTTCAATAGTTGAATGTTCCGCATGCCACCTCATTGATGCAGCTGTTCGTTCAGATTGGTATAACCTTTGTAGCCTATCTGTTATGGGCAGGTACCACATTCTCTGGTACGGCACTTTACTTCTACTACCTCCTTGGGGCTTAAATCTTGGTTTCTTGCAAAATCGACATTCCTGCAGATCTTCATCATCTTTCCAAAATATCATGCAATTGTCAATGCAAACATCTATCATCTGTGAGGGCAAACCTAAACTAGAAACTAGTTTATGTATGTCGTAATATGACTCAGCAGCTTCATTACCCTCTGGCAAATATTCTTTTATAAGAGCTGCCCAATCATTCATGCAACTCTCAGATTGATTATGATCAGACTTTATTGTCATCATCCTAGATGCCAATGATAATTTAGACAGACCTTCCCTACAACCTTCATAGAGTGGCTGTTTAGCAGAATCAAGCATAGCGTAAAACTTTTTAGCATCTGCATTGGGCTCCTCAGCAACATCATCAGGAGTAGACATAACTCCCGGAAATGCATCGGTTACCATTTCTTCGAACCTATTATGCTCTAACCCGACATCATGATCATAACTATTAACAAATTGATGCTGATCATATTGCTCATTCAAATAACCCTCACCCATAGGTTGGTAACTAGTACTACCCTGATCATATTGCTCATTGGTTTCATCTTCATATCCCTCTCCATGATAAAACCAAACATAATAATCAGGTGTGAAACCTCTATTAAATAAATGCGTACCAACTTCATCAATTGTCTGCGGCTTCTTTGGCGAATTTTTGCACTTCCGACACGGGCACACCATCACTCCGGTCTTTTGAATTGCAGGCACAGTACTCGCTTGAGCAATAAAAATTTCAACCCCGTTGAGGAACTCTGCTGATATCCCTCCAGTTTCATCTCTACGTCGATACATCCAACTTCTTAGTTCGTATATATCGCCCATCGTAGACGGAAAATAAAACAACTTTTGGTAGAAATTTTTTTTTTTTTTTATTTTTTTAAATTTTTTTTCAGTTGATGGAGGATGCGGTCAGTTGGGGTATTTATAGGAGAATTTAGCAACGATTTAGCATCGTTTTAGCGTCGGACTGAACGAAGTAGGTAAACCCATTAAAAACGTGTTACCTAACTAAAAACTTCGACGCAATATCCGACGCTATTAGGTCGACGCAAATTCGACGCTATATAGCGTCGATTTAGCGTCTAAATAAGCTTCTAGAAGCAATATCCGTTGCTAAATTCGACGCTATATATTCGACGCTATTCCGACGCTAAATTAGCGTCGAAATAGCGTCGAATTAAGCATTACGAAGCAATTTCGTTGCTAAATCGACGCTATATGGCGTCTATTTAGCGTCGAATTAATCAGTTGCAAAATAGCGTCGGTTTAGCATCGAAAATGAAAACCAACACAAAATCGACGCAATTTCGACGCTAATTTAGCGTCGGATTTAATTCGATGCTAAATTTCGTTGCTAAAACTGTGTATTCTTGTAGTGATCGCTATATATTCCGCCTCAGCTGTGGATAGTGACACACAATTTTGCTTCTTACTGTGCCATGATATGAGATTGTTCCCCAAGAAGAAACATGCTCCAGACGTGTTTTTACGATCATCAATGCATCCTGCCCAATCAGCATCACAATACCCGACCAGCTTTTGGTTCGTGTCCTTTGTGTAGTTCAGACCAAAGTTTACTGTCCCCTTCACATACTTAATGATCCTCTTCACTGCAGCAAGATGTGACTCCCTCGGACTAGCCTGATATCTAGCACACAACCCAACACTTAAACACAAATCAGGCCTGCTTGCCGTAAGATAGAGCAAACTGCCAATCATCCCTCGATACTGCTTCTCATCAGCCTTAACACCATTCTCATCCTTTGATAGCTTCAAGGTTGTACTCATCGGAGTCTTGGCAGGCTTGCTGGAACTCATACCAAACCGTTCCACCAGATTTTTTGCATACTTGGTTTGTGACACAAAAATCCCTTCATCAGTTTGCTTGACTTGAAGACCCAGAAAGTAACTCAACTCCCCAACCATACTCATCTTGAACTCAGAAGTCATCGTCTCAACAAACTCATCCACTAGGTCGTTTGACGTTTCGCCGAAAACTATATCATCAACATAGATTTGAGCAATGATCATCCCTTTCTTAGTGTCTTTGATTAATAGAGTCTTGTCAACGCTTCCCCTCATGTATCCACGATCAATCAAAAATGAAGCAAGTCTCTCATACCAAGCTCTTGGTGCTTGCTTCAATCCATACAAGGCCTTATGAAGTTTGTAGACATGACCAGGATGAGCTGCATCTTCAAATCCCTTAGGCTGTTCAACATACACCTCTTCTTCGATGTAACCATTCAAGAATGCACTCTTGACATCCATTTGATGCAACTTGAATCCCATATCACAAGCAACACCCAACAAGAAACGTATGGATTCCAACCTAGCAACTGGAGCAAAAGTTTCATCAAAGTCAACTCCTTCCACTTGAGTATAACCTTGTGCCACAAGTCTGGCCTTATTCCTGATGATGTTTCCTTCCTCATCGCTCTTGTTTTTGAAGATCCATTTCGTACCAATCACATTCACACCTTCAGGCCGTGGAGCTAAGGTCCAAACTTCGTTTCTTATAAATTCCTCTAGTTCCTCTTGCATAGCCAAAATCCAAAAATGATCCAATAACGCCTCATTCACACTAGATGGTTCTATTAGAGAAACGAAGCAAGCAACTATCACCATTTCTCTGAAATTCTTTTGTATACCTCTGGTATGCCTTTCATCATTAACCTCACCAATAACATCTTCAACGGTGTGATTCTTGCGTACTCCATACTGCCCCCTCGGCTTCTTCACCACTGTTATCTCATGTGCTGTATCGTCTTCAAGTTCCTGTTGCTCCTCAGGCTCCTTCACATTATCATGGGTTAGTAATCTCTTTTCTTCAGCTACTGGAATCATACCCAAGGTTGGAATACTCCCTTCATCGAACACAACATTCACTGATTCTATGATCATTTTGCTTCTCTTGTTGTAGACTCGATAAGCAACACTGTTCGTTGAATAACCAAGGAAGAATCCTTCATCACTTCGAGGATCAAACTTGCCCAGCTGATCTTTATCATTCAAGATGTAGCACGTGCAACCAAACACGTGAAAGTAACTCAGACTTGGCTTCTTCCCCTTCCATATCTCATACGGTGTCTTGTTGATCCCAATCCTCACATAAACCCGGTTGATCACATAGCACGCCGTATTTATTGCTTCAGCCCAGAACCTCTTGTTCAACTCTTGCAATGACAGCTTCTCTTCAGCCCACGATATCTTCTCTCTGCTCAAATCCAGCCAAATATCATACAGCTTGCGGAATTCAATCTTCATATTGAGTTCCTCCTCCTCCTCGGATATATCGGTCTCGGAATCACTCTCTGAAGAGTTTCCCTTTTCTTTGCCGTCTTCATCGCTACTTTCCCCATCAGAGGTTTCTTCAACCCTTGCTGTGAATACGCAGTATCCAGTGACATCATCCTCATCACTTGAACTTTCACTAGATTCACTATCACTTTTTCCAATGTAGGACCTTTCCTTCTTGCTTTGTCCAGCTACACACTCAGACTTGGTATGACCGTAACCCTTGCACTCCAAACACTTCAGCTCTTTTCTTTTAACGTTTGGACACTCGTTTCTAAAATGTCCATAACCTTGACATTCGTGAAATTGTTGTTCATTCTTTTTGAAACTCCTTTCACGATCCTTAGTGATGAACTTCCCTTTGTCATAACCACGTTGTGCACCACGCTCAACTCTCCTCATCACACGGCTGAAGTTCTTGGCCATCAAACTCACGGTCTCCTTGAGCTCTCGGATCTCCTGTTTGTCGTCAGCAACAAACGCAATACTTCGACTCGTATTGTCTCTGTTCGGCATGATTTCCATCTCGTATGCTTGGAGATGACCAACGACCTCATCAAATTCAATTGTGTCCGTGTCCAGAGACATCCCCATGGCCGTTTTCTTGATGTCGAACTTAGCAGGAAGACTCCTCAGCAATTTCTTCACGAGTTTCTTGTCCTTGTACTTCTTCCCCATGTTCTGAGCTTCGTTCGCAATCGAGCTAAGTTTTCCACTGAATTCTTCGATTGTCTCATTGTCTTCCATCCTGATAGTCTCAAACTTCGAAGCTAACATGTCAAGTCTTGACCTCTTCACGTTTGTAGTACCCTCATACATCTTTTTGAGTTTGTCCCAAGCCTCTTTTGCAGATTCACAACACTGGATTCGCTTGAATTGATTTTCATTGACAGCACCAGAGCTTTTGCATTATACTTAGCCATTGATTTCTCTTGATCCGTCCACAGTGACTTTGCCTTCGGCACTTCTACCTTGTTCTCACCCATAGCCACGGGTGGACTCCAACCAGTCTCGACGGCGGTCCATGCATCTTCACTTATTCCACGAATAATCGCCCTCATCTTCATCTTCCAGTGACCATAATTCCCTTTCTCCAGTATGGGAACTCTCTGCACAGCAACTAGCTCCTTTGAGTCCATCCTTTCCGCAGGATCCTCACCTGTTGTAAGTTACAACTTGGTTCAGATGCCCGCTCTGATACCAATTGAAAAAATGGATGAACACAAATCGATCACTCAACAATACTTTATTAGAAATCTTTCAAGAAGTTACAACTCTCTTGATTGGAATTACACAACCCTAAGACTATTCTTAGCTTGTCACCCAAGATTTCTACCCTAACCCGTTTACAAGAGCTCTCAAGTCTCTCTCAATAAGAATAGATGTTGCGATCCTATTCTTCTTTCGTTAACAGCCAACCTTAAAAGACTTCCCTTCCCTCTTTTTATATTCTTCGAGTAAGTGAATCTTCTAGGTTGCCCTAACTTGATACGCACGCTTCCGTATCTTCTTCCATATCTTCAACTTCCATATTTGCATATATCTTCTATTAAGTCTATATGCCACGTCACTCCTAGATTCCACGCTTCTTTGATTTCCAAATAACTTAGCTAAAAACTCTTCTCTTTCATCCTTGGCCTTTTGGTAATGAGATTAAACTACAACATTAGTTTTGATGGCAAGATTTTGAATTAACACCGAAATTAAGACACTGTTTTATCTTCCTTGCAGTATTTGGTTAGACTGCGGTGGGATGAATTGAGCCCCGCTAAGCGCATGGATATTAGGGGTGCCTCCTTTGAACTAATGTCTGAGGTAGCTAATCCATGCGAAGAATGCCCGATGAAAAATGTTTGGTCGAATTGGTTAGACTAGTTTGGGATATGACTGATTTTGGATTTGATTCGATTGAACTAATTTTATGTAAAAACAATTTCGACTCGGTGTGTTCTGAATTTTAATACCATCGAATAGTAGAGAAAGAAACAATCAATGAAAAAATTCCGGTGTATTCGCAAAGAGAATCAACACAAGATTTACAAGACAAAGCAAAAGGTTTAGTTTCTAAAAACAACAAAATCGTATTATATCTGCACTGCCAACCTTGTCGCAATTTCCTCGGGCTATGATTCTCTAGCTTTTTAGATTAGAATTTGCGAGTGAAGGAAATAACATTAGATGGCTACATGATGGGATAGAATCAACACACGTCTATCGCTACAATCATTGCAAAAATAAAATGATCAATAAATTTTAGTAAATATTTTTTTATTATGGCCAAAATACTCTATATATATATTTTTGTAAAGTTATTGAAACTAAAACTCTAATTGTAACAGGTGTTTGTGTAGTTCCGAGTAAGAACAAGTAGGCCTAAGAACAAATAATAGTTTTGATAAACAGCTTTTTAGGTGACAATGTAAATAATTCTTAACTAAAAATGACAATTTTAATGTAGTAATGAGTAACTGAAATTTCAAACTATATTTTATTCTTTATCAAAAAAGAACGTGATGGACAGACAAAGTATTCGAAGTCTCAGGCTGATGAAACATGTCCCACATGGTGAAAAGAAATTTTGCAGGTTAGAACAAAATTTATATTTTTTACATTAATAAAAACTCTGCCTTTGAAATTTTTTTTTTTTCCTCGTCCTCTGCCTTTGAAAATTTATATCTATTGAGTTGGGGAGACATCAAGACACATCAGCCTTGCTTTGAAAAATAAATAAAAAATCAGCATTTTTTATTTTGACATTCTTTCAACAAAAGTTAAAAAAAAAATTAGGGAAATTGGCTAAAATAACTTAAAAAAAATTATATTTCACTAACTAACCAAATAGTCATAATCTAATGGCTCTTATTTCTCCACATCATGCTATTTTGGTTATTGTTGCAAATCACCCAAAAAATTATCAAGTTATACGAAGTCGAATGACGACAGAGAAAAAAAAACCAAGTCGAATGATTTCATCTCAACTAATTGACCAAAATCCGTTATATACGATTCGAGACCTCTTTCTACGTTCCATGTCTGATATTTTTCACATCAATTCTTTGAAATTCAAAAATAACTTGGCTTTTTCAATCTTAATTAGGGATACTTGAATAGGTTTGATTATAAGATTAAACAAAAAGCTTAGTCCATTGAACACAGTTTACGCCACAGTGTTTATGCGGAGAAAAAGCATATCATCATCACAAACAACTCGTAATTACTTGTTTCCTTCTTCTTCCTCTTTTATTTTAACATAAAAAAAAATCTCTCCTTTTTTGTTCTTCTTTCTTTTGTATAACAGACCGATAAATCCTTTTTGGCTCTTCTTATCTCAGTTGATTGGCTATGGCTTCTTCAATCGTTTTCGCTGCAACTCCAGCTACTGGGTTCCTCTCTGTTCCTCCATTGAAGCATCGGAGATTTCATGTTTCTTCTTCACTCGACACCGATGTTTCCGACATGAGTGTTAACGGTAATAAACCAAACAAAAATCGAATCTTTACTGTCTCCTATGTGGTTAGGTTGATTCCTTTTCGATGTTTTGGATTCTGGGTATTTGAATTGTATTCCTTTTTCTCGAGAAAATCAGAAACTTTGGTTTGTATTTGGATTTAAAAAGCTTAGCTTTATGCCACGAATAATCCCAATTTTGAAGAGGATGATGTTTCGATTCTCACCTGTACTCAGTGGCTTTGGTTTAATCCAATCTATTAAAATTGATGAGAATTTCTCGACATATAGATGAATCTCTCAATGTTTAGATGGAACAATGAAACTCTTTTGGCTTCTCTATGCTCTAGGCAAATCATTAGTATTGGAAATGGAGGGTTTAGGTCAAGATTTTACTTCGGTTGGAGTATTGTGATTTTTGGTCTTTTGCTTACCGTTTGAATGTACTGGTTATAAATGCAGCTCCAATGGGGCTATTTCCTCCAGAGCCAGTACAGTACAAGGGACCGAAGCTGAAAGTAGCAATTATAGGAGCTGGACTTGCAGGCATGTCAACTGCTGTAGAGCTTCTAGATCAGGGTCATGAGGTGTTTAATCCGTTGCTTTTAGTTGTTTACATTTGATTTGGTTACATGAATGTGTGTAATCTTTGTTTTTGTTTCAGGTGGATATATATGATTCAAGGACATTCATTGGTGGCAAAGTGGGTTCTTTTGTAGATAGACGTGGGAACCATATCGAAATGGGACTATATGTTTTCTTCGGATGCTACAACAATCTCTTCCGCTTGATGAAAAAGGTTTTTGTTTCCCAAAGCTTCCGCTTGAGTTTTTGATGATTGAAACTCAATACTCATATATCAAGTTTTTTGTATGTAGGTGGGTGCTGATAAAAACCTTCTTGTCAAAGACCACACTCATACGTTTATAAATAAAGGCGGCGAAATTGGAGGTCTGTCTCAGTTCCTTATTCTCTTGCTATGGCCGCCTCTATGATTTCATCGTTCTGAGATGTGCATATAAATTGTAGAGCTTGATTTTCGATTTCCTGTTGGAGCTCCAATTCACGGTATTCGCGCCTTTTTAGTCACAAATCAACTCAAGGTATAAGTCAAATTTTGGATTCATTTCTCTAGACACATCTAAGTCTTTGAATTCATGTCAGTGCACTTTTCCGCCGTGGGGAAATCCCCAACATTTTTCTCGAATTTCATACAGAAAGATTAGTAATTTCTTACTTTTTGTACCAATCTCGAGCTGACAATCGGCTTATGGTTTTTTTTGGCCAAACAGCCCTATGACAAACTGAGGAATTCACTGGCTCTTGCATTAAGCCCAGTCGTTAAAGCTCTTGTTGATCCCGATGGAGCAATGAGAGACATTCGCAATCTGGACAGCCTAAGAATGATAGATAGCCTCTGTTTCTTTTCATTCTTCTACTACTATTTGTGTTCTCTAAATTTCTGAGATACTTTTTGCAGATAAGTTTCTCGGATTGGTTCCTGTCGAAAGGTGGGACACGGGCAAGTATCCAGAGAATGTGGGATCCTGTTGCTTATGCACTTGGTTTCATAGATTGCGATAACATGAGTGCGCGATGCATGCTTACCATATTCTCATTATTCGCCACCAAAACAGAAGCTTCTTTGTTGCGTATGCTCAAGGGCTCGCCTGATGTTTACTTGAGTGGTCCTATCAAACAATATATCACAGATAGAGGTGGCAGGTGTGTGTCTGTGTGTTTCTGTTATCACCTATAATAAGTTAATAACCGATTCTAACATTTATAAACTTATCGGGTATTTATAAGCTTGCCTTCATACACAGAATCCATCTAAGGTGGGGATGCAGGGAAATACTATATGATAAATCAGCAGATGGAGAAACTTACGTCACAGGACTTGCAATTTCCAAGGTGAATTGAGCTTCAGACATCAGATTTTAGTGGTCTGCAAAAATGTCTGAATACATTCTGAAATTTTGCAGCTTTTGGGTAGAGAAAAAGTTTGAAACTTTGATATTAAAAGTTGGTAACTTTTTTTTGGTTTGCTTTCAGGCTACGAACAAGAAGATTGTGAAAGCTGATGTGTATGTTGCAGCATGTGATGTGCCGGGAATCAAAAGGCTACTTCCTAAAGAATGGCGGGAATCTCGGTTTTTCAATGATATCTATGAACTAGAGGGTGTACCAGTTTGTACAGTACAGCTCAGATACAATGGTTGGGTCACTGAGTTACAAGATATTGAACTTGCCAGGTTTCTTTCTCAAGAATCTTATATTGTGGGATGATGATGGAGGATTGAAGCTGGGTGGGTTTACTCACCCAAATCTTTGTTTTGTGTTGCGGAAATTTGTAGGCAGTTGAAACGAGCGGTTGGTTTAGATAACCTTCTCTACACTCCTGATGCCGATTTTTCATGTTTTACGGATCTTGCACTCGCTTCACCTGCAGATTATTACATTGAAGGACAAGGCTCTCTGCTTCAGTAAGAAACAATAACCCCTTTTTGTCTACAAAATAACCTGCCAATCTCTGTGTATTTTAAACCCGAGCTCTGTTTTCTACAGGTGTGTTCTAACACCGGGAGATTCATACATTCGATTACCAAACGATAAGATCATAGAGAAAGTAGCATGCAGGTAAGACAACATGGTTTAATTTTCCAAACTCTTGAGAGAACTTTTTGCCAAATTAATTTCTTGCTGAATCTTAAATCTTTTTGTTCAGGTCACTGAGTTCTTTCCATCGTCACGGGGTCTAGAAGTCACATGGTCATCAGTTGTGAAAATTGCTGAGTCTCTGTACCGTGAAGCATCCGGCAAAGATCCATTCAGACCCAATCAGAAGACGCCTGTAAAGAATTTCTTCCTCGCTGGTTCATACACAAAGCAGGTAACTTTTTACAGACAACAATTGTTCAGGCTGATCCACAAGAGTGACTCAATGCAAAGGAAGAACTGCTTCCAGATTGCGTCTGAGAAATCCAAACAAATCACTGAGAATATTGTATCTGTACTTGTTGCAGGATTACATAGATAGTATGGAAGGAGCGACATTATCGGGGAGACTAGCTTCGCCATACATCTGTGTTGCCAGAGAAGAACTAGCAGAGCTAAACAAGAGGTTTCTGATGAGCTTAATCTTGTCTAATGATTGAAAAACGTTTGAAAGTAGTTCCCATGTACAAGAAGGAGAAGAAGCATAGTTTTTATAAGTGAAGGCATTTGTATTATCACAACAATCTTTTGAAATCAAAGATTCTTACAAAATGTATCGATTTATCTCGGAGAATGAATTGTCCAGGCGGTTGATTTTCCGACCTGAAGCATCTCAGAGGGAATTGTCCAGGAAGGAGGAGCTCCATGGCTTGAATCCAGATGCAGGACAAGAAGATACGACTTCAGCTCCGGCGGAGTAGTATGAATTCACGCCGGTATCCTCCACTTCTATGCCGAGAGAGCAGAGGTTATATACCATCGCACCCTTCAGACTTACTGAATCAAAGTTCAGGAAGAAGATGCAAAGCACTAGCTTCAGCTAAGGCCATTGTAATTATAATTATAACTAAATTAAGCTAAGGCCATTGTAATTATAATTATTACTAAATTTCTGAAATTTATGTATCATCTTTTTTGTTTCTTTTTCTTTTTTTTTGTCGAAGTTTATGCATCATCAATTCTCAAATTTAAGCATGAAAATCTTCAATTCAAATTTTAAAAGATGAAAATCTTTAATAAAATGTGTGCAAATGAATCTTTCGGAAATCTGCAATCTTTGGAAATATAAGCAAATAATAATGAAGAAATGTGTCAGATCCGTATTTTTTATATATCATTACCATATATACAAATAGTCCTTTTATTTCATTATAACTAAATGAATAGTTAATTAAGTGGATCATTGGTTGGTCTTTAAGTATGTCTTACAGCTTTATTTTTCCAAAAATCATTATATACTTACCAATCAGGTTGTAGCTTTATTTCTTGAAACTACAAATTTTTTATTATTCTTACCAATCATGATGTAACTTTCTTTTTTAAAGTTACAACCAAAATTTTTTTTTTTTGTTTTTCTTATTGTAACTAGTAAAAAATGTAAAGCCTTGTTTTTTGGGCTTTAAGAGTTGTGATTATAAAAAACACATATATATTAGATCAATTCAACATGTAAATAGAATTATCGACAATAAAAAATGGAAAATTAAGAGATAAGCAAGAGATATACCTAATTGAAAGAATTCATAAATTTTTATGATTTTTAATTTTGTTTTAATTTTAGGATTATTAGATTTTTTTAATGATGTTACTTATTATGAATGATTTATAAATTCATTATTTATTATGTTGAAAACAACATAAAATTTCTAAATTATAAAAAAAATTATTTGCATAAATTAATTTAATAAAAACTACAGCACATATCTTATAATTACTAATCGTGTTTTTATTATAATATAGTTACAGCTACAACTTTATATGTACATCAAAAAAAGTTTACAGCAAAAAAATCTGCAGCAAAAAAATGTACAGCTACAGTCAAAATATTTACAGCAAAAATTCTACAGCAATTAATCTACAGTTACAGCCGAACCAATCGCCCACTAAATTTCCTAAATTTATGCATCATCAGTTCTAAAATTTTAACTATGGAAATCTTCAATTCAAAATTTAAAAGATGGAAATCTTTAATAAATCCTCCACAACACCAATCTTTGGAAATATAAGCAAGCTAGATTTTGACCCACGCCAAGCGTGAGATTAAATATTGAAATATATTTTCTAATCGATCTTAATATTTAGATGTGTATTCTAATATTTATAAACGTATAAAATGATATGTATTGTGCATAAATGTAATAAAATTAAATTTTCACTAAACATATTTCAATGTCTTATGCTTTGATCAATTTTGCATAATATATTAAAACTAATGCAAATGTTATTTATATAAGTTTATTTGAAGTGTCAAATTGAGTTTTATTATTTGTGTAAATAGTAGAGTTTGCGATAAATCAAATAAATTTTAGATTTATATAAATTTGTTGGACGTAACAAACAAAAAATATATTTTACTAATAATAAAATGTAAAAATATTTGTAAGTGTAGTTATCATCTACAAATAAATAATATTGTTACAAATATAATAATAATTTTTTTAATACATCAATTTAAAAAAAAAATAGATGATATAGTAAGTCTAAATATTACATTTAGTTAAACTTAACTATGTAAAATATATATTAATGGGTTTATGTTATAAAATTAATAAAAACATATTGAGATTTCCACCATAACATATAGTTTTAATTAAAATATTTTCTTTAAAACCCTCGTTGAATAATACATTTTCACCAAATATCTATTCAATTAATATACAGAGGATTAGTGACATTTTAAAGAAAAATTCAAAATGATGATATTTTTGAAAAGTGGCATTTCTAAAGAATTAGGGGACAATTGCAAAAATACCACTTTTGGTGTGTACATTTGCAAGAATGCCACTTAGGGATGTTCATTAGCAAAAATGCCACTAATTATGGATTTTTAAAGCCTAAATCTTAAAATTATAACCCCTAAAACCCCTGAAACCTTTAAAACTAAACCATAATACAACATAATTAACCCAAATATAAATGATATAATGATTTTTTTTTTGAAAAGTGGTATTTTTGCAAAGATTTTGAAAAAGTGGCATTTTTGAAAAGTGGCACATGAAAAGTGGCATTTTTTTTAAAATTTCTCAAAAAATAGTCTAAGTATCATGCAAATTAAATTTTGTAAGATAAAATATATTTATCTATAATGGAGATATATCATTGTTATTTTTAATTTCTCCCATATATAAAAAATCATGAATTTTTTTTTTGAATATTCTTATCCCGTATTTAACGCATGTAAAAAATCTAATAGTTATTGAAAAAGAAGATATTCTCACATATACTTTATATTTATTAAATAAAATCTTCAATATTAATTACCACATATTCCTTGCTTTCATATTTGTTTAATAGTTATATATTGTATATGTGATATAAATTTAGTCTAATTATTTACACAATAATGTTATTAAGAAAATTTAATAACTTTCTTTAAAAGTTCCTTAAAACCCTCTTTGGATGACATCTAGGATTTTCACTTAGTGTCTCCTTTATTAATATATAGAGGATGTGCAATTGATCAGAACATATGAAAATGTTATTTATTTTAATATATTTTAATTGTAAAATTAATTTTTATTATCCGTGTAAATTATAGAGCATGCGATAAATCAATTAAATTTTAGATTTATATGAATTTTTTGGACATAATAAACGAAAATTAATATTTATTTTTCAATAATGAAATGTGTTAAAATTTTATATATCATATTAATCTAAATACATATATAAAAATAAATAATATTGTCACAAATATAATAATAAAAAGTTTTTAATATAATTTTTTTTAAAATAGATAATATGGTAAGTCTAAATATTACATTTAGTTGGACTTAGATTTGCAAAACATGTATTAATGGGTTTATGCTAAAAATTAATAAGAATATGTAAAATTAATTGAAATGTTTTTATTGGTTAATTTAAATGATATGTTCCTTGAAATCCTCATTGAGTGACACATATGATTTTCACCTTAATGTCTCATAAATTAATATATAGAGGATTATAATGAAGAAATGTGTGAGATCCGTATTTTTAAAATATCATTACCATATATACAAATAGTTCTTTTATTTCATTTCTAACTAAATCTCTTATATATTAGTTGATGAGTGATTTTTAAAAAAAGCTTAGGTGTCTTCTTCATATTCACTCTCCTAAAAAATATTGTGACATGACAATCTTTAAATATGATATGGTAAAATTCTTTCAATCATTTAGCCCACTAATGATGTTAATTTTTTTTTGCATTTCTAGGCGCCCATTAATGTTGTTTAAAATTTTAAGTTATTTAGCCCACTAATTAGCTTACTAATCAAACTAAAAAATACCCACAAAAATACATAGATGATTAAGAAAACTAATTAGCTTCTTATTTTCTTAACATCATTTTGGCGATCAATATCCAAAATAACTTCTTAGAAGACATGGTTAACTAATGGTGTTTAATTTTTTTTTTTCATTTTTAGCTAAGTGATTTTTTTTTTGTCAACAGCATCATAAGACCTTACCACCAATTGGTGACCCAAGAAAGTGGTAACGAGCTTACAAAAATAACATTATGTGTAGACATACGCGCACAATTTGCTAGCCGATCAGCTCGTGAATTCAGAGTGCGAGGAATTATACATAGCCTCCATTATATCCTCTATATATGATTTGAGAAGTGATTATTAAAAAAAGAAGCTTATGTGACTTCTTCATATTCACTCTCTTCACACAATTATGACATGACAATATCTAAATGTGACATTGCAAAACTGTTTCAAACATTTAGCCCACTAATGACAAAACTGTTTTAATTTTTATCGTAGTTTAGTCTAGGGGTGGGCAAATTATCCGAACCGAACCAAACCAAACCGAACCAACCAAAGTCGATCTGAACCAAACCAAACCAAAATATATACACAAACCATTGGTTGAGTTTATTCTCAACCCGAATGGTTCGGTTCGGTTGAAAACCAAACCAAATCGATAAACCAATGTGCTTTTGTATTTAATTAGTTAATTATATTTTAAATAATATTATAGATGTGTTCTTAAAAATTAGATATACCTAGACACCTTTGATTATTTATTTTTCTTTTTATTTTCTCAGTATAAATTTTTTTTCGTTTTAAAATTTTAATTATTTAACTTTAATCATAAACATAGAAAATCTTTTTGTTCTTATCTCTACTTTTAACTATTATATATTTTTTTCTTTGAATTAGAGACTGAAATAGTGAATATAACTATATTAGAGTTTGATATTTTTTTAAAAATTTGACATGATTTTTCTCTTTTAGGTATTTAGTTTGGATTTACATATTTTATCTTAGAAAATTGGTTTCGTATCATTGAAATGTTTTTTTTAATTTAAAAAACCAATATAAAATCGAATCGAACTAAAACCAAACCGAACCAAAACCGAACCGAACTAAATCGAACCAAACCGAACCAAACCAAATTTACTTCGGTTTGAGTTTGGTTACTATTTTACTAGAACCAAAAAAACCGAACCGAACCGAACCCGAACCAAACCCGAAATTAAACCGAAATGCCCACCCCTAGTTTAGTCCACAAATTTTTCTTGTATTTAGCCTACTAATCAATCTAACTTATGCCCAAGAAAATTATACCTAGCCTCCATTATATTATATATACAGGAGATGATGATAACAACCAATTTATTTTCTTCTCTTATCAACAAATAATTTTTTAGAAATGTGTTTTCACTATGATTATCATATTGTCGATCTAAATAATTATAAGAATAAATGGGGTTTTTCAGAATAAATAATTATTAGAATGGTTAAGTTGTTGGTTATTGTTGAATTGAATATTTGAATTATATGGTTGTTGGAAATGGATTGTTTGGCATTTGTCTGGTTTATCTGGTTAGCGTTCTATTTGGTTGTGTGTGCAATTGGTTAGAAATTGAGGGTTATCATTTATGGGAATGATAAGTCGATTCCAATATATATATATAAAAAAAAAAACGGGTCGGGTTGTTTCAATTTGGTATCAGAGCCCTTACGGTTCTAGGGCGGGAGAATGTAGTAGGGTGATTGATTGATTATGAGTAGTTAGTCAATTGGTTGTTGTTTGGGTTTGGAGTCCTGGATCATCTTCTCCGAGCCTTCAATAAGATTCCACGGTATGTGTTCTATGATTTCTGCTTCTAATACTTAGTCTGCTATGTTTAGTCAGTGGGAGATGACTAGAGGAGTGAGAGGCAGGGGTCGTGGTGCCCGTGGGGCTAGAGGGCGTGGTCATGGTCGCGGTCGGGGACCGGCGGTCGATCCGGTTGAGTCGAGTGGGACTCAGGAGGCCACACAGGAGGAGGTTGCAGAGTCGCAGGTGCCTCTAGTGTCAGTGGGTGTCGAGAGTGCTGGGATGGCCAGTGTGGCGCAGGGCCCAGGTGGGGGTCCGGGCGCGGGTGATGCTCAGGGTCGGTTGGACCGTCTGGAGGCTATGATGCGGCAGGTTCTTGAGCGGTTGCCAGGTGGGGCACCGGCTCCGGGACGTGCTCCAGTTGTAGAGCCAGTTGTGGCTGGTGTTGAGCCGATATCGGCGGGTGTTCAGCCAGTAGTGGCTGGGGGGCAGCCAGGTGTGGCGGCTGCAGTGGAGGCTCCATCCTACCTGAGGATTTTGGAGCAGATGCACAGGATTACCACGGGATACTTCTCGGGCGGTGCTAAGCCTGTGGAGGCTGCGGTATGGAGGAGCCGTATGGAGCGTAATTTTCAGGCGCTGAGGTGTCCCGAGGGATACAGGGTGGACCTTGCGGTTCACTACTTGGAGGGTGATGCACATCTGTGGTGGACGGGTGTGACGAGCAGGAGGCCTCAGGCGGGGATGACCTGGGCAGATTTCTTGGCTGAGTTCGATGCCAAGTATTTTCCGCAGGAGGCGGCGGACCGGATGCAGGCGCAGTTTTTGGTGCTGACTCAGGGAGAGAGTTCGGTTCGGGAGTATGACGAGCAGTTTGGTCGGCTGTTGGGGTATGCTGGTCGGGAGTTTGGGAGTGAGGAGTCCCAGATCAGGAGGTTCATGCATGGACTTCGACCGGTGCTGAAGACGCTGTGCAGGGCTCGTAAGTACGCCACGAGGGCGGAGTTGGTGAAGACTGCAGCGGCTATTGAGGTCGATTTGGGGGCGGAGCCCACCAGTGCAGCAGCAGCAGCAGAGGAGGCCGCCACAGCAGCAGACGGGTGTGAGTCGGGGCGGTAAGCCGGCTCAGGGACAGAAGAGGAAGTGGGAGGGCTCTTCGGGTTCCGGTCAGAGGGCCCAGAGTGGTCCGGGTGGTGCAGGGTGCTATGGTTGTGGGAGCACGGAGCACCGGGTGGCAGCTTGTCCGAAGAGGAGAGAGATTCGGGCTACACAGGGGTGTTTCCACTGCGGAGAGGCGGGGCACATCAAGGCGAGGTGTCCCAAGTTGCAGAGGGCAGTGGCAGTGGTGCAGCCGGTGCAGAGGGCGGCGGTTGAGGTGCAGCCGTTGAGGCAGCTTGCTGCGCCACGTGTGTTCACTTCGGCGGAGACGGGAGGTCCTAGCGCCAGGCCGATCACAGGTATATTTTAACCTTAACTTGGTGAATTCCTTTTTCTTAATGTTGTGAGTAGTCTGTTTTGGAATCCTGGTATCTGTGATAATACTTTAGTCTCTGTGACACATGAACTGTGTAGGGACCTTAGTAGTAGGCGGGCGTGATTCCCATGTTTTGTTTGATTCTGGAGCTTCGAATAGCTTCATTACGCCAGAGTGTGCAGAGTGCAGTGGGATCCGGAGTGATTCCGGAGAGCAGCCGGGAGTAGTTAGAGTGGCTGGAGGGAAGACTTTGGCTACTTTCGGGCGGGCTTGTGGAGTCGATGTTCTGGTGGCAGGAGAGGTCATGCCAGCAGATTTGGTTATCAGGCCAGTGGAGTTGTACGATGTTATTTTGGGGATGGACTGGCTTAATCGTTACAAAGTTCATTTGGATTGCCATCGAGGTCGAGTGGTGTTTGAGTGTGAGGTGGAGAGGTTGGTCTTTCAGGGCATCCGGCCGACTTCCGGGAGTTTGATGATCTCGGCAATTCAGGCCGCGCAGTTGATTGATAAGGGCTGTGAGGCGTACTTGCTGACGATTGTGATGCCAGAGTCTGTTGGAGAGGTTGCAGTAGCTGATATTCGGGTTGTCCGGGATTTTCAGGAGGTATTTCAGTCATTGCAGGGATTGCCACCGTCTAGGTCAGATCCTTTCACGATTGAGTTGGAGCCTGGGTCTACGCCGATATCGAAGGCACCTTACCGCATGGCTCCAGCAGAGATGGCAGAGCTGAAGAAGCAGTTGGATGATTTGCTGGGTAAGGGTTTCATCCGAACGAGTAGTTCACCGTGGGAGCGCCGGTGCTGTTTGTGAAGAAAAAGGATGGGAGTTTTCGGTTATGCATCGATTACCGGGGCCTTAACCGAGTTACTGTGAAGAACAGGTATCCTCTGCCGCGGATTGATGAGTTGTTGGATCAGTTGCGAGGGGCTACTTGGTTCTCCAAGATCGATTTGGCTTCGGGATATCATCAGATTCCGATAGATGAGGCCGATGTGCGGAAGATGGCTTTCAGGATGAGGTATGGACACTACGAGTTCGTGGTGATGCCGTTTGGGTTGACGAATGCGCCAGCAGCATTCATGAGGCTGATGAACGGGGTGTTTCAGGAGTACTTGGATGAGTTCGTTATTATCTTTATCGATGATATCCTGGTGTATTCGAGGACTCTTGAGGAACACGAGATTCATCTGAGATTGGTTCTGGAGAAGCTGCGGGAACAGAAGTTGTATGCGAAGCTCAGTAAGTGCAGTTTCTGGCAGCGGAAGATGGGTTTTCTGGGGCATGTCGTGTCTGCGGAGGGAGTGTCAGTGGATCGAGGCTATTAGGGATTGGCCGAGACCGAGGAATGCGACAGAGATCAGGAGTTTCCTTGGTTTAGCTGGGTATTACCGGAGGTTCGTCAAGGGTTTCGCGTGTATGGCGCAGGCGATGACGAAGTTGACGGGTAAGGACGTTCCGTTTGTATGGTCTGCGGAGTGTGAGGAGAGCTTCGGGAAGCTGAAGGAGATGCTGACTAGTACTCCAGTATTGGCGTTGCCTGATCCGGGAGAGCCATACGTGGTGTATACGGATGCATCTGGTGTAGGTCTGGGGTGTGTTCTGATGCAGCAGGGGAAGGTGATTGCCTATGCTTCGAGGCAGTTTAGGAAGCACGAGTGCAATTACCCTACGCATGACTTAGAGTTGGCTGTAGTGATCTTCGCTCTGAAGATCTGGCGATCGTACCTTTATGGTGGGAAGGTCCAGGTGTTCACGGATCACAAGAGCCTGAAGTACTTCTTCACTCAGCCAGAGCTGAACCTGAGGCAGAGGCGCTGTATGGAGTTAGTAGCGGATTACGATCTGGAGATTGAGTACCATCCGGGGAAGACTAATTTGGTTGCAGATGCGTTGAGTCGGAAGAGGGTTGCTTCGGCTCAGGAACGGGACATGGAGGAACTGGTGAGCGAGATTAGGCGTTGAGCCTGTGCGTTATCTCACAAGAACCGTTGGGGTTAGAGGCAGCTAACCGAGCAGACCTACTGAGCAGGATTCGGGTAGCGCAGGAGAAGGATCACTACAAGAAAACAGGCAGTATTCCGACGGAATTTCCGACGGACGTTAATTCCGTCGGAAATTTCCGACGGAATACCGACGGATTTTCGAGCAAAATAGATCCGTCGGAAATCCGTCGGAATATAGTGACGGATTTCCGACGGAAACGGAAACCGTCTGTATTCCGTCGGAAATCCGTCACAATAACCCAACGGATTTTCGACGGAAATTAGCTGTCGTAATTTTCCGACGACTTTCCGACGGAATAACGACGAAAATCCGATTTTTCAATATTAGAATTCCGATGCAACCGAGATTAAAAAATGTAGAATAAACTAAACTAATGATGTTTTGTTGTTTATCTAGATATGTATAATAATTTAATGTAGGGTAATTTGAAGTTGAATAACTAAAAATGTAAGGTAAGGTTTGGAGTGTGTCCAAACTTCAAGTGGTACACTAAAAAAGTCGCATCATTTTATGGATTCATTGACAAAGAAGTATCATAAATTAATTCCACGTGAAGATCACGTGATCATTTCTCTTCAATTCAACGACCTTTCCTTGTCAACTTATTACTCTATTATGTGGACTTCTTCAGTAGATTATAGGGAAAATGACATTAAAAACTTCCAAAATAAAGATAAAAAAAAAATTACTAGTACTTTAAATCCCTATAATTTATCATTCACACTATCATCTTTCAAAGTGATATGTTTAACTAAATAAACTTTTAAATTAGGTTTTTTGTTTGTACCATATTTTTTCTTACCAGAACAGTACACACCGTTATCAGAACAGTTAACTCCGTTGATTTTTTATTAAAATTATAATTATTTTTTATATTTTTTTATATTAACCAAACGAAATTAAAAAACAATCATTTTGTTTTAGTTAAACAAATTACTTTGAAAGATTATAGTGTGAATGATAAATTTCCGCCTATTTTTTAAATTTCCGCCTATTTTTTATTAAAAAAAATTAAACTCCGTCGGAGTTTAATTTTTTTTAATAAAAACAGATGGAAATTTAAAATATATTTTTTTATAATAAAAACATTAAAATCCGTCAAGTAAATCAAATATTGCACACTCAGGTGTGAACTCAAAATCATCAATCCTGCAACCAGGTAAGAGATTCATGGTTACGATAGGAATTTCTACATAGTATAAACGGAAACAGATCACAAATTATTAACCTCCTGAATTTAATATTCACATCAATTCCAGTTGTAAGGCGTGGAAGAAGATCGATTGCATCAGCAATGTTCTGTTGCTGATTCTCGATATATCCTTCCTCTTTGTTCTGCCATGAGAAAGAAAAAACTAAGATTATATAATCAGGAAGGATATATCCACAAAGAGTAAGGCCATAAAGATAAAATAAAGAATGGGTAAGAAGAAGCCAGCTTAATTTACATTGACTTTACTATTGGAATCAATCAGCCTGTCGACTACGAGGAACAACAATCGCTCTTGAGAAACCTCGTAACAGTCTGGATTTAGATTCAAGTTGTTTCTCAGGAGAAGAACATTACCTGTTGCATCCAAAAATCAAGAGTTAAATGATCGATGCAATTAATTTTTTTTAATAAAAACAGATGGAAATTTAAAATATATTTTCTTATAATAAAAACATTAAAATCCGTCGGAAATCCGTCGGTATTTCCGACAGATTTCCGACGGATTTTAATTGTTTTAATAAAAACAGATGGAAATTTAAAATATATTTTTTTATAATAAAAACAGATGGAAATTTAAAATATATATTTTTTTATAATAAAAACATTAAATTCCGTCGGAAATCCGTCGGAAATACCGACGGATTTCCGACGGATTTTAATTTTTTTTTAAAAAAAATAGAAGAAATTAAAATATAATTTTTTAATAATAAAACATTTAAATCCGTCGGAAATCCGTCGGTATTTCCGACAGATTTCCGACGGAAAACCCTAATTTCTGCCGCCTACATCCTCGATCTCATCGAAATACGCGGCAAAATCCGTCGGAATTCCGTCGGAAACCTGTAATATAACCAGACCCTTCTCCTTCGCGGAGACAGACGAAAACCCACGAAAAAAACCCACAAAATTCGCCGGAAAACCACCGTTACTTCGCCGGAAAAGTGCCGAAAAACCCACAATCACAATCTCTATTCCACTATCCATGAATCCAATGTAAGTTTTTGCTAATTTTTGGTTTATTTTGGAAAATTAGAATTTATGAATGTTAAAAATGTATTTTTAGAATTTGATAGATTTAGGATGTTATAAATTATGGGATGTTAGGATTTATGATGATAGAAATGTAGAAATGTATGAATTTATGATGTTAGAAATTTAGGGATTTAGGGAAATACGTATTTACGTATTTAGGAATTTTTGAATTTTTGAATTTTTGAATTTGGTAATCTATGAATTATTGAAATTAAAGAGTAATAAAAATTTTGAATTATGGAAATTTTGTGATTTATTGACTTATCGGGTTTTATAAAATTATTTTCCATTTTAATAAGTATTTGTGGTTTTTAGGGATATTATAAAGATTTATAATATGAATAAATTCTAAAATTCTAAATTTGTTGCAATTTTACTAATTTTTTAATTTGTTTAAATTACAAAATCCCAAATTCCCGAAAGATCCTAAATCCGTAACACAATATTAAATTTATATTTATATTTAAAATTTATGTTTTAAATTTACAGGTTTATATTTTTTGAATGAAGAATTTATATTTATATATGTAAGTAAATTTCAACGGTACGTAAAAATTTTGTCAATCGTAGGGACTATGAGCGATTTCATCACTCTAGTGGATCCGGTACTTCCACTAGGGGAGGTCGGAGTGGGAGTCAGTCGCATATCCCCGAGACTCCAGTTTTTGATATCCCACAGCCGTCTCCTCCTATGGGTACATGGCACTCAACTCCCACGGCCATGACCGTTGAGGAGTTTGTTTCGCAACCCGGACGGGAAAAGTTGACTCGCCTGGATCCTGACTTGCCACCTAACACGACCTGGTAAGTGTTATTTAAAAATATATTTGATTATATTAACTTAATAAAATGTTTAACTAAATATTGTTTAGGTTTCAATATTCGGGTAATGGAAGAACAGATGACCCGCATGCAAGCAATGAAAGAAGAGATGACCGCCATGCGGGCAATGCAAGAAAGGATGAATGAGTTCTTCCGTAACAATTCGCAGTAGACTTTACGTTATGTAATATTTTATTTTTAAATCACTTTTAAAAATATTGAAATTTAATTTTAAATTTTTTTTATTTTAATTTTAATTTTATTTTAATTTTATTTTTATTTATATTTTAATTTTGTTTATATTTTTATTTATAATTAAAAAATAATTTAAAAATAAAAAATAAATCCGTCGGAATTCCGTCGGTAATTACTTCCGTCGGCTTTCCGACGGATTTAGTCTCGTCGGAAATCCATCGGATTTTTATTTCCGACTAGATAGAACCGACGGACCAAATCCGTCGAAAAGCCGTCGGAATAGGGGTTATTCCGACGGCATTCCGACGGATTTGGCCGTCGGAAAACACCCTGTTTTCTTGTAGTGGATCAGGGTCTGATTGATGCTTCTCAGTTGGAGGGTTCAGAGTATCAGGTCTCCGGGGGTGGGATGATACTGGTGAACGGTCGGGTCTGTGTACCCAAGGATGAGAGTCTCAGGCAGGAGATTATGAGGGAGGCTCATTCGAGCATGCTGTCGATTCATCCAGGAGCGACCAAGATGTACCGGGACTTGAAGAGGTACTACCACTGGGTCGGAATGAAGAAGGACGTTGCGAGTTGGGTTTCGAAATGCAACGTGTGTCAGCTAGTGAAGGCTGAGCATCAGGTTCCGAGCGGGTTGTTGCAGAGTCTGCCTATGCCGGAGTGGAAGTGGGATATGGTAACTATGGACTTTGTGACAGGATTGCCGGTCTCGCGGACTTATGATGCGATCTGGGTGATTGTGGATCGTCTGACCAAGACGGCATATTTTCTGGCCATTAAGAAGACTGATGGGGCTGCAGTGTTGGCTAGAAAGTATGTGCGGGAGATTGTGAGGCTGCATGGGGTGCCAGCGAACATTGTGTCAGACAGGGATCCGAGATTTGCTTCTGAGTTCTGGGGAGCATTTCAGGCTGAGATGGGCACGAAGGTGCATATGAGTACAACATATCATCCTCAGACGGATGGGCAGTCTGAGAGGACGATTCAGACGTTGGAGGACTTGCTGAGGATGTGTGTGTTGGACTACGGTGGTCATTGGGCAGATCATCTGAGTCTGGTAGAGTTTGCTTACAACAACAGTTATCAGGCGAGTATCGGGATGGCTCCGTATGAGGCTCTGTATGGGAGGCCATGTAGGACACCTTTATGCTGGACTCAAGTGGGGGAGAGGAGCATGTTTGGTGCAGACTTTGTTCAGGAGACGACGGAAAAGATCCGTGTCTTGAAGCTGAACATGAAGGAGGCTCAGGATCGGCAGAAAAGTTATGCCGATAAGCGGAGAAAGGAGTTGGAGTTCGTGATGGGAGATATGGTGTATCTCAAGGCAGCCATGTTGAGGGGTCCTAACAGATCCATTTCAGAGAATAAGCTAAGTCCGAGGTTTATGGGTCCGTTCAGAGTGGTTGAGCGGGTTGGACCGGTAGCTTACAGGTTGGAGTTGCCTCAGAGTATGAAGGCTTTTCACAATGTCTTCCATGTTTCGATGTTGCGGAAGTGTCTACATGAGTTTGAGGAGGTGTTGGCTAGGATCCCGGGGGATCTTCAGCCCAACATAACATTGGCGGCGAGACCTGTGAGGATTCTCGAGAGGAGAGTCAAGGTTCTGCGTCGTAAGAGGATACCATTGGTGAGAGTCGTGTGGGACTGCGATGGTGTCGAGGAGGAGACTTGGGAACCGGAGGTGAAGATGAAGGTCAAGTTTCCGAGGTGGTTCGAGAAGCAAGCGGAGGCTTGAGTTTCTCTTTTTGATGGTTTCGGAGTTTGTAGTAGCATGTGGCTACAGTTACTGTATTTTCGTTCTTGTTGTAACGATTCAACGTTTCTCGAGGAGTTAATAAGATGTGTTTCCTTATTATTATTGGATCTTAAGATATGAGTCCTTATATGTATGACTTGTGGAGTCATGAGTTGTGATGGCTGGGGACGGGAAGTTCTATACGGCTTAGAGCTGTTCATGTCCTAGGAGTGGCTAGGAATGAAAGCGGAGCTCGATCATGTTCCAGGAGTGGCTGGAAATGAGTTGTCCATGTCCTAGGAGTGGCTAGGAATGAAAGCGGAGCTCGATCATGTTCCAGGAGTGGCTGGAGATGAGCTGTCCATGTTCTAGGAGGAGCTAGAAATGGAAGCGGAGCTTGTTCATGTTCTAGGAGTGGCTAGAAATGAACTCGTCCATGTTCTAGGAGTGGCTAGAAATGGAAGCTCTAAGTGTATTAGAACTTGTCTGTTGCCTAGGGGGAGTCTGGAAACGGAAGTCTTATGTGAGTTAGGACTGTCCTTTCCAGGGACTCTGGCAGGGGACACCTTAGTGTTGGATTGTTCCGGATGACCTAGTGATTGGTCATGATGATATCCTGGGTGGGGGATGTCATGAGGTAGCCACAGAGGTGATGTCGGTCGACAGGTACTCATGATACGTGTTTCAGAGTATTGCTCCAGGAGACGGTGGGTCTCCTACATATACTTTGAGGGATGGTGGATCTCTCCAGGGGACGAGTGGGTCCATGCATACCGTAGCTCAAAGGGTGACGATCCTGCGAGTAGGTGTGGTGTATATGTATATGAGTTATGAGTATGAGATATGAGCAGTAGCGTCTGAGCATGGTTGTGAGTATGAGACTGGATGAATTTCGGGGATCGGGAGTGGATCTCAGGTGGTGCTGACCGGATAGTGTCAGAATTGCAGCCGTGGTGAGACGGTGCAATGAGGCTAGTATGAGCCTAGTAGGACTCAGGGATCAGGTGTGATCACGAGTGGTGCTGGCTGAGGGCCAGGGTGTGTTGTGGACGTCGAGTCTGGGGTTATTACTGGAGTCTAGAATTCGGTTCGGGCAATCCTGGTAGCATATGTTACGCCGATGGTCGTACATGTTCTTGTTTGATTGTTGTACGATCATTTGGTCCGATGCAGGGTCAACGGTTGGTCGGACATGTTCTTGTTTGATTGTTGGACGGTCAATCGGGCAGCCCTAATCCAGACCATGGGGCGTGCATCGTTGGTGTTCCGGGTAAATCTGGTCGAATTTTAGGCGAGAGTGTTAGCCTTAGCAGGACGGGTTGGGATAGTCGAGTGTGATCTCGACGGATACTAGCAGGGTGCGGGACAGTTAGTTGAGACCGTGGTGTGGCGGTGTCGCGTGATTCGAGGACGAATCCTTGTTGGTGGGGGAGAATTGTAACGCCCGTGATCCAAAAAGTGGATTTTTGGACATGGTGTCGATCGACATAAGGCTGTGCGTCGATCGACACGGGTGTTTTGACTCGCGAGGAGTCAGGCAGTGAAGGTTGTGTCGATCGACACAGTCTGAGGGTGTCGATCGACACGGAGTTAAATCGAACCGGGTGTTGATTTGTTAATTGCACGGTTTGCGTGTTGGTTAAGGGAGAACCCTAGGGTTGCTTTAAAACAGATGGGGAACCGTGTGTGGGTTGTTTAGTCATTTTGTTGATCGGAAATCGGAGAGAAAGGTTTGGGAGAGAGATACTTTGTGCTTGAGAGGTTCATTGTGTGAACAGCTTCTGATCGGATCTTTGAGAGGGTAAACGGTGGGGTATTTCGAGGCAGATTGGAGCCATTTTTTTGTGGGTAAGTTCTCCAATCTCTGCTCGTGATATAGGCGAAAACGGTTCGTCTTTTGGTTGAGTATTCACCGAGTTATGGCTGTTTGAATTCGAGGGGTTTGTGCAGATTGTTGTCTGCGATCAGTCGGGTTCAGAGGGGATTTACGATCGAACCAGAAGGAGTCTGGAGGAGTTCCGCATACCGACGCGTAGCTGTGTGTGTCTAGTTTCCGGAACAGTCGCCTGTTTTGGAATTGGACCAGTGGTTCGTCGTGTACGAGGGTTTTAGTGAACGTCGTTCATCCTTTTCTTTTCGATCTTTCAAGGTGAGTGCGCGACCATAGGTCCTTGGATGTAGGATTGGATAGAGTGCGATTGTTTGCTGTTTGTTGGCGTGGATTGTTGTGTTTTGGTCATTGAAATCGTGCAGGGGTCGAATGAGATCGTGTGGTTCGAGCCATGAAAGGATTAGGCTCGATCTCCATGATCTGCAGATGCGTGTCGATCGACATGATTGCTTCGTGTCGATCGACACAGACATCTGTGTCGCGCGACACCATGGTGGTGTGTCGAGCGACACAACATCATGTCGATCGACACCTAGTGGTTGTGTCGATCGACATCGATGCTGCTGTTTGGTTTCTGTTGTTACTTGTTCTATGCCTTGCTGATTGATAACCCTGGTATTTTATTCTTTCTGCATTTGAGTAATTGGCCTGTTGATGGGGGGACCGTCTCACTGGGTATTTATGATAATACTCACGCATCTCGTTTTGCCATGTGATGTAGGTAAAGATAAAGTGTGATCGTGGAATCGGGCAAGGACGAGATGGATGATCCAGGGTCTCGCTGTTTGGCTATGTGGTTTAGAATTGCTAGGGTGTTGGTAATTCTGAAATTGTGGAACACTTAGAATGGTTAAGTTGTTGGTTATTGTTGAATTGAATATTTGAATTATATGGTTGTTGGAAATGGATTGTTTGGCATTTGTCTGGTTTATCTGGTTAGCGTTCTATTTGGTTGTGTGTGCAATTGGTTGAAAATTGAGGGTTATCATTTATGGGAATGATAAGTCGATTCCAATATATATATAAAAAAAAAAAAAAAATGGGTCGGGTTGTTTCAAGAATAACCATAAAAAATATAAAATAACAAACGTTTGAAAAAAAGGTAAAGCACTTACTTTATGTTGTATGAAAATTTTATTAATTTTTTTTGTTTATGAAGAAATTTTTATATTAGTTTCAATATAACGATGACGAATTCAGTTTTATTCAAAATTCAATGTGAAGAAAATGGTTTTTTTAAAAAGATGATCAAATAGTGGATTCATTATTTTTTTAGAGGAATCTCAAATTTTTATAATAGATTGTGCATCCCAATGTACTAAATAATACATTTTGATTTAACACAATTGCGTATATAAAATAATAAAATAATAAAACTTAACGTTTGAAAATTCATATTATTAACATAAATAACATTGTTGACAAAAAAAATTTAACAACAAAAACATCATCAACAATGTCAATAATAAAAATCAAAACAAATACATATTTTCACAATTTTAAAGTGTAAAATTAAAAAAAAACATATAATGATTGAATTAGTCCTTTGTTTCTTTGCAACTTGATTTTTTTATTGGCCTTTGATTCTGCTCATGCGCATTGAGTATTGAATCAAATTCCCCTTGAATTTTGTGTGTAGCTAACCATGAATCATACAAGCTTCAAACTGAAATGATCCTTGACTCCCCATTGTCTTTGTTTAAACATACCAAGCCTTGAACTCCTTTTGTACCGCTGTTACTTCTAACAGAACACGCCATCTAGCTACAAACACTGCTAGACAGACTTTCGACACAACCAGACAGATTTTCGACACAACCCTGTTCCAATCATATGTTTTAACAAAACCTTGCAGACACACAAATTCCTCTTGAATCAACTGCATAACCTCTAAGTCACTCATGCTTCATTTCCTTGAAACATTCTTTGACTTATGCATCACCTGTTTGAACCAACTGTATTTGAACATCTCTTTGAGCATCACTTTGAACCGCTACTGTTTCCAGTAGAACACGCCGCCTAACTCCACTTGGCCAGGAAGACTTTCGAAACAAATATCTTTGCTCTACTTTTTTTTTTCAAAAATATTCTGCATAAGCAGAACCTGTCACACTAACAGATTTAATCCACTGCTAGTTCCCTTTGAACTTGTCTCATAGTCACAAGCCTGTGTCATTCCTAAGACTCCTCTTTACAGCTTTTAATACTTCACTCTAGAACCCTTTAAGACACTTCCTCGCTGGAAAATATATACCCTGCATAATAGTCACTCGTATGCAAACTCCACCTATCTTTGGCACTAGCATTTTAACCCTTGTAGGTCAAACTGAATCTTCACCTTATACTCATGCGCTTCCTTTATGTGTGCCTCCTTGTTACTGATAACAACTCAAGTGAACCCTGCAGAAGATTCATCCACCTGACCTTCGTAAGATGCAATAGGTGAGCCAGAACTTTCCATTAGTTCTTCTTTCCAATGCAGTTTGTACCCTCTGCATGTTGTGATCCGAACATGGATCCCATTTCAGTTGCTAACACCCAGTCCTTTACGATGGACTTTCTCAAAACCTGCAACTAATATCCATATGTCTTCACCACCATCAAGCAATATAACAAAGCTTTGACAGCTTACCTTTTAACCTTGGTTGCATCCTGATTATGATTGATCCTCTAGATATCTTCATCTGCTCTTGAATCTAAGTATTCTTTGTCCAAGAAACCCAGAAACTTGTCTGTAAACAGTTTCTCCATACAAATAAACCTCTCAGCAAACATCTGTTGGGGTCAGTTTTCATCCGCTCAACATTAACGTTCAAAGACGGCCAACTGAAGAAATGACCTTCCGGACTCTCGACGAACAAGGCGGAATAGCACCTACGTCTTCCCACGAAGCAAAGCAAGTGATCGTGCGGCAAGTCTAGGCAAAGTAGGAAGCGTCGGGGCAAGGCGGGAGACCACGTCCTCGGGTCGACCTCGGAGCCGACCACGGCCTCGGAGCCGACCACGACCTCGCCTCCGCCAGCCGATCACGGCCTCGGAGCCGACCACGACCTCGCCTCCGCCAGCCGATCACGGCCTCGCCTCAATGGCCAACCATGGCCTCGCCTCCGCCAGCCGACCACGGCCTCGCCTCAATGGCCGACCACGCTCTCGCCTCGGCTGCCGACCACGGCCTCGCCTCAATGGCCGACCACGCTCTCGCCTCGGCTGCCGATCACGTCTTCAGCCCAATGGATTCTTCGGCCCAATGACACGAAGATAGCCCAAAGATTCAGTACCGAAGCCCGGTCCAGATGCGAGGCCCACTGCGACGCAACCGACCTTAGCAGGGAAGGAGTCCGCAAAGACTTAGGAGGCTTAGCCGCCTTAGAGGTAATATATATACTTGATGTAAAAGCCCTTGAGAGGCAGGGAGAACTTTGTACACAAAATCTTACAGAGCAATAACAAACTACCTATTCATCTCTTGCGACCTTAGCTAACCCTAGGAATCTCAACTTCCTCGAAACCCTAACAAATCTAGTTGTGTTTGTTTTGGCCTCCACAATTTGGCGCCGTCTAAGGGGAACAGAGAATTTCTGACACAAAAGCTAGGTCTCGCAACACCACCAAGGAAGATGTCTGGCAGCAACAGCGTTAGCAGCGAAGGATCCTCGTCTCACAGGAACGATGAGGAAAAGGAGAACTCGGTGGAAAATCCTGTACCCAACACTGCTAACAACCCAGCGGATATGACGGAGATGAAGCAGATGCTTGAGACGCTCATCAAGGGAGCGCAGGAGCAACAAAATTTTAACGAGGCAATGACAGCTGAGCTGCGATCGCTTTCACAAAAGCGTAAGAGATCCCGCATCAACCCGCATCGCCTCAGCTTCAACACGCCTCAGACCAATCAAAGAGATCGAGCCAACGTGTTGCCACCTCGGACCGCTCGCACGGATCCGTAGGACTTGCCTCCACCACCGCCACGTCGGGAAGCTGATGGAACTCCTGAACGTGCCGTGGAGGTATCAGACGAAGATCAACCTCCTCCTCGGAGACGAGCCCGAACCAACGCTGCTAGCGACATCGCAAGGGGTGATGGAGAAAGGGAACCCTCCATAACAGAGATGCGCCAGAGGGAGCAAGAGCGCAGGGCTCCACAGGGTTCCCGAGATGAAGAGGTTGCTGCGCTAAAAGCCCAGCTGGACCGGGTCGTCTCTGAGCTGAAGACTACTCAGTTACAGATTTATCGGAGCATGGGCAGGGCTCCCGGGGTCGCTTACGTGCTGGAGAAAGCACGGAACACGCCCTTTGCTGAGAGCGTCACGCGAACTCAAATCTCCGATCCCGGAAAAATCAAGCTTCCTATCTACGAAGGAACCACGGACCCTTCGGACCATCTGCTGGGGTTCGAAGTGGCTTTAGGGAGGGCAAACTTCACAAAAGCTGAAAAGGACGTCGGCTACTGCAAGCTGTTCGTGGAAAGCCTCAAAGGGCCTGCAATCTGGAGAAGAACTCAATCTACACATTCCACCAACTCTCAGAGATGTTTGTGCAGCATTACAACATCTTCGCGGAGCGAAAGATCTATGACGCGGAGTTATGGACAAATCGGCAAGGTGAGAATGAAAGTCTATGGTCTTTCATCACAAGGTTCAAACACACGCTGTCAAAGGTGGACGGCATTAGCAACACGTCCGCGCTGGAGGCCTTGAGAGAAGCAGTCCGATGCCCTTCTCCATTCTGGCAGGAATTGACTGTCAATCCACCCATGACCATCCAAGACGCTCTCCACCACGCTACAGACTTTGCTCGAAGTGAAGAGGAAGTCCGTGCCAAGAGGGGCGGAAAGGCTAAGCAAGCAAGCGCTACCACCGAGACTACGATGCCACCACCTTTTTAGAAGCTCTTACAATGAACTACGAGGCGACTTGATCCCTGCAAATGGTACGTAGGCAGCTTGTCTCCAGACAAGTTCAGTTGCCCCCCTCCGTCAAAAAGGGGGGGATTATGCGCTTCGCAAGCCTTGTCTCTGGACGAGCTCAACTGATCTCCTCCGCCTTAAGGGGGGAGTGTGTGTCTTCTCTAAGTCTTGTCTCCAGACGAGCTCCATTGATCTTCTCCGCCTTAAGGGGGGAGTCAGTGTTTTCTACAGCCTTGTCTCCGGACAAGCTCACTTGACCTCTTCCGTCTTCAGGGGGAAGAGTAAGTGTTTTCAAAGCCTTGTCTTCGGACAAACTCAATCTCTCTAGACGATTTCAGTTCCCTCCTTCGTCTAACAGGGGGGAGTGGGGGTACACATACTTCCATCGTTGACAGCGTCTTCACTAGAAACGTCAAACACTTGACACAATTCTCATCATGAGAACAGCTACGTCCTTAATGGACTGCTCAAAGCCTTTTCAAGCAAGATTATTCCGCAACCGTTGCTACTGGACACAGTGACGATGCCTGAATTCAAACACAATGACATCCAGCATCGGATCCAAAGCGCGCTATATAAGTATTAATGTTCAGTATTGGGGCGGACGAACCCAACTGATCATTCGAAAACCCAACAAGCGTCGTTGGTAAAAAGCAGCTGCCAATGATTGTTCGGCATGTATCCTGAACGGTCATTCAGAAAACCCAGGAAGCACGCTGGTGAAACTTAAGGTGTACTTGTTCTCGGACAGACGTGTCTAGAGAACGACACCATTCCGCAAAGCCCAACAACAACGTTGGCAGATAAAGAGCCTGAGCGCAGTTGCGTCTTCTCTAATGAGCAAACAAAGCCTCATTCATGAGCAAACAAAGCCTCATTCACGAGCGAACAAAGCCTCATTCATGAGCAAAATGCAAAGAGAACTCTAAGCATTTACCCAAATCAAAGTCATAAAAAGACTAAAAATAAACTAAGTCATAAACAAAGGGAGACAGTCAGTCATCGGCCTCCTCATCCTCATTGGTTTCGTCCTCGCCGAGCGCTCCTTGGCGACCCCGCTCCCGATGAGCGCGTCCTCGACGACCCCGTCCTCGGCGACCCCGTCCTCGGCGAGGCCAACGGCGACCCCGTCCTTGGCGAGACCGATGGCGACCTGTCGTTGGCAAGCACGTGTTTGGCTCCCTTGCCCGCGGCAACCTCGCCATCGGCATTCGGGACACGGAGTCGTAAAACCTCCATAGGAAATACGAAGTCTTAAAACCTTCGAAAAGAGAAAAAAAAAATCATTTTTCTGCAGAGATGAACGAAGCAGGAAGTCTTGAAACCTTCGAAACGCTTACGGAGTCTTAAAATCTCCAATATAAAGTCACCCTCTACTACTGCAAGAGAGGATAGGCAAACACCTTGACTTTGAACGGTAATGCCGATATTTAACACATCTTGAACTCGGTACTATTATCTCTAACACTACCGAGCTGGAGGGCTAACTGTTGGGGTCGGTTTTCACCCGCTCAACATTAACGTTCAAAGACGGCCAACTGAAGAAATGACCCTCCGGACTCTCGACGAACAAGGCGGAATAACACCTAAGTCTTTCCGCGAAGCAAAGCAAGTGATCGTGCGGCAGGTCTAGGCAAAGCAGGAAGCGTCGGGGCAAGGCGGGAGACCACGTCCTCGGGTCGACCTCGGAGCCGACCACAGCCTCGGAGCCGACCACGGCCTCGCCTCCGCCAGCCGATCACGGCCTCGCCTCAATGGCCGACCATGGCCTCGCCTCCGCCAGCCGACCATGGCCTCGCCTCAATGGCCGACCACGCTCTCGCCTCGGCTGCCGACCACGGCCTCGCCTCAATGGCCGACCACGCTCTCGCCTCGGCTGCCGATCACGTCTTCAGCCCAATGGAGTCTTCGGCCCAATGACACGAAGATAGCCCGAAGCTTCAGTACCGAAGCCCGGTCCAGACGCGAGGCCCACTGCGACGCAACTGACCTTAGCAGGGAAGGAGTCCGCGAAGACTTAGGAGGCTTAGCCGCCTTAGAAATAATATATATACTTGATGTAAAAGCCTTTGAGAGGCAGGGAGAACTTTGTACACAAAATCTTACAGAGCAATAACAAACTACCTATTCATCTCTTGCGACCTAAGTTAACCCTAGAAATCTCAACTTCCTCGAAACCCTAACAAATCTAGTTGTGTTGGTTTTGGCCTCCACAACACCCTTGCAAAACCTGAGGTTTATCTCATTCTACATGCATTTGATTTACATGTAACCAGCCTTAGTAACTTGTCCTATATTACTTGAACAGCTCCACCTTAAGCTAAAATTTCTAATATGATCTTATGCTATCAACTTGAATAGGCACTGAATGTATCAATCTTATACTCTTCTTTGACTCTGTGACCCGAGCCTCCTTTTCTTCTTTGACTCTGACTTGAGCCATAAGAACCAGAAATCTCTTCCTTTCACTTGGTTTCATACCCACTGATTTATGTTAGTGTTGAGAATATAGCGTTATTCTCTATGTTGTTGTTTTCTCTCTGTCTGTTTAAACAGATCAAACAAACACAACAAACCTTGCAGCTTTGTTTCATTTCACTTAAAACACGAGAAAAACTAACACTGTCATGATGATCTTTGCAAGACCTTGATCACCACAACCTGAGAACCCTTTCCACTAAGACTGATTTTGCAACCCAAAGCTCCTCAAACCTTAACCATATTACATGTCTTTAACTCCAACAGATTTCTTGATCTTGTTTCTTACTCATTCTGCAACTTCCCTTCAAAATCGATTCCATAAACCTTTTGTAATACTCAAACAACCATTAACACACATGGCATTTAAGCTTCTAAGGCATCCCTTAGTCCCATGAATTCCATTCCAATGGCTAATTTGAACTACCCATTCTTGAACACAACTTGTATTGATCTTCTGTGTTCTACCAAGTTTTGGATTCCCATATAACTAGCAGACCATGAGTCATTAGAAACAACTATACAGAACATCATAATTTTACCTTGTGATCGCAGCGGATACAGACTTAAAGTCTCCACGGTCTGAGCCCTGAGATTGAAGTTGCAATTCTGATTCCAAAGTATTAGCTTGACCAGAATCCATCTGTTACCGGAGTTAACTCCACCTTAAACCCATCTCTAACTGGTTGCACAACAAACAGCCTCTGGATATTCCCCTTCTTGTCTTTCCATAAACCAAAGTCACTTTTCCCTTATAATTCAACCTCAAATCTTTCTTGTATTTGTTCCATTATCTAACTGTTTGATTTAACCTTTTGCAACACGTAAACAAAACAGAAGATTCAAGCAAGAAGATGTTCATCCCTGGAGACAATTGATTCGCACTCTACCTCGAAGAACAGACAGGTACCTTTATCTTTCTTCTTTGCAAATCTGTTCCAACTCCGTAATCTCTCTTGCACTCGCAGCTCTGATACCACTTGTTAGGAATTTCGATGATCAATTGATTGCTTAAAGATAATTTGATCACCGAGTTCCCAAAGGTACCTCTCGGGTGGGAACCGTCTCCCACAACTACTTCCACTACCAAGCAAAGGGATTACACAAACGCTCTAAGCGTTCTCTTTGTGTTTCAAGTGACAAAAGAAGGACAACACAAGAAATAAGAAAGAACAAAGAAACTGTATCTCTCAAAGACATGACGACTTCTCTTTCGCCCTAAGTTTCTGGTCTCTCTCGCCTCCTTGTTCTCTTGTGTCGTGTTAGGGTTTTGTGTCGAAGACCTCTTCCCTTTTACATCCAAAGCGTTGCTACGATGTTTCCTTTTCTTGTAATACAAACAAGAGCCGATCTTTGTGTCATGTATGGGCTCTAGCTCATATTTGGTCCAAGAGAAATATAATGATCCAAAGCCCACATCTCACAGAAATGATAATATTTATATGAATTTGAGTTTACCTACACATTAGCAACAAGACAAAAGTTTTTATTTCGCTTATATTTGGAATGTACTTTTTAGTTTGGTTGGGCCTTACGACATCTGTATATTGTTCCTCCTTTTTAATAGTGCAGTACCCCGCGCAAATCTTGATGTCATTTAATCTTACTTAAATATTCATAGATATGTAGTAAATTAGACAATACATAGGAAACGTAGGTGACAACTAAAACAACCCTTGCCCGTCCCATCCCAACGAAGATACTTCCAAGGGAGTATTCCATTATTGTTCTGATTGTTGTGTCTCCTCTTTCTTCCTTCTCTCCTATGAAGCAAACGATCACAATAACCTTTAGTATTTATCAACGGTCTTGAGAGTTCCAAGCCATAATCTTGCATTTATTTTGAATTACGTATGATAGATTAAAAATAATGACACTCTTGTTTCTTTCTTCATGAGTGTGAAATATTGCTTTTGCATTTCTTTTTTTAAGAGTGTGAAATATTGTTTTTGGGTCTCCTTCTTCTCCTTCTCCTTCTCCTTCTCCTCCTACTCTTCCTCTTCATCCTTCTCCTCCTCCTCCTCCTCTCTCTATATAATTATCGATCAACGATTATTTCCCATGAATTTTTGTTCCAAAGATTAACACAAAACCACCAATCAGTTAACCGAACAAAACCCATCTTGAAGCCACTTTCAATCATTACATTTTTGTCATTTACTATGAAGTGTTGCCTCCTGATTGTTGTCTTAGTTATCTCTTTCTTCCTTCTCTCCCTTGAAGTAGATGATCAGTCGATCACCATAACCTATTTTATTTCTCAACCGTCTTGATAGTTCCAAGCCATATTTTTGCGTTTCTTTTGGATTACGTATGATAGATCATAAATAATGACACACTTGTTTACAAGTATTGATTTTGTAGTGTAGGATCCGCGTCCAGCGCGTCGTTAAATTTTTGAAGAATTATAACAAATTTCATATAAACAATTGTGAACTAAAAATGAATAAAAAACAACATTAAAATTTGATAAAAGAAGTGTGTAAAATTCGTTTAGGTTGATGCACACCATCAAACGAAAGGAATGATCATAGATTTATAAAAGAAAATAATATGATTGAATACTCGTTTTATATTTATAACTTCTTCCTTTTTTACTTTATTGATATATCATTAATATTTTTAGCAAATTAAAATGTTCCAAACACTAATATATGAGGCTACATTCTCATAAATGTACGCAAAACATTTAGATCAATTAATTTTTCTAACAAATTAAGAGGAGATAAACCCTACGAAGGGAGCCTTAACCCTATGAGAGCCCCGTAACCCTCACACACTAAATAAAAATATGATTCAGTTCAGTTCGGCTATAGAAAAATTGAGTTCGTATGTAACGTTGAAAAAAGAAATAAAGACTTAATTCGATTTTGTTTTTAGTGAAAATTACTACAACTATCATGGTATGGTTGCTACAACAATATAATAAAATGTTATGATCGAATACTCGTTTTCTACTAATGATTATTTTAAAAAAAAATTATAGATATATCATTTATATTTTTTAGCAAATTAAAAGTTTTTAATATTTTACCAAATCAAGAGGAGCTAAATCCTAAGAGGAGAGCC
Source organism: Arabis hirsuta (assembly GCA_964056655.1). Classification (NCBI taxonomy): domain Eukaryota; kingdom Viridiplantae; phylum Streptophyta; class Magnoliopsida; order Brassicales; family Brassicaceae; genus Arabis; species Arabis hirsuta. The sequence continues at coordinate 41,810,262 of OZ053301.1, forward strand.
TTAGTCCCATGGGAGCTTTAACCCTCACACATTGTATAGAAAAATTTGATTCGTATGTAACGTTGCAAAAAAAAAAACTAAATTTTTAATTCGTTTATTTTGGTGCATGCATCTATCTCAAGTAGTTTTTCTCGCAAAGTTCTTTGCAAACATCTATCGCCCATGCTTGTCTAACCATTATTACTTTAATTTCATCGATCTTATTATCGAAGTCCATGGTTCCACTACTTTTAACTCGAAAAAAACTGATACAAACTAAATCTTAACTTTATATTAGTTTATTAATACCAAAACTAAAAGTCATAATTAAACCCAAATTCCAAAAGTCACAAACTTTGAATCTTTAAAAGAGTAAACTAAGAACTAAAATCTTGTGACTTTCATGGATAAAATTTTCGACATTCCTATAGTTTTTGTCATCTTTATCTGCCATGAAAACTATTATTTTGGCTCTTACCATTTTCTCATCATTCTTATAATTTCCAGTTTCAGCCGTAAATTGCATATTCACAGTTTGGATGACTCATCTTCTTCTTGTGCCTCTAACTCTTTGCATGCGGATCGCTACATTCGAATCCCAAATCCTAACCTTAACTGTGAGGGATATCTTTGTGATCGTTATAGCAAAACAGAAACAAGTAAACAATGACACAAGCAATTTGGTTACCCAGTTCCCTTTCGGTACGTCTGGGGAGAGGAACTCTTGCCTCTCAACTTCACTAGATCGAAAAAGGTTTTACAAGCACTAATCAATCTCTTTCTCTCTTATACAGGTTTGCTCTCTCTCTAGAAAAGAAGCGTTAACAAGGAATAAGCTATAACCTAGCTTATATAGAAGAAGAACCCTAATTGGTGTTACCCACGTTTCCTCCTTCTCTTTGTAATGGACCTTTTGTGCACTTTCAGCCCATACGGTTCCTTGTATAATATTTCTGTGTAAGCCCAATATCAGCCCATTTGTTATCTGATTCACTTGGTAGAGATTGACCGGTTCGGTTTAGCTTTGACCAGAAGACAACCAAGATTTACATTAACCAATCAAAAATTGATTTTCTTTAACTATCAATAAGTATAACCGATTGGTAGAGATTGACCGGTTCGGTTTAGCTTTGACCAGAAGACAACCAAGATTTACATTAACCAATCAAAAATTGATTTTCTTTAACTATCAATAAGTATAACCGTTCTCTAATTCCTTCACTTTTACCATGGTTCATTACAAAAACACACTTCCTCCACATTGAATCATCTTCTTCTTCTCAATCCATTGGAATCAAAAGGTGTTGCGGATGCTGCTTTCGATTTATAACTTTGGATTAAAGAACTTGGTTATAAAGTCGATAATTAAACTTTATGTGAAGCTCCTCATCCCACAACCCTCGCCTTTTCTTGGAGATAGAAGCACAATCATGATCATGATCTCCGCGGCTAGTGCCGCCTTCCTTTCCACCTCTACCGAAACCACACTTCTCCTTCATCGCATCTTATTAGACACGAATTAAAGTAATTTTAAAAATTTAAACAACGCACATAATAATAATCAGACAAAAAAAACCTAAGTTGTTACCTTTCTTCAAAGGTTTTAATTTGTTGCCTTTAACCACATGAAATTAGTGGAGAGAGGCAAAAGTAAGAAAAAAACAATTGGTAAAATATAATGTTTAGAGGCAAAAGTAAATTGAATCAGAATTAAGAAGCAATGGAAAATGAAAATCAAAAAAAAAGAGAGAAGAACATTCATTACAACTTCGAGATAATAAGTTGAGAATTGCAAACACACCATCTATGAGAAGAGGAGTTATTTACAAAAACAAATCAGAAAATCAAACTAATTTCGAGTATAATAAGATGAATAAAACAACGAATTTTAGATGATAATATATCATGGATAGTTAGTAAAAGATGAAAAGTATGCAATCGGTCAATTAAATGATCACCTTATAGTACTGTTGGGTTGGGTTGGAATGTTTTTCTTCCTTGTCGACTTGCTGACCGAACAAAACAAATTATATGCTATCATAAATTACTGATGATTAAATTCAAAACATATAAATCTTGAAAAAATGGTTAAATTTCTTTGTAGAAAATTTGAGCTTTTACTCACCTGAATGTTTCCACTATAGCCTCTAGAGTTTGAGAGCACAAAAGTGTGCCTTTCATTTCTTGTAATTTGAACCAATTTACTTTGCATCCGAAAGTTTAATATCCTTGTTAATTGTATAAAAGCATATAATTCAAACTTATAAAAGTGTTTTCCTATTATTTAATCGAAAATAAATTAGGACTTAGAGTTTGGAACCAAGCGAAAATTTGTATATTACAAAGCATTCCATTACTATTCTCATCTTTATCAGTAAAAAAAACGTGGGCCAAAAATATATGTATAAGATATATATTTAACCTGGGTCTACTACATAAAAAAAA